>CM059187.1:21790234-22487676 GCA_030323885.1 Branchipolynoe longqiensis | reverse complement strand
GGAAGTTCGGGAGTTCGCGAGTTTGGTTCCCGGTCGAGTCAAACCAATGACTTTAAACAAATGTATACTTGTCGCTTCCTAGCCTGGTGCTTGGCATTATTAGGATAGGGGAAGGACTGGTTAGCTCGGTGTCAGGATAATGTGACTGAGTGGGATATTGGGTCATGGTGCCGGTGGCCTGATTTCCCAGTGGGGCAGCACTATAAAAGCACCATGACTGTCACAAGTCGGTACCCGTCCTGATATGACCTTAGATGTTGATAGGACGTAAAACAACAAACAAACTCTTCCCGATGCACTCAGGCTCAGCAGCGAAACGATAAATATAGCCGAACTTGTTGGAGTTTTACATCCTGGCAACATCTAAGATCATATCAGGACGGGTGCCGACTTGTGACAGTGCACACTCATAGTGCTGCCCCACTGGGAGACCAGTCTGCCAGCACTATGACCTGATATCCCAATCAGTCACATTATCATGACACCGAGCCAGCCAGTCCTTGCCCTATCCTAGTAATGCCGAGCGCCAGGCTAGGAAGTGACAAGTATCAATTTTTATACGGCACTGATTTGACTCGACTGGGAAATGAACTCACGACCTTCCGCACGGGAAACCTGCACTCTATCGATTCTGCCACCGCGTCCGGTCCCGAAGCAACGGATGCTGTGCAGAGGCTGAGTTTGTTACATACCTACTAGTACTATACTGGTATAAGTACTATCAAAAGTTGCACGTGTTTATTCCCAAGTCCCTAGACTGCCTGTGCGATAACTTCTTGCATATGACGCTCATGTGTCTATAGCGCGTCCCATAATAACGTGATTGGACACATTAACCTCCCTCCCTGACATGCTTTACTCACTCCATTCTCGCCCCGGGATCCATCATTTGGCCGTGTTTTGCCGTGTTTCGCCGTGTTTTGCCGTGTAAGTTGCTCACCATATCACACCACACGCAAAAGGCCCATCGGTCGGCCGGGGCCTGGCGGGGAAGGCCGAGCCGGGCCGCGGGTCTAGTGTGGTTACACGCGTATACCGGGGGAGCACGCCGCTCTCAATGCTCATTACTCAGTGGATTGGTAGTGTTGCTTATTTTGTGTGTGTGTGTGTGTGGGGGGGGAGTTTGTTATTTTTGGCGGGGGGTGGGGGGTGGGGGTAAGAAATGTGACTTGTAACTCTGAACCGTGCACGGCTTGTACCTGATAATGAGCACTCGCAACTTGACCTACATAGAATATCTATATGTTGATAGTTGTTGATTCGTCATTTGAGATGTCCTAGCAACAGTTGTTACAGTGAGCGCTCATGGTGACTTTATAGTGCTGCCCCACTCGGAAACCAGGCCATTGGCACCATAACCCAATATCCCACATATTCACATTATCCTGACACTGAGCTAACCAGTCCTTGTCCTATCCTATTAAGGTCGAGCACCAGGCTAGATAGCGACAAATATCAATTTTATAAGTCATTCAAACCCACGTGTTCGAACCCCAGTCGAGTCAAACCAAGGACTTGAAAATTGGTACTTGTCACTGCCTAGCCAGGCGCTCGCCATTAATAGGATAGGATATGGACTGGTATGCTCAGTGTCAGAATAATGTGACTGAGTGGGATATCAGGTCATGGTGCTTGCTGTTGGCCTGGTCTAACATTGATGTTGCCAGGACGTAAAACTCCATCCAACCGTCTGACTAGTTCTTATAAAAGGTAAGTCGGTGACATGGCAGGCGCAGAACCAGTGAGTTGATCATCAGCTGTTGCCAATAATGTGGAACAATGCAACACTGAACCGACCTGACCCCCTGGCCATCTAAGTCAGTGTGAGTGTGTGTATGTGTGTATGTTAAGCGTGGGTATTTAGGTAAATACAATGTAAGGAAAACAACTCGGGTTTTGCCATCTTCTGGCCAGTCTATATAAGAGAGACGCCATATTTCTTCTTTAATCTAAGACATCACATTTGAGACGGGAGATCAATTCGATAAGAACTGACTGGTGAAAATATATTTAATATTTATTGTATTTTATTCAATATTATATATGAAGCATTATTTAACTACCGCATCCTCATTATAAAGCAAACAAATTCATATATACATACCAACTTATTGGAATTCATTTGCAAATTCATCTATGAATTTTGAAATCTACCTATAAATTTTGAGGGTAGTAGGCTGCACTAACCTCACCAGATAAAGTGACAGTAGGAATTATAGTCGATATTGTTGAAGGCCTAATCTTGTATATCAGTTTAAATTAGAACTTGTCCCTCCAAACTATGATTTCGGCTAAAGGGAAAAGAAATATCCTGATTTTCGTTCACCCCCCCCCCCCCCCCCTAGTTAATACTGGATGGGGCTTGCGTGCCTTTCTCATGATGAAGTAGGAGGTGCAGGTTAGGACAGGGCAGGGCAATGTGTCAAGTAGTTTTTATACCCTCTCTTCAGTGGATTTGTGAATTGACGGATAGACACGTATATCTTTTCTATTCAATGTGACCTGTAAGTAACCCCTCAGCTTAGACTGTCTTTTTTTGTTGTTTGGTATTTGTGGTGTGTGTGTGCGGTGGAGTTTTTGTTGTGGGGAGTATTATGTAACTGTTCTGCTATTGCAGACTTGCTTTAATTGTACTTGTTACGGCCCATATGCAGTTTGCACACATACACACACATATAACTACATATTTACATACATACATGCACACTACATAATACATACATAATACATGCATGCACACTACATACAAACAAATATACATGCATACGTACGTACGTGCGTACGTACGTACGTGCGTACGTACGTACATGCTTGCTTGCTTGCATGCATGCATGCATGCATGCATACATACACACACGCACGAGTGCGTACGTACGTCGTACGTACATACATACATACATACATACATACATACATACATACATACATACATACATACATACATACATACATACATACATAGTGTCGTTATGTACCTGTTTTTGAATGGTAGCCGATCCATTAACCGGAGACGCACATACACACACACATACACGTACACACACATACACACATCTGACTTGTCTATAACCCGCCCCGACCCGCCCAGCTGAAGATTGCAATCTTCAAAGATTTTAATGATGTGCTTAAAACCGGCTGACTATAGCCGACTGGGGTGATTCAGTTTGGTTAACAGTGGATCTATCCAGCCACACGTGTATCAACCAATCGGATTTCATTATGAACCCCCTGCCATTACCCCACCCCACCACACCACACCACACCACACCACACCACACCACACCACACCACACCACACCACACCACACCACACACACGCCACGCACATACACACGCATCCATAGCAATATTGTTTCTCTATTTATCTCAATATTGTTATTGTAAATACAAATGTAATTTTATTTTATTCATCAAACAAAGTTATTTTTCACTGCTGTATGTAGCACTGGTGGCACCGACCATGCGACATTGCAATTATTTACCAAATTTTTAATTTCCTGATGGACACACCAGAAGTGGTACAGTAATAATGTGACAAGGGGGTGGGTGGGTGTCTAATTTTGACAAATGTAGAGTTGCGTAATATTTTAAAGGCCCGCTAATAGCAAATAACTGAAAATACTCACCCGGGAACCAGGTTAAAGGCCCAGTCAGACCTTACCGGACTGAGTACCGGTGTCGCAGTTTGAGCGCCCTGCCAGTTTCAGCTGACTGCATAGACTCAAACTCAAGGCATTGTCAATGGTCGTGAGCAATCTTTATACAGAAAATACAGAAGAAGTGAAATATCTCTAAAACCACACCACCTATTAACAAATCGCTTAGTACACATATAGAAAACATCTTTACCAAAAAGATTATATTAAATTTATAAGGTTAGGGTTCTTGATTTCTATTTATTTTGAATAAAACTAATGTTTTTCACTGCGCGTACCATCAAACTCAAGGCATTGTCAATGGTCGTGAGCAATCTTCATACAGAAAATACAGGAAAAGTGAAATATCTCTAAAAGCACACCACCTAGAAACAAATCGCTTGGTACACATATAGAAAACATCTTTACCAAAAACATTATGTTAAATTCATAAGGTTAGTGACGATGCTGTCAGATTTTGACGCATGCGCATGAAACTGGCAGTCAGCTCAAACTGGCAGGGCGCTCAAACTGCGACACCGGACATCACCAGACAAAGAATTGTCTAGTCCGCCGGTGTTCGGTGTCGAACTGTTGCAATGGCCTCTGGATGAAATGGACGCTAAACAGACAAGAAACGTACCTAACGAATAGCCAATGGACAAGAACCGGATGGCAAGCGAATGTCAAACGGACGGACCGGACACCAAACAAACAGCAACCGGATACCAACTGGATACCTACCAGACTGTTCACGGATGCGCCAAAAACCGATGGACCAAATTCCCGCAGCACCATCAACGGACTCGTTAGGATACAAACCGGACACCTAACGGATGATTAACGGACATGAAACGGACAAAACAGACTTAAAATGGACACCAACCATACACCTCAGTCCAGCGGTGTCGGGTACAAGTTTTGTGCATGTCCAAAACTTGTACCGGACACCGCCGGACAGATAACGGACACACCGGATGCCAACCGTATATAAACCATACATTGCTGTATTTCACCGGACAGTGTCCGTTTTCTATCCGATTCCTCAATCCGGTGAGTTCTGACTGGGGCTTTAGCCATTGTCGCCTGAAGTACCGATGTAGCAACTGAAATCGCTAATAACACATGGATATTCCATAACGATCAAATTGCCTGGGTAAGTCTCATATGCCGATGCCATTTAATAGATGTAAACGCCACCTTTGACCTGGCATCTTCTGGACTTTTGTCGATGTATTGTCCGCGCTTATTGAGCAAATAACTTTTTCTTTTTTTTTAATTACAAAAGAAATATAGTAAGCGTAGCTCTTAATGACATGACATTTGTAAATTTTCCCAGGGACTATACTTGGATTGCAGATAGAGTGCCGACCAGATGGGATGGCCGAATGAGTTGAGCGTCCGTCTCCAGTTTTGGTAGATCGTGCGATTTGAACCCACGGGTTTGCAATGGCCATCCCGACCAGTCGAACCATGGGTTCAAACCCTGGTGGAGTCAAACCAATGACTTAAAAATTGATACTTGTTACTTCAAGCACAAATCAACTAGGTCGTAGCAGTACTTTAGTAGTTGTGCCCGTCTGAGGTTGAGTTGAAATCGTGTCGCCATAGCCACCTATAACGTATTCGTTATTACATAAATAACTGTAGATAAGTATCTGGGAGGTTTGACAGGTGAGTAGAGTGCTCGATTCCGATTTTTGTGTTGTTGTGAAAATTAATTTTCTTTGCCTGTCACAATAAGCCACGCTGCTTTTTTGTTCATTGCTATGCAAAGTTCTTTTCTATTTTTGTGGTTTGCAAAGTATTTTAAAACTGCATTAACTTGGTATACTGACTGGTCTATGGGGATAGCTTCTCCCAATTGATCTTTCCTGGAAGCTATAAACAAGGCTGAAGGAGTTGTTAGCGAGGGAAGTTACCAGAGACCAGAAGGGGGCCGGCAGAGGTCTTGCACATACATGTGGGTATGGGAGAATAGCGGATCTAACACTCGTGGGATTCGAACCCACGGGTTCGAACCCTGGTCGAGTAAAACCAACGACTTAAAAATGTATACTTGTCGCTTCCTAGCCAGGCGCTCAGCATTATTACGATAGTGAAAGGACTGGTTGGCTTAGTATCAGGATAATTTGACTGAGTGGGATATCAGGGCATGGTTCTGGTGACCTTGTCTCCCAGTTGGGGCAGCACTATAAAGTCGCCATGAGTGCTCCCTGTCACAAGTCAATACCCATCCTGATATGACCTTAGATATTGCCAGGACGTATAACTTCAACAACCAACCAACAACCGGATCTAGCATATACAGAACAACAGTAGAGGTTTATCATGGCGATACAAGATGAGAATTAGCAAGAGATTTGGTGGGTGGAAGCCCTTTATCCGTTATAGAAGTAGGCGCAGGTTCGTCAGTGGAGATAAATGTGTGATTGTGGATCAATCGCTGGACGAGTCATGCTGAAGACTTTGAATATTGATGATTCTTTCGGCCTTGTGTAGCATTCGGAATTATCAGGACAGAGCACAGACTACTTGAAGCGTCATGATAATATGGCTGACACGGATATTGGCTTATGGTGCTGACGGCACTATATAGTCGTTTTGAGTGAACACGGTGAAATATTGGTACCCTTCTGGCTATGACCATTATACGCTGATAGGATATAAAACCCCATTATAGCGATCAGTCTTGCCGACAATGCCGGGTAATTTGCTGGCATTCACTTACAGTAGAGTGTAGCTTCAAAGATCGATATATAGGCTCATCGTGAGCAGGGCCACGATGTTAATTTCAAGTAAAGGGCGCATTCCATATACGCGTAATGCGTAATGCGAATGCGAATGCGAATGCGACAAAAAAATCGAAACGCCTTGAAACCTATGAGCTACATTCCATACACGCGTAATGCGTAATGCGAATGCGAATGCGTCAGAAATTCATTATCCCGATCGGTCCCTGTAGCGATCGGTGCGTAATGCGTAATGCGTAAAAGATGTGCGAATAGAAAAGCATCAGTCGCATTTGTCCATTGATATAAGGCTGGAGGAGGCGACTGATAATTACGGACAGCCGGTGCAAACATGTAGGTCTATGCGGCGGACCTGTGAGGAAGCAGTCTTCATATTTGGGACGGTCCTAACATCCCTCTAAGCAAGCTAAACTGAGCCATGTTTGGACCGTCCCATTCTCTGTGTGTGTCTCTGTGTGTGTATCTGTGTCTGTGTGCGTGTCTCTGTGTGTGTGTCTGTGTGTGTCTGTGTGTGTGTCTGTGTGTGTGTCTGTGTGTGTGTCTCTGTGTTGTGTCTCTGTGTCTGTGTGTGTGTCTATGTGTGTGTATCTGTGTCTATGTGTGTCTCTGTGTGTGTCTCTGTGTGTGTCTGTCTCTGTGTGTGTCTGTGTGTGTGTGTGTCTCTGTGTTGTGTCTCTGTGTCTCTGTGTGTGTCTGTGTCTCTGTGTCTCTGTTGCTGTGTGTGTGTCTGTGTCTGTATCTCTGTGTCTCTGTGTGTGTCTCTGTGTTTCTGTGTGTGTGTCTGTGTGTGTGTGTCTCTGTGTGTGTCTGTGTGTCTGTGTGTGTGTCTCTGTGTCTGTGTGTATGTCTCTGTGTGTGTGTCTCTGTGTGTGTCTGTGTGTGCGTCTCTGTGTGTGTCTCTGTGTTGTGTCTCTGTGTCTGTGTGTGTGTCTCTGTGTGTGTATATGTGTCTGTGTGTGTGTCTCTGTGTCTGTGTGTGTCTGTGTGTGTCTGTGTGTGTGTCTGTGTGTGTGTCTGTGTGTGTGTCTGTGTCTCTGTATTCTGTCTCTGTGTATGTGTGTGTGTCTCTGTGTGTGTCTGTGTGTCTGTCTCTGTGTGTGTGTCTGTGTGTGTGTCTCTGTGTGTGTCTCTGTGTTGTGTCTCTGTGTGTCTGTGTCTTTGTGTCTCTGTTGCTGTGTGTGTGTCTGTGTGTGTATCTCTGTGTCTCTGTGTGTGTTTCTGTGTGTGTGTCTGTGTGTGTGTGTGTCTCTGTGTGTGTCTCTGTGTGTGTATGTGTGTGTGTCTCTGTGTTGTGTCTCTGTGTGTCTGTGTGTGTGTATATGTGTCTCTGTGTGTGTGTCTCTGTCTCTGTGTGTGTGTCTGTGTGTGTGTCTGTGTGTGAGTCTCTGTGTTGTGTCTCTGTGTCTCTGTGTGTGTCTCTGTGTGTGTCTCTGTGTGTGTATATGTGTCTGTGTGTGTCTCTGTGTGTGTCTCTGTGTGTATATGTGTCTGTGTGTATATGTGTCTGTGTGTGTCTCTTTGTCAGAGACACAGAGACACAGACACACACATAGAGACACACACACAGACACAGAGTCACACACACAGAGGCACACACAGACACACACACAGAGACACGGAGACACAGACACACACATAGGGACATGCACAGAGACACAGAGTCACACACACAGAGACACACACAGAGACACGGAGACACGGAGACACAGACACACACATAGAGACACACACAGAGACACAGAGTCACACACACTTTTTATATACTTTTTATATACTTCACTGCATAACGCATAACGCATTACGCATTACGCGTATATGGAATGCTGGCATTCGCATAACGCATAACGCGTAACGCATAACGCATTACGCATTACGCGTATATGGAATGCGCCCTTAAGTGTTGTCCATGTTCCACCATCTCGAACCACTACAGTGTCCCACAGAGGTTAGGGACGTCAGTTGCGGAACTAATTGGCTGCCGTTTAACCGGGGTTGATTGGGTTGTTGTTGTTTGTTGGGAGGGGCGTGTATGGTCAGGGAGCCCGCCCCCCCCCCCCCCCACCACCACCTCTACCCATTTATACTAGACGATTCTTACTTCATCTTCCGAATACCGGAAGTTAAGTACCCGGGGAGAGGTCAAGCCCGCGCAGACCCGGAAGTAGCCTCAGTATGCAACTTGGTAAAGGAGGAGCAACAGCGAGTTGGAGGAGGATTAGAAAGAAAAGAAAGAAAAGAGTTTAGAGGTAAGTAAATTACCAGCTGGAAACGTTAAATTGTGTTATAATGATGCGGTCATTGTGTGAAGTGTGAAATTGTGCCAAATTATGTTGTGCTGGCCGACTTAAGGTCGAGAAAGTTTAAAGATCATTTGGAATGGGAACTAAATTCCAAAATATTCAACAAAATTTGTGAGATATGGGGAACAACCAGAGGTAGACATGTTTGCCTCACGTTTAAACACTAAAGTATGTGAGCTGGGAGCCAGAACTGTTTAATTGGAGAACAGATGCGTTCTCATTTAGATGGACAAGGCTGTTCATTTATTGTTTTCCCTCGTTCAGCCTACTTCCTAGGGTCACACGCATGGGAAGGTGTAGCAGCGATAGTGGTGGTTCCCCACTAGCCAGCTCAACCGTGGCACCCCCTACTGCAAGGGCCGGCGAAGGAAATCATAGAGTTCCCAAGAGGAGAGGGGAACCTAATTGGAACAAACCACAGAAGAAGCAAGTCCGACAAACAGGGGCTCACAGCGTCAAGATTGATGGCCTACCACTTCTGGCCAACATGCTAGATGGTACGACATATACTAGAGGACGCTGAGTTACTTTCAATATATGTGGAGATCATCCACAAGACTATGCTATAAAACCCACATCAACAGATGGGTAGTGTGGGCACTAGAGAAAGGGGTGAGCGTGCTAGACCCATCCCTAACCCAGGTATTAAAATACTTATGTATGTATTTTGAGACAGGTGTGGGCTATGGTGCTGTAGATGCGGCGCGTTGTGCGTTAAGCCTAATTCTACCAACAGTCAACGGGGCTACGGTAGGCAAACATTATTTGATAAAATGGTTGTGTTAAGAGTTGCCACAAGCAGAGACCGCCGCAACCCAGATACAACTCGTCCTGGGGTGTGGAAAATGTGTTGAATTGGATACAAGGCTTGGGAAACAATTCGGCGCCCAACCTGAAATTATTATCGTATAAGCTTACATTGTTATTACTATTAGTGTCGTCCCCCTCAGAACGGCCGAGACAGAACCAAGACAATTCTGAGCATGTCGATTGACAGGATGAGAATTGAGAGGTATTCTATTGTGTTTAAATTGAAATGGCTGTTAAAACATAACCAACTGGGCCAACCGCTGGACTCAGTAAGATTCTTTGAATACAAAGACGGTCGTAGAGTATGTGTAGTTAGAGCCTTAAAGAGATATATTGCACTCACCTTCCAATTGAGGAGGGACCGCACACAATTGCTCATTGGGAGTCAGCCTGGATGTGATCATGCGAAACGCGTCATGGCGGAACAGTGCCAGTTTCGTCAGGTTCTACCACAAGTCGCTGGAGGACCCAAGCGAAGTGCAAAGAACAATCCTAACTAGAGCTAGAAAATAAGTCTAAGTAAGGACTTCTGCATGCGAGGATGGCTATGTACATATGTGGTATGAAAAATGTTGATGGCATGCTTAGAGTAGAGAAAGATATAGATATCACAACTGTGGAAGATGAGTCATAAAAAAGATATAGATATCACAACTGTGAAAGATGAGTCATAAACAATAAAAATTGGTGTAGATAAACTACTGAAAAAACTGTGTAAACTATTGTTGACTAAGAAAGAGATGAGAAGGAATGAAGGGAAGGAGAACAAGGAGGAGATAAGTCAGAAAGCAAAAAAAAACAGGCTACAAAGACTCTCCCCGGGTACTTAACTTCTGGTATTCGGAAGATGAAGTAAGAATATTTTAGTTAGACTTGACTTACTTGTAAGTTGTGGTATTACTAAGATTCTTACAGATCTACGAATACGATGGTAAGGAGCATGGGCCAACCACCGGGTAGTTAAAGTAAGACTCGAGTATAAAAATATAAGAATTCAGAAAAATATAGGGTCTGGGGGGGGGGGGGTAGGTTTCCTGAATAGAAAATTTCCTCCAACTTTGAATACTGAGGATACTTCCAGGTCTGCGCAGGCGTGACCTCTCCCCTGCTACTTGCCTTCGTATTCGTAGATTCGTAGTAATACCACAACTTACAAGTAAGTCTAGTATACCTAAAATATTAATACAGTCGCATATTGCATATAAGTTCTAATCTGATTTACAACTGTATTTGTTATCCTATGACTTATATAAAAAGGTATAGGATGATAATAAAGAACTGGGTGAAGAAATAATAATAATACACAGAAATGTATCATAATAAATTAAATTAAAAACAACAAACAAAGCAATCTCATGCACGATGTCTCCTACTTAATATTTGACCTAATTAAATGTCATGCCCTGCATCCGGCCTGCCCTGGTGTATCACGTGGTCGCTAAGTGTTTTGTCGATACACCACCTGACGGCTGTAATTGCTCGCTGTCGGGAGAGGTGTGTGTGTGGCTAACAATTCGTCGTCCAGTTTCACCAATATGAGCTATGTTCGTTCGGTCGGTGGGGAAGGCACTGCCTTCTCCCGCACGACACTATAACATCGACTCCACCACATCCCCTCTGCCCCCCCCCCATCCCCCAATTAACGGGATGGCCGAGAGGGTAGTGCGCCTGATTCCTGTTTTGAAGGTCATGGGTTCTATCTCCGGCCAAATCAAACCGAATACTTAGAAAGTAGATGCAACGGAGAAATACTTTACTCAGTGTCATAATACTGTGGGCGAATAGGACCGCATGGGAAGGCAACACCATAAAGTCGCAATGAGGTAGATGTGCTGCTATGACGTCATATGTTTGCAGGGATTTACAGACCTGAACTAATTCGACCTAACAAGAATAACTAATTGAACTCGGACAGAGTATAATGTGACGTGTCTGGATTCTGCCGACCAAGCTGATGATGTTTTATTTTTATTTTAGGGGAAGGATCTTTGTTTATGATGGATACTTACTGTCAGTGTCAGCTGTCAGCAGTCAGCGCTCACCAGGCGTATACTGTCAGTAGTGTCAGTGTGGCCTGCTTCACGTCGTGATTAGAATCAGCAGATCGTCATTAAAGTTGCATAGTCAGATGGTTTTGAGTTTCTGCCATAATCTTTTAGGTAAATACATTATGTTGATTATTATGGTCTACTTCAGTTTCCTTTGATGCTTCCATCGGACTATGCAACTTCAAAACGGCTGAACGTAGTCGCAATATTGAAGTATAACCCAAGGATGAAAGATATCCCCTTTTTCGCTAAAAATCTCTCTCCGCTAGTCTAAACTATACTAAAAGGTTAGAGGTCACCACCGCTATTGCTTGACCAATTGTAGAGGTATGTTGGGAATTAACACAGGAAGTGCTTCTTTGTGTGTGTGTTGGTGGGGGGGGTTAAAGCTGCATCAATCAATCAATAGTTCCGTCCTCTAGTCGAGGGTTGGATGCAATGGTTCTCCACTTGTCCCGATGGTGTGCTGTTCTGATAGACTGTGAATAATTCAAGCCTGTCCACTGTGAAATATTTGTAAACCATGATGTTCTTGGTCTCCCTCTCCCTCTGCTGCCATTCACCTTCCCTTCCAACAATGTACGGTATATTGAACTCTGACGAATGATGTGGCCAAAATAAATAGGTTTCTTTGTCTGTATAGTGGCAAACAAGCGTTTCTTATTTTTAATTTTTCTGAGAACTTCTTTGTTGGTGATCTTCTTTGTCCATGATATTTTCATCATCCTTCGACAAGTCCACATCTCAAATGCTGCTAAACGTTTGTACATTTTCTTAGAGATTGTCCATGTCTCAGCCCCATACATTAGAGTAGACCACACATAAAACTGAAGAATACGCTTCCTTGTATGTATTAATATCTTACTTGATGTTAACACTCTATACATTTTGGAGAATGTTGTTTGGGCTATTGTTATCCTTCTCTTAATTTCTTCCTCACATCTGCATATGGAAGCTTTAAATTGTAAAAATTCAAGACACTTATCGAGATTTGATTCTGATTCTGCATATACAACATAAATACTAGTTCACTTATTAACCATGTCAGAATTTTGATGTGCACACCGAAATTAATTTTGATTGTTTCGCTTCTATCATCTTCAAAATTAGCCATTTGTAATAAAAGTTACTTCAAACCAAAGTAATGTTGATTACAGTGATCAACCTAATATATTTATCTCTAAAAGTAAAAATGTCAGAAACTCAAAACTCCCGGACTATGCAACTTTAATCTAATGTGACACCTAGCTCAAACTGTATGACTTTCAAGTTTCATATTCCTTTAGTAAAGGATGCCCTGGATATATATGCCAAGTCACATGTTATAACTGGCGCTCAGTGTCTAGAGCACTCCACCTCGGAAGAGGCATACTACCTGTGCGATTTCACGGCTCAGTGAATTCCGCCTAGTGGAGATTATTACGGGTGATGTAGCAAGGCACACGGTCATCACCCCCACACTGCTGACTCATCACATGTACACACGGGTAATAAAGCCACACACGCGGAAAGATGGCCACCTGGTGAGCTTTTCACGAACTAAGCACAGCCCCGAGTACTTAATTACTCATTCAGCACTCGCACTGCCCGCAGCAACACGATCCTTTGTTAATTGTGACCGGAGTATTATTTACTTATTAAAGCTGGTGTAGAACAATGCGCGCTGTTATGCTGGTAATTAGTTTTGTTATTGGGTGGGGTCTTTTTTTATGAGTGGGAGAATTGCTTTGGCAAGTTTCGGTAAGATGGTCCGTGATCGAGTACCACAAAGGGAAACCAGCGACGCATGGCAGCATAAAGGAATGAGGTCAGGCCGTGTGCTGATGTCTGCCTGCTGGTGATCGTTGTGTTCTAGATAACAATGCCGGTGTTGGCTGGCAGCTGCTCAGTGACCGCAATGGAAACCTGCTGGGTGAGAGCAGCTCAGGTTAGAGGAGGGAAAGTCTGTCTGAATGGGAGAAGCTCAGTCTGAATGGGAGCAGCTCAGTCTGAATGAAGGGAAATTCAGTCTGAAAGGGAGCAGCTCAGGTTAGATGAGGGAAAGTCAGTCTGAATGGGAGAGGCTCAGTCTGAATGAAAGGAAATTCAGTCTGAAAGGGAGCAGCTCAGGTTAGATGACGGAAACTCAGTCTGAATGGGAGAAGCTCAGTCTGAATGAAGGGAAATTCAGTCTGAAAGGGAGCAGCTCAGGTTAGATGAGGGAAACTCAGTCTGAATGGGAGAAGCTCAGTCTGAATGAAGGGAAATTCAGTCTGAAATGGAGCAGCTCAGGTTAGATGAGGGAAACAGTCTGAATGAGAGCAGCTCAATGTGAATGAATGAAAGAAACTTAAGTCTAAATGAAAGAGCTCAGTCTAACATAGGAGCAGCTCCGTCTAGATGGGAGCAGTTCAGATTGGATACGATTAACCCATTGTTTAGGAAATCATTTCAATGTTAATACTTTTTATTTAATGGAGCAGCTAGTTATCAAAGAAGTCAGCTTTCCTCCATTACTCTCCAAGTACTATCCTAACTCCATTCCCCTGATCAGTCACCACAGACTTTCCTTAGCGACTGTACCACTGGCCTTGTGACAATATTATCACCTACTTAGCTGTCGATTTCCGTTACTTTTTTCTCCGAGATCACGTTTATCTCTGATGACAGCAACTTGGAATTAATTAGTAGCCCCAAGTTTAGGTGAGTAGCTCAAAGTTTAGAAGAGTTCACATTTTGTGAGAGTAGCTCAATTTACAAGAGCAGTTCGCTGTTTATGTGAGCAACCGAGCTTCTAAGAGCAACTGACGGATTAAAAGAACCGTGCATATTTATGAGAGCAACTCTCTATTAACGAGACCAACTTGGTTTAGTGCAGGCCACCGATGAGAGCGATGTAGCGCATTCCTGGTAGAACAAGAGCAGCTCGGTGTGGGTGAGCGTGGTTCATTTAGGGTTCGACCATCTCCGTGTGGTCATTGAGCAACTCAAATATGGAGACATGACGTTCACTGTCTATGTGGCGTGTCACAAGGTCACAAGCGAACATGGAACAAGCAAACAGTTTATGGATACGCGGTTTAATGGAGATATGGTGACTGAGCAATCTTTTTTTTAAAGTTTAATATCTTTTTATATATAAATATTTGATGCATTGGAACAAGCCTATTTGTTGAAGTGCCAAGGCATTGGTCCGTCGACCATTTTCAAACACAGTTAATTTTCTCGGAAATGGATTGTTCTGGTGGTGTTCTCTGTGGCAGAGTGGTTAGAGTGTCTGACTTTTTTCTAGGTCGGACTCTTAATCTGAAGGTCAGTGGTTCGATTCCCCGTGCCCCCACCTCTGCCAATTTGGATTTCCATCGCTGTGTATATCTTACAGCGTCATCAAAGGCCAGTTACTCTCATACCATGTCTATGTTTACCGGGATGTTAAAAATCCCTTGGGTCGGTAAAAGTGTAGGTTTGGGCTTTCTATCGACAAACTGTCTAATGGTGAATACAAGTCTATTCAGACTTATCCATGATAGGCAGTATAAATCTTCAAGAAAATTGCCGAAGAGGACTGACATCATAGCCATCTTATCATGCAATGCGGGGCTGCAAACTTGGGAGATCTTCCTCGTCAAATAACGGAACCGCAGTCACCAAACTCAGGTACACTGAGATGGTGAACAGAGATGAGGCTTCGATTGGAAAAGCAATTGGCGCTCACCCTCGGTCTGTTTGTTCTTTTGTTACATAGTTCTCTTAGTATAGAACAATGTGGCATGCCAATGTACCTGGTGGGTCTAGCCTGAACTGCATTGTGCAAGTGTTAGCTGAAAAAAAAACCAGTGAGCTTCTGACGGCTCCATCAATAATCGTATGAATACTCTATATAGTGCTGTGTTTGTATGCTGAGTATAAAGCCCTAGTTACACTAGGGCTTGCTATCACTGGCAACCGCTTGCCAACCAAAGAACCCACTGATCGCCGACTGGTCACCAACCTATGAAAAGTTCTTTGGTATTGCAGCTGCAACCTCCTTACAACCAAAATGGCCACAAGTAGGTCGGCAACCACTGAGGACCACGTTGTGACCATCTTGTGACCATCCCGTCCTGATATGACCTTAGATGTTGCTAGGACGTAAAACAACAAACAGAAAATCTTGCGACCACCTTGAGTGGTTGCAAGCATAGTGTGATTGCGGTATAACGCTGTACCATTTTGTAAAGTTTCCCGATAATTAGACATTGGCGGATGGTGTGAACTGATCTATAGTGGATTACAAGTGTTATATAAAAAGGTAAATGGTATATAGGGCCAGAGGCATTAAGGTATTATGTGGTGCTGGTGCTCCTTTACTGAGTTTTAGATAGACATTGTGTAGTTTATAGATTGTGTGAGAGGGGCAGTACTCTTAGTGTGATAGAGCCTTAGCAGCTCTGCTCACATACCCCCTCGCCCCCCCCCCCCCCCCCCAACTGCACAGACACAACAGGGCACTGTAGGCATAAACAACCAAGGCATGGATACAGGCATGCTGACTGTTCAATGGTAGATTGGAGAATGCCTACTGTTGATTGGAGGAGCTGGTCAGGTGTGACAGCCATCTTGGATTCTACAACCTATATAATAATAAAACAAGCAATCTCCTTCTGGTTCCTTCTGCACACTCTATACTCTGCCTTTCCTACTCTTGCCTGTAGTGATTTCCGATTTAACCTGCCAACACAACTACAGCTGCCAGCCGTCGACTTTACACTTTGTTAGTGGGTGGCCTGCATTTACTGAGACTATAGTAATTACAGTATAACCTTGTTAAACCAAACTTGAAGGGACCCTAGAAATTTGTTTGGACTAACCGATCATTGGTTTAACCGAGCTTTGGCTTTGACTTTGACTTTGAATAAGCATGTATTGCACATGTAATATACAATGTATGTGGACACTTTGATTATTGTTTTTTTATATGTATATACAGTATAACCTCGTTAAACTCAGCTCGGTTAAACCAAACGATCGGTTAATCCAAACTTTTTTTCGGCGGCCCAGCAAAATACTACTATTGATCATATAAAAAAGTCAGTTGGGTCTCAGATGACATTATAACCACATGAAAGTTTGGTTTGACCATACGGAGTGGACTGGGGTCCAACAATCTTGTTTGGATTAACTGGTAATTTGGATTAAGTGACTTTGGTTTAACCAACTTTTTTATATGATAAATGGTAGTATTTTGCGGGGCCGCCGAAAAAAGTTTTGATTAACCGATCGTTTGGTTTAACCGAGCTTTGTTTAACGGGATTGTACTGTAATTTGTAAGTACTATAATCTGTATTTTGTGTATTTGGGTTATTATGAAATAAAAATGCATATTCATTATGGAAGTGTGTATATATATATACACAAAGCATAGTGGTTGTGTCCTTTTTGGAGATTTGGAAATGGCCACCCTATTTCCATGGCGGGTTTACTATGTGACCTTAGGTTGACCTCTATGTTCTTTGTTGCAGGGTGAACGGGGAGGACGTGCGGCTGATGCTGTGGGACACGGCCGGGCAGGAGGAGTTTGACGCCATCACTAAGGCCTACTACAGAGGTGAGCTTGAAGCACAAACCACACGACACAACCCAGTACCTGTATTACAACGACCCATGTGGTCGCCGAACTCCTACATCAAAGTACTGAGGAGATCCAGTGTTGCTTAACAGTAATCACAAAGAACCCATGTTTCCAACATGTTATTAGCCCTCTTTTTCTACACCAGTTTTTTGTAATATTAATAGCAAAGAAATTGCTTGCTATTCTTTGCAATAGAAAGAAAGAAAATGTCAATGGTTACACCAAATTATAAATGCCATTCAAGTTTATGAAGGGAGGGAGGAACGAAGAGAACTGTTTCAACTGGTAAATTTAGAAATCTTTAAATGTAATTTTTGTCTATGTTAGTGTTTGCAATTACCATTGCTTACTATGGGTAAATACTTGGTAGGTTCCCCTTCCTTTCCAAGGTGACTGGCCACTTACTCATCTTTGTCAGAGTGTGCCCTGATGAGCCACATCATGTTGCTGTTACACCTTCAAAGCTATTGATCTTCTAACTCATCTGATGCTCCAGTCTTCATGCACTTGAAGGGGTGACATCCCCTGCCCACACCAACAAAGTTGATATGCACCGCACTTAGTTTAGACCGACAATTGAGTCGGTATGGCCGCTGGTGTGCACGACCAACTTCTGGTCTTCCCATAAATGGGACTAGCCGCACGGCAGCGGGGGTTTTAAATCAGAGTTTACCTTCTCCTAGATGAGCAGTCAGCCAAGATTGACGAGCCCCACCTGCCCGAAGCATCTGGTTTTGAGGCGCCAGAGATCCGCCTTTGCCCCTTCTCCCGTCAGTAGAAACAGTTTCGCCTCGTGAAGGCTGGGAGTTGGACTTGGTTATCAGAGGCTATTTGATACGCATGCCATGAGAAAGTACTTTATAGGTAGTGAGAGCTTATCCTCACTATCACTTCTGGCAATAATAACCTTGAAACCTGACATGGACAATCTCTAAGAAAATGTACAAACGTTTAGCAGCATTTGAGATGTGGACTTATCGAAGGATGATGAAAATATCATGGACAAAGAAGATCACCAACAAAGAAGTTCTCAGAAAAATTAAAAATAAGAAAAGCTTGTTTGCCACTATACAGACAAAGAAACTTATTTATTTTGGCCACATCATTCGTCAGAGTTCAATATACCGTACATTGTTGGAAGGGAAGGTGAATGGCAGCAGAGGGAGAGGGAGACCAAGAACATCATGGTTTACAAATATTTCACAGTGGACAGGCTTGAATTATTCACAGTCTATCACAACAGCACAACATCGGGACAAGTGGAGAACCATTGCATCCAACCCTCGACTAGAGGACGGAACTATTGATTGATTGAGTGTTTGCAAACTGTTTGATATATAGTGTTAGTAAAGTAATTAATAATGCAGAAACTATCAGTGGGGGTGCTGGCTCCCTGGTTGAAGGCCACAGTTGTGGACCATTCGACTGGACGCGCTGGCGGAATCGGTAGAGCACGGGCTTCCTGTATGGAAGGTAGGGAGTTCGAATCCCGGTCGAGTCAAACCAATGACTTATAAAATTGATACTTGTCGCTTCCTAGCCTGACACTCGGCATTAATAGGATAGGGCAAGGACTCGTTAGCTCAGCATCAGGATAATGTGACTGAGTAGTAAACTGGGGTATGGTGCCAGTGGGGTGGTCTCCCAGTGGAGTAACACTATAAAGTCGGCATGAGTGCGCACTGTCACAAGTTGGTACCCGTCCTGATATGACCTGGGATTTTGCCAGGACAAACAAACAGCAGTCAATTTCAATCTGTTTGCTAAACTCCCTAAAGCATTTCCAATACTGAATGAACCAACCAATACTCGTTTACTCACTTTATGGCATTCTCCCAAGCCTCACTCTAGCTATATTTGTGAGGATCCTCGGCTTTAATGGGTTAACAACGTCAATTATAAACTCGCATGACCTGTATGGCAATGTCGCTGTCATCTCACATATGTGTCTCGTGGTACAGGAAGAACTCTGCGGGGGAAATATTTACCACCAGTCACAGAGCTTGTTGATGATGATAATGCTAATAACAACAATGTAAAAAATAACAACGATGATGATGACGTTGATGATGATGATGATGATGAAAATAAGATAATTAATACTGCAACCTCTGAACAACTAATATAACTATTTTATTTTTTTCCTTATTTTTTTAAGGAATTAAAGAAATTCCTAAGTGTTGTGGCCTGATATTAAGCTATGGCAAGATAAGTCATTGAAACAACAACAACAACAACAAAGTATATATATATAGGAAATCTAAAGGGGGTAGGTAATATTTTGAAAGCTGAATGCCCCTTAGTGGATGACTGTTCAGAGTTATTGATTGATACCAGCATGCCTTGCCAGTCATTTACCACTTCAATTTGAGGTCAGGGGTTAATTGGTAATTTTGTGGCGTTCTCTCGTCGTGCCAGAACGAGGCTGGTGTGAGCGCCATATGGCGTGGCGTCCCGGCGGGTTTTACTGATCGGTTGTTACCCCAAATTACACAAATCACACCAACGATATTATCTTTGTGTGAAAATTTATCTCGCCTGCCATTGTCAATTAGAGAGGTATTAATTCAATCTCGATTGGTTTCAGTAACCACAGTTTTGCCAAATTAGCATGAAGTCTATTTATAATTGTTTTTGCAGCATGCCCTCATCTGTCCGTTTAATGCAAGCTGTTGTATGGAGTTCATGACCTCAGTTAAGGTTGCATAATCCTGGGTTTTTTGTTTGTACCATTTAAAAATATATATATATATATATATATTTTTCTTTTTTTTCTTTGATCTACATTCTACTTTATTTTGGAGTAACTTTTATTAAAATGGCTAACTTTGTATATATTTAAGTGGATATGTGAAAAATAATGTTTTGCATGCACACCGAAATTCTGGACATATAAGATGCAGTTTCTATTAAATTTACTTAATATTCCTTCTGTGGCAATGCATGTTTAATAAATGCATCAGTATTCAAGTTGGATATATGTAAGATCAATTGTTGGCCAGTGCTTTGGTTTCAAAATTGCTATAGATTCATTGGATTAAGTCAGCTATATCATAAGAGTGGGAACAAAACTTGCCTGTAAATACTGCGAGCATGATGTAGCTTTAACTGAAGTGTGCGAATATTACAATTGTTCTCTCACTCCTGAAGTGCTCCTAGTATTATTATGTGCACGTCATTATGTGTTACACTTACAAAACACAAAGCATATTGGCTCAGGGCATAAACTTCATCGCTGTGCATTGTGTATTAGTTTTATGCTTTATTGTGGATTATTATGTTCATACATCCGTTTTTTACTATATAAAAAAGGGGGGAAAGCGCTACAACTGCATATATTGCCAGCACAAATGAAATAAATCATCTCTAAATATACCTATTCTGACACAGACACGCCTGTCCGTAGTACAAGTAAATATCAACTTCATTTTGTTTCATAGTGTCTTGTTTTATACCTTTCACTGAGTGACTTTATTGGTGCAATACAATAATGACACTTTTTAAGGTTATGCCACGAAGAAGTAACAAAGTTATATCAGGTGGTAAATACACTGAACAAGTAGAAATAGAAATACACTAGGAGCACTTCAGGAGATTGTAATATTTTCATGTTTCACATAATCATGCTAACATTATTTACAGACAAGATTGGCCTTTGTATTTAAGTTGTTTAATCTGATGAATTTAGAACAGTTTTGAAACCAAAGCATATATATTTGATCGTGCACATCCAACTTAAATACTAATGCATTTATCCAGTAACCAGGTAGAAAAATGAAATATTGGGTGATGATATACTGAGCAAGTAGAAAGGTGAAATATATACTCTGAACAAGTAGACAAATTTAATATTATTACAGTGACAAAGGAGAACAGTTAAATATATACTCTGAACAGGTAGACAAATTTAATATTGTTTAGTGACAAAGTAGAAAAACTATTGGGCGCTAATACATTGAGTATTAATACAAAAGTGAAATATTGGGGATGGGGGCGGGGGGGAGGAGGGGGGGGGGAGTAATGCACTGGGCAAGTAGAGAAGTGAATTACAGGAGGAGAAAAAAGAGAAGGACATCTACAAACTATAATCTGATGCCAAAAGCTGCTAGATGTAGGATTGGCAACTTACACAGTTTATGAAGCTTGCCAAGCTGTTGCAGCTGGGTGGTATAACACAGAAGGAGACCACGAGTCCCAAGGGCAACATTTGTTTAACTAATCACAGTCCGGGATGGACATCTGATCTATAGGAGGCCCTTGACCTAGTTTGTATGCACGTTTAGGGGAGTGACTGTTTTGGTCTTTTTTGTTGTTTTTGTTTTTTTTGTTTGTGGGGTGGGTTATTTTGGGGGGTGGGGAGGGTAGCCTGAAATTGTGTTGTATGTTGCCATGTATAGCAATCACGTTAAGGTATGTGATAGACCTACGAGTAATGTTATTGTTTAGTATGTATACATGTCAGGTACATCGTTTTGGCCGTAAACGCGACGGTTTTCCCCTTGACCTAGTTTTTATGCACGTTTAGGGGAGTGACTGTTTTGGTCTTTTTTGTTGCTTTTGTTTTGTTTGTTTGTGGCGTGGTTTTTTTTTTGGGGGGGGAGGGGGAGCCTGAAATTGTGTTGTATGTTGCCATGTATAGCAATCACGTTAAGGTATGTGATAGACCTACGAGTAATGTTATTGTTTAGTATGTATACATGTCAGGTACGTCGTTTTGGCCGTAAGCACGACGGTTTTATCAATCAAATTTGGACTACGGGATATGATACCTAATATTTTATTATAAAGCTTGCTATTTATATCCAAGTAGATCGATTTTTTTTAAACCGGTAAAGAACCCCCCCCCCCCCAAATACTAGATAATTAATCATATATGTAATATGTCATATATATAATGTGCATTGTATATTTTTTATCCTATATATGATATATAACATTTATTTTACAATTGAAACAAATTATGCTGTATTAAGCGATGCAGCATAATGTAAAAAGAACAACAAAAATGGTGCTAACAATGCACACCGGTAATACCGGAGGTAATGTAGTTCCTTTCAGCTATTAATTAGTCCCTGATCAAAGTGAAACTCACTTGATGATTCATTCCTAATGCGAGGCGATCTGAAGTGAAACGATCTGTATTGCATAAAATAATATAAAGCAGAAATGGTGTGTCCATCCAACCATAAAGCTAAGATTATAGGTGGTGTGCGAATGCAACAAAAAAATAGAAAAGCATGTAAACGCACGATGGTGCTTCCATATGTCCGAATGTGAATGTGAGTGGAAGTGCGAGTGCGAATTCGAATTCGAAGACGGCAAAGTGGATTTTTCAAATGGACCGATCGGTGCGAATGTGAATAGCATGCCGCATACCGCATACGTGGAATCTTAGCTTAATGGGCAATGCAGAGAACGAACTACCTGAGACAGAGCTAGAAAAGACACAGCAGAATTGAGGCGTGGGAAGGGGGTGGTACAGATGTTATTGGAATGAGAGGCTAAAAGTTGCATAGTCCGATGGTTTTGAGTTTCTGTCATTTTATGAGATAAATATTTCAGGTTGATGGTTATAATCTACCTTGCTTTAGTTTGAAGCAACTTTCATTTTAAATGGGTCAACTTTGGAGATATTTGTGAAAACATTCAAAATTAATGTTGGAAAACATGCCAAAACTCTTAGGCTTCAGCAGTAACAGGTTCTATAAATTGACTCAACATTCCCTTCTATGTGGTTACGAATTCTTAATAAGTGTATCACTATCAGTATCTAAGTTAGATACGTAGAATCAAATCTAGATAATTGGTGTGTGTTGTAACTGGTGGAATCTATTCAGAAATTCAGAAGTACAACGTTGTTGTCAAGTCACTCCAGGACTACAGCAATGAACACAGTGGCCGAATTGGCAAAAGTGCAGCTTCCTGTAGGGATGGTCGGGAGTTAGAATCCCGGCCGAATCAAACTTAGACAATTGTTACTTGGCGCTTGGCATTACTAGCCTGGTCAGCTCAGTATCAGGATAATGTGACTGAGTGGGATATCAGGTTATGGTGCCGGCAGGTTGGTCTCCCTGTGGGGCAGCAATATGAAGTCACCATGAGTGTGCACTGTCATATGTCCTGATATGATCTTAGATATAGCCAGGATGCAAAACTCAAACAAACAAACAAAAACAAAATATCATTGTGAAAACAGAATGATACTATTGTAGTAGTGTGCACTGACCTCTCAGGCAAGTAACCACATAGACAGGTAGGCGTGGGTCGTGTGTTGATATCAGGGAGCCTAGGTGGTGTAATGGTTAGCACACTGGCCCGGAATGCAAAGAGATGTGGGTTCGAGTCCCACTCTAGCCGCAATATTTCCCATTTTCATCACCCCCATGACACTGGTTGCCGTGACCAGGATCCTATACAAGCTAAGCGCTGTATGGTTGTTGAACCTACCCTGTGTATGTATGTGTAAGTGCATTGCCTGTATATATGTAATTGTAAGCATTAAAAGACTTACAATTCCAGGGGGACGAGTGTAGTAGTGTGCACTGACCTCTCAGGCAAGTAACCACATAGACAGGTAGGCGTGGGTCGGGTGTTGATATCAGGGAGCCTAGGTGGTGTAATGGTTAGCACACTGGCCCGGAATGCAAAGAGATGTGGGTTCGAGTCCCGCTCTAGGCGCAATATTTCCCATTTTCATCACCCCCATGACACTATCTTCTTTATAGTATTTTTTATTCGATATATATATATTTGTTTGTTTGTTCACATGCTCATGTTTTAATCAGCTACAATCATCTGCCAGCTTACTAGTAAAAAATCCTATAATACTGCCACCACCTTAGGATGTTGCTCAGTGACAATGACAATGACCTGACAATGTGTTACCATGATTGCTTGGTATAGATGGGTGTCTTGGTGTTTATCTCTGCCTCTTGAGCGGTGTCACACATCGCGTGCGCATGCGTGTCCGGAACAGATGGATGCGTGAGCAGCCCAATCTGAGTGATTACACATGCGCACGGCGAACCTTGGGTGAGGCGAGGGTTTGAGAGGTCAGCGTTGTGGACCTGTGGTTTTTCAATTAGTGTCCACTCGTCTTTGTGGAGGGACTGACGCTATGACCGGAAGTGGGATGGTTCGTCCTAGCACTGTCGCAGGGTTATTCTTCACTATAGAAACAATGGTGGTTCGTTCTAATAGCCTTATTCTTCCCTGTACGAACAATGGTGGTTTTGTCCTAACACCAATATCATTGAAAAGAATTGAAAATGCTATTTATTTGATATGTCGGTGGTTAAGACCATCTATCGCTGTGTGTATCTAGAATAACTATGAATTGCCTATCTGAAGGAAATGGGAATCCACCTAATATTATTAATAAGACTCAAGTTAATAAGAGCTTCTTTGGCATGAGCTGTTACAATACATAAAGTTTGCGTCACGTGACTCAACTGGCACGTGGTTAAGTCAAGTAACCACAGCCCAGAGAGAGAGAGATGAATCATTTCAATAGGGCAATTCAATGACATAATTTTGTTGTTGGTAATTGTGTTCAAATACAAATATCTGAATAACTCTAAATAAACTGTGGAATATTATTATGGAGCCTGTGCTAATATACTGGTGAGATTCCTGAAAGTGTGGAGATATCTTGCTAATCAATTATTGAGGCTATATAGCATATGTAGTTATATAGCAGGAACTAAGTGATGACACAGAGGTCTCTATACCTTTTAATGCCACACTTGGTGCAGAGACTCCGAGTGAACCTTGACCCCGTCTCGTGTCCACTGCTCCACCCAGCACCAGGCCGTGTCTCCTCGGAACGGCACGCATGCCAGCAGGCGACCTCGTTGGGGCGCCAAGTGTATCTATACTCTTAGACATGTAGTTTTAATTCCTATTTGCATAGATCTTCAAATATACATTTTAACTTACAGCTTTTTGTCGAGTCTAATCCAAATCCACTTATATGTTTGTGTATATATATATATATATATATTATATATATATCAGAGTTGCCAAGTATTCGGATTGTGTGAATCATTTTAGCTTGGTTTCTAATTTTTATGCATATATTAGGTCAGAATGCACCATTTTGTATCATTTTCAAAATTGTCCAGGGGAGGCCCTGCAGACTCACCCTGTCCGATGAGGCACCCCCCCCCCTTCGGCCACACTATTGTTCCCTATTTACAATGTGTGTGTATTAAGGAGATCTCCCTACTACTATCTACTTGGCGCCTATAATATATATATATATATATATATTATATATATATACATATTTCTATATACATACATATATGTATTGTATATATGTATTATATACATATGAAAGTGTAATGAGTTACACTCACCTTCTGCCTTCAGTCCGTTTATAACGCCCCCGCCCCAAGACAAACTGTATATAGAATATATTTGGATTGGACTGGAAAGAGATCAAATGTATTATATCTATTTACATTAATTTGTATAATATGTATATATAAAATATATATCCTTTTGTATATATATATATATATATATATTAATTTCTTGTCACTAACCTCCCCAATCTCTCACTTTGGCGTCTTCCAGGGGCGCAGGCCTGCGTGCTAGCCTTCTCGACTGTGGACCGGGACTCTTTTGAGGCAGTAGAATCTTGGAAGAAAAAGGTCAGTGATGGCTCCCTGTTTGATCGTCTGTGTTGCCTGGCACACGAAGAGGTTTAATAAGTCACTGTAAACAGAGTCGTTAACATTCCCCCGTGTGGCCATCGTTAACTGTGTATGTACCTGTGTGGGCCGTCCATGTCCAGATATGTATGTGTGATTATATCATAAAGCAATGTTGTTATTCCTTTGCTTATTTCGTAATATATACTATATAATTATATAACCATACATGTGAGTTACATTATATTTTATATAGAATGTATAATATATATGTGAATTGTCATGTTAACTTTCCCCGACACATCAACTAGTGCAGACCGTATTTTGGAATGTATCCTGAGAATTTACAGTTTTTGAATAATGTATCTATAAAGTGTTGCTAGGATTGAATTAGCTTCTTTAACCTTTTTTAAACTTGATTTTTTACTTAGAACTAAACTGTTCTGTCATGACCTTATATGTTGCTAGGACCTAAAGCAACAACAAACAAACTTAACTAGAAGTCACTTTCCGATATCTGCCAATTCTTTGTGAGAAGTTAATGTTTTCTAAGAATATACAGTTTTTTAATATTGTAACTGCAAGGTGTGAGTGAATAGGATGGAAATTTGGTATGAGCTGAAGTCATCTGTAATTCTGGTGAAATCATGGTATTTCATGAATACTATAAGCATGTTCATAGACTAGTTTTTGGTACCTTAGTTGATTAAGCAAGGGAAATTTCAATCGCGGACATTTGGTCTTCCTCATTTCATTGTTCCTTGCCCTATCCTAGTAATGCAGAGTGCCAGGCTATGTAGCGACATGTATCAAAATTTAAGTCATAGGTTTGACTCGGCCAGGTTCGAAAACCATGCCCTACCAACATGGGAGGCGGACGCTGAACTCATTCGGCCATCACATCTGGTCAATAAAGTAGTTTCAATAAAAAATTGCATTATTCAAATTTAATATATATATGGAATTGTCCTTGTCACTTGTCGTGTCCGTGGTTAGGTAAATTAAAATTGCGCAAATGAATAAGTCCTAAATCACTGACGAAACATAGAATACAGATTAACATAATCACACCACAAGAATATTCAGTAATGCCAGTGTTTTGTCGTTGGTGCTTTTGTTACCACCGTTATAAAGGAGTCCCTCACTGCAAACAGGCAGATATACACAGACAGACAGAATGACACAGACAAACAGTGACTAGCACAGTAAGTAACTGGATTGCTGTGACTGACAACAGTAGGCCTACTGCTGCTTTGGTGGCACCTCCAATCGTGATATACTGGAACTATATTAGCGTAGCCACTGCATGGCATTAAAAGGTATACACATGGAGGAACACACCTATAGACATTTTTGTTGGGGGGGGGGGGGGGGGGGGGGTGTGAAACGTCTATCCCTCCCCCACCGCTAGGTACGGTCCTGTTGTACCCGCCTCTTACCCTTTAACCTACCCACCTCCCGCTAGCTACGGCCCTGTTTTACCCGTCTCTCTCTTCAAGCCTGTCTACCTATCTCTTCTCGGCCAGGTGGAGGATGAGGTGGGAGAGATCGCCATGGTGCTCGTCCAGAATAAGGTGGACCTTTCAGACGAAGCAGTAGTCACACAGTAAGTCAACCTGTACACTAGATGAAAGATTCACCTCAGCGGTGAATAACAACCCTATGTAAAAGTTGGAGAAAATTTATCTCACTGTTGATAAGTCTTAATTTGGCATCTATACCTTATGTTGATTAAAATCCAATAGCTACAATCTGATTGTATATGTTTTCCCTCCATATATATATATATACTCTCCAAATCAGATAATGTCAAGTCATAATGACACAAAATCAGTTTTAATTGATATAGTCCATGAAGTAAATCAGCCATGTTGAATGAACTGGTTCACCACCTGACTACCTCAGCCAATGAAAGTTACTGCTTCCTGACCTAGATTGCTTTATTACCCAGGAACCTCTCAACTTCCTATCAATGACCGCTATGTGTTCTGTTGATTCAAACTTTAAAGTTGATTTATCTACTGGATTTAATCTACTAATCAGCGGGTAAGATTACATTTTGCTTCTTAAATTAAAAATGTATGTGCTCATTTCATTTACCCTCCCTTTCGCCACTTTTTCTAACGGGTTGTTCTTCACTCCTCTCGTAGGTATGGGGTGAATCTTGTATCTACAGCCGTGTTCACACGGGCAAAATGTAAAGTGATTCAGACAAGGCGAATCATATGAATCGATTTAGTTTGAAAGTGTTTCACATTCACATGGGCAGTGCTTTGAGTCGGTTTAAGGCGGAAGTGGATATCTCCGCATGAGCAAGTCCAGACTAACCAGTGCCAGTTTGGGTTCGTCGACGTCGGCACGAGAGAGTCTGGGCTCGACCTAGATATGTATGGACTGAATCGTATTGGTTTGGAACGGTCAAAACTTCTGCTGGGCAGTGAAACCCTAAAAATAAATGATGAAAAAAATATCTGTGCACAGCTAGCGGTTTCATTGACCAAATTATATTATATAGTGTGACGTCCTTAATCCGCCTCAAGTAAGTCGGTTGCGTTCACACGGGCAAAATAAATCGATTCACAGAAATCTACTCAGGTACACTACCTCGACAAGTGTGTTACAGTCCAGATCACAGGAATCGAATCAGCCTTGAACCGCCTCAGCCGCGCGTTCACATGCGAAATGTAACCCGAACTATACAAGTCGATTTCTACAAATCGATTTACACTGCCCGTGTGAACACGGCTTATATGTACACATACATTGCGTGTGAGCTTATTTGTTTTCTTCTTGTCTGTGTATCCAACAGCTGTGCACAGACCAGGGTTACATAGCATAGCTCTGGGTGGCGTATACGGCCTTCCTTAAACATGACACTTGTCTATGGACTAGAACAGGTGACAGGAGTAGATCTAGTCAATATTACCGTTTACTGTGGCCTGGTATTGCAACTAGTAGGACCAGAGCTGTAGTCAGAGAGATGTTCTCCAGCACAGCTTTGCCTAAATTCTCTGTGTAACCAAATATGTGTCTGGAGAGTGAGAGCTGGTGTGAGGCGTCCAAGTAGGCCTATGACTACACACAAATTCCAGAACTCTCTTTACAATTAAGCACTATTCAAAGTTTGAATTATCTGTTATTTGTGACATATTTGTCAATGCAGTAGAGTTATAGTTTCCCCTTAATCCACTGCTGAGTATAACTTACAGCGTCATCAAAGGCCGGTTGCTCTCATACCATGTCTATGTGGTGTGGGAGGTTAAAAATCCCTTGGGTCAGTAAAAGTGTAGGCTCGGGCTTTCTATCGACCAGCAGTGGAATGAGGAAGACCAGTCGTCTATGACTGAAATTTCCCCTGCTTAAACAACTAATGGACCAAAGAACAAAAATCTTTTTTTTTTAAATGACCTACATTCGCTCAAATGTATGTATTTGACAAATGTATGGGTTAACAAAAAAGAAACTTCGGGAAGAATTTAGAATTCAAGCACTTCTTCAGACTTAATGTTACTTGATTGTTGTTGTATTTACCAGAGAGGAGGCGGAATCGCTAGCAAAGAAATATAGTTTAAAGTTTTACCGTATGTCAGTGAAGGAGAATCTGCTGGTTGAAGACGGTAAGTTGAAATTAGCTTTTCATTCAATATTATAATATTGACCATTGCTCTGACTATATTCAGTATAATACTAATTTTCTGTAATGGGTGGAGAGTAAGAGCGGGTGTAGGCTAATTGTTTTGAGTTTTGCGGTGTGAAAACCCCCCTCCTCCAAGTATCTATCCCCTCAGAGTGAGTGATGAGTTACTTTTGGCTGTTATTGCAACAGCCACAAATATAGCATTTCATCACCTAGTTTTATTTCTCTTGTATGATAAGGATTAAAAAGAAGAATTAAACACTCTTAGAATAGCATGAAATTACTTGTTTAAACGAAGTTGTTAATTCATCATAATTTGGTGAAAATAAAAATAAATTTGTCCCGATGTGGTCAAAAAAAAGAGTTAGTCAAACACATTGAAATAATATATTGAACTCTACACACAAAAAGACTATATTAATCTCGGGATTTAGGTACATCTATATGGGCTACGTCGGGTCACTAGACATAAGTAAATGACGGGCATGGACAAACTATTCCCACCGACGTCTAGTCACGTGACCCATGTGTCTCGTCTTCCCAGCCCCTGCTCGTTGGAAAGTTCATGCCTTCTTACCAAAGGGTGACCCCATCCCTCCCCCCTCCCAAAACAAATGCGCCCCCAAAAACAACAAAACAACAACAAAAACGCAAATAACAATGTATCGGGTGTCGGTGTTCACTGGTACTGAAGCACATGTTACTTGGTTGTGTAGATGTTATGATAATATGCCAAAATCTTGTTGATTTACATAGTACTGACTCTTGGGTGGTTCATAACCTTGATGGTTACAGGCTGCAGCTCTGCACCAATAGAAAACGCCCCGATAAATTGGTCCGTTTTTTTAATTGAAGAGTTAACTTCAGTGGGGGTGGTCGTAGAAGTTGGGGGGTTCTTTACAACAATAACGACAAGTCATTGGAGCGGTACTGGTTGACTCCGGTCCGATTGTAGCTGATGGTTCAGGAGGAAGGGATGGGGAAAAGGTGGGATCTACAGCAAGAACAAAGTGAAACAGTTAAAAGGGAACCGTGCCCCACCCAAGCAAACAACTCCCTTGATCAGGGGGAGAAGTAAGCCCGGGAGGGAAAAAAACCCAGCTACTCACTTTTCACCACCAACATGGCCTTCACCTCCACCACAGTGTGGAATGACCATCAGGCAATCATCAACAAACCGTCCTTATTTCCATAGTCACACCCACTCAACGCATCACATGTTTCTTTCAATAGATCTAATTTAAATCAACGTCTCTTGATATTTGCCATATTATGGAAGTTCATTTGCCATATTTTCGAAGTTTACATTTGCCATATTGTGGGAGCATTATGCCTATATTTATGTGTGTTCTATTCTATGTTTAGTACTTGTTGATTTAAGGATAGATAATAGCCATTGGCACCTAATGTTTTCTCTGCTTTTTAGTGTTTCGGTATCTATCTGAGCAGTACCTGGCCCAGATTAGCAGCATGGATGATGATACGCAGCAAACCTACAAGATAGGTCCCAGTAAGTACATGACACATAGGTATCTTCCGTCTTAAATTATCTCCATATTCATTTTTGGATTAAGTCACTAACTTATTGTTGGAAATATGACTATTCTGGGATTAGATATTATGGACGTGATACATTATATTATTAAAATACATTGTAGGCATGAATTCATATATGCCTTGATTCACTCATTCATACACATACGTAGCCTACATTCATAATCTGAGTGGGCGCGAAATGTGCTTTTATTGAGGTCCTTTTGAAATCATTCCTCCCACTTAAGGGGAATATAAATATACATACACAATGTATTTGACATAGGAATGAACTTTAATTTAATGTAACATTGGTTGCTCGGCTGGAAAATCACCCCTTGGGGAAGTTATGCAGTTGTTAACTTATTGCATGTTTATCATTAAATGAAACTCAAATCAAAGTCAAACCTGTATGGAATTACACATATAATAATTTATTGTTTCTTCTGGATCTATTTTCGGTATCTCTATATAGTACAAGTGCCATTTCAAGGGGCAGAAAGTACTTAATGATTAATACACGTATATGCAATAGAATAGTGAATGTCTAAAACCACTTCAGAAGTGTTAAGGCCACAATCCAAATTTACATCAAATAGGTTAAATGTTGTCTTGTTACAAAAGCCGGCCCGCATTATTATTTGTGCAAGTTCTACAAATTATTATTATTTGTGCAAGTTCTACAGATTATGCGACTGAACCCAAAATAGAAAATACTACTTTGTGGAAATGGACATTAAAATAAACTCATGAAGTATGGACTAAATTACCTTAAGCCGTTATCAAGTTTATTTCTACCGTTCGATAGAACCGATTCAGTTTAGCAGCTTTTTGTTTTTTTTAATTAAATTTTTTTAATTCTTGCCACTTAAAAGAATGACAAAAATGACAAGATTGTTTTGTTTGGGGGGGGGGGGAGTGTCATTTTTCGTTCTTCACATCTTCTCGTCACTTAAAGCTGCAGTCCGATGAAGCATCAAATTTTCAAAATCAAAACAATCATCTGGATTTGATTCTACATATCTAACTTCGATACTGGTGCACTTATTAAACATTTATCGCCACATAGAGGGGAATACTGAGGCAATTTAATAGGACCTGGTACTGCAAAAGTCTATGGTGTCAGAGTTTTGGCATGTATGCCAAAATTAATTTAGCATGTTTGCACTTCAAATATCTCAAAAGTTACCCATTTAAAATATAAGCTACTTCAAACAAAAACAAAGTACATTATAATGATCAATCTAGTATATTTATCTCACAAAATGACCAAAACTCAAAACCAGCGGACTATGCAACTTTATAGACATATGTAGACAAACTCTTTCAGATAGCTTCACAATTCAGGGGTATGAAGGAGCATACAATGAAATTGCTGTAGGCCCAAGTTGCTTTTTGTGGGTGCCCCCCCTCTATTTAAAAAGACATCTTGCCGTCATGTAAAGGTGCATACAAACCCAACTCTTTCAGACATCTTTACGACGCAGAACTCTGAGAACGGTGGCAAAAAGGACACGATTCAGCTGTCGCACCCGTTAAAGCGGCGCACACACGGCAAGAAGTCGGCGTTCAGCAAGTGTTCCGTGTTGTAACGCAGCTCCATGCCGAGTGGCCTGGGGCCCGGGCCTGTCCCGGTGTTGCGGATTCCGAGGGACACCAGTTTCACAGGGACACTTCCATTCAAATGCATTGTTAACGGCCTTGAGCAAATCTTCATACAGAAAAAGTCAAATATCTCCCAAATTACACCATCTAGAAACAAATCGCTTGGTACACATATAGAAAATATCTTTACCATAAAGACTATATTAAATTTATAAGGTTAGGGTTCTTGAATTCTATTAATTTTGAATAAAACTAACGTTTTGCACTGTGCATACCGTCAAACTCAAGGCATTGTCAATGGCCGTGAGCAATCTTCATACAGAAAATACACAAGAAGTCAAATATCTCTCAAATTACACCATCTTGAAACAAATCATTTGGTACACATATAGCAAACATCTTTACCAAAAACATATTAAATTTATAAGGTTAATGATGATGCTGTTCGATTTTGAGGCATGTGCAGAAGCGATGTGTCCCTTGCAAACTGGTGTCCCTCGGAATCCGCAACACCGGGTCGCTGACCTGCCGGGCACCAACATGACGTCAACATGCGCAACGGCACTGATGGCTGCTAGCATAAGTTCAGGGTACGCTTCGGAGGTGCCTCGGAGACGCGATGTCTTTTGGCTAATTTGTTTTCAAGGTGCGCCTCGGAGTCGACTCTGAGATGTCACGTTTTTCAGATAGGAGGCAAAAAGCGCCTCCAATATGGCTGTCAAATTCAGTGGTTTCAGCCAATCAGAGGTGTTCTTTCAATTGTAAATGGGTGCACCCTATGGAGGCCACCAATTTTGAGGGACCGGACAGCTAAAGTTGTTCAGACTAGCGTGACATCTGGAATATCTCCGTGACGTACCTTGAATGCGGCCCAGGGCACGCCACCGCTGTCACTGCAACTCAGCGTCAAGTTAACTCATTCATGCATGTGTGCAAAGACTAAGAGAGTACTTTAAGAGTTTAAAAGTAACTATCCACAAGGTCTGGTAGTTATTACTACTCCTGATATAAGAACAGTCTGGGGGATAGCCATATATGCTTGGTTTTACCCAGTTAGCCAATATTTAAAATAAAACCTTTAAAACAACTGTAAATGAAAGGTGCCTACTGGAAACACATACATGGAATGTAAATATATCCATGCATAGGCAGGTTGCTAATGGATACAAAATGTATACACAGAAGTTGGATTTTTTTAAATATAAATTTTATCCCCCTAGATGCCAAGCGTTGTTCTCTGGATGTTTCAAACTTGTTCCCCCAAAAGTTATGAGTATGAATTTATTGTTATACTTAGCTACTTTCGGCGCAATGTAGCCTACATGTTGTGACAGAACATATAAAGAGTCTGTTACATGGGCATAGAGGTTCTACTTTATAGACAGTGTGCCACTGCACATGCTTTCCTACTCGGCTACTACATTTGCTGAAGAAGCGTGTGTAACGTTGGTTTCCGGTAGTAGGCGTACGGACGAACCTATGTGGCCTTCTGATCTATTAATACACATTCTATGAGTGCTATTGTGATTACATGTATCTACAGTGCATCAAGATACTTATTCCTTCTTGAAGGGACTATTTAATGTAGTTTTTGCCTAAGACAATTTAGTATGTCATTTCTGTTCTGTCAATTCTGTGTGAATATCGTAAAAAATATATACAATAGAACCAACGCTCTTTGAATTTTGATTATAGAATCTATTTAGCAGAAGACTCCACATTCGATTTCTGAACGCCCTAAATGGATATCTAAATTAAGGTCATAGGTAGTTTCTTTTTTGTTGACTGGTTGCTTTCGTTGTCTTGTTATTCTGAATTGCAACAAGTACCACATGACCTAAATGTGGCTCGTTTCATATAAATCAATCACAGCTAGAAGAGAAGAGTAATGTAGTTCTTCCAGAAAAATAGTTAATTCTGAGGAATTGCCAATGGCTTTGACATGGTTCTGGATATTTTCAATGTATAAAGTTAATAGCTTACACTGCACACCTCATTTTTCCTGTTTGCAAGGGAAACCAATCCGAAACCAATGCAGCTCCATTGCAATGTGAGCAGATTGTATCACCCACTAGTGAGTGTTTATGCGAGTTGTAAGCTACATCATGCACGGAGGCATGTCACATTTCTTAGTATCCTATGGTGATTAGTGAAAGGAGCTAACCTACACATTAATCGCTCTGAACTCGATATTGAATTGACTATGTATAGGTACAAACTGTTGGTGATGGCTGACAGGATGACGTCATGATGGTGGGTTGCCTGGGCCGCGTTCAGGGTCAGTCTCTGCGATGTTTTTTGGCGTATTTCCGTTCAGGGTCCCTTTTCAGATAGGAGACAAAAAGCGCCTCGAAAATGGGCACCGTATTCAGTGCTCTCAGCCAATCACAGTGCTTCTTTTTCATTTTCGAGGCGACCAACTGCTTTTGCCATTCAGACTAGCGTGATGTCAGGGATTTCCCCAAGACGTCTTGGAGGCGTACCCTGAACACGGCCCAGGTGCATGATGTGGTGGACATGGGTTAATGCGATATGTGCAGTAGGCTATGTATGCCTGGCCGACGTGATGCGTTGTACACATACATAAAGTAGATGGATTGGCCGTAGGTTGGTCTGTTATGATACAGTGAGGGTTTCTAGTTCCATACAGTGGTGTAGTGTTAAAGTGCATACATACATACATACTCAAACACATACAATATCGATTGTAACAGCCACATCAAAAGTGGCTCAGTGGCGCTACTTAACCACGTGACGTTAGAAAGTAAAGAGGATATGTTGTTATATATTTGATCAATCTTTTCACTTTGCTATGACAGACTGGGTGAATGGGTCACCAAGTTCAGCCAGTTGGTGACTAAACTAGGTCTACAGATAATGCATGAAAAGTATGGGTGTGGTCGTGGAGGGTGGAGGGCGCTAAAAATTGTCCTTCCAGGTTGAGATTATATAGATAGGTATCAATATCCTGGACATCGGGGATGCAAATATGTGTATGTAAGTTAGAGTGGAGATTATTTTCCCTTGTACATTACTTTCTAGCTAAATAAATGGTCAATAATATGGAAAACACCAGGGCCGCGTTCAGGGTCCGTCTCGGAGGCGCCTCGGCGATGCATTTTGGTCTATTTGCATTCAGGGTCTGTCTCGGCGACGCCTCCCTTTTCAGGTAGGAGACAAAAAGTGCCTCGAAAATGGCCGCCGTATGCAGTGGTTTCATCTAATCAGAGCGCAGCATTTCGATTGCAAATGGCCACAGCCTATAGGGGCGGCCATTTTCGAGACAAGAAACTGCCTTTGTGGTTCAGACTAGCGTGACGTCACGGGCGCCTCCGAGACGAACCCTGAACGCAGCCCAGTTCTCATCCGAATCACCCAATGTTGAGCCTCATCATAAATACTTGGCTTGGTGATCAGCTGGAGACAGCCCGCTTCAGCCCTACATAGCCTACCAAGTCAGTAGTGGATAAGTAAAGGGACTGGTTGTTAAATGTCAAGAGTATTTGTTAAGTAGCTGTCCTGTCGTGCACTACGTCACTTTCCGTCCAGCGTAATGAATTAAGACTTCATTCAGTCAGGCTAAGAAATGGCTTTACTAACATGGTGAGGGGGTGTCTTTAGATAAGCTATTACATTAGCCACGTGAATACAGTGGAGGAAACCCACATAATGGTCATTTGTTGTCGGGGGGGGGGGGGGTCGATTTATAAATGATGCGTCATATTCGTAAACCAGGTGTTTTTCATTGAAGCTGCATAGTCCAATGGAATCATCAAATTTTCAATCAAAATACATGCCTAGATTTGATCCTACATAGTGATTTTTGAATAGAAGGGGGTACTAAGCCAATTTAATATAACAGGTTACTGCTGAAGCCTATGGTATCCGAATTTTGATATGTTTTCACTTCAAATAAATAAATGTTGTTTCAAGGTAGATTGATTATAAGGATAAGTCTCAGAAACTCAAAGCCATAAGAGCAACGTTAAAGAACCAGCTCGCTGGATACGGAATTAAACTGATACACAATTCTATTGCGTCAAACATATGTAGTAAAGGAACGCCTTGTTTGGCCGGTACATAGGCCCATATTACAGGGTAATTCCTTTCCCCGTCAAGAGACCATATTATCTTACAATACACATGGCCACATGTGGAATGTTGCCATAGCATTTTCGACGCGCATGCGCACATTGAAAATTCAACCGTTAATATCAAAGACGTGGTTTCACACTGAAATAATGACTTAGAAAAGAGGCTTCAACAGTTCTTCCACTGTATACAAACTTCTCAAATATTAAAACAAATCATGAAATAAATACTCAATTGTCTGGAAATGTTAACCGTTTGCTCTGTACATTTGTGTCGCCTATTTTAGCGCAAACTAGCAAGTGATTAGCGAACACATTTATCTTAAAAATGGCTTATGCTTCTTTTGAAAGTCCTTTATTTGAGTCACAGTCAAGGACTGCAACAGCAAGCAAAAAAATAAGGAGTTACATCCAAGATATAATGGTCATTTCTTTTTGCGAATACATGATATCATGGTATATAGATTAATTTCTTTATTGACAATAAAATAGAGTTGATGATGCAGATGAATATGTGACAATGATATCTCATAAACCATATCATAGCGTATTAATATTTGATCAACCCAACTCTTGGATACATACATGCGCCTTACGAGACTCACTCACACACGTGATCTCTGATCAATGCTGCCATTGAAATATGATTAAAAAAACAAACTAAAACCACGCATTTAGCTACTTGCCTTTAAAGCGTGGTCAAATGATCAATTACTCTTCGGATTTCTACCTGATGTTCTAAGCCCCCGCAACCCCCAACTAATTTGTTTTTACATTTTCACACACACGATCCTACTGATCCATCGCAACTTCTAGTGTCCACACGTTTATATGGCCGTTTTTCCCAGCATGAGCTATCATACCCATAAACATTTTCATTTATTTTGAGCCACAAGTCTTCAGAAGTATTTACAATAAATTTATTGACGTCAGAAAATGAGGGGCAAAATGACACTTTCTCAACAGAACGAATCAACATTATCCATGTCAATCTGTGTTCATTTTTCAGAAGCAATTAATCAGGGGTCCGTCTCTTCTGTTGACTGATGACCGACGATATACATTGATGATTTAGAGGTGATAATCCCTATCACAACCGGAGACATTTTATACCTGGGAGATCGGGAGAAGCGCGATCAACCTAAAGTACAATCCTCCCACAATACCAGCGTTAAAACTAATTCAAATAGTAGCTTCCTTTGGGCAGCATATGAACTCCTAAAACACCGCCTATATACTAATTTTGTGCACCTGTATAATTCTGATCTGAATCAATGACTAACAAAGTTATTATTCGTAATAATCAATATCCATAGTTCTGGTGTTACATTATAATCATTGAAAAGACTCACTCCTGACTTGATATCTACAGACGGGTTGTAAATGGCATAGCCCCACATTATAAGCTCTGGCATATGCCAGGAGCTGGAAAACCAATGTATAACTAATTTAAAACTACACACAAATAAATGCATAGACAAGTGCATCTAGGACGACATAAACACAGAAGTTCATCGACTTCAGAAAAGGGAGGTTTATGGTATAAATCAAGAACATAGCTCATGTGCGAGACTAGATCTCGCGAGATCTCGGAAAGTTTCATCGCGGGAGACGAGAAATATGCCAGTTCCAACGAGATAATAAAATGGCGACAGGGATGGGTAGTGTCTACTTCCCTTACCCACCCCAAACCTCAATCCCCGCTCATTATCATCTAATGAATCACGGTACCCTATTCCACATAGGGGAGACAAGTGGAGTGTTTACAGCAATACCCAGCAACTAATGGAAACGCCGACGCACAATTTAGTTTTTGTTAAATTAAAAAGAACAAAAAAACACCCGAATATTATAGTGTTGTCCAGTTAGCACTGTATGTTTCTGATACAAAAGACATTGTATAAGGTTGTTTGTTTGTTGTTGTTTTACGTCATAGCAACATCTAAGGTCATATCAGGACAGGTACTGACTTGTAGTGCTGCCCCACTGGGAAATCAGGCCACCAGCACCATGACCCGATATCCCACTCAGTCACATTATCCTGACACCAAGCTAACCAGTCCTTGCCCTATCCTAATAATGCCGAGCACTAGGCTAGGAAGCGCCAAGTATAAATTTTTAAGTCATTGGTTTGACTCGACCGGGAACCAAACTTGTATAAGGAGTCATTGATGATATATATATACACCCAGCAAGGTTTTGGTTGGAAATGGGTTACCACAAAGGCTAACCAAACAAAACACCAGAAAAACCCAGTGGCGCTTGAAATAATAAATGTTAATTCTATTTGGGAAATTAACAGAACTCAGCTGTTACTGCCTCTCCTGCTAAAATGGGTTGGAAACCGTTAAACTATTTCTTTTCATTTATTGAACAAAATTTATCTCTGATACTACATTAGGCCAAATAAAGTACTAACTTAACAACACACAATCGCTTGCTACCAAGTAAACATATCCATTTTCTGAAAAATGGCACCGATTATATACCAATCGAAAGTATTGGCATACTTTGATTAAAGAGATATGACATTAAATGTTATCAACCAGTTGATGCCAAAAGACGGAACCTTTGAACATCTGTGTAAAATGCGAGCAGAATCAACTTAATAATATAGACCAGTAGCAAAATTGAAGACATCAAAGTAATGGCAATGTAGCATTCCAAACACATTGATTCCTTAATAGAAGAATCTTAATCCCATAGGCCATTTATGTAAACAAATATATATATATTTCTAATAATTTAAAAAAACAACAAAAAAAGTAATGCAGCACCTAAATAAATTGTGAATGTGAAGCTGCCAGAGAATCCTAATTTTTTTTCACCGGGGGAAATCAGATCCATCGTGAACTTTGAAAAGTTATATAACTGCCATATGTTTATTATGTGCGCACGAAATCTAGAATAGAGGGGCAGAGGACAGGGACGAAAATGGGAATTGGAATTTTATGATGGGGAATGGTAGTTCATGTGAAAATGCATTGTCTCCTCGCAAATTCGTCGCAAGGAACCCCTCCGCTTCTCCCTTGAATTTATACATTTCACAAAAATTACCCAAATATCACTTTTTTTTTCAACCACAACCCAAAAGGCCCAATAAACAAATTGCAACAGCAAAAATTATTTTAAAAGGTTGAGAATTCTCACCCCTGACATGAGACTACAGACATTGCTCGATACTAATACCGTGTGATTAACTTAAAGTTGCATAGTCTGATGGTTTTGAGTTTCTGTCGGGTTTTTTTAAGGTAAATAAATTTATTTTATTTTAAATGGTTAACTTTTGAGATATTTGAAGTGCAAACATGCCAAATTAATTTTGGCAAGCACGCCAAAACGCTTGACATCATAGGGTTCTGCACTAACATGTTCTATTAAATTGCCTCAGTATTCAGGATGGTGACAAATGTTTAATAAGTACTCTAGTATATAAGGTACATATGCAGAATCAAATGTATATGATTGTTTTGGTTTGGAAATTTGATGTTTTCATCGGACTGCGCAAATTCCAATGGCCTCATTATTGTCAATGGGATTCCACATAACTCACCATTTAGGATTTTGAAAAGAGCCAACTTAGGATATCTGCAAAATAATACTTAATAGTACAATTAATATTAATATTTAACGAAATACCTTCTTTTAATAAGCTGAAAATATTGATTAAAAAACAACAATGGATAGTTGCATAGTCCGATGGTTTTGAGTTTCTGCCATTTTCTGAAATAAATACCATAGCTTGATTGTTATAATCTACAGTTTAGTTTACAGTAACTTATTTTAAACGGTTACCTTTGATATCTGAAGTGAAAACATGCAAAATTAATGTTGGCAAGCACGACGCCAAAGGCGTCAGGAGCAACATATCCCCATCCATGCAGCAACAAATGCTTAATAAGTTCACTGATGTCGTCTAAGATTGAAATGTAGGATCAAACCTAGAAAAGTGTTGTAGTTTTGAAAATGTAATGTTTGCATCGGACTATGCAGCTTCATGGGAGGCACTGAAAGCCATTAATGTTAATTGGAAAACAAACATCTATTTCCAAATAATGCACAAATTCAATGTTCACTCTGAAATTGCTGCGGGGACAATCAATCAACGTTGGGGGTACTTGAAACAATTTTCACTCTTCACCACCCCATCTTTTCTTTGAGGATAAATTAACACGCTAGTCATTTGCGAGAACATTTTAAATATTGGTACTTGGGGTTTACGGTAAAACAGCGGCCAGCAACTTATCGCCATGTGAATAACAGGAATTACGGTATAGTACAATAGATTAGTCTTGCATACTTCATTATCGTCGCGTAGAATAAATATCCAACTTTCACCCACTTCCACACAACTTAAATCTTGAAACCTCAGAGTTAGCTTCACCGAAAATTACGTCACAATTCAGAACTGAAGTCATAGCGGCCATGATGAGGAGAATCCACAAATCAAACCGACGAACAGAATCCACAAATCAATCCGAATAACCACCATGTGATTGTATGTATACACAAAAGAAATCACCGAGGATGGGGGCGGGCGTCGGTCAGGGTGTGGGGTGGGAAGTTTTAAGAGGGGCGGACTTAATTTGAACTGTGTCAAGTAAAAGCATTTTTGACTATGTACTACCATAATTACATTCGCTCCGATAAACAATAAAACTTATTCACACAGTTATTTGTTGTAGGCTAGTAGTACAGTGTGCTGACCCCCGGATGTTACCATGGATACTGAGCGCTTCTCCAGTTGCTTTCCCTCCATGATGGTCGGCTCCCACAGGTCGTCGTCCTCCCGCTGCGCCAGCTGCTTCGAGGTGCCCATGCCCCAGGCATACACATCCCCTGTGAGGAGAGAAGCGACAGTAGCATAAAACCAAATGATTTACCACCAGGGACGAAAAAAATAGCAGAAATCTCGGCTTATGGTAAGGTTATCTGTAAACCGACGGCGAATTTCCGCGAAAATGCGGATATTCTCCAATAAGCTTACCACTGACAGGGAATTGCAAAAATTCCTGGAAGTCAGTTTTCATACACATCGAAATAAACCGATGGTGCTGCGTCATTTGAATAATGTATTAGCATACGCTGATAGCATTGTGGTGTTTGAACAAAGCATTAGCATATGCTGAGAGTGCTGTGGATTCAAGTACAGTAAAAATAGCGGAAATCGCAGAGATCTTTCATCCTTGAACCACCCATAGTGGTTTCACATAGTGTCAGGCTGGCAAAAAAACACACGGAAATCTAAGGTGTCTGCAAATAATCGAGAACACTGAAAACAAATTGTGCCAATAATAGTACTAGTAACCTCGTAATTATTGCCTTACATTCTCCAATATCATAAAATTTCCGGGATGAAAGTGATCTGGGACATAAACCATGGTAAAATCGTTGGCAAAGTGGGCAATAACAGTCACAATAACTTGAATACGTAACGATAACTACTGACATTTCTAAGTCTTCCGATTGAGCTCAGCAATGCCAAGCAATGGGAAAAGTAACGAGAACTACTAACATTTCCAAGTCTTTAGATTGAGCTCAGCAATGCCAAGCAATGGGTAAAGTAACGAGAACCACTAACATTTCCAAGTCTTTAGATTGAGCTCAGCAATGCCAAGCAATGGGCAAAGTAAGGAGAACTACTAACATTTCTAAGTCTTTTGAGCACTAGTCAAGGTAGCGAGACTTACCATTGTCAGTGACGGCGAAGCTGACAGCTGTTCCACAGCTGACAGACGTGCACTTGTGCTTGGTTAAGGTCGGTATAACGGTCGGTGTCTCGGCCTCCTGCCCGCCCTCACCCAGTCCCAGGCGGCCGTACTCCTTCCGGCCGATCGAATACACCACTCCTGGAAAACAACTGGTTGCATTAGCACGGAGAACCAACAACCGGCAATATATATATATATATATATATATATGGCGGTGGCATATATATATATATATATATATATATATATATATATATATGTATATATATACACATATATACACACACACACACATAGTGCTTATACATTGCTTATACATTCATGTCGGCTTTTTTTTGGGTGTAACTATTTTATTCAGTAAAAAAATAAAATAATTTCAGCTAGAGCAGCCATACTATGTAGCAGTAAATTACATAATCTAATCTAATATACTGTTGTTAGGTGAAATTCCGGACAATTATTCTTCATTTCAGTGTTACTTAATCTATTCTAGTAATACCAATCACCATTTTAAGGACCTTAAACGTAGTATTTTCAACAGGAAAATATACATCTTTCCTATCTTCATACACAGTAACACTCAATAATAAGCTCTTACATCCCTATATAATAACACCAAATATTTTCTCACCGGACTTGTAAGAATCGCAATAACAAGCAATTTCATTATTAAAAACTAGGAAATCCGCGAATCTGTGGAAAAATCACATCCTCACATACACAATATCAGACGCGCTATAAAGTGTGGTATTAGTGATGGCTAGTAGGGAACAAGCAGGTGACACATACCATGTCCGTCCAATGCCACAGCGTGGTGTTGCCCTCCAGCCACCTGCAACCACTTCTTATCTGGCGTGAACGCCTTCACAATGCTTGGAACAAACCGGTTTTGTGTGTCTCCAAATCCTTTGAAAGTAACAAAAAGAAGTCCAAGCTCAGGTGTTGGGTGGAAAGGTAGTAGAAAACATCTTTAACAGAAGTTGAAAATTGATATCACTTGTTTGCCATATTAACAAAGTAGTTCCTAAATACATGTAAAGCTTGTTTTATTTAATGACATTGCTCGAGGACATTGATTTTTATCATCAGCTATTGGACATCAAACATATGGTCATTCTGACATATTTCTTTGGAGGAAAAATGCCACCGCCACATAGGCTACTCTTTTTGATAAGAGGCAATGTCTTTTATATGAACTTTCCCACAGACAGGACAGCGCATACTACAGCCTTTGATGAATCAGTTACCACTGGTTGGAACGGAAAATAGCCCACACTGTAAATGGGTCCACTGTGCAGGATCGATAGGATGACCGACACCTTCACAGATGGACAGACACTCTACTACCTGAGCTACGTCCCGCTCCTTTTAAATACAATCAGACTCACGTACTAGTTAAATCAATGTAGTGGTTTTTCCCTAATTGCTTAGAGCTACAGCTGACTGGATAACCGGGATTAACTGCATATAACCATCACATCTCTATGTGTAGCGCCCTGAAAATCTTGGCTTTCAGAAATCAGAAATTTGTTGTTAAATTTACGGTTGGTTGGTTGTTTTACGTCCTGGCAACATCTAAGGTCATATCCGGACGGGTACTGACTTGTGATAAGTGCACACTCAAAGCGATTTTATAGTACTGCTCCACTAGGAAATCAGTGCTATATTTTGGTCCTTGTGTCATGTTAACAACCATATAATGTGTTATAAGGTGGAAACAAAACATAACCGTCGCGTATATTCAGGAAACCGAGCACAGTACACCATTAAGTCTTATATAGATATATATATATATTTTTTAAATAAATAAAAAGAACACCAGAGAAAAACACAAATACAAAAACGATGCGCCTAAGCTTAAAGTTGCATAGTCTGATGGTTTTGAATTTCTGTATTTTTTCTGAGATAAATATATTAGATCGATCACTAGTATTTACTTTACATTAGTTCAAAGTTACTTTACTTTAAATGGTAACCGTTTGAGATATTTTGAGTGCAAACATGGAAAATCAGTTTTGGCAAGCTTGCCAAAACTCTGACACTATAGACTTCTGCAGTAACAGGTTCTGTTTTACTTGACTCATTACTGCCTTCTACTCAGAAACAAATGCTCAATAAGTGCATCAGTATCTAAGTTAAATATGTAAAATCAAATCTAGATAATTGGTTTGGTTTTGAAAATTTGATATTTCATGCAGCTTTAATGTATCATATCTTTCCCCTGATCTCTACTGTGAAAAAAAAACCCACAAAAACTACAGGACATCAGTGCCTGTTTGGTATTAATCATAGACTGGCACTAGGCTTGTTATATACAACATATACAGGAGGCTACATACCTAGCTGGAAGTAGTTGTTGAGGCCCCACGCGTGTACCGGCCCGTCATTTACCTCCTGCGCATACATCGAGTATTGCCCAGTCCACACATCCTGAAACTTTGACTTACGATTTCTGAACGCTACACGGTAAGGATTCAATAAAAGTTCTGCAACACAAAATGTAGAAACACATTTATATATAAATGCAGTGATGCTGTGAACAAAAATGTGATGGTGAATATGGGCTTTGCCTGTTCACGACACAAGGGGCTTCTGCTGCTGCTGCTGCTGCTGCTGCTGCTGCTGCTGCTGCTGCTGCTGCTGCTGCTGCTGCTGCTGCTGCTGCTGCTGCTGCTGATTAATCGGTAAATAGTAAAAATCTCATAAATCCGCTAAATCGCAGAGATCTTTCATTCCTGATTCATGTAGTCGTAATGCAAGTTTATTTCCTGTTTGTTACGCGTAAATAACGCATTGCTACCAGCACTAAGATGAAATGTTGGGGGCTCAGATTGAAAACTATTATTACAGTCATTATTTGCTGCTCAAGCAGCCGGCTTAGCCGTGGCAAGCAACCAATATGAACCTAGAAAACTAATTCAACCTGATAGGATCCCAGTCACGGAAAGACTGACTCCCCGTGACAGCAACCATTTCAGAATGGCGATTTTCTGAGGTCATGAGAAGTGCTCAAACCAGCAACATAGACACGGAGCGAACAGCAATGTGAATCCACCAAGAATCATTCATCACAGCCCCTTACTTGCGAACTGCATTCTCTGCACAAAGTTTGTCTTGAAAAGTGCCACACACCACGCTCAAATAGCCATAACAGACCTGTGCACTCGATCCAGCGGCTTTCAGTATAGTCAAAGCTATTTCCAGTATTCTTGAATGAACCTCAGCAAAGCTTTTATCGTGAAAAGTAAACAATAGCAGGATATTCAAAAGCAAAGCATCCGTGCATGCATCACAGTATTGTGTCAGAATTGTCATCACTTACTGAGTGTTTGAGACCGACGATTCCGTGTGTGTCTAAGTGAGTGTTAATGTGTGTGTGAGTGTGTGTACACTGACCTCTCAGGCAAGGAATCACATAGATAGGTAGGCGTGGATAGGGTGATTGCACCAGGGAGCCTAGATTATGTAATGGCTAGCACGCTACCCCCAGAATAGAAATACGGGGGTTCAAAAACTGCTTTAGGCGCAGCATCTCCCATTTTCATCATCCCATGACATATTTAAGAGAAATATATAGAAATGTATTTCTCCCACATGTAGCCTACATACATACATATATATATACATATATATATATATATATATATATATATATATATATATATATATATGAACCGTTTGAATATAAAGTTGAATATACATATATATATGACAGGTTAAAAGTCGGCACTTACGCAGTCCTTTCCGCCCTCCTCGATACGAGAAGCACTCTGCGACACGGCCCAGCTGTCCTTGTTCTCCGTTCCCTAAACAAAGTAAAGCACACTATTGATGGAAAACCTAGTCCCGACAGACAACAGAGATAATCAACAACAATCAATATAAGGTCACTGAGGCCTTCCACCGTAACAATATCTGAGGTATGGTCAGGAAGTGTACCCACAGTGCGCACTCATGGCGATTTTGTAGTGCATTGTGATACTATGGGACTGGCATTAGAACCCGATACCCAGTCTTTGTTGCATTCTGTTAATGCGGAGCAGCAGGCAAGGTAGTGAGTGGCAAGTATAAATTTGATAAGTCGTTGGCTAGACTAAGCTTGGCATTGATCACACAATCTGCTACAAGAGAAAGTTGGTGCAATATCCAAGGTCATATCAGGACGGGTACCGACTTGTGACAATGCGCTCTCATGGCTACCCCACTGGGAGACCAGCATGGCAGCACCATGACCCGATACCTCACTCAGTCACATTATCCCGACATTCGGCCAAACCGTCCTTGCCATAGCCTAATAATGCAGAGCGTCCATCTAGGAAGCGACAAGTATCAATTCTTAAGTCCTTGGTTTGACTGGACCAGGGTTCGAACCATAAAGCAGGTGTACGAAATAGAAAAGGTGAATAGGTTTGCACACATAATTACAAAGAAGATACGATAATCACTCTTTCACTTCCCTCTTTTCTTAATCCCCCCACTTTAATTTACAAGTGAATCAAGAAAACCAATTCCTATACAGATGTAGACAGCGCAATACATCCCCCTCCATCTCACCTCTACCCTGCACCCTCCAATGAACCATCTCAAAATAATACCACCAGTGCATTACCCACCCACTGTGTAGATGTCACCGTCAACGGTCAGGCATGCGAGGTGGTCGGTGCCAGAAGCAATCTTTTTCACCCTGAAGCCTTTCATGATATGGATGGGGTCATAGCTGATATTGCCGGCAGGGGTCAGGCCGATCCGTCCGTTAGCGTCCTAAATAAAACACAAGGCAACACGAGTCTTAGATCACTCAAAACACAGACACTAAGATTAGCTCATTTAAAGCATTAAATTTTCAAAAAACAAACCACTAGATAAGTCCAAATTAAATATATGTGGGCTGAAGTATGTGATGTCAGGAATTTGACATGCGTACCAAAATTACTATTGCATTTTTTCCCACTTCAAATCTCAATTTCAAGTTATCCATTTGAAATAAGTTACTTCAATCTAAAGAAAGGAGATCATAATGATCGATTTGTTTGTTTGTTGTTTTACGTCCTAGCAACATCTAAGGTCATATCAGGATGGGTACTGACTTGTGACAGTGCGCACTCATGGTGACTTTATAGTGCTGCCCCACTGGGAGACCAGGCCACCAGCACCATGACCTGATATCCCACTCAGTCACATTATCCTGACACTGAGCCAATCAATCCTTGCCCTATCCTAATAATGCTGAGCGCCTGGCTAGGAAACGACAAGTATAAATTTTTAAGGCATTGGTTTGACTCGACCAGGGTTCGAACCCACAATCCCATGGTCTACCAACATGGGAGACGGACGCTCTAACTCATTTGGCCGTCCCGTCTGGTTCATAATGATCGATCTAATGTACTTATCTAGGAAAATGAACATTAATTCATCTTTGAAGTACCTTTTATTATTAACAATAACAGCTAACTTCCAACAAAGCAGTTATCACACGGATCGCGAGTTGAGCAGGCGTATCTTACACCGACTTTATAGTGCTGCCCCACTGGGACACCAGCCAGCTGGCAACATGACCTGATTTCCCACTCAGTCACATTATCCTGATACTGAGCTAACCAGTCCTTGACAAATCCCAGTAATGTCGAGCGCCAGGCTAGGCAGCAACAACCATCAATTTTGTAAGTGAGCTTCCCGAGAGTGCATCTAAACTCGGACAGCCCGTGTTGCCATGGTGATACGTGGGTATGAACTGAGCACTCACCCGGAAACAGCCCCAGATGAAGACTTTCCCTTCGTCGGACAGAGCCCCGGTGTGGCTGTCTCCAGCCGAGACCTGCACAATGAAAGCGTCCAACTTCACCCTGTCGGGCACCGAACAGTCGTCCTCATCCGGGGTCTTCCGTCCTAGAGCACCCTCATCATTGCACCCGAATGTGTACACCTAGAAAGAGCAGTTTCAAGACACATCGTAGAAGTTACATGCACAAGACGACCTAGATACCTGTATTATTCTCACACACACCCCGTCCCCTACCCCCACATCTCATTGACAGAAATAAGCAAAATTGTTCAATTGTCCATAGGACAAGAATGGTGTGATTTTTACTTGTCCACCTGAATTTTCACTTTTTCCCAATACTTACATTCATTATCTGTCAACCTCAATGGTCATGGGAATAAAACAACAAATACCATAAACAACATTTAAATGACTTACCACGGGCATGGTAAATTACTTCATACTGAGTCAGTGACTGACTAAATATTAGGTTACGATGATTTATTATTAGTTGCTAAACTTGTTTAACTAGTTAACTTTAAATATCAAGATTTTTAAAATTCCTGACTAATGGCAACAGATACATCTTGAAACTGCCTTTTATTTAGGGCATAATCTCATCAAGCAGGGATGAAAGTGGTATCCAGCAAAAACTGCGGAAAACAAGCCAAAACTATTAATTACACTGACAGCGAATTTCCGTGACAACAGGGATCGTCTCCCATAGTCTTAGCACTGTCAGGGAATCAGGGAAAAATACCGGAAGTCAGGTTTCAACTAACCTTGTTGTGATTGTAATATCCCCCATACCTAATACTTTGTTAGGTTTTATGTTCTACGGTCATATAAGAATGGGATTCGAACCACTCAACTGTTGTCATAATCATCCCATTTTGGGGCATTTTGTTTAATGTTAATCGGTGAATATAAAAAATCCCGGAAATCCGCGAAACCGCGGAGATATTTCATCCCTGAATCAAGGCTATGGGTCATTGTAACTATTACAGTGATTCAGCCCTAATTACCCATTTCAGCTAATCGAGTGATGTAGGACAGGGAATACTCAAACAGATGGATAGGTTTTTTATGAAATGGAACTGAAACTTGCTTTGGCTCAAGGCACGAATTATTAAGGGTTATAAAGCAACAGCTTACAAATAGAATAAAAAATCCCCAAGTATAGTATTACAATGTAAGATTTGTAATACTGTCCTTAGGGATGTTTATTGCAGTGGACTAATGAAATTAAAGCCAGTTAACAACACCCTAAAACCTACTCCATCCGTGCTTGACCTCATAAAAAAGGGCTTTTAGAGCTAAGCAGGGACAGACTATTACTAGTATTAGGCCAAGTAGCATATGATTACTATTGCAATACAGCTGACATTTAAACAAAAAGAAGACTTTAAGACAGTGCATACTCACACAAAGAACACATTTTTAAATTGGCCGATCAGATCTTTAAATTTACTCATTAGATCAAATTCAATTTGAATATATATGCTCATCAGGGTTCATAACAAAAGTTGGCAACCAGATTCAAGAATATTTTCAAGGTGACACAAACCATTTTGATACCAAAAATTCCATACAATCTGCTCAAAAGTAAGTAATATTAGGAAAGCAATTCCTAAAAGTAACTGACAGGATTTTGTCAAGACAGGAATTTCCATTAACAAAATTTAAACAAAAAAAACCCACCAGATTCAAGAACATTCAAAGGTACTCGAAACCAAAAATTGTAATTAAAGACTTTCGGTGACGTGCGTGAACCCCTGTTGCCCATATACATTTTTCGCCCGAAAGCGATCCAACAAAGCTTTGGACACACACCTTTCCGCCGGCTGTGAGGCACACTGTGTGCATACCGCCAGCACACACCTGCACCACATTCTCCGGCAGGTCGGGCACCATGGCGGGCTTCACTCGCTCCATGACGTCGGGCCCCAGACCCAGCTGCCCCACGTCGCCCTCCCCCAGAGTCAGGGCCACGCCAGCCGAGCGGCTGAACGAGCGGTGTGAAACTGCAAAAAACAGGACAAGTATTTTAGTCCACGAATGAGTTACCTCCTTCATTAGTTTCAGTAGATTTTCCGTGAATCTCTGGCTTTCGGGATAACATTTTAAGAAGTCAACGAAAACTTATAGTGATACTAAAACAAAAACTGAGAAGCTTATAGAGATGAGTTACCTCTTTCAATATCCTTGTTGTGACTGTAAACTCGTTAGTGCCATCAATCCCATTTTCTCGTTTGGGTTTTGTCTTAGCAATACCTATGCTTATATTCATGGCAATTTGTGAATTTTAATCGGTGAATATAAAGAATCGCTGAAATCCTCGAAATCGCTGAGAAATTTCATACCAGAATAAAAGATGGCGGTTTGCTACGTGACTTGCAGTAGAAAGCTTGTGAAAAATGGAACCTACCTTTTTCAACGCATGCCTTGGCTACGCCATTAACCTTTCCTTTTTTCGACTTGGGCACGTCGCCACCCCCAGTGGCTTGGGCAATCTTACGCTTAACCATCTTGCAACTTCAGTTAGATCTGGAATCCAAATAAATACCGCGTGATAATCTAGATAGAAAGTGGTATTCACTTCTGTGTAAATCGGAGCGGAAACTGGAAAGCTAGCCGAGTGCTAGCCAGTTATACCATGTCAGGGGCATGACTTGTACAATATTTAGGACCAGGAATGTTTTGTGAGAGAAACATGCCAACCTGTGGAACAAATGACATGCCATTACGCTTCCAGTGACGACGACGTGTGAAAACTAGTAAATCACACCCCAGATGCCAAACAATATAGCGAGTGCCTTCACTCAGATTTCTGACACTTGACAGGTAATAAGGAGTGACACTGACAATGTTTAAATAATTTAAATGTATCACCCGTCAGCAATAAACATGTATGATTATGTCATGCCGTTACGAGATTTGACAATCTTGTAAATACTACACTAGACTTTTTCAGTTTAATAACAGCTATCAGTATCAGACGACAAAAAGGGAATTTCAGGCTAGAGGGATAATGCACGTTTTCCTACTATTCTTAGTAGTACTAACCGCCCTGGCAGAAAAACACAATGCAGTTAGATTATGCACACACACACAAAACTTCTTTTTTTTTAAATCACGGACTCCTACTAGTCCTAGTGTAGCCTGTATATCAGCTACATTTCAAAACTGTTGCACAGTACTGCAAATTGGTAGACAGAGTTCGCAGGATAGATTAAAGTAGGTATCCCAATAGACTGCCCGAGGCCGCTTGAAATGCGTCGTTAGGCACCAAAAGAAGCTCATTTTAAACTCACTATACTTCATCTAAAAATCTACAGATTGAAATGAAAAGTATATGGAATAATAGCTTATGAACTGCTCTTTAGGTATGTGTTATTTATTATTTCTCTCACTGTTCAGAATTTTAGTAAAAAAGTGTATTTTGGAGAGCCAAATTTGTGCATTTCACACCTTTTGGCCGTGTCTCCAGTTCATCAAGAATTGTTGTGGCAACATTCGATTAAAGTTGTGCAAAGCTCCATAGCTCCCACATGTACAAAATCACATAGCAATGATAGAGGAGATCCGTAGCCACATTTTAATATCAAATATCAAAAAGAATTTTGAACAGAATTGTTGTTAAAAAACATTTGAAAACTTCAAAATGATGCCAAAAACGGCTCATAATTCTAAATATAATTTGTTTTATATCATTAGAAAGGTAATATTGTCCTCTTTTTAAATAATACAATTATTTGTGTCTGTCATGCATGGGAAAATGCACAGAAATGCACGAATACGGGAGAAAATAAATACTGACTCTACTGAATAGAAGGCATTTTTGGAACTCAATAAAAAGTAACATGTTTTGATATAGTTTCATAGCTCTCACCAGGAGAAGCAAAAAGACACAAAGTTCATTAAAATCAGATAATTAGCTAAAAAAAGTTGTAGGCTTTTTAATATGAACAAAAATGATGCAAAAATCAGCTATTTTGGCATTTTACATGAAACCCGGTTAAATCCGTTAAATATAACAAACTTTATTTTGTCGATTGAGCATGGTCTGTAATGTAAAGCCATGCCCATCAACCTTTTAAATTGTACATTGGTAGGTACCCTCCTTAAATTTTCAAAGGGGTCCAAACGTTCAAATTATAATTTCACAGGAAGTTCCATTGATCCAAAAGCAATATGCTTTTTGATTTTTGTTTAATATTCCAAAATTTGAGTGAGATATGTGCATCTGGAATTATCACTTTATGGAGGTTACACTCCTTAATAAGCAGGGATGAAAGTGGTCTCCAGGGAAAAAATGCGGAAATGCTGATATTCTCCCATAGGTTTAGCATTGTCAGGGAATGGCGGAAAATTCTGGAAGTCGGGTTTATTACATATATAGCTTTGTTTGTTGTTTTACATCCTAGCAACATCTAAGGTCATATCAGGACTGGTACCCATTTATGACAGTGCGCACTCATGGCGATTTTATAGTGCTGCCCCACTGGGAGACCAGGCCACCAGCACCATGACCTGATATCCCACTCAGTCACATTATCCAGACACTGAGCCAACCAGTCCTTGCCCTATACTAATAATGCCGAGGGCCTGGCTAAGAAGTGGCAAGTATCAATTTTTAAGTCATTGGTTTGACTTGACCAGGGTTCGAACCCACGATCCCATGGTCTACCAACATGGGAGACGGACGCTCTAACTCATTTGGCCATCCCATCTGGTTTTAGATAGGTTTGAAGCACGTATTAGTAGTATACGTTGATAGTGCTGTGCCGTTTGAAGCATTTATATGCTGATAGTGCTGCGGCATCTGCACCACATATTTCCGCAACGTTTGATTGATTGATTGTTTCTTTCTTTACGCCGTGTCGTTGTGTATTAGTATATATACTTATAGCTACAGGAAAAATGCCGGAAATCTGTGAAATCACAGAGACTTTCATCGCTGAATAAGACACTCCTCAAAGGCATTAGATAAGACAAAAGATCTAAAAGTCAAAAACTTTCAAATTCACATATCTCACTCAAATTTGGAATTTTTTTTTTTTTTAAAACATACTACTTTTGATTCATTCGACCCCTTTGAAAATTTAAGGAGGGTACCTAACAGGAAAGTGGTTCCAGGGTTCATTTATCAACATTAATTTAATATTAAATATCTAATACACAAATATTTATTAACGTTGAGGTAATTTTGTTTTGTTAAAACAGACAACTGTCCTTTTACATAATATCGACATTCGAAATTTGACTGTATTCAGATGTAGTATTTACATCAGAATCTGACAGCTTCCTGACAGCTTCCAATAAACAAAACCGTCTTTGCGACATTGCCATTGGGCCCGGGGCCACGTTCAGGGTACGCCTCCGAGTCAATTCCGAGACATCTTTTGGGGAATTTTCTGTCAACTCCCGAGACGTCGCCCTTTTCTGGTAGGAGGCAAACACCGCCTCCAAAATGGCTGTGTGTTTCAGCCAATCAGAGCTGTTCTTTCAATTGCAAATGGCTGCACCCTATGGAGGCTGCCATTTTCGAGGCACCCAATAGCTAAAGACTTTCAGACTAGCGCGACGTCCGGTGTTGCGGATTCCGAGGGACACCAGTTTGCGAGGGACACATCGCTTCTGCACATGCGTCAAAATCTAACAGCATCATCACTAACCTTATAAATTTAATATAATGTTTTTGGTATAGATGTTTTCTATATATGTACCAAACGATTTGTTTCTAGATGGTGTAATTTGAGAGATATTTGACTTCTTGTGTATTTTCTGTATGAAGATTGCTCATGGCCATTGACAATGCCTTGAGTTTGACGGTACGCGCAGTGCAAAACGTTAGTTTTATTCAAAATTAATAGAATTCAAGAACCCTAACCTTATAAATTTAATATAATCTTTATGGTAAACATGTTTTCTATATGTGTACCAAGCGATTTGTTTCTAGATGGTGTAATTTGGGAGATATTTGACTTCTTCTGTATGAAGATTTGCTCACGGCCGTTAACAATGCATTTGAATGGAAGTGTCCCTGGCAAACTGGTGTCCCTCGGAATCCGCATCACCGGCATTTCATAGAGGCACACCATAGAGGAACGTGTTTCACGGAACTCACATTGCTGCTGATATCAAGGTCACACTGTAACCGTTGACTGTGACCTGGGATATCTGATATGCTTAGATTTTTCTCTCGCGCGGAGAATTGTAACAGGAAAAGATACTTGACAATGAAAAAGTACAAATCTCATCAACTAATATTTATAATATGAATAAGCAATGCTTAGAACCGACTCTCCTAGATTTTGCGTATTTGTTTCTGCTGGTGCTCAAGCATGTTGTACTTAATTCACTAATTCGTTTTTTGACAACATAGGAAATTTGTTGGTAATAGATTAAAAGAAGCATATATTATTCCACTTAAGAACTTTTTAAAAGAAAAATAATAACTGGTCCCAGTGCCTTCTCCAGTGTTTTATAGTACTCAAGGTGAAACAGGGAACCAGCTTGATTACTATTTATGTCATGCTGGCCACCAATGGACACAATCGACCAGAACCAGTTTAAGCAGTACTGAAACTTATACCCGGCTGGTAACTGTTTCTGGTGAATCTGACAGGTAAACCATGGAGAAGGTACTGGGTCCAGTTTATATCAATTCTGCAGAAACAGCTGTTTCTGGACTCTCTTCTCTCTATATGACTATGTAGCTATGTGCGAACACCGCCGATCTTCGCAAAGCAGTTTGGCAACGACTATAACGCTAGCTCCATTCCTCTGCGAGGAGCTGCTTTGCAGTAGGTGTTACCTTTCAGGTCGCCAAATGGAGGGTTTTCTAGCTACAATTTAACTCTTGGTTTCATGACATAGAGCACATTTATCTACATCCTCATTTTTGAATTGTTTCAATTGGACCAGTATTAGTTTCAAAAGTTGATGGTTGAATTTCAAGTTTTACTTTTCTCCACAAAATCTTCATCAAATCACTCAAAGGTGATTAAAATATCCTATCAAACTATGCAAATATTGTTCCTTTATTAGTTCTCCACACGTGAAATTTTAAGGATATTTGATAGATTGTCAAGAGAGTTATTTGATCCGTAGCACTTTAACCTTTGCTTACAATGTAGCTATGTCTGTGCGAACACCGCCAATCGCCACGAAGCGGTTCGGCAACAGAGCTGCTTTGCAGTAGGTGTTACCTTTCAGGTCGCCAAAAGGAGGGTTTTCTAGCTACAATTTAACTCTTCTTTTCATGACATAGAGCACAGATTTATCTACATCCTCATTTTTGAATTGTTTCAATTGGACTGTATTAGTTTCAAAAGTTGAGTGTATTTTTCACACATGCCAAGACTCATGAGTCATGAGACGAGTCACGGAATTCAACTGGTTTTCCATTGAAACAATGGACCAAAATTACCTATAAAAACCGCTTTATAAAGTGTCAGAACTTCCTTGATAATTGTCACAGGATGATGATTTAGGTATCATTAGAAATGTCTTTCCAATGCCTTTGCAATGATATATTTTATGTTGAAATCTGTTGAATTTGAAATTTGTTGTCACACACCTATACAATGGATACTGTTTATGTATATATTAGCAATGTGGACAACATTTTCAAACCACACCAATCTGAAAATGGATTGCATTGTTGGAAAGAGCTATGAAAACCATACAAGAAAATCCAACAATTGTGTCAATCGGTTGATTATTAAGCATGCTAGAGCTATTTCAATTTCGGGGTAATTTCGAGCTTTTGTTTTAACTTACTTAATAATCGATATATCTCACTGAAATTGTCAGTGTAAGTAGATGCCTATCTGCTCTGTCGATTCCACCCATTAAAATACAAATGAGTGAGTGAGTGACTTTACGCGATTAACGGCTATAGAAATTTCTTTGTGTAATGAGTATATCAATGAGCCCATTGTAACTACTTTGAAACGCTAAGTTTTCTTCCTTTGTTTTAATGTAGGTACTCGAAAAACACGCCACTTTCACGCTACTTGTGTGTCCCATGGTGCGTGCGCGGAGCACTGCCCAGTGCACACATGACTATGTTTTTACATCTCACTTGCAACCTTTATTTTAGGACTACCAGGAATGCAACCATATGGATGATATAGTTCACATTTTGCTCCACTACTACATCCAAAGATATTTGCTGTCCGATTTATAGAAGAGAAAAAAATCTTTATTCAAATTCATGTGTGAAAGTCACTGGAATACTACCTGAAGGTAAGTTTTAATATTTTTGAAACTAGTTTATTTTGTTTCTTTATATACTTCTCCATATTAGGGTGTAATTTGGTGTCAATTTGAGCACGGATAAAAAGGTGTGTCCATTAATAAGTATGTGACAACAATTTTCAAAGTCAACAGATTCCAACACAAAATATATCATTGCAAGGGTATTGAAAAGTCCTTTCTAATGATACCTAAATCATCAGCCTGTGACAATTATCAAGGAAGTTGTGACACTTTATAAAGCTTTTTTTTTACACATACCAAGCCTCATGAGTCATGAGATGGGTCACAGAATTCAACTGGTTTTCCTTTGAAACAATGGACCAAAATTACCCACAAAAAGCGCTTTATAAAGTGTCACAACTTCCTTGATAATTGTCACAGGATGATGATTTAAGTATCATTAGAAAACACTTTCCAATCCCTTTACAATGATATATTTATGTTGGAATCTGTTGACTGATATTTTTTGTCACATACCTATTTAATGTCTTAAGGCCCTGTCACATTATGGTGTATGGCGGGAGCATATTGAAAACCTACGTAAGTCCTGCGCGTGCCGGCATATCATGACCGTTGGTGACCTAGCGGGTGTTTTTGAGCGTATGCGTAACCTATGAGGAGCGTACGAGGAGTGTACTGTGACATTTTTTGACGGTTTTGATTGGCTTATGGAACCTATGCGTAGCGTATGAGTCAAGATCGATGTCGTAACCTACGCCGGCGCACCCCTAGCATACGAGCAGCGTACACTGGCGTATGAACCATACGCTCCCATAGGTCGAGAATTTTTTAGCAGGCACAAAAAAATTTGGATGGGAGAAAGTGTATGGCGGCGTACAACGGCACATGACGGCCTATGCGTAGCATATGCCGGCGTATATGACGTAATGCGCCTACGCCACCGTACACTCCCGCAAAAAACCCTAATGTGATAGCCCCTTTAGCATGACAAGTATGTGACCCAAAACCTAGATGTTTAATAATTTAGCCATTTTTTGTTCTAACTTCCTAAATAATCAAGATATCGGAATGAAATTTTCAGTGTAAGTAGATGCATATCTGCTCTAAAGATGTATAGAAGGTGGTGTTTGAGCATTGAAATCAAGTCAAATCTTCTGAATATGCACAAACACAGAAAACGTGAAGAGATTTGCAAATTGTAAACACAGGTTTGTAGAGGGACATTTTATCTACATCATAGGCTGGAATTCCTGGGGATAGCCCCAAAGAGCCAATTAAAAACAAGCATTTTGGGGCACCCCTCTGCTATTAGACTGTCTATTCTGAGAACAGTTATTTGGCAGAAAACGGCCGCCGCATAGCGTGTGGTTGCGCACATACCTATATATACACGTGTTATTAGCATCCCCCCCTGGGTGGGTCGGTATTAACTGTTCATAGAAGAGTAATCATACGCTCCCTCCATTCCCAATTTGAATTTCTCGAACATAAATTAATCGGCCTAAATTAATTGCATCCTTATAAGTCTCGGGCTTTGTTTGCTCTTTGTCTTTGACTTTGAGGGGCTTTGGCCTTTGGCCAGTTTGCCGGGTATGCCAGTTTGCGAGGGACACATCGCTTCTGCAGATGCATCAAAATCGAACAGCATCGTCACTAACCTTATAAATTTAATATAATGTTTTTGGTAAAGATATGTGAACCAAGCGATTTGTTTCTAGGTGGTGTGGTTTTAGAGATATTTCACTTTTTCTGTATTTTCTGTATGAGGATTGCGCACGACCATTTACAATGCCTTGAGTTTGACGGTATGCGCAGTGCAAAACATTAGTTTTATTCAAAATTAATAGAAATCAAGAACCCTAACCATATAAATTTAATATAATCTGTTTGTTGAATATGTTTTCTGTATGTGTGCCAAGAGGTTTGTTTCTAGGTGGTGTAATTTGAGAGATATTTGACTTTTTCTGTATGAAGATTTGCTCACGGCCATTGACAATGCATTTGAATGGATGTGTCCCTCGCAAACTGGCGTACCGTGGAAACTGCAACACCGGTTCTGCCTTGTGTAGGGACGTGAGCCAAACTCGCCGTCATAGCAGGCGCCATTTTCCTGTGACGCTGATATGCGTTTTCTATTGGTCGACCCAATTACAACGTTCCAAATAACTGCTTCCTGATAGACTACATCACGGTTCCAGCGGCGCGGTGCATTGTGGGATGCATCAGAGCAAAACAAAGCCCTGAGAAGCACATGGCACATGCTAATATACTGGGTGCAGCTATGAAATGTGCTAGTTTCAGCTCATCTCAGCTCTTGTTTGAAACATAGAATACCAACTAAAAATTGATATATAATAAATTAAGATATTAATCTTTTATCCAGCATTGCATTTACATCAATATAACCAGCACATCTTATGCCATGTGCATTTAGATTTAGACAAATCTAGGCACTCAGGCTTATTGTTACAGCAATAGCCAGAGTCAGTTTTATTTATTTTATTCATGTTTTTATTTATATTCTATAGTTCATGGAGAGTTGTGTCCTAAACATATTCATTATATTATTATATTGCATCCTTCCGTCCATGTTTATGCCAAACTGTTATGTATTTCTAGTTATTTTGAATAAAATCCCAGTTTTGCCCTACACGTATTGGCAAACTCAATGGGCGTACGCCTTTGCTTTGCTCCCAATGCCGTTTTCAGCGCATGCGCAGTCGGAACCGTGATGTAGTCTATTGGCTAGAAATATGTTTTTGCATATATAATGAGCATGACGTCATAGGGGATTTCCCAATCTATAGCCTCGTTTTAATTTTTTTCTGAAACACTGTTTATTTCTGGTACAGGAAGAATTTCACCAAACTTTTAAAGATTTTTTGACAGTAATCACCATCAAAATTCGGCATCACAGCAGCTATGGTCCCTAATTATAATATATAGGTCCCATTCTATATGTATTTATTGTTGTATCTATGAAATACCAGGAGGAAATTAGCATGAGAAGTGTAGTAATGAGCTCGCGGAAATTTATTTTATAACAAATAATGCCAAATGGGAAAAACAAAATGGCGACTCAAGAAATTCTGCAAATTGCACATCGTCATCAAAATTCGACATCAAAGAAGGTTTGGTCCCTAATTATAATATATAGTTCCCATTCTATATGTATTTATTGATGTATCTGTGAAATACCATGAGGAAATTTGCAAGAGAAATGCAGTAACGAGCTCAAGGAATGTTTTTTTTAGCAAATGGGAAAACAAAATGGTGACTCAACAAATACAAAAAATGTCATTAACCTAATAATTATTATGTTTGATCATTATTAATAATTATTTCCAGCTTTTCAATGATGATTTTTGTGATTGATCTAGATAGAGAATTATTCTGCAATTCAGATACTTAAAAGATTTAGTGAATTTGTTGAGAAATAAGAAAGTTACAGCATTTTCCCTAACACAGTATGTTTTGATCACACCTTCTTCATTTGGTTTAAGGTTAATTGTGAGGACAAAATTTGGCTAATTACAAATAATGAAAAAATCATAACTTATTTATTTCTCAATGGATTGCAATGATCTAAGTGTCATTTTCTTTGTCTCTTCATCCTCTTTCAAATGAGCCCAGTTACACTGGAATTGGAGGATTTTGAATTTTTGACTCACATACCTACCTTGTGGGGTTGTGCCTTGTGAAGTTGTGGCAAAGTTTGGCATTTATTAACAAATGAAATGACCGTGAAGTTTTATTATTTACCGTGTACACATTCATGATATTGGTAATAATAAGCACTGGTGTATTCACACTACGAGGCACGGTAACATTAAATCTGTTTTGAGAAAGATATAAACCATATACTTATGCAATGTGGACTTAATTTAAGGACGTTAATTTAAAGGGCCGCCAAGTACATACTCACAGTGGCGCCACCTGGTGAAATAAAAACATTCATATCGTTTCGTGTATCTCTAAATGAAAGTAATGGAATCTGGCGAACGAATGTGCTATTTGCGACTGGGTGAATTTAAGGTTAACGTCGATTTTAATGTTTGAATAGTAATTGTATATAGACGTAACCATAGAACGGTGTGGCATGAAGTGAGTTCAGAGTGCCAGCATTTTTAAATCTCCCGCTAAACTTCCAGTTTCACTCAATCACGATCACACGGAGGATTTTGTCCTTTTAATGGAATCAGCAACATGAAATCGTAGCACAAATATTTGGAATTATAAACAAAACTAAAAACTTACTTTAGAAAATACAAATGTTGATATGTAGAGAGGTTGCAAATATTAAAGTTTTCAATGGTGCGATGATTCCTCGTGCCAACCGGTCTATCCCAGTTTGCATTGCGCGGCAGTTTTATTACCTCATATATACAGATGCATAGAATTTTAACAAAATTCTAAATAATTTCTTAGCATATATGATATCCAAATACATATCGAGAATTAATATTATTCATCTATGTACTATATCTAAGCAACATTGTAGGCAACTATCTTCCAGTTCATAATAGCGATGTCGTTTTAGTGAATGTCTGCCCTCGAGGTAAACTATTTCAGTATTTGCGCGAGCTGAAAGGTAACAAACTTTTCCTGTCAACTTCTATCCCAATTATAACCTAAACATACAATGGGGGACCGATACAATATTCACAGTCAACTGGAACATCTGCAATCCAAGTATATTGGAACAGGACACGCTGATACAACAAAGTGGGAATGGCTCACAAATCAACATCGTGACAGTCATGCTTCCTATATGGGGCATGTTGACATGCTCAACTACTTTTCGCTCGTGGAAAATGAAACGAAAGCCAGGGTACGGTTTAACCTCATGGAAAAGATGCTCCAGCCATGTGGACCACCGCCAGAGCGAGCAGATGACTGAGACCTAGGATGTGTGTTCGATTGAACTTTTAAAGTGGTGTATTTGTCCTGCAGTGTAATGGAAGAATGTGCTCATTATGCCTTTTATGGACTTAAAATTCTGTGAATGAATTCGAGTCTCCACTCCAGTGCGCGTTATTCGTTCAGATTGTTCGGGGGTGTCATTTCAAGGATAGCGTGAAAGGATCTTACAGAATTCCCTGAACTTTAACAGAACGGTACACTTAGCCATATACGGATATTGACTTGGAAAAATGACAGTTCTACTCAATTGAGTCGACAATTCGCTGTGGCTGCATCTGCTATTTGAAATATATTTGCCCCATATTGAATTGCATAATTAATTGTTGCTGATTCCTTTATGCATATAATGTAGGGCAATGCATGCAATTAGGACGTACAATTTAACGCGTACAATCAGAGAATGAAAGTGAGGACATACTGCTTTGTCCACATAAACAAGTTGTTCTGTGGAATATGATTGTTTTGAATCATTTAAACATATGTAATGTGAGAATAAAAGCGACAATTTGAATAGCACATCACAATTTACTTGTCTAACATAATTGGTTTGCATGCTGATATATGGGTCATTCTCAGAAACTGTACCACTTGTGTGACCTGGAAACGAAAACTGAAAGCATTACAAATAATAGCAAAAAACATTCCAAAATAATAGTAGAATCAATATAGATATCAAGGTATAAATTTATATGTTGTGCATATGTCACACTTGAAATTTCTTATTTTAACACACAATATATCCAAACAAGATTTCATTCATTTCACTTAAGACAAGAGAATTGTTTCTTACAAGAAAAAAATGTTTGTAGATGTATGGCGTTGTGCACATTTTCTTATTTTCACTTCAGCACAAAATCATATAAGCATATTTTGGATAAATTTTGTGGGATAGATTAAATACAATTGTACATGTAGTATTGCTAACATAATTAAAACACAGGCAATAATAATTATTTGACTTACTATCCCCCAAAAAGGAGGCAAAATCATAAACAATGTCAATGTAATGCGGAAACAAAAATGGTGGTATACAGTAGGTAGTGGCAGCCTGTCAAGTCTGTGCCCGTCACTGAAAAATGCCCACATTTTGCATCACTTTTACGCAAGAATTTCACTAAAACTAATTCATAACAAGAGACCAGTCCGGGAAATAAATTTATAATTTATTTAGATTACTAGATTATTGTCTCATATCAGTTTAGTAGTACAATTCACTTGATATTATCCATAAATACTATACAGTATTATTATTATTATTGTTTAAAAGAACTACACACACACATGTTATTTTATTAACATTTCATGGTTCCAGGTTTGAACCAACCGAACACCTCTAACACTCAGCCCATTTGTTAAAAAGAGGGTTGGGAGGGTGGGGGAAACCTGCTAGGTGTAGACTGTACAACTGTCAGAAGCAAAGTGAGTTAACTATGCTGACGATTGAGGAAGTGCTATAGGTTGCCTTGGATAAGATTTTTGATATGATTGCTTAGGAACATGCATATGTAATGGCTACCTTACTTAGAAACCCAATGCAAATTCAAGGATCATTGACTTGATATGACTGCTTAGAGATATGCATTTTGAAATTGTTTACCTTACTTAGCAACCCAATGCAGATTCAATTATCAGAGGCTCAGTCTCTGTTATGAATTACCCGTTTTATAGGAATGGAAAGCTTGGAATCTCACCTATCTAGGGGGATCAGTGCCTTTTTCCTGGGTACTTTGATCAACAAATGGTGTTGTTGCACAAATTGGATGTACACTAGCTAATTCTACTAGGGATACCATGACACATCTGCACCTGGGAATTACCATGGATTGAGAGTGACAACTGGGAGTTGGTAGTAGTTTTTAATTTAGCTGTATCAGGCTTATTTCTTTGTATAATAAAATGAATCCAAGACCAGGTTAAAGCTAAGAGAACAAATGTTTCTGCTGTAATAAATTTGTAAAAACCCTTTGTGGTTTGTTTTGCCAGGGTGTTGAAGTGGAGCATTTTATTTACAGAATTTGCCATTTTCAAAAAGTAATCAGCATGTGTTTGGGGTACCCAGTATTACTATTAGTACTTTTTTTAAAGAACTACACACGCATGTTATTTTATTAACATTTCATGGTTCCTGGTTTGAACCAACTGAACACCTCTAACACTCAGCCAAATTGCAGTACTAAATACATTTTTGGGGACATAATTATATATTGCTGACGATTGCCATCTTCCTATCTCTCGCACATCAGCGATAGATGCCCCCGCTTTCGCACATGGTCGGGCCGCTCCTCTTCTCAGACTATGCAGGGTGATGGCCTGTGAGTTGGAGTGTCCACTCTTACAAAGTGCAAGTCGTATTGCTGCTAGCAGGATCGGGCCTGTCAGGGGGGGTGCCGGAAGGAAGCAGGAATACAGGACTCGCATATTCGCGCCATGCTTTCAATGGACAGCATGTTGAACCAGGAATCGCCACTAGCTTCACAACATAAGGGTCTGCCACTCCGCACAAAGTTTTGGTTGTTTGAACCTGGACCAGAAGAGTGTGTTTACTCTCTCGCACATCTGTCCCAGTCAAGGTGTGGCCTGGATCGTCAAACCACACCAATCTAAAAAATTGTCGAGTCAAACCAATGACTTAATTATTGATATATGTCGCTTCCTAGCCAAGCGCTCGGCATTAATAGGATAGGGCAGGGACTGGTTGGCTCAGTGTCAGGATAATGTGACTGAGTGGGATATCAGGTCATGGTGCCAGTGGTCTGGTTTCCCAGTGGGGCAGCACTATAGTCACCATGAGTGCCCACTACCACAAGTTAGTACCCGTCCTGATATGACCTTAGATGTTGCTAGGACATAAAACAACTAACTTAAAATAGGTACAAACCCATAGTTTAAAAATGATAACATTTTGGCTGCCACTACCTATATAGTTTCTCAGAATTACACATATTTATTTTATTAAAAGTATATTAATAATATCCAGAGACCTGTAAATAACTGTGGCAGAGGGAATCACGTTCTCCTATATCATATGATGTAAGCTCTTTATAGCTGATAACACTTTCAACTTGGCAATTTCTTCTGTTCAGTATTTTATATATGTTGCTTTTAATAACTTGGAATTTATTTAATAAGGTATAGAGGTTGAAATCGCTCCTAATGCTGATCTTCCTGTCGACATATCTAATGAACCTACAGACCAGGGCTGCATTCATGATACGCCTCAGTCAACTCTTGACTTCTTTTTGGCCAATTTGCGTTCAGGGTGCCCCTCAGAGTCGACACCACATCGAGCTTTTCAGGTAGGAGGCAAAAACGCCTCCAAAATGGCCATGGATTGCAAAGCTGTTCTTTCAATTGCAAATGGCTGCACTCTATGGATGACGCCATTTCCGAGAGCTAGTCGTTCAGACTAGTGCAACATCCAGAATTGATAATTTGATTGATGATGCTTCCATGAATTGCTAAGCTACTGTGGTTTATTCACTACATAGCCTCAAATGTCAATCTAGATTTTGTTTGTTTGTCACATTCCCATGGATGAGTGTCAGCGACAAATTAGAACAATTAGATTTGATCAACAATACTATAAATGTGTTAACATTGTTTATTCGTACCACATCTATTAATAAACTTCCCTTGTCTGCAGTTCAAAAAGAAACCTATTAGTCAAAACACACAAACTAAGATCTCCATATACATATTTATTTAAGTTTACACAATTGTAATTGTCCCAATAGGTACCTAGGCGTAAGTAGCTATTAATATAGAGCAGTACATGTATACTCAAGTGTTTCCGGTAATGTACGTTAAGCCTTTACCCTAAAAGGAAACATGGGTTTGGATTTTTAATAACCTGTACAGAATGATGAAATTGAATGTAAGTGCTTGCAACAACCCCCAACCCTTAAATAGTGATCGGCTAGTATCTATTGTGAATTAGATTCAGTGTGTCCATCTCTCCGGCTGAATGTATACTATAACTAGTATAAGGCACTGTTGGGGGTAACAGAATACACCACTTCAACGAAACAATTATTTAGTACATATAACATACTTCTACTAGGCAGTATTGTTAACAGTTGTAATAAGGCACATTGGTAACCAACCTTTATCCACGTTTCACTTAGGACTGCATAAATAGTATATATTTACATTGGAAAGGATGGGGTGGTTTTAATGTGAGCATGTGTACGTAACACTTAAATTTTACTCTCCAAAATTTGATAGAAATAAGTAAATAAATGTTCATACTCTCCGAGATTTTATAGAAATATGTAAATAAATGCTATGTAATATTACAAAATTGATGGAGGACTGAGAATGTGGCGTTTTGCAAGAAACCTACATGTAAATAGTTTATGCAATTTTCACTACGCAACCTGTGAACGTGGCGTTTTACAAGAATATATGGGCATGAAAGAAAAGTAAAAGCTGCTTCGCGCCAGTATCTATAACCAACAAGTATCCCTAACATGTTCCTCAGAAGCCAGAGGTCAGTCTCAATAGACAAGATACATCGGGAAAATTAAAACGTCCCACTCCTAACACACTCTAACAATGACAGTAATTACAAAACGTTCACAAACTATTGTCACCACGTCCCAAAAGACTGATGCCAATGCACCGAAATAAGCACATTCATATGAATAAAAACGTTAACAAAAGCTACGACCAAATAGTAGACAATGTACGTACAAATAAAAAGCCACAAATCAATGTTAAAATGCATAAGGATATAGATATATAGAAACAACGGCTCATATAACTAAATCTTTGAATAATCTACTTATGGTATATGTCCATGCTCCTAGTTCAGTTGCCTTTAGAAGAATATATATATATATATCTGTGTGTAATGAAATGAAGCTGATCCTTTCGGCGACAGTGTCACACTACCAGCACGTGCAGTCAATTCCAAAGTTCATGGCCCCAATTTGACGGAATCACGTGGGAATACACGCCCCACCCCCCACACCCCCTTGGTGTTACAGTGGACCACATTAAGCTGCAATAGGGCATGCCGATGCTCAACTATTCAACGTTCTCTGAATCAAGAGCACTGGTATCGATACGCGGGCGTTTGGAGAGAGTCTTGCTCTTTTTCCCACGCCCCCCGCCCGCGTTGTTGAGGCTGGTACTAGATAAAGGGGCACGCGATGACTGCTGAGCGTAGCGCGTCACTGTCGAGACGCCGTCAACGAACTTGGTCTTGAAGAGCACGTTGGCATTGTTGAACATGCCATCCTTCAGCGAGACGACGATGAACTGATCGAGAAGAGAACACTGGTGTTACATCATGCAGTCAAACATTCCGTGCGGTTAGTGTGTGTGAACCCCGTGTGACTGGAAATGGCGACTACCTGGGGGTGGTGACTTTGGCATAATGTTTATCTCTTGATCCCTACTAATATTACTTTGAAAATACAGGCTGCCACCAGGTTGAATGGTTGGTTGTTGCAGTTTTACGTCCTGGCAACTTCTATGCCACCAGGTTAAAGCCTCAGTCTGATGAAGTATCACATTTTCAAAACCAAAGCAATTATTTTAAATTTGAGTCTGCATATCTAACTTAGATATTGATGCACTTATTAAGCATTTGTTGCCACATAGAAGGGAATACTGAGTCAATTTAATAGAACCTACTACTACAGAAACCTATGGTGTCAGAGTTTTGGCATGCTTGCCGAAATTAATCCGGACTATCCAACTTTAATCTAGAATCTAATCACAATTTTCTTCTAGACTGAATATCATATCCATTTCTTTCATTTCCAATGAGATTTAGGTGACCATTAAAAAAAACCAACAACTAGTTATCTGTAAGTGTAACAAGACTTTTTTCCCCCTATGTCGGTGTGTGTATTGAGCTTATTAATTAATAACTAATGGGGCTAGTATTTATCTACAAGACCATTACTAGCCCCATCAAGATGGATACTTCCACTAGGTGCTGACCTGTGAATGTGTGAAGTGGTTGCGTAGCATCTGACCGATGTTTTGTGTGTGCGACAAGTCGAGGGCAGCATCTACTTCGTCCAGGATGTAGAGTGGTGCCGGTTTGAAGAGCAGCAGCGACAGGATCAGCGACAGCGCCACTAGTGACCTGCAGAGCCTCGCATTTGTCAGTCATTTCAGCAGAATTTACATATATATTCACCAATATATCTGATGGCGACAATACATATTTACCGGTGGTTTATTAAATCCACAAATATCAACAGCTGAGCATTGTAGATTTCGAAGCATTAGGGTTCAAACCCTGGCCGAGTCAAATAAACTGACTTACCATGGGAAAAAAAGCAATTTTGTGAACTCAAAGTGGAAACCATTGACAGTAGGGGAAAAAATATGTATTAAGAACAAACATTTCATTATATATACTGGTAATTAAAAATGGTTCTTCTGCAGATTGGAACTTCAACATAAGTTGAAGGCACGATCTATCATTTTATAGTATGTAGTTTTATGTGTTGAATAAACTATTCCTAACAGTTCTATGTTCAGAGCATACTCCGGGAATTTTCCGTTATTCCCCGACAGTGCTAAGCCTATGGAAGGATATCCGTGCTCCGCGGAAATCCACTTGCATCAGATATTCACTAACCGACTGTGGTCATCAAGGTTATATTCTGCATTGCTGTTCTCTGTGGCGGAGTGGTTAGAGTGTCTGACCGTTTTCTAGGTCGGACTCCTAATCTGAAGGTCAGTGGTTCGATTCCCCATGCCCCCAATCTCTGCCAATTTGCATTTCCACCGCTGTGTATAACTTACAGCGTCATCAACGGCCAGTTTCTCTCATACCATGTCTATGTGGTGTGGGAGGTTAAAAATCCCTTGGGTCAGTAAAAGTGTAGACTTGGGCTTTCTATCGACAAACTGTCGAATGGTGAAAACAAGTCTATTCAGACTTATCCATGATAGGCAGTATAAATCTTCAAGAAAAATATAGGTAGTAGACAGAGACAATTTCTGAAATTGTTCAAATATGCACCTTAGAAACTAAAATTGTCCAAAACAGTTTTAGATATATCAGAAATCACGGATAAACAATAATTGTGGTCACGGAGGTCCTTAATCCCTGTAACCAATAGATAACCAATGAAGTTGTCATATGGTGTGCAAGTATTTAACTGCTATTGTTACCATACCCTAATACATACACTGGCATACATACTCTATATACCAAGTTTGGGTGATAATCGTGACCTGAACAACTTTTGAAGACCAGTGCTTCAGCGCCGACAAAATACTAGTCAGCAAAATAAACATATCTATCCGCCCCGAAAGTTATAATCTTATGAAGGCAGTAGGATTATTAGTTACTTATGAGAGAAATTGGTATGCAGACATGCACCAATTAGGTGGCAAGTTCTTTTATGTGAATTTGAGTTATAGGTGCTCGCGTACACTGAACCATATTACACCATGCTACATATTACATCTGAACTATATTACACCTAGTTACCCTCGCAGCCCTGATCCTCAGACGGGGCTGAACAACCTACTAGGAAAAGTGTCAGGAGCCTGGGTAAAGGAATTGACCAGATAACATTTTAATCTAAGAAGCAAAATATATTCTTCACATGAAGTCAGATAGAGCATTTTGTGTTCGCCATTTTCTTTTTGCATTCTCTCCGATTTCACCAATTCTGTGCCAATATAGATAAACACTGCGCAGTCGAACCCCCGCCCACCGGCCCTCCGGTTAATGCCTACTGAAGCAGGTTTTGTTCGAATTTAAGCAGAGTTGTCATACTACATAGAATAGGTGAACCTTTTATCTATAATACACCGTACCTTTGCCCACCACTCAGCTCTGAGAGGGATTCCTTCCACACGTTGCCAAAGCCAATCTTCACTTCCAACCCGTCTAGGATGTCTTGCCCGTCGGGGGCCACCAGCTTGGCCTGACTGCCCGGCAGTAATGTCGAGAAAATGGAGCCAAAGTCCTGCAAATAATAACACAGTATATTAAAACTATCAAAAAACACTTGAGAATTTCTCAGGTTCAGTTAAAACATCACGAAACTCGGTATAGCTTGGCTGATCAGTTCTCGCGGTTGGGTGGAACCAAAATGTCAGCCTTTTGAAAATTGCTCTCATGTTCTACTGGATATTTTTGAATTTCTCCTGCCATGTGATTGACGGACCAATTTCACAAAACAACAGATTCCAGGTATTTATGTGTGCGGCTGGGGGTGAATTTTGATCAAATTTCCTGGACATATTCTAGCTATTTGAAAGCTGATGAATTAATAAAGACACTTGCACGTGCTTACCCGGTTCACTTGAACGTGTGCTTTCTTGAGTGCCTCATTCTTCTTCTCATCGAGTTCACGGATCACCTGTTCGATCTTGGCCTTGTCACCCAGGACAATCTGTCGCTTCTTCATCAACTCATCGTACTGGATCACAAGGAAAGACACCACACAATCCGAAGAATTAGGTTAGACTGCCACAATGCAATTTAAGTTTCTGAGATTTTGAGAGAGAAAAAAGGGTTATTGTGTAACATGGTAGTGAAGATATTTACTTCTCCACTGTCGCACGAATCCTGATACCATATATATTCCATATCGCTTTCAGGAATGAAATTTCATTTTCAGTTAATTTGCTTGTAGGTTCTTACACCCTGGCAACAACTAACGTCATATCAGCGTGGGTACCTACTTGCGACAGTGTGCACTCATGGAAACTTATAGTGCTGACCCACTTGTCAACACTGGTACCATCACCCAATTTCCCACTCAGTCACATTATCCTGATACTGAGCTAACCAGTCCTTGCCGTATCCTATTAATACTGAGCACCTAGGTAGGTAGCGACAAATACCAATTTTTGTCACTGATATGACTCAGCTGGGCTTCGAACTCCCGACCTCCCGACGGGAAGCCTGTACTGCATCAATTCAGCCACCGCGTCCGGTGAATTTCATGGAAGACCTCATACTTTTACTAGACCACTAAGAACTACACTTCCAAGCAGATGGGTTCATGCGTAGACCTTGGAGTATTTCTACATCCATACACTGCAAACAGAAATTCCAATTGCCATCTCATTGTGACTGGGATTAGGAAAACATAGCATGTACCCGAGGTAGGTGTTACCTGTTCTTCAGCCTTTCCCAGCATATTCATGGCACGCATGTTCACACTCTTAGCCAGCTTATCCTTGGTCTCCTCCAACTTTTGAATAGTCTTGGCGCAATCTTTGGGATCTTGGGTTTTGAAGTCATAAGATGTATTTGTTTGGCCAAAGTACTTCTTTTCTTCCTCAATCCAATCATATTTCTCCAGTAGAGCTTCGACCTAATAAATAGAAGACGTCTTTTTTTTGTGTCAACTCTAACACTTAAAATAAGAACAATAATAAATAAAAATATATATAATTTATTAACAGCTGTTGCACTCACACACAAACATAAATGCAACAAAACCTAGAAGAATATAGACAAGAGAGCTATTAAATTCACATTTATCACACTGCTAACGTGATGGTTCAGGGCTATTGAATTTTGTTTCAGAATTTTTAAAGAAAAAGATTCAAAACCAATTTTAACGGCATCGATACACTTCCCAGGAGTCGCAATATAAAGACATGTAAGAGTGCTATATCTGTTATGTAAACTTACGTGTCATTTAACCAACTTGCTGCCAATTAAATTAAATGTTTCAGGACTACTTCCTGAAATTCTAGGGCTTAGATTATGTCAAATGAAATTCAAGGCGTGTCAAGAACCCTTCAGAATGGATTTACCTGTCGGGCCGCGTCCTTGGCATCCTTTTTGCACTTGCTGACCTTGTGCTCGAGCTCCTGCAGTTGGAGCTGTGCGGCGTTGTCGTCCTTCTGCAGTGTGCGCTGATCATTAATCTTATCAGAGATGTCCTTGTTACACGCCTTCAGCAGCTCTTTCTGTTCGGTCAGTGCACCCTGCGCCGCCTTGACCGCATCCTGAAAATAAAAAGTAGCACAGCGCTAGTACAGGTCCACAATCCCACATCTGAAAGGTTTCGAAGACCGAAGTTATTTTTGTACAATATATAAATAAACTAATACTATTTAGTCTTTATTTATCACACTTAGTGTAAGTGTTTTTACTGCAGTATTAATGTTCGATTATGGCGTGCTGCCCTAGAATCCACTGGGGTATCGGGTTTGTGTGTCTATCTATGTGATGTGTATGTGTAGTGCAGTGCAGTGTAGTGCAGTGCAGTGCAGTATAGTGCTTTATGTTATTTTGAAACCTGAAAATTTCTGCATTTCAAAACACAATTGGTTCCAAGGATTTCGGATAAGGTATTGTGGACCTGATGTATACAAATTCCCCCCCTCCAAAAACGATCTAGACATACATACAGGTTAACGCTATATAGCGGTCAACCCTTAATGGTGCTGTCACATTATGACATATCTCGCCAGCGCGCCGCCAAAGCGCAAAATCACTTTTAATTGTCAAGAAACGTCAAACTTTTCGGCGTCAGCGCAACATATTGGTAGCGTGCGGCCGAATTTGTGGTAACGTATATCGACGCCTGAGAAAAAAAAAGAAAAAAAGTTTGGCGCAATGTGTGGGAACGAGCCTCACGCGCGCGCGGCATCAGTGGAAAAAAAGTATACGTATGACAATGTTACACAACGTACCCCCAACGCGCTTCTAACGTATCTCGACGACCCCCTTACGTCGCCATAACGTTGGCACCCGCGCGTCGAAAGTTTTGTGCAAGCACAAAACTTTGCCGATCCCCTAACGCGCTCCGCCGACCGTTGCCGTAGATCAATGAATACCAATGCACGCGTAACACTTCCTGACGTATCCCGACGTTGCGCAAAAAAAAAATCACATACGTCGACGCGCGTTGGCGAGAAACGTTGTAATGTGACAGCACCATTACTCCAGCCGTTTTGGCTAAGTTCCAAATATATAGCCTATTATGCTTACACTAAATACGTAGGCCCACAACCCACCAGATAAACGGGAACTTACCATGTACTAGGCGTGCTTTCTACTAAAAGGTACATTTGAAAGAACAAGGAATTTTATTTTACCTACAAAATAAGGAATAACGCAGTGCTTAATGCTTGAGATAAGTGAGTCAACGTACACATAAAACGTTAATGGCACAAATCCTAAAACAATGACAAAAAGAAATCACACTTTCGTCATCTACATGAAAAGAAAAGGGGGATCCATTGAACGGAGATTTTCTAGTTTTAGAGACCAAGTGACTGATTGAATTATAAAACAACCATGACAGCAAGCAACAAAGGTCACTTCTATGGCAAACATTGGCAACAGAATTCAGTTTTGGGCCACTTCTATGGCAAACATTGGCAACAGAAGTCAGTTTTGGGTCACTTCTATGGCAAACATTGACCACATAAGTCAGTTTTGGGCCTCTACTATGGCAAACATTGGCAACAGAAGTCAGTTCTGGACCACTTCTATGTCAAACATTGGCGAAAGTCAGTTTTGGTCCACTTCTATGGCAAACATCGGAGAGAGAATTCAGTTTTGGGTCACTGACCCTCGGTTATATAATCACTGATAGGTACTATACCTTCGTCTCATTGCCAGCTGCACAGAGCTCCTCAAGTTGTTCTTCGAAGCCCTTTATTGTGTCTGCGGTGGCCGAGATCTGCTTCTCACAGGTCCCCAAGTCTTTTGTGATCTCTTCCAGCTCTAATTTTAGACTGGCCACCTCCTAAATAGTGGAACAACTAGGGTGTTAATTTACTAATGTTACTTGTTTGGAGTTCAACTACCATAATTTTGTGATGTCACGAACGGAAGTCATAGCTAGAAACATGTCCAAGAACTAAGAGGCTTCAAATCAATCAACCTAGTTCACAGAACCATATACATTTTTATGCGAGTTCATTCGCCTACACCACTTTGCTAAATCGGCCCATCGATGGGTTAATCAATCAATTGTTCATGAGAGCTCAGTGACAATAATCGCAACCTGACCAACAAGGGACAGGAACACGACCCACACAACTTTACTTATTCATAATTATTATGATAGAATATGATTGATTTATTGATTGGTGGTTGCTTTATGCCGTGTCGGCAGCATAGGCCATATTCACAGCGAGAAATGTTTGTTTTTTTGTTCAAACCATCGCTTTTACATGTAAAGGCAGACAATCAATTATGTGCCAATAGACACTCATTAAATTAGAAAGCTCACAATCATATATTTGTGGTCAAGGGAAACAAATTCAGATAGAAAAAGAAAAGTTTGATTAATAACTGATAGAATCTATTTAGTAAACTATATGAGGTGGTACAGTCCAGCTGCCCTCAAAAAGGCTAAAATGTTTTCCTGTTTTACCTTAGTAAAAAGGTCATGCATACTGTCTGCAGTGTAGAACTGTTGGCGCAGGGCCAAAAAATCAACGCAACTTAGTCAAATGTGTTTGAGTGTCAGCGGGGACTGACACCCAATACATTCAGGGGGAGGTTCCCCCTCGAGTAGAAAAGCATATGTAAGCCACGAGTGGCCAATACGGCAGTGGCTAAGGACCACTTGGTCCCGCCGACCTCCCGCATGAGTCTGTGGTGGCTTTCGATAGAATATGATTAGTCATAGCCTTATTTCAGCCCTGATACCTGACGACTCTTCGAGGTAGGCCACCCAGAGCTAATTAGAGAGTATTCTCAATTAAATAGAACTGAAACATGTCTGAAGTCATGGATCACTAATTTGAGAGAGGGGTTATTAAAAGTTCACAGTAATGTTTATAGATCACAATGAGAAAGCTACTATATTCATCTTAACAACAAAAAGAATGCATAAACACAAAACCATCGAACTATGCTAATTCAATAATCACACCTAGATTAGGCCTTAAATGACAACATTGTGTGCTAGGTTAGGTCAGTGGACATAAATGACTGTTACCCCTGCAGAGATACAGAAACAAACTCAGCAATGTTTGGTTGCTATAGAAACATACATGCTTGATGAAATTACCATCAATACCCACCTGCTGCTTTTCTTTGGTGATTACCCTAGTCTTGTCGGCCTTTGACTTGGCCGATGCCAGCTCTTTTTCAGCTGCCTTCAGTTCCCGCTGTCGGTACTCCTTGGAGTTCTTTATCTTGTCCTCCAGTTCCATCACACGTTTTGTAGCGGCAGCCTGCCGTTCTGTAGCTTGTGCCAACGTCGTCTCATGCTCAGCTAAAGAAGGGTGAAGCACAAATGACAGTGAACTAACGTACTGACTTACAATGCTATTCGATTTTTAAATTGGCCTTGAGAGCAACATAAAATAATTTCAATGACATTCAATTCTTTCATTTTCCTTTAATACCAATCAAAATGAGTTCTAAAGTAATACAATCAGTTTGTACAGTGATATTGTGTGTGTGTGGGGGGGGGGGGAATGGAAAATATTGCGCTTAGAGTAGGATTTGAAACTACACCTCTTGCCATTCTGGGGCTAGCGTGCTAACCATTATACTACCGAGGCTCCCTGGTGCAATCACCCCATCCACGGCTATGGCTGTGTGGCTCCATGCCTGAGAGGTCAGAACTGACTACTATAGTAAAAATAAATATATTAACATTCAGTGTGTTGACCAGTGTTCCTCTTATGTGAAACCGGCAATACCCCAATGTGGGTGTTGCAGATAGGACAACTCTACAACCTACCTAATGTTTTACCAAATTCCCCTATTCCATGAGTAAGGAACTGACAGCTACACTTACAGCATAAATTGTTATGTTATGGAAAAAATACAGGTCGCAGGTGAGCATGTAGATGAAGCTGGCGACATGCGTCTGCTCATTTTGAAGGTACTGCCATGTGTGAACTCCGTCCTGATATGACCTTAGATGTTGCCAGGGAGTAAAACTCCAACAACCAACCGACCAGGTGCGAACAATTTTTTCACTGTACAAACTGTCTTTGTCTTATTTAACCGTTCCTCCGATGACAGAACAAAAGCCATTTCAGGACACTACTGGATTGAGTGCAAGAGTTGTCATTTAAAGACACCTCTACTACTGTCTTTATGAAGTGTTCATTGGTGGTAGTTGACAATCTGAGAGGGCTGGCAGCTTACTTATGGCGGCTTCGAGCGCTTTCATCTCTTCAAGCTGTTGGTGGTGAGTGCTCTGCTTCATTCGCTCCTCCATCAGGTTGGCCTCGTGAAGCCGAAGTTCAAACTGTTGCTTTAGTGTCCGGTACCTGGAACAACATAACCGGTACAATTACAAGAACTGTTTAATAATAATAACAATACTACTAATAACAAAAACTGAAACAACATGAACGTAATGAACGCTTCATGATATCTTTTTAATAAACAAAATCAGCATTTGGTCATTAGATATCATTTTTGATTGAGTCATACTATCTTTGATAATAAAAGAAAGCGAGACATTTGTTCACCCCCCCCCCCTTTTTTTTTGTATAGCAGCAGAGGCAATGATACACAATTTAGGACGGCAGACTAATGTAGGTGTATTCACCACTTCTACCACCTTCCGGCATGCTGGGTTCCAGCCTTCCTGAAGGACTAACAGAGCCAGGAACATACGTAATAGAGGATTGGCCGTAAATAGAAGAAATAGAGTATCTAAAGATACATCTAACCACCAGAACCAATGGAGTTTTCGGGTGTGTAGTACATACTCAGGGATGAAAGTGGTCTCCGGGGAAAAAAGCGGAAATGCTGATATCCTCCCATAGGCTTAGCATTGTCAGGGAATCGCTGAAAATTCCCGGAAGTCAGATTTCATACATATTGGTATACGCTGATAGTGCTGCGCCATTTGAAACATGTATTAGTAGTATACGCTGCTAGTGCTGCGGTGTTTACACCATATATCGGTATATGCTGATAGTGCTGCGGTGTTAGAAGCACATATTAGTAGTATACACTGCTAGTGCTGTGGCGTTTGCACCACATATCGGTATACGCTGACCCTGCTGCAGCGTTTGAAGGCATTAGTAGTATATGCTGCTAGTGCTGCGGCGTTTGCACCACATATTAGTATATGCTGATGGTGCTGCAGCGTGAAATAACGTATTGGGTGGTTGGTTGTTGGAGTTTTACATCCTATCAAAATCTAAGGTCATATCAGGATGGGCGCAACGTATTAGTATACACTTATAGCTACATGAAAAATCCCGGAAATCCGCGAAATCGCGGAGATCTTTCATCCCTGGTATATACTGTATGTGACCATGTATTAATCAACTCCAAGGACAAGTTGACCTCTCCGTTTGATCCTAAATATCTGGTACATGACCTTATATATTAAGTGCATGCCAATCTGTTGAGTCCAACTGATCTTTTAAGAAAAGTACTTCTGGTCTTCAAAACTAGGCTTATACACAGCAACATACGGTAAGCATTAGTTAATCCTGCAGCCCTGTTCCTGCGACAGGGCTGCTGAACAACCCATTAGAAAGGCGTTGGCAGGCAGCATATTGATACAACCTATGAATTTGAACAGAAATATACTAAATAGATGGTTCCAATGCTTGTTTATCATAGCCACCTATTTTTTAGTGATGAATTTATGAAATTATGTAGATTAATAGCAATACACTTTAAAAAGTCAAATTGAGAGCTTGTTGTGACACAATCTTTTTTCTCTTTTTTTTCATTCTCTCCCATTTCACCAACTCTACACCGATATAGATCAACAATAAACACTGGAACTAGGAGCTCCACCATTTCCGGATACCAAAGCAGTTTTTGCTTGAATTTAAACATACATGTAGTTGTCATTCACTCCTACTGTAGATAGGGGTGAATCTTTATTTAACTCACTTGTTGGCGGTGTATCTCACGCTCCTTATTTGTTCCTCGATGCCCTTAAGTTGTGCTTCACACTCGTTCAGCTTAGATTGGGCCTCATTCAGCTCAGTAAGTTTCACCAGGATCGAACTGGTCTGCGCCCGGGCACCTGAGGACCACAACAGACTGGCTATATGGCAGACATCTCAGATTAACACGATCCAGTCACGAAAACCAGATGCAGATAGACAAAACAGTAGCAGTTATAGCATCTATATATTTGCTACCGTCCTAGAGGAAACTTCTTCTAAATTTAGAGCGGGTAACTCCACATTGAAGAAAATTCGAACTATTACTGAATATGTTGGGTTCTTTGGGTTTTTTAAAGACAGACCGTCCAAAATACAAAGAGAAAGACATGTTTATTCACTTTTACAATGACCACATAAATAAATATTTGGGACCTGGCCGAAATTACCTTAATTAATAGCTGATTGCTATATCGCATCGAGTATTATGTGGGTCTGCAATGTCAATCCGACATAGTGGTCAACTTTTGATTACAGCCAATTTGGCTCATTCCCAAATAATTCTTTCGATATGTTGCCAACCTGCCACCTGGCCACTAATTTACATAGAGTCACAGCTGACTACATAAAAAGGGATTTCTGTGTTCATAAATAACTGATTACTGGAATTGTCTTCTAGCTACACAGTGATAGTAAAGTGAGCAATCACAAACCTCCAGTTAGCGTTCCAGAAGGGTCGAAAGAGTCTCCTTCTAAAGTGACCGACTTTCTATTGATCCGCGAGTCATAAGTAACTCGCTTCGCATCATCCATCGAGTTGCAGATGAACGCTGAGCCGAAGACAAACTCCATAGCCGCCTGAAGTTGACTTTCGTAACCAACCAAGGACAAAGCAGTCGACACATTCTTCTTCCCCACCTGTAAACGTCAAGATGGTCAGTCATCGAACATACCGGAGGACTGTTGAAAGTCGCCTCTGACAATGGGGGTAGGGAAGGGAGAGGGGGAAAACAAAGACATTCTTACTTCCAGTAAATTTGCTGCGATTTGCATGCACTGCCAGGGCCATGAGGGGATGACCGCTTTTTGTGGAGATCCAAGTGCCAAACTATTTATTAGAATACCCCAAATCGCAGAAAACAAGAGAAAACACAACAGACTTTCCGTCCCTGACATAGTGACTATGAAGACACCACTGAGGATAATTGAATTTTAATAATGATGGAGTCAGGGTTCATAGAAAATTTGACCACCAGATTCAAGAACATTTTCAAGGAGACATGCAGTCACATTATCCTGACACTGAGCCAGCCAGTCCTTGCCCTATCCTAATAATGCCGAGCGCCAGGCTAGGAAGCGACAGTTGTTAGCTTTATGAGCTTCTGCCCAACTGCCTTACAAATCTACCAAAATACGTACCAGGTTCTCTGCCTGCCGGACAACATCGCTCGAGATTGCCCGCGCCGATATTTTATTGAGAGGGATGATGGTATAACGGCGATGGAGGTCCCCTTTCTGTAGGAGCAACTTCCCCGTTACCTCAGTGTCAACCACAACGTTGTAGAGCTGAAGGGTGTGTGTATGTGGGGGGTGGGGGAGGGAGACAAATAAGACACAAATGTACCAAATTCACAATTCTTTACTAGAAAGTATATTCTTTAATAGAAATTAGGTAACATAGTTTCACGTCCTTTCAATTCATAGGCAAATTGCAGACTCATTATCTGTGACATTATTCAATATTTACATTGTATGGAGATGCACTTTGAAATTCAAAATAGATAAACAACATCTAGATACTTTATTACACAGCTGCTTCACATAGTGTCTTTATCACATAACTATCAGTGGCTTTACTTTTCAACTATAAAAGAACGGACGCTGCTAAAGAAAGAAAAAAAAAGACTGACATAAGAAGAAAAAGAAACCTACAAACTTTAATGAGAATATATATATATATATAAACACAAATGGCGTATATGAACCACTTCTAATCATGAATGGAGCATGGACTAACAACTGTTGCCATCTGACGGAGAACACCAAAAGCCAAACCATAATGGGTCCACATGCCTATGCCACTAGTCATGGACCAGCGACTATTAGTTGACACATCGCCCCACATCGGACATGTTTTGTCCTAAACTACATGTTATTTCACAATGAAACTACCTGCATCCCCCAGGACCATTCATCATGGTCTTTCATTATTCATGTTGCAAGTCGGAAGACCAGTGCCTCGGCGCTGAAAAATGTATATTCTGATGAATAAAAGTTTTACCACAGAAGTTTCACTTTGTTCTTGACATACCGTAACATCACCTTTCCTCCATCATCACTCTCCTATTAACCAAGTAGGATCAAGTAATTAGTAGCATACCTTCCCCCCAGCGCAAACTTCCAACGCTGTTGCCGTCTTTGGATCTTTAACCTTGATGAGTTTAGACACCAATCCATGCACTCGCTTCCTGTCGAAGTTCTTTTCTGGGTTCCTATATTCAAACTGCAGCTGAGGAAACCTGTAAGCAGAATCAAATACCGTTACAAGAAACACTTAGATTGAGGGAATATTTGGTTGCAGAACATGTTACCATGCAAATGATCGTTTGGGGTGTAAAATGAATTGCCGTTGCAAATGACGTAATAGCATGTATTTTCTTAAGTCTCACTTTATTCATTTAAAATAAACGTCAAGAAAAAACATTGTTTTTGGGGGTGTTTTATACACATACACACACACACTCCTTTCACCTCCCCGTCGTGATATGACCTTAGATGTTGCCAGGACGTAAAGACCATACAACCAACCAACCTTCCTCCACCAAATCATTAGTAGTCCCACTATATTTTTCCTTAAAAAGATTTGTTTACAATCATTTTATTACAATGGACAATTCTCACTTAGATGCTTAGGGACTGATCTTTCAACCACAATACTGTGCACAGAAATAAATATCGAATGATATCTATGTATTATATGGGTAGCTTAGTGGACCGCAGAATAAAAAGAAATATCCGACTCACTGACCATAAATTACTATAAATCTAGACAGTTAACAAATTGTCCATTTAACATTAATTACAAAGAGGTACGGGGCTTTACCTTGCTTCAAACTGGTCGACCTTTTCCCGAAGGGCCTGTGCTTCCTGTGTAAGCTGGCGATGCTTAGTCTGTAGAGACTCCTCATGGCCATCCTCATAGCCCAGCTTATCCATCTCGGCCTAATATTAAAAAATATAACAAATTTTTAAAATGGGTTAAAAATAATTTCATGGCCGGACCTATGGTCTACAAAAAGAAGGAGAATCCACGAAGGAGACGATTGTCTGTAGGAGTTTTGATTCGTCTAACTATTTATATTTTGTCCGCCTTATACATGTGGGTCTTACCAATACCATCCTAATAACACCTAAACTCCTGTTCATCTCCATATAATAGTGTAGTAGTCAGCACTGACCTCTCCGGCAATGAGCTGTATAGACAGGTAGGACTTGAGAGGGTAATTGCATCAGATCCTTGATAGTTTAATGATTAGTACTCTAGCACCGAAGTGGCAAGAATCGTGGGTTCGAGAACCACTCTAGGGGCGATGTCTTTGTTTGCCACACCACCACGACAAGATTCTGCAATATCGTAATAACTACCTTTATTTTCTTAATCTGGTTCAGATGGGCTTCGTGCGCGGTCTTGTCCTTGTTATAGGCGGTGTCTGTTTTCTTTAAGTCTGCCTGTTTCTTCTTTATCTCAGATTCTGCATGCTTCAGGTGCATCTGGCCGGTTTTGGTTTCGGTCTGCACGGCACTGATCTCCTTCTTTGCCGCTAACAGAACAAAGTGGGATTTTTGTTGTTAAATCAAGATATAATCAAACGGGGAATATATATACAAAGCAGCTTTGTTACTATAATTCTCATTTTGGATATATGGGACGTAACAAAGGTTATAAAAATAATTTGTCACCAAGGGTTGTTTGTTTATTCTTTGGGGTTTTACGTCCTGGCAGCATTTAAGGCAGCGTTTGAAACAAGAGCTTGTCCGCTTTACCGGGATAAGCGAAAATTCAGACGGAGAAATGAAAATCACACCAGGGTTGTCCGGGGGACAAGTGAAAAAATTGGCTTATTTCTATCACTGTAAAGTCATATCAAGATGGTCACCAAGGGAGAGAAAAGCACAACCTTCAAATGCTAATATACAAATGAAGGAAAATCCTTTAAAAAATAAATATAAAATAAATAAGTCCGGCTGCAACAGTACTTTTTTAAATCCATTTTTTTCTTTTAAAAGAAACTATAAAAAAAAAATTAAAATACTTGACAGCCCCATTATCAGCACACCATGATCGAATTAAGACCAAAAAAACGCCATACCTCCTTGAAATAGATAAGCACTTCCCATCAAATAAGCCCCTTTCAAAGAAAGGCAAGGGTAATGCCAGGACGCTTACTCGCGGAAATAAGTTATTTCATGAATGTGCGTAAACTCTTACAAATGAGCTGCTCGCTGAGGGAGGCGTCCTTGCCGTCCTCGTTGCTGGAGAGACCTGCAGACACGGCGTGGAAGTGCTTCTGCGCAGCAGCATAACCTTCTGCATCCGCTGCACTCTGGTCTGACAGCGTCACCAGCTGCTCTTCAATCTTTGCCAATTCCTTCTTCTTAGCCTGGCTGGCGCTGTTGTCCTGTTTGCGTGGATAAATTATATATACATATACAGTGCATAGCTTACACAGGGATGCAAATAGCCTCTGATATAAAACAAACCAGGGATGAAAGAGGTATCCGGCAAAAATCGTGAAAATCGTGCCAAGACCATGGCACCACCTACTGGATGCAGGCAGAACGAAGCTGTGGTTATTACACCAACGACGAAATTTCCATCAAAACGCGGATTCCCCCCACCCCAACCCCCACAGGATTAACAGTCAGAGACTCGCGGAAAATACCAGATCATCAGGTTTCGCCTGTCCTTATTGTGCCTATTATAACCTATGCTGAAATCTTTCTTGCTTGGACTTTATGCTCTAGCAACGTCTAAGTTCATATAAGAATGGGACTCGAACTAACCAATTGCTGTCATATATATTGGCATTTTGTCAAGTTAATCTGTGAAGATAAAAAAAAATCGCGGAAATCCGTGAAATCGTGGAGATCTTTCATCCCTGACTACAAAAGAGAGGAAAACAACACAATCCGAGTTCCGTAAATTATTCGACAATTCTGGCAGTGCTAAACCCATAAGGGGCTTCCTTTTTCATAGAAATCAGCTAAAATGCGGAAATCTCTGCTTACATAATGCAAAATCCTCATTATTCACAAATGGCACCAGAAGACCCAGTTTGTGGAAATAATATAAATCAAGCAAAATAAGCCAAAAAGAACTCAGCAAGAAATTCCCAATAGGGTGGCCAAGGGTAGAGACTTGCAGAACAATTTTAAATATCAAATAGGTTTTCGAAACAAATGTATTCTGATAAAGCACATTAAGACCTAAAATTTGACATATGGATGGTCCTAATATGTCAAGTAGAAGCAAAGTTATGGTGTATAATGTACCCCAAAAATGGGCTATTTACCTCACAGTAACTACATTGGTTTATATGGGCAGGACTTTTGACCTGATATCTCATCTCAGCTGCGCCGAGGCTTGAATGCCAATTGGTGCAAGGCAGAGGAGAGTGTCAGAAAAAGTGCTATAACTCTCAAATCGCACCACATACAAACAAATCGCCTGGCACACAGACAGATAACATGTTTAACAACCATATTATATTAATTTTATGAGTGACATTTACCGATTAGCGGGGACGAGCTCCCAAAGTTTGGTGACTTTTGAGGAATTTTCTCAACTGAACTGTCACATATTTTTTCCTGGAAAATGACCTACCAGAATGTTGATATCTTAAACATTCGAATTACCATTCAACATTTGTACTGTTGATACATAAAACATGAGAAAAACAATGTTTTATAAGGGGTGTTTGCATGCCGTGACGCTCCGCGCAGTCAACATTTTCCTACGGAACAAGGCGTGAAGACCCGTACACGCGGATTTGCAGGTCTCTACCAAGGGTACACACTACAATGACAGTTGTCACAAACTCCCACTGAGTAAAGTGTAATAAGCAACTAATAATATCTATGTTACAGATATATAGAATTAGACGCCAACACAATCACTAAACCACACCATGAATAACTAACTATACAGCAGAACTTACATTAGCGAGTTGTTTAGTGAGCTGGTTCATCTTTTTTTTCTCAGCTTTGAGCGTATCCTTCTTGTTGGAAATATTACTCGTTGACTTGGCATCCTCCTTCTGTCTTTCTGTTACCTTACTTTCCAACTTCTCCAGCACACCACCAGCTTGCTAACAGGGGGGAAATTAGATCAAAATTAGCATATGGCAGTTAAGTAACTTATTACAAAATATTAAAAGTGAATTTACTAATAACTGACTTGAAAAGACCACTCTGCAATGGTGTCCTGACGTAGCAAGTAGCCTGTTATCGGCACTACAGTCAAATGAGACAAGAAACAGTTTCTACATTGAAAAATTGTTCGCACATAAGAAGGGATCCCTGACCACAGGCGTTGCTGATTTCAAATACTGCTTCAGCTCACAATAAAAATAATGGATGAATTTATTTACTAGATGCATATTATAAAATGAACCAATGCAGAAAAATCAACAAATATGGACGAAGAGCTGTGTCCAACCAAAATTAATTTGATACCCCCCAAAAAGAAAAGGAATTGAGCCATGTTTGTTTATATCATAACGACTTAAGTGGAAGTACAATGTACCTTATCTCTTTTCTTCTCCAAAACACATATGGCGCTGTCAATTTCCTTCAAGGACACGGCAATCTGTAGGAAATCAAAAAATGTTAACATGGTCATAACCTGGAGTCCATAATGAAAAATGGTAATCACTACACAACTTATGAAATATTTCCAAATGAACGGTCATAAATTAGGTTTAAATCGAAATATATAGTTCCAAATTAACTGTGACAACGAGATGGCTACTTAATCAGACTAGAAAATGGTTTTGAGGTGTTCATTTTGGGGGGGGGGGGGGCGGGGCGGACGGATTAATACTATTCTTATGATTCTTATGACTAAACCATTTGATTAAATCAGTCAGTTTTTGCATAATTAATTGCGCATAAACACAAGGTTTGGGAATAAGTGACCATCAGTACGCACCTCCTTTTGACGGTCAATGAGTCGCTGTTTTGTTGTTTGCATCTCTAGCAGCTCGTGAGCACTCTGTTCTTCCGTCTCCTAAATAAACATGGACCACAATGAGATACAGGACATGCTGATATGACTAGTTCAGGATGAACATGCCGCAAATGTAATAACATAAGTCGCGGTCTCTATTTGAAAGCAAAGACAACAAAAAAAAACACCAGTGACGGCGTGGGTTGCAGGGTTATTTTTGGAGGGGGGGGGTTCTTTCACAAAAGGTACCATTGCAGTACTAGCCTTCAGCAACCCCTAACAAATAAATTCACCAAACCACAAACAGTATTTATTTGTCCCATATGACTGTCCCTCCTATGACCGGACACCTGTCAGGATAACATCTAGTCATCATCATCATGCTGTCGGTCGCGATGCGACAAAGACTGCTTTCATTACTTTACTGCCGCTCTCCATTTAGCTCTCTGCTGTGAGAGTTGCATCCATGAGTCAGTCTTAATGTCTCTCATATTTCATGAAAGCTGCCTGCAAAAGTGTTGAAGTGCTGCTGGCTTTTGCAAGTTACCAAAGGCACTCTCGCGGGGAGCAAATAGAGGTTTCACACCGGCAAGAACATGTCAAGACAGGCACAAAACTATTTGTCCCTGCAGTGGCTGGTCGGGAGATGTTGGGAGTTCCATACATCAACCACCCTTAATGCTGCCACAGTGACATGGTTTTCTGTTTAGGGTTTGCTCCCTTAGCCTTCGGTTCTGTCAAGAACCTGTACCACAAGGCAGTGGTTTACAACTCTGCAGGGCAGGGGCGTCAAACTCCCTGAGGTATTGCTATACATGCAATACCTGCATACCAGTACATCTAGTACAAATCCTTATATGGTTTCTAGTAAAGTAGTACTTTATTACTGGTTGACCGTAATTGATTACATATACTGAGCTACGTTCGAAGTCACTGATAGTGATATTTTAATTCAAAAGAACCGCCCATGACCTGCAACGAAAAAGAAAAGCTAGAAAGTAAAGAAAGATTGTTACATTACAAATATTTCGAAAGTAGTACCATTACATCATGTGATTGGTATTAAGATGCTTTAGTAAGATGTATACTATACCAAGACTTACTTTCGCAACAACAAATCTGTATGCGATGTAGAACTTATTCAGATGTTCCAGTTGACGTAAGATCTTTTGATATTCTAAGTAGGAAGAGCGCTCCTGTTTGAGACGAGTTAGCGTTGGACTGATTTCTTCCTTGACAATCTAAAAAGGACAATAAATTCACTTACAAATTGCAACTGGGAATTAGAAGATAAGAATTTGAGATGTAACTCAAAGTGTGTCATCATTATTATTTAATACCTAGAATCAATAATGTATGGGACACACAATGCTCCACCTCAGGGATTACACTATTGACACACATCCTATTCACTTTAAGGTGCGGTTACATGGTGCCATGTGTGTGTCTACCACTTTAGTGGTGCCATTTATGAAAAGATCCATGGAACAAGGTCATTTGGATCACAGGCGGATTTTCATTAGTCCTTGCGCTCAACATCTCAATAAGCACTTCCCCTCAAATAAGCGCCTTCCAAATTAACGGAATGGAAACACCAGGGCGCTTACTCGCAGAAACACGGTAATTCATTAATCTGCGGAAACTCTTACAAGTGAGCTGTCATTCACATATCGATATCAATGTTGTCTTTGGAGTGCAGCTTTCAAGTATTGAAATGGTTGCTTTCAAATTGTACTTACTGTATCAATTTCCCTCAGTTTGGCATCTTTCTTTTCGATAGTCTTCTGTGCGGCTTCCTTTTTGCTTTCATAAAGTCTGGTGCCCGTGGCTTCCTCAATCATTGACAATATCTGGATGGTTATGGTGACACAGTATTAGGTACGGTATTAAAATCTATGATCTTAGCCAGACATGGCAGCTATGGTTTTGGTCAATAGGTTCACAAACTATTTAAAGCTGTATAGTTCAATGAAAGTACCACATTTATTTTTACAAAAATATTTACCCTAAATATCCCAGAGATATACTGGTGTACTCAGTAAACATTTGCTGCCGCACAGAAGGAAAAATTAAGTCAATGTAATAGAACTTGTTAGTGTTGCTAATAAAGCCTATGGCATCCAGCATTTTGGTGTGCATTCCAAAATTAACGTTGCATGCTTTCATTGCAAATATATCTAAGATTACCCATTTATAAAAGTAACTTCAAACTAAAAGATGGTAGATTATAAGAATCAATCTAATATATTCATGTGAAGAAATATGACAATTCAAAACCACCCAACTATTCAACTTTAATTCTTGTTCTCATTCAATCTAAGAAGTCATCACAAGTAGGCTATTACAAAGTTATACTCGTATACAATATTAACATAATATAAAGAAACATGTGATTAAACTCAAGAATTAAATGACTTAGCAAGTAGAGGCCTAAACAGTCCTGTCCTATTACTAAGGTATTACTCTTACTTACCTCCGGAGGTTTCATGTTGAGAACCTTTGTAATACGACCTTGCATGATCAGGAAGTGAGGGTTGTTGATATTAAGTTGTACTGATCGAAACATATCTTGCACGCGGGAGTTGTTGGCATTGCTTCCGTTGATGAGATATTTGTTTCGACCACCAATGACGACCTGTAATTATATTCATTCATTAGGATTACCTTGCTCCATCTTAATTAATTAATAAGCAATCAGTGATGATATATCTCTGAAGAAGCAGAGATTATAAATAAAGATACACCATAATTATATATTGCCAGCTCAATTGGAGGGGTGGACGAGTGAGTTCAGCGCCCGCCTCCCGTGTTTGGTAGGTCATGGGATTCCAACCACAGAACCCTGGTCGAGTCAAACCAATGACTTAAAAAATTGATACCTGTCGCTACCTAGCATGTCGGTCAGCATTACTAGAATAGGCAGAGTAGTGGAATGGGGAAGATCAATTGTCCACAGTTGAAAATTTCCCTGTTTAAACACCTAATGTACACAAAAAAAAACATGTATCAAATATAAATTCAAATAAAGTACATCACTTCGTTAACAAAAATTGTTCATAGTAATGCCCAATACAAGTTATAACCAAAACCTGATTATACAAATAAATGCTTGTTACCACAAAATGAGTCTGAGGAAGATTACTACATACCTGTCGGGTGACACTAATTTCGTCATATTGCTCATAACCAAGGGGACTCTGCCTCTTGTCACTGTTGTCAAAGCAGATGCTTACAGTCGCCTTGGTGACACCGGCTTGTCCATTTTTGTACACCAACTCTTGCAGATTTGTAGCTCTAACCTGCATTATAACAAGGTATAAAAGCTATAAATGCATGCATACATAGGTTAGCCAACGCTACGGAGCTATTACTTCCAGTATTTTAAGAATCCAAAACTTGTCCGAATAGTGATGCCAGTTTCCATTTTAAGACATTTTAAATACATAAATAGTATAGCATCACAGATAATCAGATACACATCATAAAGTCGACCAGACTCTACATTGACCACTCTAATTAATTTTAAACACCGTCACTGATTAAAAAAAAATTGAATAGAGCTACGTAGAACTAGAAGCCTATCTCCATTGATGATAGCATGATCACCTTCTTTTTAGGGGGCCGTGCCTGTGACAGTGACAGTACCTTTTAAAGTTCTTAGAAACTAGAACTCAGCAGTTCATTTCACCTCGCAGTTTTACAAGTAAACACACCATAATAAGTCATTACCATACCTCCTGCGCACGATATAGGTATATTCTTCATAATTGTTTAAAGTATTATTAAACATAACTCATTGACACCGTGCAAGAACAAGTTGTATGTATTTCCATAAATATTTAAAATATACATTTGTAGATACCGGCAGCCAAAATTTAAAAAGTGTCATCTCATATAACATCTCCCCAAATTAGCACCGAATGATAGATAAACAAAAATCAAAATCAAGTTTTTTTTAAATGATTCTATCTTTGTTGGTTTCGGAGATATGAGCAAAACTGTATCACCCAAAATTGTCTCTTATTGTTCACATTTTCCCAAATAGCATGAACGGCCAACCACAGTAACAATGATTATTAACAGAGAAAGATTAAATCGAGTACATGTGCTATGGGTGACATGTTAAAATAGCCTCTTTTTTTTAAAAGAGTTGTTAGTTACTCAGTTTCTGCACAATAATGTACTTGATATGCCCTATTTGTTGAAAATCTATGATGGCAAAACAGGATTAACTTCAAATGGGCACTGTAACTTTATTATCAGGGATGAAAGTGATCTCCAAGAAAAAAAGCGGAAATGCTGATATTCTTCCATAGGCTTAGCATTGTCAGGGAATCACTGAAAATTTCCGGAAGTTGGGTCTCATACATATTGAAATACGCTGCTAGTGCTGCGGCATTTGAAGCATGTATTAGTAGTATACGCTGCTAGTGCTGCGGTGTTTGATGCATGAATTAGTATACGCTGATAGTGATGTGTCATTTGAAGCATGTATTAGTAGGTACTCCAAAGTGATTTCTATTTTCAACAGGTCAGTATTACATCTTATATATCTGTACAGATCTTTTAAATTGGATCTCAATGATATAAAAATCATTTAGATCGATTGAATAGCTGCAAAGTTATGAGTGTTTAAAGATTGATTTTTTTGCCCCGATTTGTGCACATTTCCAAATTAGCCAAATCTTGGATTTTAGGGTCCCACATTGAAGCTATTTTGCATATGATCTGTTCAATATTAAAGAATCTCATTCTCTATAGTACAAATAAGAAGCTCAATTTTTTACAGACCATCACTGTTAGTATTCTTTCTGAAATTTCATGTCAAACTTGCTAAATTCCTTCATTTCCAGCAACCACCAATAATAAATTCAGTAAAATATAGAAAAATAGCATAACTCCCGTTCTAATTGGCCTATCACAGCAATCTTTATACCAAAATAACCAGAATCAAAAGCTCTACATGATGACATAATTTTCTAACTGATCAGAGAAAGAAAGACAAGATTCAATTTTAGGCATCGCGAGCTGACAATAAAATTAAGAAAAATAGCATAACTCCCATTCTAATTGTCCGATCACTGCACTCTTTATACCAAAATAACCAGAATTAAGAGCTCTACATGATGACATCATTTTCTAACTGATCAGAGAAAGAAAGACAACATTCACTTTTAAGCATCGCGAGCTGACAATAGCCAAATTCTTGCAGCAGTCACTTCTCAGACCAAGCTTGATGCGCATGATATAAATCTCAACCAAATATTGTTCTGGTTAGGTAGAGGAAGACTTAACCTTTCTGATGATATAATTTTCAAAACGATCCTGATCAATTTTCAAGGAGGATTAATGTCTTAATGTTTTCACTCCTTCAGTTCAATCAAATTTCCCACTCAGAAACACTCATGCTTGACATGCTAATGAAGCCTAGATTCTTCTCTATCTTTTATTGGTGGTTATTTTTAGCTCAGGTCAATGTACTCACCAAGCCATCAAGTTTAGGGAAGGGAGTAGCTCAGACTGGATGAAAACAAAATCAGCGAGCATGCTCAGAGCTGCCGATGGTACCCGCCAACAAGTGTCCATTGACTGTGATTTCTTTCATAATGATGATTAAAAATCAGACAGCCTAAAAGGCAAAAGAACAAGCTTTAATTTGATATAATTTTTATTTCAAACCAAGCAGAATTAGTGTTGATTCAAGCCTTTTTAAAACGGTTAAAATAGGTCAAATTTCGCGCTGCGGACACCATATACGCCGACTTTGGAGTACCTAGTATTAGTATACGCTGATAGTGCTGCGCCATTTGAAGCACGTTTTAGTAGTATACGCTGATAGTACTGCGGCGTTTGAAGCACGTATTAGTATACGCTGATGGTGCTGCAGCGTGAAACAACGTGTTGGTTGGCTGGTTGTTGGAAATTTTACGTCCTGGCAACATCTAAGGTCATATAAGGACTGGGGCAACATATTAGTATACACTTATACCTACAGGAAAAATCCGCGAAATCGCCGAGATCTTTCATCCCTGTATTATTTATCCGATTACAAAGTTGTAAACTGCTTTGTGAATGACATGTTGATATTTTTCAAATGGCATGCAGGATTATGAAGTTTGCTCATACTATTATTTTACCCCCCCCCCCTCTCAGCTATTGACACTATTCATGCCGTGGCCATGTTGAAACCAGATCGAGGCCAGCTATGCATCTGCTAGGCACCCCTACACCTCCACCACCCCCCCCCTACACCCTCACCCCCCCCCCCCTAAACCCCCACAACCGCACCACCCATACCAAAACCCTCACTACACTGCCAACACACCACCACCACCACCCCCCCCCCCCCCACCCCCCAAACACACCTATACCCCCACCCACACCCTCAGCCACCCCCACACCCCCACCCACCAAACACACCTATACCCCCACCCCTACCACACCCACAAACCCCCAGCACACACCTACACCCCCAGCACACACTCCTCCATGTTAATCCAAGATGGCTGACCGCTGAGTGATGACGTCACGTGCACTCCCTCTATAGCCCCACCACACACCCCGTACACACCCTCAATCCCCATCACACATACCTACACCCCACACACATCTACACCCCTAAACCCGCACCACACACACACACCTACACCCCCACCACTCCAATAGCTGGGGGCGAGAGTGTATTTTCATGAAGTACATGCTTTGTACATGCCCACAACTAACTTACTCCCCTATGCATCCTCTGTGGAAATATTTGCTGAAAATAATCTTGATTCAGATACATTTTGATGTGGTTTTTAAAATTAAATATTTCCGATTTTGACGACTGAAGAATTGACTTTGAAGTTTTCAAACTGGCAAAAAAGAAAGTACGGCACCATTAAACTGAATTCTAAGGTCATAAACCGATTTATCCGACCCTGTTTCACATAAAATGGGTAACTCTGGTCAACTGATTTCACCCTTAAATTTCAAGCAGCCTTCCAAAAATATACAGTGTGGATTGTTCCATAGCAACCATGATAACTCTAAAACTGTTTGTATTTCATTAATTTTGATTGCAGCATGTCAAAGAGCCCCCTGAAATACCCCTAGATACAAATTATCATTATCCTAAGTGCAAGCATTAAGAATATATAAACATTTTCCATCAAATTCTATTCACAAAAGTTGGATCTTTTGGCCTACGCTAATGATTACTTCACCATTGTCATACAAACCATATTACAAATTGGTGCCCCATTTGGCAATCTTCATAACTTTGGTTCTATTGAAGATATTGAGATAATTTAAACTGTTCTGAGTTCTGGTTTAGTCTAACTACATAACTATCATAATTGTAAGGCATCATGAATATGATCTATTAAAATTTGTTTATGTATCGTCAGAGAGCTTGTATATAGATGAGAGGGACAACTGTCATACTAGACCATGTAACAGCTGCCGACTGTGGCGCTCCAAGTGGTCGTTGTTGAACAGTTTATGACACAGCTGTATGTGTACCGGCAAAACGTCAGTTTTATTCAAAATTAATAGAAATACAGAACCCTAACCTTATAAATTTAATATAATCTTTTTGGTAAACATGTTTTCTATATGTGTACCAAGTGATTTTTTTCTAGGTGGTGTGGTTTTAGAGATATGCCACTTTTTCTGTATGAAGATTGCTCGCTGTCATTGACAATGCATTGAGTTTGCCTCAATGCATCGTCAATGGTCGTGTGCAATCTTCATACAGAAAAAGTGACATATCTCTAAAACCAGACCACCTAGAAACAAATCAGTTGGTACAAATATAGAAAACATGTTTACCAAAAACATTATATTGAATTTATAAGGTTAGGGTTCTGGATTTCTATTAATTTTGAATAAAATAAACGTTTTGCGCTGCACGTATGGCAACCTCAATGCATTGTCAATGGCAGTGAACAATCTTCATACAGAAAAAGTTAAATATCTCTAAAGCTACATGACCTATACACAAGCCGCTTGGAACACATATAGAAAACATGTTTACCAAAAAGATTATATTGAATTTATAAGGTTAGGGTTCTGGATTTCTATTAACTTTTGAAGAAAACTAATGTTTTGCACTGCGCGTACCGGCAAACTCAAGGCTTGTTCAACAATAACCGCCAGGAGCGCCACTGTAGCCTGTGTTACCTATTTTCACGGGAGTTGTCCCTCTCATCTATATACAAGCTCTCTGGTATCGTACCGATCTAAGGTTCACTCAGAGCAATGTAGACCAGCTAGATAAGCATCGCTTTTCTGGGATCTTTCTGTCTGAAAGGAATTTGTATGCATTTATTGCAACACCTCAGTTTATTGTAAACATACCTTGCAGAGAGTTCAAATAAAAGAATTGAATTGAATGTAATGTAATGTTGAAAATGTAAACAAAACCTAGTAACTCCATGATTTGATTAATGTTTTGTTTACATTTTCATGATTTTGAGTTTGTTTCAATGATCTCGCCTGAATATAATTATAAGCATACACAAACTAGGTATGTTGACATCTCCGCGATTCGTCTCCGCCATTTTGTCCCCGATCGCTGTGATCGGCAGTGGGTGAACGGGTGTCAACATGCCTAGCAAAATCGCTTCTCATTGGCTAACGGATGGGGATACCAGGGAATCCCGATGACGTCATATACAAGGAAACCTCTGAACGTCCTCCTTTTCAAATTTTGCATTTCTGTTGATTCGTTCGTTCGTGACAGCATTTAAAACATTTGCACTCATTTTCGGATGCTCAAATCGGTTCAAATTCACTTTGAATGTAAATAAAAAATATATAGACCCAATTATTAATGGTTACTCCAGGACACTATTGATAATGCCACTCAACATCGCATCTCTGTAGGTATGTGCATGTCCGCGCGCTATGCGACAGCCGTTTTCTGGGTCACACACTTGTAATGCTAAAGCATTAAAATAATGGCAGGAAATTACCCCTCATTACCGAAATTGAAATAGCTCTAGCATGCTTAATAATCAACCGATTGACTGATTGTTGAATTTTCTTGTATGGTTTTCAAAGCTCTTTCCAACAATTCCATTCATTTTCAGATAGGTGTGGTTTGAAAATGTTTTCCACATTGCTACACAAACGTCCCAAAGCTAATTACGATCCTATAAAATCAGGTGGACATGTTATTTTGCGTCATACAAGCTTCATTACAGCTAAAACAGCGAGCTCTACTTAGTTTTTGGAACTGGAAGACAGTTCACATCTTAGAAACTATCATTACTGTCTGACTATCATCACTATAGTATGTGTATGCCATAGAGACTAGTAGACTATAGCCCTGTTCACACGGGCAATGTAAATCGATTCGTAGAAAGCGACTTGTATAGTTCGCCTCACATTTCTCGTGTGAACGCACGTCTGATGCGGATTAGGGCTGATTCGACTCACGTGATGCGGATCGTGTAAACCACCTATGCGAGGTAGTCTACGTGAATCGATTCCTGTGATGCGGATAATTTTGCCCGTGTGGACGCAACCAATTCGCCTCACCTGATTCGATTTGTGTGATACGCCTCACATTTTGTCCGTGTGAACACGGCTTATGGGTAGGTACGTGCACGTCCATGCGCTACGCGACGGCCGTTTTCTGCCAAATATCTGTTCCTGGAAAAATCGTTCTGATGACAGAGGGGTCCCTCAAAATGCTTTCTTTTCAGTGCCTCTTAGGGGGTATTCCCATGAATTTCAGCCTATGATGTAGATAAAATGTCCATCTACAACCTCATGTTTACAATTTGCAAATCCGTTCACATTTTCTGTGTCTGTGCACATTCAGAAGATTTGACTTGATTTCAACACTCAAACTCCACCTTCTATATAGCTTGGGTAGCTTTAAGAAGTATATGGACATTTAAATCTGTTATTAATTGACCATTGTGTGAAGTTTCATGATGCTGTAAGGTCGAAAAGGTACTTTGCTAGGTCCCCAAATTTTCAGTGTTATAAGATCAATCATATCAATGACAACCAAAAATCCACAAATATGTCACTAATGTGTGCATTTACTTTTATTCTAATGGGTGGAATCAACAGAGGAGATAGGCATCTACTTACACTGAAAATTTCATTCAGATATCTCGATTATTTAGGAAGTTAGAACAAAAAAATGACTAAATTATTAAATATATAGGTTTTGGGTCAGACACTCGTAATGCTAAAACATTTTTAAAAAGGAAGAAAACTTCACGTTTCATGGATATATGATAGTTATACTAGACTTACTTGTAAGTTGACGTATTAATGAGATTCTTATGAATCTACCAATACAAAGGTAAGGATGAAAGTAGTTACAATGGACCCATGGATATACTCATTAAACAATGAGGAATTTCTATAACTTCCTTCTAAATCACTAATGTGTTCATTTAGTTTTATTTTAATGGCGCATATCCTCCAAGTCACTTTTATTTTAATGGGTGAAATCAACAGAGCAGCTAGGGATCTACTTACACCGAAAATTTCAGTGAGATGTATCGATTATTAAGCAAGTTAGAACAAAAATTGACTAAATATCTAGATTTTGGGTCACACACTTGTAATGCTAAACTAAGCATTAAAATAATGGCAGGAAATTACCCCTCATTACCGAAATTGAAATAGCTCTATCACGCTTAATAATCAACCGATTGACACGATTGTTGGATTTTCTTGTATGGTTTTCAAAGCTCTTTCCAACAATGCCATTCATTTTCAGATAGGTTTGGCTTGAAAATTTTGTCCACATTGCTATGGGCCGTATGGCTGGAGGTATCTGCCGGTGAACTCTCAAACAAAATCGCCAACACAAGTTGAACACGTCAACAGGCTTAACCTAAACAGTACAGGTGGTCGAGTGTCACGCTAGGATGGTCGAAATAAAGGAAAGCCAGTCGTATTGCACTGATTAAATTTATTAGATTAAATTTACGCAATGTTCCAGATATGTTCTCATGATCTTACCTGCGAAAGGTTGGAGATACCGAGAAGAAAACAAATAGAATCCAAAATATTTGATTTCCCGCTGCCATTCAACCCAGTAATTGCGTTGAACTTCGGATCAAATCCATTGACCTCTGTACGATGTGCATACGACTTAAAACCGTCTATAACTACGGATTTTATATACATGATTCTTGATTACTTATGCAACCAGAAAGCAATAAATCAGCAATATCAACATTTGACAGGAACACAATTTGCCCGGTTCACTCAAAAATGGCGCGGGACAATGGTGCGCATGCGCCCAAAGTTATGAATTGCAGCCTCGAATGTTTACTTCATAATTTATTGTATTTCTATTTAATCCGGCTTTAGCAGAAATTAGTTCTTTACACAAATCCGTACTTTATTTTCTAAGCGTGTATTTCGCGCATTTTCCTCTCAGAAGGTAGGTTAAATCAAATAAAGGGGGAAAAAAGGTTTATTGCGTGCTGTATCGAAGAACCGAGTAACAAACATGGCGGACCGGAGCGAGGACACGATGAATTTGGCAGAGCCAACCATGCCACAACCTAACATTTCAAGTATTAAGAACAAACAGAGAAGACAGGAAGTCTACAAAGAACTTCTGAAGACTAAGCGCAAGGTATGATTAATAAGGGTTTCTACATCATGCAAAATTAACCTTATTCCCTGTTCACTCATACTCTCATAGTCGTACCATTTCCCAAGTCACCACGTGACTGAGGCTGAGTGAAGCAACTGGACGTCTGTCTAAAGGGGCTGTCACATTACGACGCATCGCACCAACGTACGCCGACGAATGTGATTTTTGGCCGCTATATCGTTATGCGTTACGCGTGAGTTAGGCGCTTGTTGGTATACGTCGACATTCGTTGAGATACGGCGTCGCATGTCAGGGGGTCGGGAAAGTTTTGTGCGTGCACAAAACTTTTGACGTACAACAACGTTCAACAACATCATGAACATGTGGATTTTATGTCGGCCGTAACTTATGTATACGTTAGGTGTACGTCGATGTACATTAGACAAACGTTGTTCACTACTTTGACCTACGTTAGGTAGCCTACATCACATGAAAATTGTAAAATTGTTGCAGAGGACTGCAAATGGGTAGACATACATAGCTCACAGAATAGATTATAAGGTTTTTTAATTCGAGTAAATATGATTAGTCGTTCCAAAGTTCTCTACGATTTAGTTTTCCTAGAAATAAACATTTTGTCCTATATAGGGTATTCACGTGACGTCATCAACCGGATGCGTGGCCATTGTGGCGATATTAACTAGTAAACAACCCATAGAGTTTGCCGTACGCGCAGTGCAAAACGTCTATTTCATTCAAAATTAAGATAAATCCAGAACCCGAACCCTAACCTTATCAATTTAATATAATCTTTTTGGTAAACATGTTTACTATATGTGTACCAAGGGATTTGTTTCTAGGTGGTGTGGTTTTAGAGATATTTCACTTTTTCTGTATGAAGATTCCTCACGACCATTGACAATGCCTTGAGTTTCACGGTACGCGCAGTGCAAAACATTAGTTTTATTCAAAATTAATAGAAATCCAGAACCCTAACCTTATCAATTTAATATAATCTTTTTGGTAAACATGTTTCCTATATGTGTGCCAAGCGATTTGTTTCTAGGTGGTGTGGTTTTAGAGATATTTCACTTTTTCTGTATGAAGATTGCTCATAGCCATTGAGTTTGCACTGTGACAGTGTGTTATTATTGTGGTTACTATCGCCACAATGGCCGCACTTCCGTTTAGCGTGACGTCAGTGCATACCCTATATTTGTTATACTTATAGCTAATAAGTTGTGACCAGTTGTTTACATCTGGGAACATTTCTAGTGCATTAGGGGATACCTCTCATGGTTTTACAAACTGTTGAAGTCAACCACTGTTGAAAAAGTCATCAAACAGATTTTGAATAAAAACTGAAACCTGTGCAATTTACTGCCCTTCAAAATAGCACCAGATTCACAAAATTTCAATAGAGCTATACCCTGGAATCTTCGTTTTTGTGCGTGATGAAAATGGCGCGAAATCAGCGGAAGCAGCTACTGCACACACAAATTTAAAATCACTGTAGTTTTTTCAATTCTGTATGAGTACCGGACACCACCAGACAAAGAATTGTCTAGTCCGGTGCACTCCGGTACACAAAATGTATCGAAATGGAGTGTAATTGGGTCAATTGCTGCCGGACAACTGGATAAGTACCGTACATGCACCGGACGAGAACCGGACACATAACGGATGGGTACCGGACAAAACAGACAAACCAGACACCAACGGATGGGTACCGGACCAACCGGACACCTCAGTCCGGCGGTGTCCGGTAGAAGTTTTGTGCATGTTCAAAACTTGTACCGGACACCGCCGGATGGGTACCGGACAGTGCCCGGTTCTCGTCCGGTTCCCCGGTCCGGTATGGTGTGACTGGGCCTTTAGAATGATTTTGTAATGTTACTTATCTGTTCGATGACTTTTTCAACCGTGGTTGACTTCAACAGCTTGTAAAACCATGAGAGGTATCCCCTAATGCACTAGAAATTTTCCCAGATGTAAACAAGGTTGTGATTGGTCAATTCTGATGACATCATGTATGGCAAGCCATTTGCATAGTATTTGTGAATGGTTTTACAGAACACCTCTGAATATAGGCATATAGAAACCAGGTCACAGAGTTCAGATGCTGTAGTGGAGACAGCTATACCGCAGCACCCCAAGCAGGATTTGATGTACCTACCTACGTCAAAGGCAGTGGAAACGTACAGTCCGCGTACTGACGATGTATGGATAATGTACATCTAACGTATGTTTCGCGTTTCTCCAGCATGTCTTGATGTATACATATGAGGCGTAGTTCTGGCGATCGAATAAGGTTCACCAGCATTCTGTGAATGTACCGTACCGTGAGTGATTTTACATGTTGGCCGTGGCGAGATGCGTCATAATGTGACAGGGCCTTTAGACCGTAAGCTAAGATTCCATATATGCGGCATGCGAATGTGGTATGCGGCATAGCTACCAATACCGACCCCACAATAGCCAGTGTCTACTTTTTTTGTTTGGTGTTGTTAAATAAACAAAAACAAAGAAAAAAGATACCCATAGCATTTTGGGGTTTTTTGGCTCCAAATTTGTGAAGAAAAGTCAAAGTTACTGTTGTTTTCTATGGAAAATGCAGACATATTCGGATTCGCACCGATTGGTCCATGGGTCGATCCATTTGCCGCGTTCGTATTCGCATTCAGACACATGGAAGCACCACTATTCATTTACATGCTTTTCGATTTTTTGCCACATTCGCTTTCGCATAACGCATACCACCTATATGGAATCTTAGCTTTAAGGGCGCATTCCATATACGCGTAATGCGGAATGCGGAATGCGGAATGCGTTATGCGGTATGCGAATGCCATCATTCCATATACGCGTAATGCGTATTGCGTTATGCGCTATGCAGTGAAGTATATAAAAAGTGTGTGTGACTCTGTGTCTCTGTGTGTGTCTCTATGTGTGTCTCTGTCTGTGAGACACACACACACACAGACACACACAGACACACACAGACACACACAGACACACACAGACACACACAGACACACACAGAGACAAACACACACAGAGAGACATACACACAGACAGAGATACACACAGACACACACACAGCAACAGAGACACAGAGACACAGACACACACAGAGACACAGAGACACAGACACACACAGAGACACAACACAGACACACACACACACACAGACACACACAGATACACACACAGATACAACACAGAGACACACACACAGAGACACACACACAAAGAGACACACACACAGAGACACACACACAAAGAGACACACACAGAGACACACACACAGACACACACAGAGACACACACACACAGACACAGATACACACACACAGAGACACACACACACAGAATGGGACGGTCCAAACATGGCTCAGTTTAGCTTGCTTAGAGGGATGTTAGGACCGTCCCAAATATGAAGACTGCTTCCTACCAGGTCCGCCGCATAAACCTACACGGCTGTCCATAATTATCAGTCGCCTCCTCCAGCCTTATATCAATGGACAAATGCGACTGATGCTTTTCTGTTCGCAGACACAGAGACACAACACAGAGACACACACACACAGACACACACACACAGACACCCACACATACACACACACACAGACACACACACAGAGACACAGATACACACACACAGAGACACAACACAGAGACACACACACAGACACACACAGAGACACACACACAGACACAGAGACACACACACAGAGACACACACACACAGAAACACAGAGACACAGAGATACACACACAGACACACACACAGAGAGACAGACACATACACAGAGACACAACACAGAGACACAACACAGACACACACAGAGACACACACAGACACAGATACACACACATATACACACACAGACACAGAGACACAACACAGAGAGACACACACACACAGACAGACACAGAGACACACACACAGACACAGATACCCACACAGAGACACACACACAGAGAATGGGACGGTCCAAACATGGCTCAGTTTAGCTTGCTTAGAGGGATGTTAGGACCGTCCCAAATATGAAGACTGCTTCCTAACAGGTCCGCCGCATACACCTACATGTTTGCACCGGCTGTCCGTAATTATCAGTCGCCTCCTCCAGCCTTATATCAATGGACAAATGCGACTGATGCTTTTCTGTTCGCACCACCTTGTCCCGGCTGTCCGTAATTATCAGACGCCTCCTCCAACCTTATATCAATGGACAAATGCGACTGATGATTTTCTATAAGCACCGCCTTTACGCATTACGCACCGATCGCTACATGGAGCGATCGGGATAATGGATTTCTGACGCATTCGCATTCGCATTACGCGTGTATGGAATGTAGCTCATAGGTTTCAAGGCGTTTCGATTTTTTGTCGCATTCGCATTACGCGTATATGGAATGCACCCTTAAGCCTTAAGCGAAGTTGCCTGTCATGCAATACAAATAGGTCTCAAATACACCAAATTTAGATTGGACACGCCATGAAATTCGCCTGAAACATATGTGAGCCCTATTAATGCTAATAGGTATGTGTGAGAATAATTTAAAAGTTGAAAGGCCAATAAACTTATAATATGGAAATTTGATTTTTAATTGATGGATTATAATGAAATTGGTATTGATAGAAAGCTCTTGAAAATACATTTCCAATTTGTGACATTGTCAACATGATTAAAATAAAGTCCCACACACTTAACTAAAACCCCTGAACAACAAGACATTTAATTTCAAACGGTCATATTCAACATCTCTCTTATTCCTCGGATACAAATGCGTTACGGCGTGCTTGCGGCGACCGTTAGTCACTTCATCGGCCAGACCGTACGGCGGGTTACAGTCACCTTTAGGTGGCTGTATGGTTTTTTTGCTCGCCGGAAGCACAGTTATTTTAAGTCAAAGTTATCTTAACTTTGGAAAATTGCAATGCCGCAGGTCGGAATCCCCCCAATTTCTTTTGTTAACAGAATAATATGCTTGTGCAATAATGTATAGAAATTGTGAATACAAAAATGTCTTAAAATGTCTTATCTGCGGTTGTGCGGTGACAGAACAATATATAAGGCACCGTACGGTGACCGTACGATTTGTGAATAGATAAACCGCAGGCCGTAGCATTTCTATAAACTGCAAGCCACACTGCAGACCGTGGCACCGTACGGCGACCGCAGCATTTGTGACCTAGGCATTAGTTGAACTTTTTTTTTCTTCAAATAGTATAAAAATAAGGAAATAATTAACCATTTCTGGAGTCATTAGCAGACTTACATTTCGATTCCACTTGCACACACTGTGAAACTACCCATCAAGCACTGAGAATAAACACAATAGTTGATTCCTATTTGGAATGTAACCATGCCAATTTAAAATCACACCATCAAATTAATTCAGAATAGAATAGTGTCCTACTTTCATGTGAATCACTATGCACAAACTGCGGGAAAGGCAAATGAACAAGGCTGCGAAGTTCATCATGTCCGTTATTTGGTTAAAGTGTGATTTTGTTTCTTTTGTGTTACATATGTTTGTACATGTTAATAGGTACTCCAAACTGATTTTGTTCTTTTCAGGAAGTTAATTTGCAAATGGTACAGTTAGAAAAATATTATCATTCTGATTACAACTCATCATCATCATCATGCTGTCGGTCGCGGTGCAACAAAGACTGCTTTCATTACTTGACTGCCGCTCTCCATTTAGCTCTCTGCTATGAGAGTTGCGTCCATGAATCGGTCTTAATGTCTCTCAGCTTCAGGTTTCTCTTGATGGTATCATTTCATGAAAGCTGCCTGCAAAAGTGTTGAAGTGCTCCTGGCTTTTGCAAGTTACCAGCGGCACTCTCTCGGGGAGCAAATAGAGGTTTCACACCGCAAGAACATATCAAGACAGGCGCAAAACTATTTGTCCCTGCAGTGGCTGGTCGGGAGATGTTGGGAGTTCCATACATCAACCGCCCTTAATGCTGCCACAGTGACATGGTTTTCTGTTTAGGGTTTGCTCCCTTAGCCTTCGGTTCTGTCAAGAACCTATACCACAAGGCAGTGGTTTACAACTCTGCAAGGCAGGGGCGTCAAACTCCCTGAGATATTGCTATACCTGCAATACCTGCATACCATACAACTATATATATAATAATGGTAAATTGGGTTTTTAGTCCCTAAGTAATAACGAATTTCTTAATATTATAAGCATTTTGACTTTTTGGTACTGATATCATGGTTTTGGTACACAGTTTCTGAGAATAACCCATATACCTGTCAGTTATGGTCCAGAACTGGTTGTGATGAAAACATATTTCCAAAAAAGAACGTAATCTAATCATTACATTATAATAGCTACTCCAAACAGGCTGCCATCAGTAACTCAGCCAGGCTGCATAAAACCTGGCAGGAGTTGGCCCTGAACCCCCATGTCTTTTGTGTGGCAGTGATTGGCTTGTTAAACAGTTACTACAATGATCTAACAATGGCAGAACAGAAAACAGTTTGAGCCTCATTTTGAGACCAAACATGTTGAGATACATGTTATACAAGTGAGGGAAAATTCAAAAGGAGAGGTTGAAGACAAGATTTCACAGTGACAAAGACAAAAATTCCAGGTTAAACACCTGTCAAATTGAAGAGCACATTTTTTTGCTATTAAATCCGCATGAAAAATATTAAATTCATTCACGGCACGCAAATCAAGAAGCTGAAGAATTGAGACCGATTTGGCAACTGGCGAGCTGAAAACACTTATTTCAAATGCTCCAAAGTGGATGATGCTGCTGCAACTGATTCCTACTAGATAATAATGTTCTGTCTGTGAGCAGTGAATGATGTCTTTGTCATGTGGAGTGGAATGTATTGAAGACATTGTGAATCGAATTTCATGTGTCATGAATGGTAGTTGGAACACAATTTTAGTGTTCAATTGTCTAAATTTTTAAAGTACATGCAAGTTATAGATACGGTTCTGGTGATTCTAGTGATACCAAATTTATCTCTGTATCTTAATTAGAAGCTGAGATATGGCATTTTGAAATTTCCATGAAAATGTTACTTTTATTCTTAGGTAGTAAATAGGTCCTGTTAACTTTACATCAGGGCCAATTTTATATTTTAGCTGTTTTAAAAGTTGTATATATCTGGGTTTTTTTTAATTTTCTTCCCGAAAAAAAATGCAACCTATATGATATATGAAACTTGATTATGTGCTTAGTTTTGGTTTCCAAGTATCTGCACATATTCTATGGCTTTGTGAATTTGCTAATTTGGCAAATTTCGTTTTTGGATGGGAAAAAAACCCTCAATTATATTTTAAAATGCTCATAACTTTTGAACCAATTATCACATCAAGATACATTTTATATCACTGAAATCAGTATATGCAGTTCTATCTGATTATCACAAAAGTGATATGCAATCAAAAACCAGTTTGGAGTACCTAATTATAATGATTAAAATTGTAAGTGTTAGTGTTACATTAGGTATGGAATAACTATTTAGTCATGCACTAGAGGTCACAGTTTCAAGCTTCTGTACCATGTATTAGCTATATCTGTGCCGATGATAATACAAATATGTTAGTGCCACATGCTCTGTAGCCTCACCAAAGCAGGTGAATTTATATTAAAAAAATATATGAAAACGTCTGAAAATAAATATTAATATGGTACCAAGTTCATCTTTGTGTGATCAATATTGATAAAGATATATGTTAAAATACGATACTGGGTACCAAAAGTGTGACATTCGTGACATAGTCACCAAAGGTTAAAACTGACTGAAACTCAATCAATGATTCACATTTACTTCAAGAAAATTAGTTACCATGTCAAATAGACATCATCCTAGCAACAACAACACCATTTTAAGTTGATTAGGATTCACCATGTTCCTTTAATTCACTGTTTGAAGTAACTTTCATTACAAAATGGACATGAAGAGACCTTTTTTTTAAAATTGCATCATTTAAAGAGCATTGCAAGCTATGCTCAACATGTCCATTTGATTGTTATTGCAATGTATAAAGTCATGGAAACTGAAAGAAAACGCAGTGGTTTTTTATTTATTCATGCTGTTGTGGGCGCCTTTAAACATTCGTCATCGTGATGGACACGGTGGGTGACAAATGTTACGGCATCTTTAGGGGACTAAAATTTCATAAATTAATTATCCTTGCAATTTTTTTTTTTTAGTATGGGGGATTAGGTTCTTTTATATGCCTCCTGCACCCATGATGACTCCATTATCAGTTCTTAATGACTAGAAATTGCCCGTTCAATATTACCAGTCAGAAATGTCATGTTTTTGTTTACCATTTTGATGCTTCTTTTAGAAGAAAAATATCCATAACATTTTAAGTTTTTAAATAAACACTGCCAAGTTGCCTGAGGTATGTCTCCTATCCCTAAACTATATGTTAGACAAAAGATAAGTGATATTAATGCACAGATAGCTGTGAAAAACCCAACATGAAATGTAGGTGTCTGCATTCTCTCCGGTATCATATTTTTACATATATGTTGTTTTTTAGATAGAAAAGCGTCAATCAGCCTAATAATATTTATTTCAAGAAAACCAAAATCTTGCAAGATTATTGGATAATACGGCTTTCAGCATCAAACGGGAGGCATTGAATGATTAAAGGAGTACTCCTTGTAATTTAGGTATCACTGAGGATTTTAATCCTACATATCAAACTTATATATTGGTACATTTGTTACCGCATACCAGGGCCAATACTAAGTCAATTGAACGTAAGCTGTTGCTGCTGAAGCTTTTGGTGTCAGAAATTTGACTTGCTTGCCAAAATTATTTGGCATGTTTTCACCTCAATATCTCGAAAGCTAGCCATTTAAAATAAAATAAAAGTTTAAAGATATATAAATTATCAACCGAATATATTTATCTAAGAAAATAGCAGAAGCTCAAAGCCATCGGACATAGCACTTTTAAACCTTGCTGTTCCGTACAACATGTTTATTTTAAGCTTTTATAGTTGTGAGTGCATTAACTACTTGTGGCTACTGAGAAAGAATATAGTTTGGCAATTACAGTTAAACAGAATTTAAGAGGAAATATGTAGGGCAAATTATCATGTTCATTTGGTTTGGTGTATTTTAATAGGAGAAGCGTAAGGAAAAGTCCAAAAGGAAAGCGGAAGAAAAAGCACTTGGCGATGATGTAAGTGTATTTTTGTTGTATAAATTAATGTGTTCAGTAACAGACTAACACTAAGATATTAGTCAATAACATTTGTGTTGTACATGAAATCGTAACGCCTTAGCGTAATCGGATAATATTTATCTTCTGCCCCCCTGTGTTATGCTGCCGATCGTTGTGTTATCAAGTATTAAGTCATAATTTATGTAACAAATGTTACTTTGAATTCTCTGTTAAAATCCTCAGCCAACATTTCCCTTAGCCCCACCTTGTCTGGTCTGTATTGAGGATTTGCGTCAAACGATTAGCACCACATTATCAGTGCCTCATCGGCCATCATGGTTGGATAGAAAATACAGCCTAACACTGCCGATGCGACGTCGGCGTTAATATCGCTTGGATTTTGGGTTTAATTTGACCAAATTGCACTTTTTGAGTAAGCTATTCTCATAAATAACATTATTTCAACCCCGAGTGAATATTCATGATTCTAAATAACAGAATTAGATCGTAGCAGTGAATAGATTTGTGCTTTTTGTTTTGTTTACATTCGACAATATCGCTTGGATTTTGGGTTTAATTTGACATGATTTCACTTTTTGAGTAAGCTATTCTCATAAATAATATTATTTCAACCCTCGATTGAATATTCATGGTTCTAAATAACAGAATTAGATCTTAGCAGTGAATAGATTTGTGCTTTTTGTTTTATTTACATACACTTGATAGTAGAAAGAACTGCTTCTATCCAACCATGACGAAGGAGTAGTGTGATGACTATGTCAGGCTCAAATCCTCAATACACGCTATCTCTCAATATCAACTACGGGTATTTCTAGTTTCGCTGGTCCCTTAGGATCTGACTGTTATATGACACCTGGCTAACCAAATAAGGGTTTCATTTGGATTCAATGTTCAATAAAAAATAAGATCAGTAATATAACACGTTTAAAATTAAAAAATAGAAATGTATACATACGATTGATCTTATGCTTACGCACCGGAGAGGTATTTCTAATATAGTCTATTCTGTTTATTCTGACAATATTACCCTTTTTCAGGCTCCGCCAAAGAAGATTCCAAAGACGATTGAAAACCAGCGGGTCTATGATGATACCATGGTCGATCCAGAAGACAAAGAGGTAAGTGATATTACATTCGTTTTGAAAGGTTAGCTGTGTACAATGTTAGGTATCAGCTCTAATGTTTGAGGTTTTTTATTGTCAATCCTTCTTAGAGCTATCGATAAGACTGACTGGGCTAAATAAATGCTGTTGATAACACTTCTTTGTGTGGTTATTAACATATTCTTGTATTCGTAGGTGGCCACAGATGAAGCCCAAGATGAGATGGCGCCTTATTTTAACCGAGAAACCCAGCCAAAGATCCTCATCACAACCACAGATAGACCTAAGCAGGTAAGCATTTTTATTATTGCCAGGATTAGCTGTCGATTTGGTTGTCCAATTCTGTATAAAAGCTTTCCAACACATCTTTGCATAATTTCATATGATAAGTTAGGTAATTGACAAAAAAATGTGTTGTGCCACCTAAATGATAGTTGTGGTCGCCATATTGGAAAACATTTATGGGCGCATAGAACAGGTAATTATATAGCGATATATATAGCGAATGGTAGACAGGAAGTGTGAACACTTATTTGTCTCTCATTTTTGCTTGAGTTAATTTAGCTACTCATGTGACTCCATGTCCCAGCCTTTTTCTAAAGGAAAGGTCACCAAATGTCATCATAGGCAGGCACGCGCAGGACCTATGTAGGTTTTCAATACGCTCCCGCCATACGCCGTAATGTGACAGGGCCTTAACATCTGTACTTATCAAGTGCCTAGACATTATGTTCATGTTTGTCTTGTATAAAACCTGCAGCTACTCGGTGTAAGTGTCTACCTACCTGTCTTCTCACTCCCAGACAATGCAAAATTATCATTTGTAGGACCATAGTGGGGAAGGGACACGTTGAGACACCCTATTACTTATTAGTAACATGACAGACCTTCCTAAGCAGGTTCAGTGTATTATTCTGATAGTGACGCTGGGGTACATTTTCAGCATTATGTTGTCCTTTTGTTTTTAACATTGCATACTGTGTATGATTTCTGTAAGCACAACTATGCTACTGTAAAAGCTAAGGCTCGAATCTGTGGCTGTGTAGGCAAGCTATGGTGAAATCAATACAGACAAAGAGAAATAGTATAAAGTGTAAAGAAGAAGAGAAAGTCAAGCCCTCTGGTTTATTATTTATATGGTTACATGGGTTCACTGTAGAGTCTCACCCCACCCCTTTCCCCCAATGGGAAACAAGCATTCTTGGCCCTACCAATAGGGATCCAGCATTCCTGGTCCCCATGGATACCAGTGGTCTGGCCATCACCAACCTTGACCTTTGAGTGTGGTGATCCCTATCCCAGCAGAGGGGGTAGGCCCTGAGTGCACTCACACCCAGACCTGCCAGCACCATTATATCTAGTTACATCCCACTCAGACACCATCAAAGCATACATAACATGCGCCTGGTCACGTACACCGATCAGTAATAGAACATTTTAATTCCCCCCCTATGCCATATATCGGAATATTTTACACTACTATGAACTCCGCTGTAGCTACCCCGATATTATACATTTTCTGCTGAATACTAATTGTGTATCGAATGCCCACTAATACTTTTGACCCCCACCCCCCTTTTCTTTTTTTTAAATGTATTGTTTGTTTTGTAACCTGCTATTCTCGGAATTGGATGGTTTAATGATGTCATCGTTAAATTTTTGATTGCAGAGAACGAATAATTTCTGTAAGGAGTTGAAGAAATGTATCCCGAACTCTGAGGTTTACTACAGGAGGGGGCTAGACTTAAAGAAGATTATTCCTCAGGCCATAGCCCGGGACTTTACTGATCTTGTCATTATTAACGAAGATAGGAAAATCCCAAGTAAGTATCAACTAAATCACATTATATTTTCCCCCATGTATCATAGACAACCACTGTTAGCATTGCATAATCCGGTAGATTTGAGTTTGTCATTTTCTGAGATATATAATTTTTATATATATATTAATTATGTTGATCATTATAATCTCTTACTGTAGTTGGAAGCAACTTTATTATTAAATGACTAACATGGGAGATATTTGACGTGTAAACATGCTAAATTAATGTTGCTGTACTTGTCAAAACTGACCTCATATGGTTTAGCAATAACAGGTTTTTATTTAACTGACTTTTATACAGCACGAAATGCTTAATAAGCGCACCAATATCGAGGTTCAAATCTAGATAAGTGTTTTGCTTTTGATATTGTGTCTTTTATCGGACTATGCAACTTTTTTAAGTTGATCTTGTTTCACACATTATTGGGATTATCGATAATCAGTAAAGGTATCAGATTTTAACATAAATGAGGTTGAGTTTTAGATAATTTAAAAGCCGACCTAATTTGTCTCTCTTAAAAGGCTGGAATCTCAATAGCTGGAAGAAATGATCGATGGCCAATTAAGACCCTCGTTCTCCCCACCCTTTATTTGGTCGAGGTCACATGATTCCTCCTCCAGTATTGATGTTTATAGCCCCTCCCCTATGGCCACCATGAGAACACCTAGTGTGGTAGTTATTTATTAACAGTTTTGGGGAACAGGCGCAATGACTACTCACCTGTCAATGAGTAGATCAAGTTGTGTGGATAGTTGGAATTGAAATTGTATAAAACCAGGATTTAGAGCCATTGGGCAACATATTATTTTTCCATATCATTTTCTATATATTTATATGTGCTAAATATTCCATTGGGTTTGATGTCCACAGGTGTTCTGAGCTCTTTACATCGTATGGGTCCCGCCTTTAAAGAGCAGCGTTTGTGTATGCACCACGTGACCTTGTTAGATCATATTGAACCACTGCTAATATTCTCATTTACAGACGGCATGGTGATTTCACATCTTCCCGATGGACCGACCGCTCACTTCAAGATGTCCAACGTGAAATTTACTAAGGAAATCAAGGTATGTTATAATAGGCAGCATTAATTGTGCATCCAAGCTGATAGCCCAGATATTAACATGTAGACCTACACTGTATATGATCCTCAGTTGTCTAAATAAACAGCCCATCCTTAATTGTAAAAGTGAAATGTCGCTCCGTGCACACTTTGAATCTGCACCCTCTGGATCAGTTGAGAATAGTTGTGCTCACCATCTCATTAGAGGTCACTTGATACATACATTGAGGTGGGAGACCAGCTTCAAGTTAAAGTTGCATGGTCCGATGGCAGTTGAATTTCTGCTTATTTTTTAGATAAATATATCAAATTGATCGTTACAAGCTACTAATCATTAGCCCAGAGTGATTTTGATTAAAGATGATTAGTTTTGAAGTAATCTGAGCTGAAAGAACCAAAAATAATTTCGAGAAGCTTGCCAAAAGTCCTGTCGTTATGACCCAGATGGTCATCTCGCAGTGACCACATGATGTGAGATGACCTGGAACCTTACAGGACTGTAGGAAGGTATTTCTGTTTGGGTTGGGCACATTCTGGGAACGGATTAGTGCCATAGGCCCATGACATTAGGGTTTTTAACAAAATATAATGTGTGTGTGTTGTCTGCCTGTGTCTGCTTTTGTTTGTCTGTCTATGTATGTCTGTATGTATATGTGTGTGTGTGTCTATCTGTGTGTTTCTGTGTATGTGTGGGTATGTGTCTGTCTGTTTCTGTGTATGTGTGTATGTATGTGTGTGTCTGTATGTATGTGTGCATGTATGTGTGTGTGTCTGCCTCTGTCTGTGCGCGTGTGTCTATGTGTCACTGGCTGTGTGTGTGTCTCTCTCTGCAGTCAGGTCGGGTGTATGTGTGGCTGTGTATGTCGGGTGTGTGCATGTCTGTCTGTGTGTGTCTATATCTGTGTGTGCATGTGTGTATATATCTGTGTGTGTATGTATGTGTGTGTATGTATGGGTGTGCATGTATGGGTGTTTGTCTGCCTCTGTCTGTGTGCGGCTGTTTATGTGTGTCTGTCTGTGTGTGTCTCTCTCTCTGCAAATTCAGTTCGGGTGTATGTGTGTCTGTGTATGTCAGGTGTGTACATGTATGTGTGTTTCTGTGTCTGTGTGTGCTGTATATGCATGTCTGTCTGTGTGTGTCTATCTATGTGTGTCTGTCTGTGTGTATATGTATGTGTGTATGTCTGTCTGTGTATGTCTGTCTGTGTGGGTATCTGTGTGTGTATGTATGTGTGTGTCTGCCTCTGTATGTGTGTGTCTGTCTATCTGTCTTTGTCTGTGTGTGTGTGTCTCTCTCTGCAAAGTCAGGTCGGGTGTATGTGTGTCTGTGTATGTCGGTTGTGTGCATGTCTGTGTGTTTCTGTGTCTGTGTGTGATGTAGGTACATGTCTGTATGTGTGTCTATCTATGTGTGTCTGTCTGTGTGTGTGTGTGTTTGTCTGTGTATGTCTGTCTGTGTATGTCTGTCTGTGTATATCTGTGTGTGCATGTATGTGTGTGTCTGCCTCTGTCTGTGTGCGGCTGTCTATGTGTCTGTATGTGTGTGTCTCTCTCTGCAAAGTCAGGTCGGGTGTATGTGTGTCTGTGTATGTCAGGTGTGTGCATGTCTGTGTGTTTCTGTGTCTGTGTGTGATGTATGTGCATGTCTGTCTGTGTCTATCTATGTGTGTCTGTCTGTGTGTGTATGTATGTGTGTATGTATGTGTATGTCTGTCTGTGTGGCTATCTGTGTGTGTATGTATGTGTGTGTGTCTGCCTCTGTATGTGTGTCTGTCTATGTGTCTTTGTCTGTGTGTGTGTGTCTCTCTCTGCAAAGTCAGGTCGGGTGTATGTGTGTCTGTGTATGTCGGTTGTGTGCATGTCTGTGTGTTTCTGTGTCTGTGTGTGATGTATGTACATGTCTGTCTGTGTGTATCTATCTATGTGTGTGTGTCTGTCCGTGTGTGTCTGTCTGTGTGTGTATGTCTGTGTGTGTGTCTGTGTGTATGTCTGTCACTGTGTCTCTGTAAAGTCAGTCCAGGAAACACAGAAACATACACACACACAGACACATCCACCTCATTTCCCCTTCCCCTCTATGGCCCTGTACAGTAGGCCTACTTGGTTGGGGGGAGGCTAATGAGGTCACGACATTGGCCTAGTTGGTTAATGGCCTCACTGCATAATGGGTGTTTCAAAGTGAGTGTCCAAAGGGGTGAGGTTATAAATTCACTGGTTATTATGTATATGCTGTCCCAAATCATTAGCTAATACACCAGTATCTAAGTTGGATATATAGGATCAAATGTAAGCAGTTGTTTAAATTTTGACAAAATTATATTTCATCGGACCATGCAACTTTAAATATTGGTTACCATTGGCTATTAGTATTTGTGTCCTATGTCAAGCCCACTGCTATTCTGCGCAGCTACACATTGCTTTATTGATTTATTTAATTAATTCTTTTTGTGTTGCTTTTCTTTCTTTCTTTCTTTCTTTCTTTCTTTCTTTCTTTCTTTCTTTCTTTCTTTCTTTCTTTCGTTCTTTCTTTCTGTCTCTTTCTTTTCCTTTCTTTTCCTTTCTTTTCCTTTCTTTTCCTTTCCCGCCTTCTTTCCTCCCTTCCTTCCGTCCCTCCCTTCCTTACTCCTCCCCCCTTTCCTTACTCCTCCCCCTCTCCCTCCCCCTCCCTCTCTCTCTTCCCCCTCCCTCTCTCTTCCCCCTCCCCCCTCCGTCCCTCCCTTCCTCCTCCCTCCCTCCCTCCCTCCCCCTTCCCCCCTCCCTCCCCCTCCCCTCCTTCCTCCCTCCCCTCCCTCCCCCTCCCTCCCTCCCCCTCCCTCCCTCCCCCTCCCTCCTCCACCCTCCCTCCCTCTCCCCCCCCCCCTCTGTCTATCTGTCTTGCTTTATTTTTCTGCCTTGCTCTAACATTTTTTTGTTTATTCCCACACCCTACTTTCTCCACAGAGAAGTGGAGAATCGACTAAGCACATGCCTGAGGTGATCCTCAACAACTTCAACACTCGGCTTGGTCACACGGTGGGTCGTCTGTTCGCCTCGATGTTCCCACATGACCCCGAGTTTTCCGGCCGCAGTGTCGTCACCTTCCACAACCAGAGAGACTACATCTTCTTCAGACACCACAGGTAAGTAAATGTTGAGATGGTAATTAATCTCCTCTTTACTCTTACTTAGCTGAAGACAAATATTTAACTTTATTCGGCTGTAAGTATTGTACAAGTTCTATCCACTATTGCTGTTTTTTTCCCTTTTGTTTAGTTATTTTAATTTGGTGTGGGTTTTACTTCCTTCTAAGGTCATATCAGCACGGAGTTTAAATTAATCTTCTCAATCTAGTTTTCTCAGGGATCGTCCAGATATGATTTTAGATAACTGTTAGCTTCCTGACCTGTTTCCTCTCTGCAATTAGGCGACAACTTTTTTTCTTCTTTTTTATAACCAGCCACCACCGCTGTTTGTGAATATCAGTTTGTGTTGTTAATTGTCATGCAGTCGGAGGCGGACTAGATATTGGTTCTTTTGTTTTAGTGTTGCACATAGTACAGTATGTTTGCATTAATTATTGTCCACACGTCACTGGTACATTGATGCTTGTTTCTCAGCCAAATGACACTGGTACCCTGTGAAGTCCTGTAGTTCTATAATGAAGAGAAAAATAGTTATATGTACAAATAATCAAATTGAAATACAATTATACACACACCTATACATGTGAGAAAGTTTGAGTGCATGGGCATAGTTCTTTCAAAAGGATTTTAACTGTACATGGAGCTACTTTGCCCTTCACTATGGAACTATATACTATTGGTTTCATATAATACTGGTGTCATTCAGCTGAGAATCAAGCATCAGTGTGACACATGTGCAATAGTTAATGCAAGCTGTACTATGTACAACAATAGAATCAATATCTGATCCGCCTCTGACTGCATGACAATAAAACACTACAAACTGATATTTCCATACAGTGGTGGCGGTTGTTTAAAGAAAAGTTATGCTGTTATCACTGTATTAAAAACTTGTTCGTTGAAGCCGAAGGGTGAGGGCTTGGGAATAGAAAGGTGGGGATCCTACTTTATGTTCTTCTTTTCTCCTCAGGTACCAGTTCAAGAATGCCAAGCGCTGTGGACTGCAAGAACTAGGACCTCGGTTTACTCTAAAGCTTCGCTCGATGCAGAAGGGAACATTTGACTCCAAATTTGGCGAATACGAATGGGTTCACAAGGTATGTGTGTGCATTAATGACTAGCCAAATGGACGTGTGTACCAATGTGTAAATTTTCAACAAGTGGTGAAATTAATAAACATTAAATTCACTATCGCGTCGCAAATTGCGATACATGTTGCACAGGTCGCTGCAGAATAGTAAAATGTGTCGCATAAAATCGCAAATGATTTTTGTTACTTTATGATTATAATTTTATTTTTGTAATGCTTTTTCTGGCTTCAAAATATTACATTTGATGAATTTTAATTTCGATTAAATATAACTAATACACTGACGTTAAAAAAATGTTTCAGGAAGAGACAAAAATGGTTTATAGCTCAGCGTACTACAACATATATTACACCTTCCCTTTTCACAGATTGGGCGAACGACATAAAATACATAGAATACATTCCTTGATTTACCATTAACCCCTCGATTCTTAAATTTAACATGGAATATTCTTTTGTTCAATTGCAATCACATAATGTAAGAGAATAATGACTAGGATACTGATGTTAAAATTGAAGAAATATTCTATTTTCAGTGTTCTCGCCTTCCTAGCTATGCATTTCTGAGTTGTCTTTTTCTTTCTATATTTTTACCTGCCACCACTTTCATCCCTGCATGTGATATCACTGAGTGTACGTGTTTAAGTGTTCCAGTTGGAAAATATTGTATTGAACATGCTCAGGTATTGACGTCAGCTCCCTGTCCATTTCTCCGATACGCCTCAGTGCGCTCTGGTGTTCCGGCTGGACGCGCGGGCGAATCCCCCCAACCCCCAACCCCAACCCCAACCCCACATTGTATTCAATATACCAGCTCATGCGTGTCATGTGTATAATACCAAATAATCACCGACCTTATTTTATTTCAGCGTCATGAAATGGAAACAAGTCGTCGAAAGTTCTTCCTATGAATTTTAAACTAGGAATACTGGGAAAAGATTACTGCAAACTGTTTAAGTATGTTATTGTAAATAAATAATTCTAAGCAGATTACCTTGTGTTATTACGGTTATTGGAAAAGTACTGGTATAATCATCGGGGTTAATTGCTTGGATGTGAGCACCTGATAGAGGGTAAGGGACTGGAACACATGCATACTGCAAATGATGTGTTATCTAATGTAATATATTTGATAGCACGATTTCACATGATTTTCATGAGGATATCTACATCCATAATTCACATGAGGAAATTTAATAACGGTAATTAAGAAAAATATAATTTTTAAGTAATAATAATCAGGGACGATGGGAAATAAAATATCTGTGATTTGAATCCCCTGTAGTGTCCAGAACCAATCAAACTAGAAGATGTTAGTAATGTACTTTTTCTCGAATGCATGTATTGGGTTCAAATCCTAGTCGTGTTCTTCTGATTGTTATTTCCTTACACGTTTCTGATCTGGATGGCAGTGAAATTGTGCAAGCAAATATTTTTACACGATATCAAATATGGCTTATGGTGTGAGGCTGGAGGTATATCCCCTACATACGGAATGTGATGTTTGATCTGATGATTTGTTTCTCTGCAATTTCAATGTATAATTTGTCATTCAATCTAAATTGTAAATAGGGAAGCACAATTCATTAGTAAAAGAAAAAAAAGTGAAACTTGGAATTCCAACCTACGTTAAGTGTGTAGAACCAGTACTTTACCACAGAACTGGAGAATATACTACCTATGTTCTTGTATTGGCACATGCTTGATTAGTGCATCGTCTTAGTCAAATAAATCCACCCCCAGCAAAGTTTGGGGAGGATTCTATAATTGATAAGCTATTTTTTCTCGACACTGCATGTAGGAAATTTGAATCCCACTCATTTAAAGGGGCCCCATTGTCATGCATGTGAAATATGTACAAACGCTGTGCACTGCGTAGAGTAACGGGTTTATTCAGGGTCCTCCTTTGTCCAGCAAACTCATATGACCCGTCGGGTGACTTGTTACCTGCACGTGAACATCACACGGTACAGACCACTGGAACTGCTCCAACAAACTATCTCCAAACATACCGTTTCCTAGGTTTTAAGTTTGTGTGGATGGAGAGTGTTGAGAGTAGAGAAAAGGGACCATAAGAAAATGTACACAGAAAATATATTTGATATAATGTAAAATATTTGGTATACAAATTTCCTTGCCGGGATTAATCACAAAGACATACTTTTGGTTGGGGGGGGGGGGGGCGGAATTAAAAAAAGTTAAATACCAAGGGGGTTGGAACTCCCTACCTACAAATTACAAACCCAGAACCCTAACCACGGGACTACAGAATCAATATATGGTGTCCTGCACATACTTGATATAATCTGCAGTAATAAGATACTGATACTGAATGATATGTATTCCACGAGCTTCACACACATACAATATTGTTTAAAATATCACAGGCTCAGTACAGGCTACTGGGACTGTACTTCGACAAATGCTCTCCAAGTACACCTTTGCCTAGATGTTTAGTTGTACATTCAGGAAGTATATTTGATGTTATGTAATTATATTTTTAGCACAACTTCACTGCAGTGATTAGTCAGAAACGTGCATAGCAAAAGAAACCGTTATTAGTCAGAAAGACGCATAGCAAAAGAAACCATAAAGTTCCTGATGAATATCGGACGACGACGAAGTGTTTTACTGTTTTATTTCCTTACATGTATGTATTTCTTATCTGGATTGCTCTAGGGATTCGAGTCCCTCTATGCAGTGTCTAGAACCAATACCTTACCACTAGACTACAGAATTGTCGTCTGTCTAGAACTTGGCTCTAGACTAGAGAGCCCTAAGCAAGCCTAAAGTGTGTCACTTGTGTATGACTAATCACTCCCCATTAAGTCTAATTTGGAATCTGCAAATGTTGGCTCTATGCACAAATAAACCTAACATACATAGTCGGCGACGGTGGCTGCGGGGAGGGGTAAGTAGTAAGATCGAACCCACGACTCCCGACATGAAAGCAAGCACCCTACCCACACGACTCCGGGTTCGGTCCAATCCATGTTGAATAGCATGGTGTTATCGAATGGTTTATCGAAGGTTTTACTTTTACAACATAACACATGTTTTTATTTTATACATAGTGCACTAGTTATATGAACATAATATACAGGAGTGTTTGCATAAGGTGACTGTGGTGCTAACACAACAAAAAATAGACCAGTTTAAAAATACTGCGCTAAACTTGTTACGATTAATGAGGCCAAAGATTAGGCAGGTCGCCGTGCTGATAGGCATTATGATAGCCTGATGTCCCAGCCATTTTATATGGCAAAGCTCACATCAAGTCGCTAGAAATAGATAAGAACTTAGCATTAGCCCAAACTAGAGGGAATTTTGAAAGAAAAGTGTCTATTTCCCCAGAAGGCCTAGAAGATATTGAATGGTGGCTTCAACATGTTAATTCCTCTCCGAATCCTATACGTATGGGAGAACCTAATAAGGTAGTTACAACAGACGCTTCTCTAGAAGGATGGGGTGCCCAACGTGACAATATCGCAACGGGGGGCCGATGGCTAGAGGAAGAAATTTCAGATCATATTAATGTTCTAGAGCTTAGATCAGTTTATTTAGGTTTATGCAGTTTAATCCGCATACCAAAATTTCATGTCAGAATTCTGACAGACAATACGACTGCAATGGCATATATTTGGAACATGGGTGGGACAAAGTTCAAACCGTGTAATAGAATAGCAAAATTAATTTGGAATTGGGCTCAACAAGAAAGTTTGGCTTACTGTAGCTCATATACCAGGTAGTCAGAAAACATTGCCAGACAGGAAAAGGAGACATTTCCATGATCATTTGGAGTGGTCATGGAATGACAATATTTTTTAACAAATTTGTCAGACATGGGGAACGCCACAAGTTGATTTGTTTGCATCAAGAAAGAATAACAAATTACATAAACATGTTTCATGGTATCCAGAGCCTAATGCTTGGCTAGTGGATGCCATCTCTTTAATTTGGGAAAATAATTTTTATTACATTTTCCCTCTATTCAGCATTATCAGCAGAGTGGCCAGGAAGATCAGAATTGATCAAACACATGCAATTCTGATCGTGCCCGATTGGGACACACAGTCGTGGCGGGCAGCAGTAGCCTTAGGAGCGAAAGACTATCAGATTCCCAAGAGCACAACATCAAGGCCCGCTTACAGTCCACAGAGACGTGTCAACAACACCTCTCCTGGCATTCCTTTTCTGAAAAACTATTTACAACAGTTTGGATTAGATAAGGTGACACAACAGAGATTAATGTCACGTGCTTGGAGAAAAGGAACGGTTAAATTATATTCAAGTTATTTGAAGAAATGGTGGCTGCATTGTTTAATTATGAAAGTGAAACCCTTAAAGCCTACTACTATTGCACAAGTAGTTAGATTTTTACGGATCCTAGAGGATGAGGGATTAGGTTTTGGAGCGATTAACGCTGCAAGATGTGCTTTGTTGATTATACTCCCAAGAATAGATGGAGAGACAGTTGGTAAACACCAAGTTATTCACTGGTTTATGAAATCAGTGTATGAGAGGAATCCGCCAAATCCAAAATATGATAGATTTTGGGATGTATCAGTAGTTTTTAAATTACTAAAATCATGGCCTAGTAATTATCATTTAGATATAAACAGCTAGGTTTTAAGGTAGCAGTTCTTTTGCTATTAGTCACTGGACACAGGTGACAAACCATTGTAGTGTTGTCCCTAGATGGATTAGAAATAGATAGCAAGGAGGCGACCTTTGATTCACAACAATTATTTAAATCAAACCACACAGGGGACCCATTGTCCACAGTACATTTAAACAGTTTCCCTGACAACCGACAACTTTGTGTAGTGTCAGCCATTCAGGCTTATATATCCAAGACAAAAGGGATTAGAAATTCAAGACAACTTTTGGTGAGTCTTATTAAACCACACTCACAAGATGGACTATTAAAGTGCTGAAGGCCGCAGGCATTAATACGGAACGCTACGTGTCACATTTGACTAGAGGGGGGCCATGGTCTCAAAGGCACGACAGCTTGGAATCTCAGTCAAGAGAATCCTGGCACATGCAGGCTGGAAGACTTGTGCAATATAGTATCTCCTTCCAAATAATGTTAAATTTGCATGCTTTGCTTTTTATAATATACATAACATGAATAGAAGAAAAGAGAGGGAGGGGAGTCTTGTAGGTAGAGTCGTAGAAGGCTTAACACGAGGGCCACGTTATTACTCTCACGCTTCCTGGCGCGGTGGCCTAATCGGCAGAGCGCGGCCTTCGCGTGCGGAAGGTCAGGAGTTCGGTTCTCGGTCGAGTCAAATCAATGACTTACAAAATTGATACTTGTCATATCCTAGCCTGGCACTCGGCATTAATAGGATAGGGCAAGGACTGGTTAGCTCAGTGTCACTGTCAGGATAATGTGCCTGAGTGGGATATCGGATCATGGTGCCAGCTGCCTGATTTCCCAGTGGGACAGCACTATAAATGTGCACTGTCACAAGTCGGTACCCATTCTGATATGACCTTAGATGTTGCTAGGATGTAAAACAACGAGAACCAACCAACCTCTCGCATGCACCCCCTTCAGTCGAGTGAGGGTTAATGGGAGCTTATGGCAAGATGACGTTCCATATAGGTCACCCCTTGGTTTATTGCAGGCGACACCGTTGATTGCTATTTAAAAACTAAATGATATATATGTTATATATAACTCATATTATATTAGGTATCCCAATACAGTTCGCCCGAGGCACTGGAATCGGGTCAGTGGACCAACAGAAAGGGTGTTTTCAAACTTCTCTAATATCAATTGGTGTTATATTAAATAAAGAAATAGACAAATTTTAAGCTTAACATGTGTTCTTTCATTCTGCACTAATTTAATTGGTGTGTATTAATGTAATGTATGTGCTACTGAGCATTTAAAAAGCGTTTTTTTTTGCAGTGAATGCGATACAGATTATGATTAATAAAATTGTGCATTTTAGTAATGCTTTAGTGTTAATTGGCCACATCAAATCGGCGAATATTTCTGGTGTGTGAAAAACGGCCGATTTTGAGATCGGTAGCATCACTTCAGCTACTATGTTTCCTATGAACAATCTTTCAAAAGCTCATCAAACAAATATGTTTAGTTCGTTATATATTTGTAATTTAGTCTTACCATGACTTTTACAGACAAATTATGTACATGATCATTACATGTACACATTCATGTACATAAATTATTTTAAATTACCGATGTAGACTGAATGGGATTTTCTTAGTCACTTAGAGACTTGCAGAAAAGTTTTAAATATCAGATAGGCTTTCAAAACAAATGTATTCTGATCAAACACTTTAAGCCCTTTAATTTGACATATGGATGGATTTAATAGATCAAGTTGAAGCAAAGTTATGATATATAATGCACCTGGAAAATAGGCTATTTATCTCACAGTAGTTTAATTGGTTTATAAGGGCAAGAATTTTGACGCAGTCGCATCAAGCTGCCAAGGGAGGAATAAAATAAAATTAAGAAGGATAAACATGAAGTTATGTAAAAGTCTCCCTAGGCTATGACTAGCCTGAGGCATAGTACCGAGGTAAAATAGTATAGTTATACGAATTTTAACTGGGTATAGATGATGGATAACTGTTGTTTTCCCGAGGTACAAGCCTCGGATAGTCCCTCGATTTTTTTTTAGAAAAACACCTCGCCTCTGTGTGGTTCATGACGATTTTGCTCACATTAGCACAGTAGCCACAGATGTGCGCGAGTCTGAGGGCGCCGGCTCCGTGCGATCTGCCCTTCATCGCTTTGTTGCATGAACTCAGGTCTTTGTTCCAGGACGGACAGGGTGTGCCGATCGCGGCCCTGTCATAGTGGGCGCGGGGGTTGGCTCCTGCCTTCTGCTGACGCCCGGGCTGGTGATGATCGGCCGAGGTGGTGGCAGTCGCGGTGGCGTGGCCCGCCATCGCGATGATCTCAATCCTCACCGCGTTGATTGTGGCCTCGTCCCTCCAGCCGTTCGGCAATCTGGGTGAATACCTCTTCTGAGTAGCATCGGGCGACGGGCCATGCTAGGGTACAATTGTCTTGCGCCACCATCTCCTGGTGGTTGGACAGCCCCGCTAGGCCGTTCGCCGGGAACGCGCGCTTGTGCTCAAGCCGTTTGAGGCCCAACGCGTACTCCTCCCGCGTCGCCTCTCCCTTTTTAGCTGCCTGAGTTTGGGTTCCCGGCAAACTACAGCGCAGCCGGGCCCCCGACACCCACCTACAAGAACCATCGCGAGGACCCCGACCACGCCCACCACGTCACCAGGTACGCGGAGGAGGAGTTGCGCCACAGCACCCTCCTCGGGCCCTTCGCGGTTCCACCATTCATGCTCTGGGCCCAGTGCAGCCCGATTATGACGCGCCCGAAGTCCACCCCGGGCAAGCGCCGCGTCATCGTGGACCTTTCCTACCCCCCGGGTCGCAGCATCAACGCAAGCATCCCCAGGAAGGAGTACCTCGGTCGGCCGCACGTCCACAAGCTACCCTCCGCCTCCGACCTGGGACGCCGCGTTGAGCGGGGGGCAGGGGCTTGTTTTGTTGGTCGGCCGATGTCTCCAGGGCTTACCGGCAGCTCTGGGCCGACCCCCTCTCCGCCCCACTGTTTTGCATAACGGTCGACGGTCGGCTGTACCTCGATATCGCGCTGCCCTTCGGCTGCAGGACCTCGGGTGACGCCTGCGTCCGCGTGACCGCTGCGGTCGTCTGGGCCCTCGCGCAGCACGGATACTACAGCACCATGTATGTAGACGACTTCGTCGGCTGCGAGGCCTCCTTCCTCACGGCGATGCGCACCTTCGACGGCCTATGGGACATCTGCGTCTCCCTCGGGCTCGCCCTGGCTGCGCCTCGTCTGGCTCGGCATCGAGTGCGACACCGAGGCCATGGTGTTACGCATCCCGGACCAGAAACTCCGCGAGGTTGTCGAGGAGTGCGAGCGTTGGCTCGACCGGCCTGCCCTCACCAGAAGGGCACTGCAATGGCTTGTCAGCCGCCTCGCCCACATAACCACGTCGACCCCGACCTCAGGAAGGACGTCCGTTGGTTCTGCGACTTCGCGGCAGGCGGCAACGGCGTCTGCCTCCTTCCCCCCCGCGTCCGTCCTCAATGGGTGATTGAGTGCGACTCATGCCTCACGGGCGGGGGGGCCTTCTAGAGGACGGCATGCTTCGCCGAGCAGTACGATGACGAGTTCCGCACTACTTTCCCCACCATCCATGAGCTCGAGGCCGTGAACCTCGTCCGCGCGGTCCAGGCACTCAAACCCGAGGCTCCGGGAGGCTACGAGGTGGTGGTGAACACCGACAACGCGGCGTCGGCCCAGGCCCTCGAGTCCGGCTGCGCGATCGACCCCACGCTCGGTGCTTGTGCCCAGGAGATCTGGTTGGTCGCCGCCCTCGGCTCCTTCACTATCAGCGTGCGGCACAAGCCGGGTGCTGAGCTGGTGCTCGCCGATGCCCTCAGCCGCGCTCACCTCTCCTGGGTTGCCCTTGACCTTGTACGTGACCAATGCCGCATAAGGGGTCTATTTAGAAGCAGAGTGCATCATTCACCGGCACTCCTCATACATGACCTCTAACTCTTTTCAGACTATGGACCGACGGCGCACTGGCACCTCATGGAGCTCCATTGCGCTGCATTGGCTCTGGGCACGTGGCGCAACCGTGACCGGCATGCCAGGAGGTATTTGCAGTTCGCCCTCAAGCGGGGCGTCGACCACCTGGCCCCCGCCCCCTACGACGTCGGGCAGTTCGTCACGCACCTCCACCGGCTGCTTCCCTCCCAGCGTCAGTCTCCAATGCATTCTCCGGCGCCCGCTCCTGGGTCCGGGAAACGGGGTGCAACGTCGCCCCCTTTGATGCTCTGTTCGCGGTGCGCGTCAGGAGGGGTGGCGAAAGGCTCTTCGCGACGCCAGTCCGGCGCGCCCCCGGCATCACCCCTGACATGCTTCCCGTCATCCACGCGTACATCTGCTCGTCAAAAACCATCCGTTCCCCGGCGCATGCCGTCTCCGTGTTTGTGCCCGCCATCGCCGGATCGCCCATCTGCCCCGTCCGCGCTTGGCGCCATCATCTTTTCGAAACAAAAGCACTTATCTATATATTGATTATACATAGCAAAATGTAGGTACTGATGCACTAATGAAATATCTGTTGTTGCATGGAAGGGGACATTAAGCCATTTTAATATAACCTGTTTCTGCCGGTATCAGACTTTATATTCCTGCCAAAATTTATTTTAAATGTCACCATTTCAAATTCGAGTCATAGAGCCTAACTACTGAATACATATGTTATTAATAGAGCAGAGATCTAGCTTCCATACACGCAGCTACGCTGCTGCGTATCATCTGATATTACAATAATATTTGATTAAAATATATGATGTAAATGCATGTCTGCTCTGTGTAGTACTAGTATAGCGTTTTATTCCATCACCGAAAAAGTTGACGTACCACCCCAAACATGCTAATCTAGGCCTATGCAAAGTCCTTTAGTTTTAAGAGTACTTTAGTTCCCGACTGATCTATTCTGTTTCTGTATTGCTACGCTCTGATAAGCATGTCATGATGTGTACAGAAGCGTCACACGGAGCTACCCAGGTAAGATCACGTGTCCATTCAGTGAGTGCTACTTGGAAAGTTGGATGAATATATGGGTCGGTGCTGCGTTGAGTGTTGTGTGTGTATGTGACTTTAGGCAGACGACACTTGTCCTTCCAAGGCACCGAGCGATGGCCACGGAACGACCAAGCCCAATGTGAACCAGGTAAGAAAAGTCCCGCATTCTTTACTCCAGCTAGATCAGGTTATTGGTGGGAGCTTTCATTCATAAGTAGATCTAAGCAAGTGTAGAGCAGTTCTTCCTGCGTGAGTGTATTCCCGCACTCATATTATTTCATTTGCGTTTGTTGTTGGGGGGTTATGCTGCGTTCATATGAACTGGTGAATATGGTGTTTCCCACTTCACAACCAGTGAATTGCGGTCAAGTGACTTCACAACTGGTGAACACCACCTGTGAACTGGAGATTTTTTAAGCGGCTCGGTACTCACCACTTGTGAAGAAATGGCGGCGAATATATAAAAGTTGCATGTTCCATAATAAATTGACAAAAATATCTTTGTAATGAAACCATTGTCTATGATATGTCATCTTAAAACAAATCATACATTATGGTGGTGGATACTATCTACCAAAAACGTTCAGTTTACATGGTCGTGTTCACCGGCAGTAAGTGGGAAGTTCACCATATTCACGAGGACCGTATGCTGGTATGAACGCAGCATTATTGCCTGACGGGATGGCCGAATGAGTTGAGCGTTCGTCTCCCGTTTTGGTAGGTCGTGGGATTCGAACTCACGAGTTCTAACCCTTGTAATGACTTTAAAATGCTTATGGGTCGCTACCTAGCCTGGCACTCAGCATTATTAGGATAGGCCAAGGAGCAGTGGAATGCGGAATGTTATTTACGTGTTATTTACGCATTATTGTAGTTTGCCTCTATTATCATCCAGCATGAAATGTGCTTACTGCAAATTGCCAAATGAACGCTCTCAGTTTACATGGTCGTGTTCACCGGCAGTAAGTTCACCATATTCATGAGGACGGTATGAACGCAGCATTATTGCCAGACGGGATGGCCGAATGAGTTGAGCGTTCGTCTCCCGTTTTGGTAGGTCGTGGGATTCGAACTCACGAGTTCTAACCCTTGTTGAGTTAAACCAATGACTTTAAAATGCTTACTTGTCGCTACCTAGCCTGGCGCTCGGCATTATTAGGATAGGCCAAGGAGCAGTGGAACGCGGAAGACCACTCGTCCGTGATTGTTTGTTTGTTGTTGTTTTACGTCCTAGCAACATATATGGTCATATCAGGACGGGTACCGACTTGTGACTGCACACTCATGGTGACTTTATAGTGCTGCCCCACTGGGAAACCAGACCGCCAACACCATCACCTGATATCCCACTCAGTCACATTATCCTGACACTGAGCCAACCAGTCCTTGCCCTATCCTAATAATGCCAAGTGCCAGGCTAGGAAGTGACAAGTATACATTTTTAAGTCATTGGTTTGACTCGACCAGGATTCGAACCCACGATATCATGGGTTCGGATCCGTGATTGAAATTTCCCCTGCTTAGTCGACTGATGTACCAAACAAAATATATTGCAATGCTGTGTCGTTGAAGAGCAATGCCGTTAATTGAAGTGTTGTGGATTTAATGTAGGTTACATAATCCTAAGAACTTCAAGCCGCATCCTTTCGTACTGTGTACCTGGTGTGTGTACCTTTGTTGAGAGACTAGTGGAGTGTACTTGCAGGTACACACATACATACACACAGGCACATTGCTATTCATGTTCGGCGAGAGCAAATTCTGCAGCGTCACTGTTGCCAGCAACATAGAGATAGACTAAATTGTGGTGGCAACCTTGGCCAGCCATCATTCCAGCTATTGTGGTGGCAACCTTGACTCGACTGGGAACCGACCTCCCGACCTTTTAACTAAATGGTGCCGAATAGGGTTCAGGTGGCGCGCATACTTTTTTTGTCAATGGAATAAAACGTCATCATATTATATTTAATTTATTTTTAAATATTGTAATCTCAAGCCTATCTACGCATATATACAAGCTAGGCCCCTGCAGAATATACGCTTTTTTTCTCCTCCTCAGAATCTACCTGAGTAGAACCAAAGCTACTTGAACGATGGTGCTGGATACTGCCGCGCTCTCCCGGCAGTTCCAACCGCACACCGACACCGCCGCTGACCCCGAACCCCTCCAACGGGAGCCTGCCTACGTGTGCGGCGACTGTGACCGCGCCTACAAGTACAAGGACAGTCTCACCCGGCACGTGAGGCAGGCACACTCGGGCGCAGTCTTCGCTTGCAAGATCTGCGGCAAGAGCTACAAATCAGGGAACGCCCTTCACCGCCACTGCAAGCTGCACAACGACGAATCGCTGCTGCGCTGCACCAAGTGTGACCAGCGCTTCGTCGAGCGGTACCGGCTGGTGTGGCACATGGCGTTCGATCACCGCGGCGAGCTCATGTGCTGCGCCAAGTGTAACCGCAGCTTTCGCACGGTATGGGGTTACAAGCGTCACTCGAAGGTTGCCCATGGGGAGCCCAGCGCGAAGCTTACACTCACTGGCACTAGTGGCAGTGTCGGGGACACCAGCAGTGACGACGATTCCATGGCGGTTATAAACAAATGATGCGGCGATTTAATTTCTATTTGATCTATTTACGTATAGCTTGATATGTAAAGATTTCCTTATCTTTGTGCATGCATTTAAAGTTACATAGTCCGATGAAAGCATCACATTTAAAAAAAGTAAAACCATTATCTAGGTTTGAACCTACATTGTCAACTTAGATACTGGTGCAATTATTAAGCATTTGATGCTACACAGAATGTTGCTATGGCTCGAATATATGTAAGTAACACTTCTAGTATAAGATTGTTATATGATCTGTGTTTTATATGTACTTCATTTGATATTTTCTCATTTGTTTTGGTTTGTAAATGAAATGTGTGTGTTGTGGGGAGGGGGGCGGTGCTAAATTCTGGGATGGACAATTTCTTAGCCTGGCAATATCCATGAATGTGAAGTGATCTTACATTATAATGCCCAGGGTGGATAATCGTAACTGAAATGTATGTGTGCATCTCAATGGCTGGGATATTATATATATCTGGGAGGGAGGGGAGGGGAGGGAGGGGAGGGTGTGTGTACGCTGTTGTCTAGTTGGAACAGTTAGGAGGTCCGAAATGGTAGAGTCAGCATTTCTCATATGATGTCAACCTTTGAGGTTTGATGTCAACCTTTGATGTCAACCTTTGAGGATTTGGTAGGGATATGTTGATATAGTCAGCACTTCTAGTATAACTATAGGGAACCTTTGTAGTTGCCTATGGAAAAGATACAGTTGCACTGGCTTTGTTGTTGTGCTGAAGCTATGGCCCGAATATATGTAAGTAACACTTCTAGTATAAGATTGTTATAAGATCTGTGTTTTATATGTACTTCATTTGATATTTTCTCATTTGTTTTAGTTTGTAAATGAAATGTGTGTGTCGCGGGGAGGGGGGCAGTGCTAAATTCCGGGATGGACAATTTCTTAGCCTGACAATATCCATGAATGTGAAGTGATCTTACATTATAATGCCCAGGGTGGATAATCATAACTGAAATGTATGTGTGTATCTCAATGGCTGGGATATTATATATATCTGGGAGGGAGGGGAGGGTGTGTGTACGCTGTTGTCTAGTTGGAACAGTTAGGAGGTCCGAAATGGTAGTCAGCATTTCTAGTATAACTATAGGGAACCTTTGTAGTTGCCTATGGAAAAGGTACAGTTGTTGTGCTGAAGCTGTGGCCCGAATATATGTAAGTAACACTTCTAGTATAAGATTGTTATAAGATCTGTGCTTTATATGTACTTCATTTGATGTTCTCTCATTTCTTTTGATTTGTAAATGAAATGTTATGTATTTGAGCAAGTCTTCTGTTAGCTCGTATATTAAAATGTGTGCTTCATAGTGCATATCATTAAGGTATTCTGATGTATTCTTATCTGTCAATCTTCATATCGAACAGAACTTAATATATTCACAGGCACGCACATATATATGCTAATAGCATACGATTAAGCACCGTATTTTGCGCAGTTATTTGATAATCTAATTGAGTATGGACTGTCGTCTTTTTACTTGTTTGAGTAATTGTAAGTTGGCCACCGAGTACCGAGTACCGAATTAGACATGTTAAAATATCTAGATATTTTAAAATATTAGTTCATTAGGTTGACTATCATCATGCTTATTTACTGTATTTTAAATAGGATAACTTTCTTGACTACGTATATATATATATATATATATATATATATATATATATATATATATATATATATTTTACCTCGGTATACAGCCTCAGGCTAGCCTCAGGCTAGGGAGAAGGAAGCACATCCGGGTCCAGCAATTAGCATAAACAACTCACGATTGGAATTACGTTTCGTTGAGTTGCTCCCGCAAATTTAGTCTACACACAAGCAAATACGCAGTAAGTATAATAAAAACTGTGGTTAGCTTAATTATGATGCATTATAGCATCGTTATAGAAAGTTCAGAACTTTCTTTGGTCCTTTTTGGACTAGTTTCGTCGGTTATAAAAAACCAAGGATAGAACGCTGTAGATTCCTTCTCGAAGGAACGAAACCGATTCTTAGCGGTTCTGTCAACACCCGTGTGAACATGGGTAGAGATGTGGGCTTTGCCTCATCTCCTGTGGAAATTCTCTCGGACTCTAATAGAGAGTGATGTTGGAGATGCTCCTGGGTTTCTTTTATAGACTCCCCACAATATTTTCAGGCGTTTCTCCGAGTTTCGTAGCATTTTCTCCAACCTGCTGGCATAGTAGTCGCAGGGGGGAGAAGTGTGCGGAACAGAGAGATGGGCGAGCCGATACACTGGTCCCGACCCCGCGTAAGATTTGGGCTTGACCCACAATCCACGCACAAATTTAGCTTATTACGCCTGTGTTATAACGGTCTAAACACGTTCTCTAACACCACTAGATGTCCAATTACGTTTTAAACAACAAAATTGTGACATTTATAAATACCGAGACTGACCAACATGTTTGGTTTCAGATCCCGATGGCCACGAAGCGGAGTAAGCGCATGGCAGCAGCAGCCGAGGGACGTGCTCCCAGGGCCTCGGACGAGGAGTACGACTCCTCGCCAGTGTTGTCGGCAATGCCCTCACCACAGCCCGGGGCGGATATACTCTCCGAGCCGGAGGAAGAGACAGTGCCTGATGGCCCCACAGTTCCCGACTGGGAGGCTTGGTGGACGGCTATGGAGAGTCATATTCTGTCTCTCAAACCACCGCCGTCTCTTAAACGACATAGGCCGGGGTTCCAAGACGAGTCGGACTGGGAAGACTTCTCAGAGACAGACTCGGCTATCGAGCCGAGGGCTCCTCCTCCTCCTCCTCCTAAACGGAGTAAGAAGAAGAAACACGTTACTTCTTCTGGTGACGAGTTCACCAAGGAACGTAACAAGACCGGACTTCGCAAGAAGCGAAAGACCAAGTCCAAGAAGAAGAAGAAGAAGAGGAAAGTTTCTTCTTCTTCTGATTCCTCCACAGATTCCACTTCCACGGAATCAGACTCAGACACACAATATGAAGGTGTCTATGCTGCCATTGGTGGCAAAGTGTCTAAGAAGGTGGAGAAGCCGAAAGCTAAGCGGGTTAAAACTACCACGCTTATGCGCGAGACCATAAATGGTCATTTCCGTACCTTCAAACCGGCGGAAATCATCTCCAAGCTAGGAGATGAATTGACGGGCATTAAAGGTGTCCCCAACTCCATCATTAAAGAGATGGATCGAGATGTCAACATGACGGAAGACCGTAAGAAATTTGAGAGCGTGTTACACATAGCACATAAGGCGGTGCTCGGTACTCTAACGGCCATCGCCCCGGTGGCAAATCGAATGCAAAGAGAAAACAAGTTCTCATCCTTGGCAAAAACCATGGACAAAGGCATTGCACTGTTAACAGCGGCAGGTAATTACTTGTCCTACCGAAGATATGAGAATGTCTTTAAGTCGGTTTGCACGGACGCTGGCAAAGAGGTGGCCCGCTCAAAGAAGGTCACGGACAATGATGGGAAAGAGTATACGCTCTTTCTGGCCCCAGAGCCGATCAAAGGGAAGCCTTTGGACAAAACGAAAATGTTTGGCGGCCAACTACAATACCTCTATAAAGAGGTAGAAACCGCAGCGAAAAGTGGCAAAAATATGGATGGCAAAAAGAAGCAGGAAGCCCCACGCTTCAAAAGGTCACGAGGGGATTTTCGCCCACGACGGCTCGGCAGGGGTTCCAGACCGGGCTCACACTTCAGCCAGTCTTTCCGGGGCCGGGGCGCCCGCCCAGGCTGGACCGACAACACCGCACGGCCACTGGGTCACGGCTTCAACTCCCCGAGACCCTTCCAAAGGGGCGGGTCCAAGTAGAGGCCCAAACACAGACCTTACAAGTCCCCGCCGCCTCTAAAACCACACAAACTGTAAGCAACTTTGTGGCTGGGAATATTCATAATCATATTTCTGAATGGGACCAAATTACCAGTGACCAGGATATTTTACAAATAGTTAAAGGTGTTCAAATTCCCTTCATACAAATACCCGTACAAGGGAGAGTTCCGTTTCCCTATCAAATTGAACAAATTGAACGAGAGGCACTAATTGAACAGGTACAATTTTCTTTTGACAAAGGCATTATCCAAAAGGTTACACACTGCCCTGGAGAGTTTATTTCAAACATCTTCTCGAGACCCAAACCTAATGGGGACGTTCGAATGATCCTGGATTTAACAACCCTTAATAAAATGATAGAATATCGACATTTTAAAATGTTTTCACTAGATACGGCACGAGACCTCATTACACCAAATGCGTGGATGGCTAGTGTTGACTTACAAGATGCATATTACACAGTTCCCATAGCGGAACAACATCGGAAATTTCTCCGTTTTCTTTGGGATAACCAACTCTATGAGTTTACCTGTATGCCAAATGGCTTAGCTTGTGCCCCTCGTTTCTTCACTAAACTGCTTATACCTGTTTTCTCACTTATGGCACGGAATGGTCACATAATGTTTCCTTACATAGATGATTCCTTTATAATGGCGTCAACACACATTGGTTGTGTAAACGCCGTTTTGGATTTATGTGCATTACTCACTAAATTGGGGTTTTATGTACATCCGCATAAGTCAGTGCTTCAACCAACAAAACAACTCAAATGTTTAGGGTTTATTCTTGATACACAGTCCCTCACAGTGTCGATAACAGAACAGAAATTAACTAAGTTTATGACCACAGCGACCCAGCTTCTTAAGTTACCGAAACCTAAGATTAGACAGGTCGCAGTTCTTATCGGGATAATGATATCGTATGCATCCGCTATTCTATATGGGAAAGCCCATATTAAATCTCTAGAAATAGATAAAAATTTAGGATTAGCACGAACTAAAGGTAATTTTGAACGAAAGATGTTTATTTCTGAAGAAGGGTTACAGGATATTCAATGGTGGATGCAACATATCGCAAATTCACCCAATCCAATCCGCATGGCGGAACCAAATACAGTAATTACCACTGATGCTTCGTTAGAAGGGTGGGGAGCCCATCGTGATGGGGTAGCAACAGGAGGTAGATGGCTACATGATGAAGAGTCAGATCACATTAATGCGCTCGAGTTGCGTGCTATTTATTTGGGTCTACGTAGCTTAGTAAAGATACCTAAATCACAAGTTAGAATACTAACTGATAACACTACTGCTATGGCATATATCCGTAACATGGGTGGAACCAAATCAAAGCCTTGCAATCAGTTATCTAAACTGATTTGGAACTGGGCACAGGCTCAACAAGTCTGGCTGACTGTAGCGCATATTCCAGGGTCACAAAATACACTTGCAGACCATAAGAGTAGAAAATTCCACGACCATTTAGAATGGTCCCTATCAACACCTTTGCTTAAATTCATTTGTGCAAAATGGGGGACACCTAAAGTTGACTTGGTTGCATCACAAAATAATAATAAGTTACCCTGTTATGTTTCTTGGCATCCCGAACCGGATGCTTGGAAAGTTGATGCATTTACTATTACCTGGGAAAATAATTTTTTCTATATTTTCCCACCGTTTAGCGTTATCAGCCGAGTAGTGAGAAAAATCAGCATGGAGGGGACACACGCCATACTGATTGTGCCCGATTGGGACACGCAACCTTGGCTGCCAGCAGTTACACAACTGGCAAAAGAACATATATGATTCCCAAGAAAACCCGGGAACCTAACGCACCACGGACCGCTAGTGGTTCACGGCGACGTGTCAGCGACACCCCTATTGGCATTCCTTTTCTAAGAAAACAGCTGCAGCAATTTGGTTTAGACAAAATTACGGAAGACAGGATAGTAGCTGATGCATGGAGGCCAGGAACTGTTAAAATGTACACAACTTATTTAAAGAAATGGGGTGTACATTGTTTGCTAATGAAAGTTAAGCCAACAAATCCAACAATTGCACAAGTAGCCCGTTTTCTTCGTTCTCTAGAGGATGAGGGACTAGGGTTTGGGGCGGTCAATGCGGCAAGATGCGCATTATCAATTATATTACCTAGAATTGACGGCGAAACAGTTGGTAAACATTATGTCCTTCATTATTTACTTCGGTCAATTTATCAAAGGAATCCTCCAAAACCAAAGTATAGTCGCTTTTGGGATGTTTCTATAGTATTTAAGTTGTTCCAGGCTTGGCCTCACAACTCTTGGTTAGATATAAAACAATTAGGTTTTAAGGTTGCGGTCTTGTTACTATTAGTAACGGGACACAGAGGACAGACGATTGTTGCTTTATCCTTAACGGGATTAGAAATAGACAAGAAACAAGCTACGTTTGATTTAGCACAATTGCTCAAATCAAACACGCTGGGTGACCCTTTATCTACGGTTCACTTAGACTACTTCCCAAATGATCGTAAATTATGTGTTGTGTCAGCCATACGGGCTTATATATCCAAGACAAAGGACTTACGTGCATCACAACAACTATTAGTGAGCTTCATAAAGCCACATAACGCAATTTCACGAGACACCCTTGCCAGATGGACAATCAGGGTGTTGAAATTGGCTGGAGTGGATACGGGCAAATACTCTTCCCACTCAACCAGAGGTGCCATGGTTTCCAAGGCACGGTTGCTCGGTATTTCTGTAAAAAGAATACTAGCGCACGCAGGCTGGAAGACAGCTAAGTCGTTTGCAAAACATTACAACAAACGACTAGAAAAGCCTACCGGTATTGCAAAGCGCCTGCTCACCAACTAACAAGAATAGGTGAGAACAAAAACTTTGAATGATACAATTACTAATACAATGACACATAAACATGTTATAATAAGAATGAATGATATTAAGGATAAAAATGAATTATGTAAAAGTCTCCCTAGCCTGAGGCTAGCCTGAGGCTGTATACCGAGGTAAAATAGTATAGTTATACGAGTCTTACCTGGGTATAGATGATGGATAACTGTTGTTTTCCCGAGGTATAAGCCTCGGGTAGACGTGGGCTAGGGCCCGCCCACCACACCCTACCACGTCTATTCCGTTGGTGTACCATTACGGGAAAATCATAGTATCCATTGTATTGAAAGATCATTTTTATCCTGAATAAGTAGGTAAAGATTGTTGGACCCGGATGTGCTTCCTTCTCCCTAGCCCACGTCTACCCGAGGCTTATACCTCGGGAAAACAACAGTTATCCATCATCTATACCCAGGTAAGACTCGTATAACTATACTATATATATATAATATATATTATATATATATTATATGTATATAACACTGATAGCACATGAAATCTCTTTGCATTTGAAGCTAAGTTGTAACCCTGTTTCAAAACTATAAGTGACCTCCACAAATAGCATAGTGTAGGTCAGTTTGGTGACAAACCAGGTTTTGGTGAACCTCCGTGATGTCTTTTATGTTTTATTTTAGGGTAAATATTTTAGTCTGCAGAATAAATTCAGATGATTTATATACCATTATGAATAAATAACATCCTGTGTGAAAAAGAAAGTAAATTAGAAAGATGAAGTAGCTGCAGTTGTTGTCAACCTCAGCACACTAGATTTACTCACTCTATGATACACTGTGTACTTACACTCTAGTTGGAGGCCCCCAAAGGGACCCAATGTCCACGATGTCATGCCTACCATGGCATATTGATGTAAGTGTCACTTTCAAGTTTTTCAAGATTGTATTTCTTCATTGACTTGTCTATGTGTGGATGTATAATCCTAGTTATGTATCGTCTGGTGTTATAAGCCCCGTTCATACACGCACCTTAAGTCGCCTCAACTAATTCGCCTTGTCTAGTTCGCCTCACATTCGCCGTGTGGACACTATGCTGAAGTGGATTAGGGCTGAGTCGATGCATCTAGTTTTCTTCAAGTAAACCACGTCACGAGGTAGTATATATATGAAGCGAACTAGCTTAAGTCGGCCCATCTTGCTTGTGTGGACGATAGCGGTTTACTTTGAGGCGGCTCAAGCACGTCACACGCATGCGCAGTCGAGACCTGAGTTTGTTGATTTTCCGGTCGATCAAAAGTGCATATTATATAATTTGGTCTATGAAACCGCTAGCTGTGCACAGATATTTTTTTCATCATTTATTTATAGGTTTTCACTGCTCAGCAGAAGTTTTGACCGTTCCCAAACAATACGACTCAGTCTATACATATCTAGGTCGAACCCACACTCTCTCGTGACGACGTCGACTAACCGAAAGTGGCACTGGTTAGTATGGACTTGCTCATGCGCAGATATCGATTTCCGGCTTAAACCGCCCCAAGCACTCGATGTGTGGATACAACACACTTTCACGCCTAGTTCGCCTCATCTAGTTCGGCCAGAAGTTGTGCTGTATGAACGGGGCTATAGTGTGTTCAGTTTGACCGAGATAGAAGAATCGATAGATACTGTTTGCAGGGCCTGTGCCAGTCTATCCGCCCCCCACCCTACCCCGCAGCAAGGCCAACTACTTGCATCCCCTCCTGCACCTTTTGCATAAAACTCAAATGTCAGTCGCTAGTAGTACAAGTATAACCAATATCACGCAGGCAGCACGTCTAGTGTAATTTGCAAATTTAGTATAAACAAAAACTGCCCTTTAATGGACATTTTTTTGTTTACGTTTTTTTCATTTTTTTTTCATGAAGTAGGTATTCTCTCTTGTTTTGTTATGCATATTAACATGTTGGTGTTGCATTGTACATGTTAGGGATAACATGGGTAATTCACGACGCTGGAGATCGCATTAGTTTTGGCAAGGAAGCATACCATCCACTGCAGCATTTGGTTACTACAAGGCCCAACGCTTTTGTGTAGTAGCCATGGAGAAAGTCAACGTTGCGATTCTCAACGGCCGATTTGGCATTCACTCTCAAAGCCTGAAGCATCGCGGACCTACATACCCAATAGGCCTCGGGTTACTACGGTTAAAATTGTTTACCCTCCCACCCTTTCCCTTTTTGCCTTGTAGGGATTTCAGAGTTGGCTGAGTGTCTGATATACTTCAGAAAATGATGAATGAGTTGTCACTAAATAACGTTTTCTAAATAATACTGTCATATTCCTCATTATTGAGCAATTTGGTCAAATAAATTGATGAATGTACCCTTTTCCCTATTCAAAGGTAATAAATAAACTGTGTTCCCCAAAAATGTGCAGGTGATATATAAAATGCAATGTCATTTAAACGCTGATGTATACCAACATGAATGTGTACTAATAAGGAAATGCAAAGAACCGGGTAGTTAATCCTCTACCTCATATGATAAACTACATCAAATAATCATAGAAATACTACTACTCAAAAAAAGATACTGCTGTTACCTTCTAAGATCAATAATTATAATAAACTGTTTTGAGCACTATCTCGGTCTCCAGCGTCTGAATTATAACAAGTATAACCAATAACATACAGGCGGCACGTCTAGTATAATTTACAAATTTAATATAAACAAAAACTGCCCTTTAATGGACATGTTTTTTGGTACGTTTATTATTTTCATGAAGTATGTATTCTCTTTTGTATTGTTATGCATATTAACATTTTCGTATTGAATTATGCTTGTCAACTCATGTTTTGAGGTACATATGCTTCACATAGTGACATAGTGGATCCACATAAGATATACTTGGTTACACTAATATATTAAAGTTGTTGGATATGGATCAGAATGGTCCATTCGGGATTTCGATAAACACCCTGTAACATTATTTGTAGAACCAGTATTATTTCGATGAAACAACCTAAGAAAACACTAAATTCTGTATACGTTCAGTTATGTGCCAAATTAGCTTTAGCACAACTCTATTCCTGAGAGGTAGGGCCTATCAGAGTTGATTTGTATTTAAATACTAAGCTAGACTCAATCTGAACACAATAAAAATAGAGATGCCAGTAACTACAAAACTTACATTCAGAAAATCAGAACCTGCCTTATGACACCTTTTTATTTCTGATACCTCTCCCAACACATGTGTGATTATATGAACAGAGAAGGTAGGTGAAGATCTGCTGGAGAACATTTGCAGGAGCACAGAACTGACTATCTTAGTCGTTATCCAATTCCTTTAATGTTTATTATACACGTATGCTTGTGCACACCTTATAATATATATATATTATATATATATTATATATCATTATATATAATGGCGGTGAAATGTATTTCGCCATTATAACACTGGGCACCTCCCAAGCTAACAAAAAAACGTCACACTGACGTCAGTATATCGTTATTGAATGTTAAAATAACGTTATAAAAAGTCGTCATATAAACATTATTTTGGATGGAGTAAATAATGTTGTATAATGAGTTATTTTATAACGTTATAGAGACGTTTTTTAAAGTCACTATGACGTTTTTGTTTAACGTTAGTGCAATGTTTTTTTTACATCGATAGGACATTTTTTGATAACATTCGAGAACTCTTTTAACCCCCTTTGAGTGATTTGATGAAGATTTTGTAGAGAAATCTGTGCTCTATGTCATGAAAACAAAACCTAAAATGGAGCTAGAGAACCCTCCTTTTGAGCATGACAGTGGAGGAGTAAACTCCAATTTAACAAAAATCAGTTTTATATCATAGAGATGCATGCGCCTTATATCAGATATTAAGATGATAAGATACTAATCTTGGCTAAATAGTTATGCTAAGAGGTGATGCCTGCTGTACAAAACCCAGCACTCCTCACTAAAACACCTTTGCAATGAAAATGGTGTTTCATGAGCACTGGTGCGAATTTGTAACTTCTGACTCTCGACTGACCTGTTCCGAAAGGAACTGTATTACACCTCACCTATGTTTCTTAGTTAGGTACATTTTAACATCCTTCTCAACCATATCTTTATACCGCTTGATGGATGAGGGAGATTCTAGACCTGAACATAGGCTTTGTAGTTGGCTGTCTGGAGGCATGTAATAATTTGGGACCCATATTGATCCCATATGAGCAGGTCGGTTGAGAGTCAGAAGTTATAAATGCCTGCCAGTGCTCAATAAGCACCATTTTCATTGTAAAATCCTTTTGGTTAAGATTAAATAAATAATATTTTTTTTAAAGAATAAATTTTACACTGTCGGTGGAAAATGTGTGGTGACCGTCCAACCAATACCACTGTCGGCCCGACGGCTATGTGACATCTGGGTACATATTATAACGTCAGTATAATGTTACTGTGATGTTATAACATTACAATACATGGTATAACATCAGTATAACTTTACTGTGACGTTATAATGTACCATAACCAAATAATAACGTTACCCTGATGTTACTTAACGTTATGTGTTAGCTGGGTCTTCCTCCTCCCCCTCCACCTATTAGAAAAAGTGTCAGGAGGCTAGGCTATGGAAGAAACTACATGGATCTGCAATCTAAAGTGTTATATATATATATATAATTCAAAGGCTTACTTATAGCTCACAACTTTTAAGGTGAATAATATATGAAATCATGTAGATAAATATTCATTAAATATCGAATCGAGAGCTTCTGTGGCCGCCATCTTAATTTTTAGTTTTCTCTAACAATTTCGTAACTTTATGCCAATATCGATAAGCACTGTATGCTGGAACCACATCATCCACAGCTTATTTATAGTTAAAGTAGTTTTGCTCGGATTTAAGCAGGTTTGATATTCAGCCATACCCTGCTTGAATAGGGGTGAATCTACCCCTCCCCGTGTTGGCCAACCGGGACTTCGTGGAGCCCCGTAATGGACAAATGTATTCACAACTCTATATGATAGCTTTAAAAAAGTGTGTGTGTGGGGGGGGGGGGGAAATTACATTGGTTAGTAGAGGGTCAGCTACTAGAGGGTTAAGCAAAATTCTTAAGGAGGGGCATAAACACAAAGCTTAATCAGAACAACTACACTTTGGGGACAGTGATATTTTGTTATTGTTTTTCGGTGTTGGTGTTGTTGATGTGAAGAATAAAACTCTATCTCATGCTTAGACCAGTGCCTATAGTGTGTTCACTATTATTCCAACATCCTGTACCCATGATCTGGAATAAGTGGTCCCGACCAGGGAATCAGCGTTGAACTGACCAACTTGCATAGTTCGATGAAAGCATTAACTTTCCGAAAAACAAAATACCTATCTAGATGTGATCATACATATATAACTTAGATATTGGTAGTGATTGCATGACACTGGATACATGTAGATGTAGTGCCGCATAAGAGCGCATGTTAGGCAGCTTATACATTGTTAGTGCTGAAACCTATGGTGTCAGAATTTGGACGTGTTTGCCAACATTAATTTATTCATGGTTCGCTTCAAATATCTCGAAGTTAACCATGTATTATGAAGTTATTTCGAACTAAATAAAGTAAGGTCAATTATAACAATCAACTTAATATATTTATCTATAAAAAAAGAACCCAAGCAATACTAGAAACTCAAAACCATCAGATTGTGCAACTTTAACCAGTCATAGTTCTGTTTTGTTGGTGTTGTTTTTTGTTGCTACGCAACAATGTAAACTGCGCGAGACCATGTTGGGGTCTTCCCGCCTTATTTTGGCACTGGTTAGTCTCGCTGCGTTATACAGTACAACCCGGTTAAACCAAGCTCGGTTAAACCAAACGATCGGTTAATCCAAACTTTTTTCGGTGGCCCGGCAAAATACTACCATTTATCATATAAAAAAGTTGGTTAAACCAAAGTCGTTTAATGCAAACATCGGTTAATCCAAACAGAATTTGAGGCCCCAGGCCCCTTCCGGTACAGTTAAACCAAACTTTCATGTGGTTATAGGGTCATCTGAGACCCCACCGACTTTTTTATATGATAAATGGTAGTATTTTGAAGGGACTCTAGAAATTTGTTTTGATTAACCCATCGTTTGGTCCATCCGAGACTGATTTAGCGGGATTATACTGTATGTGCATAAAAAACAATAATCAAAGTGTCCACGTACATTGTATATTACATGTGCAATACACTCTTACTCAAAGTCAAAGTCGAAGGCAAACCTCGGTTAAAACAATGATCGGTTAATCCAAACAAATTTCTAGGGTCCCTTCAAGTTTCGTTTAACGGGGTTATAGTTTTATACTGTACCCCATGGGTCGGGGCTGGGGCCGGGTCGGGGCCGGTGTCATGGTATAAAACCCCGGCCCGATCGCAGCCCCTGCCGTGAAGACAGTTGACTAAGCATTTATTTTTGTAAAATAAATTTAAAAGCTTTCATTGGATCGATTAAAAATATCTTAATGCGCGATTGAAGAGGAAGATCTGAAGTATTTAATGTAACCTAAGAGCAATTTATGCTGAAAGTATTAAAAACAGAGATAATAGTGAAAGTTGGGATATTCTGGGTGTCAGTGCAATCTTCATACAGAAAAAGTGAAATATCTCTAAAGCTACACCACTTAGAAACAAGCTGCTTGGTACACATATAGAAAACATATTCGACGGATAGATTATATTAAATTTATACGGTTAGGGTTGTGCATTTCTATTAATCTTTAATAGACACTGGCAGTGTGTATTCGTTCTGCAGCCGATCTGCGCTTGTTTACAAACTCTGCGCATGCGCAGAAGCCATGGCAGGGGCTGCGATCGGGCCGGGGTTTTATACCATGACACCGGGTCGGGGCCGGGTCGCCAACCATTTTTGAATGGCGCTGACTGGACTGGTCACAAGGAGGTTGCAAGTGCAGCAGCTGCAACCTCCTTGCGTCCAATATTTCCGAAATGGAAGCTGGGAGGTTGGCAACCTCGTGGCGCCAGTGCGTTAGGAGGACGGTAGTAGGACGTTTTGACGTCGCGAATCGATCGTAATGGCCCTGTCACACTATGACGTAATGCGGCAGCATAAGCCGACATAGGTGAAATTTGGCGATTATGTTGAGATACGTTGAGATATGTTACTCGTTCGTTAAGCCTACGTCGAGTTACGTCGAGTTACATCGAGTTACATCGAGTTACGTCGAGATATGGTGATACACGTCAAGGTTTTGGACATACCCAAAACTTTCTAGGGAGCTCAACATAAAGGCCATTACGTTGGGTTATGTTGGGCTTACGTTGCACTCACATTAGGCTTATGTCGAGAGACGTTAGACTTTCGCTAGAGCTACATCGGTCTATGTTGAGCTACGTCGACTTACGGAGAACCGGGAGGAACCTATCTCGACATAGGTCTAACGTGTCTCTGACGTGTGTCTAATGTTAGTCTAACGTAAGTCTAACATGTCTTGACATATTCGACGTAGTTGATGAACGGCTGGCACGCGCGTAACATATGTAACGTGCTCCAACGTTCTTCGAACGTAAGCGAACATGCTGTGAATGTGGCATGAAAGTTTTGCTTCAGTGTCCGTACGCTAAGCACACTGGACTGTCGTTAGACGGACGGCGCTCACTCATGGGCCTGATGTCGACTCACGTTACAAATTATGCCAGAGTCACATGTAGCTAGATTAGGGCGGGCGTAATTACGTGAGTCCTATGCTGAGCCGTCGCTAGGGTTTCGCTAGGCTGACACCGTGCACGCTGGAGGCTCGTTAGCCTTACGTTGGGCCTTTTTTTTACCTTCTAACTCGTTGAGACACGTTACAACTACGTTGGACCAACGTTTCACCTACATCCACTACGTTGCACTGACGTCCAATTTGGCCCTAAAACGCAGAGAATTTTTACGTATCTCAACGTAAAAAAGTGATTTTTATGTTGCCCACTTGCTGGCCTCTTACGTCGTAGTGTGACAGGGGTATAAGCGAACGCAGGCTGTGACTGCGGTATTGTGGATACACACCTGTGTGTTCTGTTAACCAATTTGCTGTACTGCATATTAAAAATACGAAACAATCAATGTTGATGTTATTGTCGTAATTATTGAGTGGAAGGTGTTAGGTTAATGCATTCCCGATGCTTGTGCGCGGAGAAATAAGTTTGTTTGAATGCGGAAAAGTGCACTGAGTCAGGCGGTGATTGAAATGTTACCTACATTGTACAAATAACTATAGGGTCATGGGGTATGTTGCAACAACTGGGACACCATGTCTAGGACGGGACTTGAACCCACATTCCTTCTATTGCACGGAACGCATCTTAATGACTAACAATAGCCGTGTTTACACGGGCAATTGTAAAGCGAATTAGGCAAAGCGATTTATATGAAGCGAATTAGGGGCCCGTTTACACACGGAGCGGTTGAAGGCGGAAATCGATATCTGCGCATGAGCAAGTCCAGACTAACCAGCGCCAGTTTGGGTTCGTCGACATCGCCATGAGAGAGTATGGGTTCGACCTAGATATGTATGGACTGAATCATATTGGTTTGGAACGGTCAAAACTTCTGCTGGGCAGTGAAACCCTAAAAATAAATGATGAAAAAAATATCTGTGCACAGCTAGAGGTTTCATAGACCAAATTATATAATATGTGCTTTTGATCAACCGGAAAATAAACAAACTGAGGTCTTGACTGCGCATGCGTGTGATGTGCTTAAGCTAGTTCGCTTCATATAAACCACCTCGCGAGGTGGTTTACATAAAGTGAATCATATGAAGCGAATCAGCCCTAATCCGCTTCAGTGGCGCGTTTACACGGCGAATGTGAGGCGAACTAGGCAAGGCGATTTATATGAAGTGACTTAACTCGCCCATGTAAACACGGCTATAGTCTTACCACCAACTTGACTGGTCGCCCTATCTATACCAATCCCTCCTATTCTGTTCACGGCCAGCAGAATGGCCTGGCATGAAATATCCTAGCTTGATTTGAACACAGAAATTATTTCATGGTTACAACAATATTGACAATTGCGACATTCACAAATTATAAGCCGTCAGTGTTTTTTGTTTACTTTTAAAATTGAGAAATTGTTTTCATAAAGTAACTGAAGATCTACTTTCTAGACAGTGCATCCAGCGAGTAGTGACGAGGATAATTTTCCGATTGCCACATATGGCATCTAAGATGAACATCAAATGTCCATTCTTATTTAAAACATTACTTGTGGCGAGTGTGTAACTAACCCTGAGATGCCTACACCCCTGGCGCGATCTGGTCTGCCGGCTCCAGGCAGCTTGTGGCCTAGATAACATCCCCACCTTAACTTTTGGCTCAATGTCAGGACAATGTTAGTGGGCTATCCAGTGGGGCACCACTATAAAGTCGTCATGAGTGTGCACTGTCTCTAGTCGGTACCCGTCCTGATATGACCTTAGAGGTTGCCAGGACGTAAAACTCCAACAACCAACCTATCTCTTGGCCTGGGCAAGGACCTTCCAAATTAAGGACACAGCGGTGAAACACAAGGCTCTTAAAAGAAAAATACAGTTTTACCTGTCGTGTCTTAGAAATAAATAAAAATGTGTACAAGGCCCAGGGGCCTAGCTTCCATTTGCGCAGGTATGCAGCTGTGTACCACCTGAAATTACAAATGGTCATGTTGCTTTGGCAACATGGGTAATTCGGGACCGATACGGGACAGATACCGCTGCCCTATTCCACACCCGGCCTTAACGTTATGACCCATTCCCCCCTTTTATTAAAGTTGCATAGTCCGATGGTTTTGAATTTTTGTATTTTTTCTGAGATAAATATATTAGATCGATCAGTAGTATCTCCTTTACATTAGTTCAAAGTTATTTTAATTTTAAATGGTAAACTTTTTAGATATTTTGAGTGCAAACATGGAAAATTAGTTTTGGCAAGCTTGCCAAAACTCTGACACCATAGACTGCTGCAGTAATAGGTTCTGTTAAATTGACTCAGTGGTGCCTTCTACGCAGAAAAAATGTTTAATAAGTGCATCAGTATCTAAGTTAGATATGTAAAATCAAATCTAGATAATTGGTTTGGTTTTGAAAATTTGAACTGCACTAACTCCAGTGGCGACACCGGTGCATGCGACGGTAGCCGTCGCCTGTACCTGGTGACCCATCTGTGACGTCACTTCCGCCCCTGCCTCCACGCCATTGGCGCTTACCCTCCAGCGGCGTGTGGTGTTATCCCGCTAACACAGGGTAGCTAACACCTGCTTGGGCCTAATATATTGCCTTCTCTACCCACCGGGAACCAGCGCGCTTGTTACTGAGGCGGCGGCGGTTTGTCGATGTGCGACAGTATGGATATCGACATCGGCGATTTGTTTACTTTACATTCGTCGATTCGACAATATTAATATCGCCGCCAATGCGGCGGCTGCGTTAATATCGCTTCGTTTTTAGGGTTAATTTGATTAAATTTAATTCTATTAAATATGATAGCATTGAATAGATTTGGCCTCCATCCTGACACTAACCTAACACTAACACCGCTGTAAACCTGCTATGAGCAGAGTTAGAATTTCCGAGTTTAAACTCGCGGTGTCAGGCCTAACACTGCTCCATGCATACCAACTTTTCGGCGCTAAACCAGAAATCCTGCCCTAACCGCGGTTTGGCTCGCTAACACCGCTCCATGCATACGGGCCCAGGGGCATAAGCATATTCAGCGCTGAAAGGAGCGGGACAACCAGCCACGTTTGAACCCGTTTGAGCCCGTTTGAACTTGCTGGAAATCGCTGTCGAACTTTGCTACGCAAAACACAGGGTAGACGACAGCGACTTAATACCTTGACAATGCACTGCCACAGAGTAGCGCATGCTGAATCGAGGAACAACTACACTGGTCCCTCCCTACAAATCTTCAATATATGGTCTGATGACGTCACCAGGTTTTGATTGACTGATTGGTGGTTGCTTTACGCCGTGTCGGTAGCATAGGCCATATTCATGGCGAGAAATGTTTGTTTTTTGTTAAACCATCGCTTTTACATGAAAAAGCAGACAATCAATTATGTGCAAATAGACACTCATTACATTAGAAAGCTCACAATCATGTATTTGTGGTCAAGGGAATCAAATTCCCATAGAAAAAGAAAAGTTTTATTAATAATTGATAGAATCTATTTCGTAAACTATATGAGGTGGTACAGTCCAGCTGCCCTCAAAAAGGCTAAAATGTTTTCCTGTTTTACCTTAGTAAAAAGGTCATGCATACTGTCTGCAATGTAGAACTGTTGGCGCAGGGCCAAAAAATCAACACAACTTAGTAAAATGTGTTTGAGTGTCAGCGGGGACTGACACCCAATACATTCAGGGGGAGGTTCCCCCTTGAGCAGAAAAGCATGTGTAAGCCACGAGTGGCCAATACGGCAGCGGCTAAGGACCACTTGGTCCCGCCGACCTCCCGCATGAGTCTGTGGTGGCTTTCCCACAGATGGTTCAATTTCTTTAAGTTTATTAATGTTTTCATCCCACTCATGTTGCCATTTGGATTTTATGTGGGTGGCTATTAGTGGTTTCAGATCAGAGTGAGGGATCAGACACGGTTCAAGATCACAGTTGAGGGCCTTCTTCGCAGCCCGATCAGCTCATTCGTTTCCTTGTATGCCAGCATGGCCAGGCACCCAGCACAGGTGGATGTCATACCCATCCGTTGTCAGTTGGTTCATTATATATATGACCACCGACATGCCCGAGGCAAGGCATACGACCCCGTCTTCCCGACCCAGATCATCCACCTCACCGCCGCATTAAGATCGCCTGGGGCGGTCATGAACTACCTCAGTGCGGCCTGGACCTGGGTAAACCTCCACGATGGCAAGGTGGCCAGTTTCAACACACACCTGGTATTGATACTCAAGCGAGGCGTCTTCCGGGCCTCCAACCACGTTGTCCGCCAGGTGCGGTGCCCCCACTGATGGTTCAACAGCTCGGCTCAGTGGTATGATACCTCAGGTCGGCAGGGCCCAGTGCCCAGGTACTAACATCTGGTATCCTGCTGGGGTTCTTCATCCTCCTCCCGCAAGGGAATCTGCTGATCACTGGCCGAACTGACGATCCGGGCCACACCGTCCGAGGCTCGCCCTCACAGACTTCAAAACCCACCTCACGGTCCGTGTCCGTTCCACATTACAGCGTATGCTGGGAGCGTATTGAAAACCTACGTTAGTCCTGCGGGTGCCAGCCTATGATGACCTTTGCTGACCTTTTGGGTGGGTTTGAGCGTATGTGGAACCTATGAGGAGCGTATGAGGAGCGTATGGGAGCGTGCTGTGACATTTTTTGACGGTTTTGATTGGCATGTGGAGCATATGAGGAGCATATGAGGAGCATATGAGGAGCGTATGATTATTTTAGGAGCGTATAAGGAGCGTATGAGGAGCGTATGAGGAGCGTATGTGCGACCTATGTTATCTCTCCGCGGTCCGCCGCCTGGTGGCTCCTGGGTATATATAGCCTGCAGCAACAGTCTCCCCTCACTCTGCCACCATGCCTGCTAAGAGGAACACCACTGCTGCTGCTGCTTCTGCTACTGCTACTACGACTACTACTACACATACTACTGCTACTACACCAGCCTCCAGAGCTGCTGTGACTACAGGAGGAAGACTAGGCCGTGGGAGAGGCAGAAAGTGGCAGACTTTACAATGCTGTCCATCACCAGCCTCCTCACCTGCCTCGCCACCTCGCCACTCTCCACACCACTCTCCAGAACACCACTCTCCAGAACACCACTCTCCAGAACACCACTATCCACTGGAGGAGCTGGAGATGCAAGTGGAGAGGGCGACGACGCAACGCTGGAATCCCCGCTCCAGCTCGCCATCTCCTGCCTCTCGGGGCAGTTCACGGGCATCGTCCGCTGCCTCCGCCGCCACCACTGCCTCCAACGCCTCCAACGCCTCCAACGCCTCCAACGCCTCCACCAGCACCGGTGGCCTCTCCGCGTCAAAGAGCCGGAGGGCCAAGAAGAGCGACTGTTCTCTGTCGGTCTTCTAGGAGGATCAAATGTTGGACTTCCTCCAGGAGAACCCCATCATGTGGAACATGAAGCTCACGGATTACCGCTGCTCAGACAAGGCCAAGGCAAAGGCCAAGATGTAGGAGGACCAAGCGACATTTCTGGGGACCACAACAGTCAATCTCCAGAAGTGGTTCAAGTCGCTCAGGGACACGAACACGCGGCTCCACAAGAAAAAAAGCGGGGACGGAGCCGCTGAGCTGACTGAGCGGGAGCAGTGGATCCTGCGCAAGTTCGGGTTCCTGCGGTCCGTCGTCCGTCACCGACTGGAGCCCTCCAGGAGTGTAAATACATAATCTTTTATCGTTCTGACAAGTGCGGCCATTAGTATTCTCGTAAAACCGCTTGTATTCTAAGTTTGTTATGTTATGCTTTTGTTGTATTTATGTAAATATTCTAGTAATTTGTTAAATGTTATTTATTTATTTAATGTTGAGTTGTTGTGTAGTTGTTCTTAAATCGAGATATTGACAATAGATGTATCGAGATATAATCGTTATAAATCCATGTTTGCATTTAATGTTAATTATTTTTGCTTTATATATTTTTGATTTACTGTTGACTTGTTGTGTCTTTTGTCGAAATATCCATTTGCGTTCATGTTACTTATGTTATTTTATGATTTTTTCTTGCAGTTGGCCGCTCCTGTCGCGTCTCCGCAGCTCGATCTCAGCGGGGAGGAGCATGTCCCGACCGATGTGGAGGTGGCGATGGACGAGGAGCTTCCACCCACTCCTCCCGCTACATCGCGAGAGTGGGGAAAGGGGAGAGGGAAGCGATCTGCCCCAGTCGACGACAACCTCCTCGCTGCCATCCACAAGAGGTTCGATGAGTCTGGGGACATCCTCAAGGTGATGCAGCCGCCTCCGACACCGACGGTGATGGTGACGAAGCGAGTGGCATTCGCCAACTATGTGCGGGACATGATCCTCACGATGCCGGCCCATCCTGATATGACCTTAGATGTTACTATGATGTAAAACAACAACAAACAAACAAACACGATGCCGGAGGAGCGGTTTGTGTCCGTTTGCGGTCCACTCAACCGCATGGTGTCGCACCATCTGGAGGATGAGGAAGGAACATTTGTGGGCCCGGTGGTTCGTGTGGCTGCTCCTGCTCCTGCACCTGCTCCTGCACCTGCTCCTGCTCCTGCACCTGCTCCTGCACCTGCTCCTGGACCTGCTTGTGTGTCTGCAAGTGAGGCATATCAGCGTGAGTCCACCAGTGGACTCACCAGCCACCACCGGCATCACCATGGGCTTCACAGACACACGAGTATGTGCAGCGCTATATGGGGCAGCCACACATTCATCATCAGCAACAGCCACAGCTGCCTCTGCCAAGTCTTCCGCCTCGGCCTCTACCTCCAACCTCCGTGGGTCACGAGGCGGCCGCAGCTCCGCTGGTGGTACGGCTGTCACCGCCGCACACTGCTGGACAACTACGGACATTTGGGATGGCGGGGCAAAACGAGGGGCTCTCCCGGAGTCGTGGTGCGTGCGGGTGCTCTGCCCACTGTGGGTGCGGCATGGCCGGGGACTTGCGCTGCCGCAGACATCGTGACTCCGACACACGGCGACCCCACCCAAGTGAACTTGTCTGAGTCGGCCAGCCCAGAAGGACTATTGAACTTGTCGGGGCTGTCCGGGATATCTGGCATGTTGGGCGGAAATTTGGACTTATTCCCCTCATCAACCACACAGTCGCCAGCTGATGCCACATCTAATGGCAAGGGAGAGAAGTGATTGTAAATATGTGTAGATATGTAGTCTTAGTTTTTATTTATCTTTGTACATTTGTATGTATATATGTATATATATTGCATGTTTATATATTGTTTGTACATTTTTATGTATATATGTAAATATGCCAAGATGTTTAAATAATTAAATATACTGTCAATTTTAATTTTTGTGTCCGCGTTCAGTAAAGGCATGCCATCATTTAATTGTTATACATTAAAGTACAATTAAAATTAAAACATAAATAAAAACTTAGAATGTAAAATATTTATAATAATCTTTCTCCTTCCCCTTTCTCCCTTCCCTCCCTCCCTCTCTCTCTCTTCCTCCCTCTCTCTATCTCTCTTCCTCTCTCTCTATCTCTCTTCCTCCCTCTCTCTATCTCTCTTCCTCCATCTCTCTATCTCTCTTCCTCTCTCTCTCTTCCTCCCTCTCTATCTCTCTTCCTCTCACTATCTCCCTTCCTCTCTCTCTATCTCTCTTCCTCCCTCTCTCTATCTCTCTTCCTCCCTCCCCCTCCCTCCCCTCCCTCCCTCCCTCTATCTCTTCTCCCCCTCCCTCCCTCCCTCTAACTCGTCTCCCCCTTTCTGTCTCTGTGTCACTCTATTTTCCCCTGTGTTCTTAGTATGTATGTAAAAGATTAATTCATGTAAAAAGAGAGGAGATTCATTACAATTACGTTAACTAGATGACTTTAAATTAGGGAGCGAAAGAACGTAACAGACATGTAAAATTGTGTTTTCATATCTATAAAATGATATTGTTTATTTTACTAGACATATAAACATATTAGCATCTCATATAACAGGAGATATGTCACAACATCACAGACATGTAAAAAGCGATAACAGTACAGTGTCAAGAAAAGCACATAAGTTTGCAAAAACAATAGACAGACACAGCGCATACAGACTGATAAAATGTTTTGTCAGATCATCCTGTCTTGCCATGACAGTGCTCCGGCGGGTGAGACGACCCAGTCTTTAATTAGATTGCGCTGTTCCTTTCCTAGCTTGGACGCGGTGTTGGGGTTAACAGGTAAAACGTCAATGTCAGGAAGGTTGTGGCCCTCTCCCCAACCTCCAATCACAAAGTTGTTGTTGGCTGTCTCGGGACGATCCAGCTGCATGTTCTGTAGTGCTGGGTAGCGTGTCCTCATGAGGTTGTGCAGAACAATGCATGCCTTGACGATGATCTTCACATTGGAGGGGTGGTGCTGCATAGTCGTCACCAGCACTTGGAAGCAGTTGGCTAGAATGCCAAAGGCATTCTCCACCACTCTCCTAGCTCGGGAAAGCCGGTAGTTGAAGAGTCGCTCGTCATTGGTCAAGCCCCTCTTGCCGTACGCCTTCATCCTGGTCGGCCTCACTGCAAAGGCGTCGTCACCGATCAGAAAATACGGCACATCCTTTTGGCCGTGGACGAGCGGTTCACGGTTCGGAAAGCCGATGGTGCCACCTTCTGTGCCCGCCTTCAGCTCGGAGGCATTGTAAATCTGGGCATCGGACGCGGAGCCCAAACCGCCAATATCTGCCCAGATAAATTTGTAATCCGCATCTACAAGCGCCAACAGGACCACGGAGAAAAAGCCCTTGTAGTTGTAGTAGAGCGACCCACTCTTTGGAGGGCACCGGCAGGCGATGTGCTTCCCATCCAGGGCCCGTATGCATGGAGCAGTGTTAGCGGTGTGTGGTGTTATCGCTCTAACACAGGGTAGCTAACACCGGTTATCGGCGGCATTGAGAACTATGTCAAGCCGTATGCATGGGCGCTTAAACGGTGAGTGTTAGCTAAACGTGAATGTATTTATAGATTTGAGAAATCCCTCGATTCGACAATATGAATAACGCCGCCAATGCTGCGGCTACATTAATATCGGTTCGAATTTAAGGTTAAATTGATAAAATTTCACTTATTGCGTATGTAATTCTGTCAAATATGATCGCATTGAATAGATTTGGGTATAATATATTGCCGCCGATTCGGCGGCGACGGCGGTGGCCATGTTTATTTGACGTTGGACAGTGTGGATATCGACGTCGCTGCGGCGGCGGCGATTTGTTTACTTTACACTCGTCGATTCGAAAATATTAATATCGCGGCAGTTACGGCATCAGCGTTAATCTCGCTTCGGATTTAGGGTTAAATTGATAAAATTTCACTTATTGCGTATTTAATTCTGTCAAATATGATAGCATTGAATAGATTTGGGCTCCATCCTCACACTAACCTAACACTAACACCGCTGTAAACCTGATATGAGCAGAGGTAGAATTTCCGAGTTTAAACTCGCGGTGTTAAGCCTAACACTGCTCCATGCATACCAACTTTTTGGCGCTAAACCAGAAATCCCGCCCTAAACGCGGTTTGGCTCGCTAACACCGCTCCATGCATACGGGCCCAGAGCGCCACAGGTATGGGGGAAGTTCCACCTCTCTGAAAAGAGGTCCGCGACGGCATGCCACCCTTCTGGAGTCGTCGGACACGTCATGACCTCGGCCATGTACTCATCGACGATGGCCTTACAGACTTCACACACTATCAGTGACTGTGTGTTGTGGGGCACCCTCCACCCAAACTTCATGGAGGAGTATTTTGTGCCAGATGCCAGGTGCCGCAGAGAAGTGCTATTTTCAGCGCCGGCTCGAGCGGCACCCTGAATGTGGTCCGTTTTTTGGCGATCCTCGGTCCCACTCGCGCCACAATCTCGTCACACAAATGGGGAGGCAGCCGCGTGAAGTTCACAAACGACGCCGTGTCCTCGCTGCGGAGCTCGACCATCAGCTTGTCGAACAAGCCAAACTGTGGCCGCCTCCCAATCCAGGGTCTGAGCCACACTGATCGTCGCCACCGCTCCCTCCTCCTTCGTCTCTCGATACGGGATGCCAGAAGAACCATGTGGTATAGACCAAGCTCATGGTGATAAAGGGCAACTCTGTAGAAAAGCTGGAACTGTACTTGCAGTGCCTGGGCATCCATCCTGTATGAGCAGCAGAGCAGGAATGACCGAAGAAGGTGCGCGTCGCCTTTATATACCGAGACCATAGGTCGGGCATACGCTACTCATACGCTTTGCATACGCTACAAATACGCTCCCATACGCAACTCGTAGGTTCTGCGTACGCTGCATACGCCCGAGATATGCCCCTGACGCAAGTTGAGCGTACGAGTAGCGTATGCCGGTGTACCCCTAGCATATGCCGGCGTACCCCCAGCATACGAGGAGCGTATGCCGGCGTATGAGAAGCATATGAACCATACGCCCCCGTAGGTCGAGATTTTTTTAGCATGCACAACAAAATTTGGACGGACGGACGGGACAAAGTGTATGGCGGCGTACAGCGGCACATGACGGTGTATGCGGAGCGTACGTGTAGCGTACGCGTAGCGTATGGCGGCGTATGCCGACGTATATGACGTAAAGCGCCTACGCCGCCGTACGCTCCCGCAAAAAACCCTAATGTGACAGCCCCTTAAGACATCAAAGACCACATCCGATGCCTTCACGATACATATCCCACGTATCCCATCCTCCGAATGCTGCCTTGTCCGTGCCTAACAGTGATAACAAAAGAACCACTGACTTGATCCCCTGGCGCCCGCCTTCCTCACACCGGCCTACGCCGCCGTACGCTCCCGCAAAAAACCCTAATGTGACAGCCCCTTAAGACATCAAAGACCACATCCGATGCCTTCACGATACATATCCCACGTATCCCGTCCTCCGAATGCTGCCTTGTCCGTGCCTAACAGTGATAACAAAAGAACCACTGACTTGATCCCCCGGCGCCCACCTTCCTCACACAGGTGATGCGGATTCCGAGGGACACCAGTTTGCCAGGGACACTTCCATTGAAATGCATTGTTAACGGCCTTGAGCAAATCTTCATACGGAAGAAGTCAAATATCTCTCAAATTACACCATGTAGAAACTAATCGCTTGGTAGACATAGAGAAAACATATTTACCATAAAGACTGTATTAAATTGATAAGGTTAGGGTTCTTGATTTCTATTAATTTTGAATAAAACTAACGTTTTGCACTGCGCGTACCGTCAAACTCAAGGCATTGTCAATGGTTGTGAGCCATCTTCATACATAAAATACAGAAGAAGTCAAATATCTCTCAAATTACACCATCTAGAACCAAATCGTTTGGTATACATATAGAAAAGATCTTTACCAAAAACAATATATTAAATTTATAACGTTAGTGACAATGCTGTTCGATTTTGACGCATGTGCAGAAGCGATGTGTCCCTCGCAAACTGGTGTCCCTCGGAATCCGCAACACCGGCCGACGGGCCATACTATGTAGTTCCGTCTCATGTCCTGAATTGAAATAAATACAACTTCGTAGAAGTGCTACAACGGTTGGCTCAGTAATACATTCCTTTGTTGCATTGTGTGAACCTAGGGCTCATTCTCAGGTTCAATTTTTAAATTTAAAAAAAAGAATCTACCAGGGTGAGTGTGGCGGTTTCCAAATGATGTAGATTTTTAGCTTGGAGCATGACATTAATCTTGCTTTGTTCCCAAGATACTTCCAAATCAAACTTTCCACATCTATAGGGCCTACACGCCAAGGTCATGGTTTGTGAAATATGTTGTACAACTACGCATTTCATTATAATTAAGAGGTGTACTATATATATGTATACATGTATGTATATACGTATATATATACATGTTATCTGGATAGAAAAGTGAGTGACAAACAGAGCGTGAAACGTAATGGCCCTGTCACACTACGACGCTTCTCGCCGGCGACCCGTCAACGTGTGGTGTTTTTGGGCGATAATGAGTGAAATATCGAGACGCGCTGGGGGCGCGTTATGCGTGCGTCGGTACACGTCGGTACATTATCGTTGACGTTGATGGTCGGCGCGAAACGCCGGCGCGCGTTCCCTATCGCCCAAGGTTTTGAACATGTCCAAAACAACCCAACGACTGCCAGCGCGCGCAAATATATGGGTAAGGAGGTTAGGCGCGCGTCGCGCTGCATTGGACGCGCCGGAATAACGTTATGGGAACGGTAGGAAGACGGCGCGCGCGCGGGAGGGTCGTTGCTCACGCGTTGCGCAAACTGGGCCGTTTTTGTTTTATGCCCTAGCATCATTTAAGGTTAAATGAAGACATCGCACCAAACTTTTTTTTTTTTTTCCCCAGCGCGTCGACACACGTTGGCCGCGCGCGCATAACGCGCCGCGCTGACGCCGATCTTTTCCCCCAAACCGCCGAAAAGTTTTACGTTTCTCGACGCGCAAGATTTTATTTTCAACGCTGACGGATCGCCGGGAGAAGCGTCGTAGTGTGACAGGGCCATAAGAAAGATAGCTTTCATGTGGCATACAATGTTTGGCATTGACTTGGGTCACTGCCAGTGTTCCGTTTTACAGTGCGTCATCTGCTGCTAGTGTTCGTTTTACAGAAGAATAGGTGCTGAAGAAATGAATAGTTTTATTCAGGTCATTAAATGGTGTTGTATATTTAAAGAGTCTTGGATATTAAATATCAAAGTTCAAGCTCAAATTAATCGTGTGTCTATATTTCATGATATATATTATATATTATATATCATGATCCTTGACCCTGATCCTTACCTTCGTGTTCGTAGATTCGTAAGAATCTTAGTAATACGTTAACTTACAAGTAAGTCTAGTAATACTGTTTTATATATTTATATCCACATAATAAATTATATAGCACATATATATAGCTAGTATATGGATATACGGGTATAAATCTTCGGTAGGAGGTTTATTATTATTATTGTTACTGTATAATATTGTTAATGTCCAATAACTGACGAATCTTGGTACTTCTTGGTACTTGGCAGTTCTTGGTACTTCTGCTCACTCCGTGTATGGATCACTTTGCTTCGAAAACACGAATCTGGACCTTCCTAGTAATTAACGAGTTATGAGAGTAGGACATGGTCTGGAACCCATTCTGTTCCTCTTGCAGTTTTGCCCCTGAAAGTAGAAAAGGGGAATGTCAGCCTAGAGCCACAGCAGATGTTGCCTAGAATCCCAGTTTCTAGGAGCCTAGTTGTGCTACCATCATTATTCAGTCTACTTAAGCAGTCAGAAACTGTGCTATCTTTGCTTCTAATATAAGCGGCGGAAATTGTGAAATTATATTCCACCGAGAACCAGAATAGTTTTCTTAAAAGGGTCATTATGGGAGGAGACCTGGACCTCCCCATACATATAGCCGCTAGTACAGTAGTGGTGTCTGTCATGATCAGGACTTTGGAAATATGCCAATATTCCACCCAACGGGTAGCTGCTGCAAGGACAGCCCACATTTCCAATGTGTTGATCCGGACAGAGGAAGACCGAGATGGGTATGGGAGAAAAAGAGGTTTATTACAGACTATATAACATATAATGACACAAGGTATCAGTCTAGTGGGCGAGAGTGTCCAGGGTTCAGTCCACCTGGTCCACGTCTGCGGAAGGAGAAGGAGCACTCTGGGAGGAGGTAGGCCCGGGAGCCGACCCCCTGTAGTGTAGTTAAAAAGATGGTGAGCGGGCATGGTAAATCCATGCAGGAGGAGTCTGGAACCCGAATGCGGGTCAGGCGGGGGCAGGGGAAGGAGGAGGAGGGAGCATGCGTTGCTTGGGGACATGACCATCTCGGGCTTCCCGCCGGATCAACCACAATTCGGAAATTATGGGCCGATCCGGACAGAGGAAGACCGAGACGGGTATGGAAGAAAAAGAGGTTTATTACAGCTATATAACATATAATGACACAAGGTATCAGTCTAGTGGGCAAGAGTGTCCAGGGTTCAGTCCACCTGGTCCACGTCTGCGGAAGAAGGAGCACTCTGGGAAGAGGTAGGCCTGGGAGCCGACCCAAAACACAAGGCTAAGGCTCTCGGGGCGTCGGAGGCCGCGATCTTCGGGACATACGCATGTACTGCCTCGGACTCCCAGGTTCCTTGTGCCATTATCGCAGAGAGGTCCACCCCCCTCGAGGCACAAGCCTGCGCCGCTCCCCTGTGCAGGCCATGCATCGGCTCCAGAGACGCCGGCCTCACGAAGGGCGGCACGGAGGAGGGGGGTGACATCACGTGGGGTGAGTGGGACCTCCGCGGGCGCCAGGAAGGCCGGGGCATCCCCAGGCGCGGGCATCAGGTCGATGGCGCACTGACAAGCGCAGACGGGGCAGATGGGCGATCCGGCGATGGCGGGCACGAATATGGAGACGGCCTGCGCCGGGGAGCGGATGGTTTTTGAAGAGCAGATGCGCAGGCGTAGTCCTCTCGGAGCGGGCCGGACATCATACCTGCGCAGCCTATGCGCCCCCCCCCCCCCATGGTGCGTACGAGGGACCCAGCAGGTTGGACTGCCTCAGGAAACTGAAGTATCCCATCACGGTCGGAGGTGCCCCAGGGCGCGCATGTACGCGTGGATGAAGGCAAGCATGTCAGGGGTGATGCTGGGGGCGCGCCGGACCGGCATCGCAAAGAGCCTTTCGCCGCCCCTCCTGGACCCAGGCCGGGGAGGGAAGCAGCCGAGGCCGGGGAGGGAAGCAGCTGGTGGAGGTGCGCGACGAACTGCCCGACGTTGTAGGGGGCGGGGGCCAGGTGGTCGACGCCCTGCTCGAGGGCAAACTCCACATATCTCCTGGCATGTCGGTCGTGGTTGCGCCATGTCCCTGGAGCCAGTGCAGCGCGATGGAGCTCCATGAGGTGCCGGTGTGCCGTCGGTCCATATTCTGAAACGAGTTAGAGGTCATGTGTGAGGAGTGCCGGTGAATGATGCACTCTGCTTCTAAATAGACCCCTTACGCGGCACTGATCACATACAAGGTCGAGGGCGACCCGGGAGAAGTGGGCGCGGCTGAGAGCATTGGCGAGCACCAGCTCGGCACCCGGCTTGTGCCGCACGCTGATAGTGAAGGACCCGAGGGCAGCGACCAACCTCTTGGGCACAAGCGCCGAGGGTGGGGTCGATCGCGCAGCCGGACTCGAGGGCCTGGGCGTTGTCGGTGTTCACCACCACCTCGTAGCCTCCCGGAGCCTCAGGTTTGAGTGCCTGGACCACGAGGACGAGGGACACGGCCTCGAGCTCATGGATGGTGGGGAAGGCAGCGAGGAACGCGTCGTCATACTGCTCGGCGAAGCATGCGGTCCTCGAGAAGGCCCCGTCCGCCCGTCAGGCAAGAGTCCCACTCGATCACCCATTGAGGACAGACGCAGGGGGGAGGAGGCACACACCGTTCCCGCCTGCCGCGAAATCGGTGAACCAACGGACGTCCTTCCTGAGGTCGGGGTCGACGTCCGTGGCGCCTGCCATGGGGGGCCGCTCTGAGGCTGCGGAGGATTCGCGCCATGAACCTCCTGCCAGGTGGTATGCAGGTGCGTATGTGGGCGAGGCAGCCGACGAGCCTCTGCAGTGCCCTTCTGGTGAGGGCGTCTCGGTCCAGCCAACGCTCGCACTCCTTGACGACCTCCCGGAGTTTCTGGTCCGATGTGCATAACACCATGGCCTCGGTGTCGCACTCGATGCCGAGCCAGACGAGGTGCACAGTGGGCAGGCAGCACTTGCCTGGCGCAAGGGCGAGCCCGAGGGAGATACCGATGTCCCGTAGGCCATCGAAGGCGCGCATCACCCTGAGGAAGGAGGCCTTGCAGCCGACGAAGTCATCGACGTACACGGTGCTGTAGTATCTGCGCTGCACGAGGACCCAGACGACCACAGCGGTCACGCGGTCGCAGGCGGCGCCCGAGGTCCTGCAGCCGAAGGGCAGCGCGATATCGAGGTACAGCCGCCCGTCGACTGTTATGCAAAATAGTGGGGCGGAGAGGGGGTCGGCCCGGGGCTGCCGGTAAACCCGGGAGACATCGGCCGACCAGCAAAAGGAACCCCTGCCCTCCTGCACAATGCGGCGTCCCAGGTCGGAGGCGGAGGGCAGCTTGGAAACGTGCGGGCGACCAAGGTACTCCTTCCTGGGGATGCCCGCGTTGACGCTGCGACCCGGGGGGTAAGAAAGGTCCACGATGACGCAGCGCCTGCCCGGGGTGGACTTCGGGCGCGTCATAATCGGGCTGCACTGAGCCCAGGGCGTGAATGGTGGGACAGCGAAGGGGCTGAGGAGGGCGCCGCGGCGCAGCTCTTCCTCCGCGTACCTGGTGACGTGGTGGGCGTGGTCGGGGTCCTCTCGGTGGTTCTTGTAGGTGGTGTCGGGGGCCCGGCTGCGCCATTTGGCGGGAACACGCGCTACCACAGGCATTGCCGCGGTGGCTTCCGCGAGCACCTTGCTCTGCGCCGCCATATCCGCTCTCTGCTCGGCCGCCTCCCGCCTTTGGTCGGCCGCTTGCCTTTCGAGTACGCCCCACCGCCTCTCGATGGCGTCGATGGACGCCTGCATACTGAGGAGACCGTCGGCTTGCTTCGCCTTTGCCGTCAGTTTTCGTGCGCAGGCAGACTGCAGAGCGGGAGGCGAGCACCGGACCAGCGGCGTGGGCGGCTGCGGGGACGCGCCGCCATCTTGCGAGTCGGTTGGGTCGCTCATGTCGGCTAGTGGCGTTGCGGTAGCCTTCCTGGTGGCATGCTTAGCGGGGTGGCCTCTAGGTGCTGCGGCCCTGCGGGTTCTCTGCATCTTCTGGCGTGACGTGGGTGCCTTTTTAACCTTTTTAAAACTTTTTGACGTGGGTGATACGTGGGCGGAGGCGGGAGTGGTAGACGTTAAATCCATGCAGGAGGAGTCTGGAACCCGAATGCAGGTCAGGCGGAGGGAGGGGAAGGAGGAGGAGGGAGCATGCGTTGCTTGGGGACGTGACCATCTCGGGCTTCCCGCCGGATCAACCACAATTCGGAAATGATGGGCCAATGTGTGCATTGCCTAGCGTGTCAGGGGAATTAACATTGTGGTGATTCAAGTAGTTCTCTAGATATATTCCCTCAGATCTTTCAAAAGTGCCAGCTAGCCAGTCATTTTGATACATAGCCCCGAATCCCCATAAGGACGCATCCGTATAGACGGAATAAGTCGGGGCGAATTTCCCCAGCATTTGTGCACTACCGTTAAAGATACTGGCGAATGGTAACCACCATTCAATGTCTTCCCGAAATACTTTGTTAAGTCTGACTTTATGGTAACTTTTTTTTACTGTACCAATCAGGTCATATATGTGTCTGGTGAATGTTCTACCACCCCGAATAACCTTAGTGCAGTGCGCCAATAGTCCTCACAGACACTCTAGGTCTTTTCTGGTCGCCTTCCTCCTATGGAGGAAGAGTTTGAGAACCTTATTTAATTTCTCTAGTGTGTCATTGGGACGAGTCATCTCTAACATAATAGAATTAATGATTATCCCTAGGAATCTGATAGCCGTTGAAGGAGGAATTAGTTTTTTGTAGCTGATATAAAATCCCAGTCTTCTGAGTATTGCTATAAATACCCTCGAGACCTGCCAGATTGTTCTTGGCTGTCCTCTACGAGGCAGCAGTCATCCAAGAAATTATCCACCCTTAGTACTCCCTCTCTGGTGGCACATCGAATAATAAGGTCAGAAATTTTCTGAAAATATAAGGACTAGATGATAGCCCCATGCATAACCTGGTATCAGTTAAATATGTTTCAGTCCCAGAGAATACCCAGAGAAGGCCCTGCCTCGATCTGTCGCGAGGATGAATAGGGATCGCCCAATAGGTGTCCTTAATATCGATGGTGGCCATCCAGTCACCCTGCTCGAGGCATTCAGCGACCGAGTCTACAAAATTATATTTAAACCTCTTGCAGGTGGAGCTTACAAACTGATTTACAGAAGCATCCTTAGGATGACTAGAATGTACTATCGTTCTGCTCCCACCCCCAGACACAAAAAACAGGAGTGCAAATAGGCTTATTTTCTACAATCTTTAGAATGCCTTGGCTGATCTGTGATCGAAGCTTATTTGTTATTATATTATAGTAGTCTGGTTTATGCATTTTTTTCATATTTACATAATATATATATATATATATAATGGTTGAATGCTCCGCACGTGGAAAAGGTTATCTTATTACCATACGGTATATGAGACAAGGGCATGAACTCAAATTAATTGTTTATATCCATATTTCATTATATACGTGAATATTTCCTCGGGTGCGACTCACGGTTTGAGGCATCCTTTAAGTGCCAGTCACACTATGTCGGATTGATCAAAATGTGTCAAAATGTTGCGATATTGGGTCAAAGGCCGCTGGACAAATGAACATTAAACGGACATGAAACGTGCATGAATGGATAGCCAACGGACGATAAGCGGATGACAACGGGTACCAACGTATATAACGAAAGCATTACCGGACAAACAGCGGTAAACCGACTGGCGAAAACCAAATAACAAATTGGCCGAACGAACATGTACCGGACACTTACCGGACTGTTGACATCACGTGATGGACGCACAGAATAACAAAAAGGCGCCGGACCGAATGCCGACAAGCACAACGTCTTTCGTGCTACCCGAGAACACAACAACTTTATCAGCCACCATCGTAGTTTGTTTGTCATGAGCCGAAACAAACAGACAGCCAAGGAGAGGAAGAAGGGGCAGAAGAAGCCGTCACCATCACCAAGCTCTTCCGTGTGGAGCGAGGAAGAGCTTGTTGCTCTTCATCCTCCTCCCCCGCCGGGCGAGATTGAGCTGCCCCGAGAAGAAGTGGCCGCAGCAGCAGTGGCAGTGGCTGAGCCAGAGCCTGTGGATATGCACCCACTGGCTAAAAAAAAACCTGCCAATTGCGAGATGAAGAGCAGGAGGAGGATGTGCTACTGTTGGTCGTGTGAACTCCTCTGGAACTCCAAGAGCAGGAAGTTCAAAATGAAGCCCAAGAAAGATTGTCTGTGGCCTGAGAAGGCGGAGGAGCTGGGCTATGATGGTAAATATATATATATATTTATATAATATTTTTGGTTTGTTTAATAATAATATTATTAGTAATATTTGTTTTAATATTAATATTATTTTTAATATTAATATTATTTTTACTCACTGTACCGTTGGTGTCATTGATTGTTAATTACTGAATTATTTTGGTAGTCAAGACACCGAGACCTAAATATGCAATGTGATAATATACAAATGTTGAAAGTGTTCAGAATGGTTTTCTGCCTTCCCATGCTCATACTCATATCCACTTTGGATTTGGTTGTTTTGTTGTTGTTTTTGTTTTGTTTATTCATTGAATAAAGCCTTTTGTCAGCGGCGTAGCACTGGTCTTCCAGCCATGTGACAATACAGTTATTTACAATATATGTATATGTAGTCTGATATTGTCATCAGCAGCTAGCTCAAGTCAGCTGAAATAACAATATTAATCATTTCAAGACTTACATATGGCATAGTTTGACAATTCACATATAAAATTGGAGTTATATGTTTTATACATACTTAGATACATACATGTGTATTGATTAGAGCTTTACATTATGGAGTGGTTAGGTGCATAGTTTCCCTTCACAGGTGTGTATGCCTACTGTGTTGCGAATTGCATAATTATCATGTTGTTGGAGAGCATTTTGAGATGGAGTGTTAGTAGAATGGTTTGTTTATTCTGTTGATAGAGCATGGTTAGCTTGTAGGGTTATGCTTAAAAGGTTATGCTTAAAAGGTTAATACCTTGGGTGGGCTTGGGTGGGTACATGAAGTAGCTTGAGTAAGTAGGTTGTTAGCTTTATCATGTTGCAGCCTCTCAAAGTTAGACTTATTCAAATTATAAGCACCATGTACCAAGTGTTGACTATAGCCTATAGCTGTACTGCCTCCAGTCCAGTGTCTGTCCATTTAGTGATGGCTGACTACGATACATCAGATCTATAGCATATTCCTACAATATTTTAAATATTTTTCTTTTATTAATAATATTTTATTTGTACCTGATATCTGTATATTGTGCCCGATTTAGGTGACAACTTATTTATGTTTGGCTTTGTTGTATTTTTCAGTGGCTGACTTGAAGACCTGGTATGTGGACCTATGGGACTCGAACACCAAACTGGTGTGTCAGCACTCGGAGGACGCAGCCCGGGTCTTCACCGATAGGCTTCCTGCGGGCACTGGTCCGCCACCGGTGGGAACCGGTGAAAAGTGTAAGTAATCTTTCAAATCCAAACTTTTTTCTGCCGCCCCGCAAAATACTACCACTTATCATAAAATTTGGTTAAACCAAAGTCACTTGATCCAAACTATCGGTTAATCAAAGCAAAATTTTCGGAGTCGCCTTGCAATACCACCAGTCATGTTTCATTTTACTGCCCTGTTTTAGAGTATATCAGCAAGACATATTATTGGGTTATTTTACAGTCTATCTACAATATTACATATTACTGCCATGCTTATCTCTATTACTACATTTTATTGCATTATTTAATATGTAATATTACGCATTACTGGCATGTTTAATACTAAATCTGTAATGTTACTTTTTGTTGCACCTGTAATATTACATATTACTGCCACATTTAAAACTCTATTTGTAAAACTACATTTTATTGCGTTTTTTAACTGTATAACCAACCGTTTGGTTTAACGGAGTTATACTGTATTTTTCTTATATCTCCTTTTTCACCATGTCCCCTTGTTCCTGATGTCCACTTTTTCCACATGACCCCTTTTCCACTGCGATGCGAGAGAGTGACAACCATAATATTTCCAAGTTATTTAGTTAATTTGTTTGGTCTTTGCACGTGAGAGAGGAAGTGGCATGTGCTGGTGGTGACCTGGATGAAGCTGAGCAGATCGCAGCTGATGACTGCCTACAACTCAGCCTCATCGATGATGAGCCCAGCACCTCCACTACCCCAGCAGCCAAGCTGTCGAAGCGCCACAGGAGGGAGGATGACGATGCGCTTATGGTGGCCATGCAGGAGAAGTTTGTAGCTGCTACTGCTGAGCTCTCTGCCATCAAGGACGCCCTCACTGTCAAAGAGCCCATGAATGAACGGACATCGTTCATGGGCTGGGTGAAGACGGTGTGTCTCGGTGCTATCGATGAGCAGTGGTCGGAGTTTCGAGGAACTTTCATGGCCATGTCGACCCGCTGGATGGCCATGGCCCCGCAGCAGCAGCAACACCCGCAGCAGCAGCAGCAGCAGCACCCACAGCAGCAGCCACAGCCACAAAAGCACCAGCAGCCACAGCCACAACAGCACCATCAAAAGCCACAACAACAGCTCTAGCCACAGCCACAACAACAACACCAGCCACAGCACCAGCCACAGCCACAACAGCGGGCAACAACCTCCTCTGGTGGCGTCTTCCCTGCTGCACCCACATCCTCGGCAGCAGCCTGCTACAACCCGCTGCGGTTGGCTTTGCAGTATGTGGGTGGCTACATGCAGCAGCAGCCAGGCACTCTCACTGGCTACCCACAAGTCCAGCAAGTGCAGCAGTTCCCGCAGCAGCCCTACCATCAGCAGCCCAGTGTGGCTGCTTCGAAAGCTGGTGTTGAGACGTCGCTGGACGACAGACAGGGGAGCCCCATAGACCAGCTGATGTAGTTATTTTATTTTAAGTTATTGTAAATAAGGGTATAATGTTGTAAATATTGTAGTTAATTTATTTATCTGGTTCAATAACAATAAGTCACATGTCTGGGGAGGGTAATATTGTAAATAAAGGGGAGGGGAATAGTGTAAATAATGTATTGTAAATAATGTAGTTAATTTATTTTAAGTTATTGTAAATATGATGTTGTAAATATTGTAGTTTATATAGTTATGGTATGTTGCAATAAAAATGTCATAACTTATATATTTCCAAACTTATGGTCTTCATGTTATAAATTTTAAATTGTTTTGGCTATAAATATATACAGACACAGTTTGTTTGTTTTGTTTGTTGTTTTATGTCCTAGCAACATCTAAGATCATATCAGGATGGTACAAACACAGTTGTTTGAGTCAGAATGTCGAACATACATAGGCATTTATTGGTTATTTAAGTCATATTACAAATATTTGAAATATCACTCATTATCAGAGTGCTGTTGTCCACCATCAAATATACACAATGTCACACCAGCTATTATTACGCATTATCAGTTTGTTTGTTGTTGTTTGACATCCTAGCAACATCTACAGTCATATCAGGATGGTATAAACACAGTAGTTTTACAAACAACAGTATTGAGTTAAAAACAGTCAGTATGTAGAACATACATGTACAGGCATTTATAGGTTATTTAAATCATATTACAAATATTTGAAATATCACTCATTATCAGAGTGCTTTTGTTCACCATCAAATATACACAATGTCACACCAGCTTTTACTATGCATTATCAGTTTGTTTATTGTCCTTTTACGTCCTAGTAACATCTAAAGTCATATCAGGACAGTACAAACACAGTAGTTTTACAAACAACAGTATTGAGTTCAAAACAGTCAGAATGTAGAACATACATAGGTAGTTATAGGTTATTTAAGTCATATTACAAATATTTGAAATATCACTCATTATCAGAGTGCTTTTCTCCACCATCAAATATACACAATGTCACACCAGCTATTATTACGCATTATCAGAGTCCTGTTCTCAATCATCAAATAAGCACAATGTCACACCAGTTATTATGATATAACTTTAAATCATCCGCTCCTGGCATGGAACAGAACCAGCAGGGGAGTTTGCCCAGTGCTTCAGAGTGTTCCTGGCCCTCACGATTGTCTCTGTTTGGGCCTTGAACAAACTCGCAGTCTCTCAGGTTGCAGCCCAGTCTCCACGCACCAGGAATGATATCGCGGTTATCATCTTCCTGGTCGACCAAGTTGTTCTGCATACGGGGATACCTTATGCGCATCAAATTGTGCAGCACAACACACAAAGTTGTTATTAAGTGATTTGTTGCCGGGCTGTGCTGCATTGTACTCATCAGAACTTGAAACCGATTGGCCAGAATGCCAAACACATTTTCGACCACCTGGCGAGCCCTCGACAGACAATAATTGAAGACGCGCTCCTCATGTTCCAGGCCACAATGGCTGAAGGGCTTCTGCATGAAGTTCTGCAGGGCAAACGCATCATCACCAATAACAAAATACGGCATATCCTGGTCATCATGTGGAAGGGGGTCTGGGTGTGGTAACTGTATATGCCCCTGTTCCATTGCCTGTTTCAGGTCGTACTCGTTCCAGACCTGCACATTAGAGGCAGCCCTATGTCCACCCAGATGAATTTACAGTCAGAGTCCACCAAAGCCATCAGGAAGATAGAGAAAAACTTTTTGTAGTTGTAATAGGTGGATCCTGACCCAGGTGGACACTTGCAGGCTATGTGCTTGCCATCGATAGCCCCACAGGTGTACTGGAAATTCCATTTCTCCAGGAAACCCTCCGCTATCGCACGCCAAGCAGCAGGTTCCGTCGGCAGCGGCATAACCTCATCCACATACTCTTCTACAATAGCGTTGCATACCTGAAATGACATAAATACAACAGAATGGTTAGTGTGAAATAATGTAAAACATACAAATACATTATGTACATTTACGATAATATATTACAATACCACCACACCTCAAATGACGTATACTACACAGACATAGTCTCAATAAACTTTTTTTTTGTAATACAAGTGCATTTAAATGGCAGGGGTGATGGCGAGGGCCCTCTTGATCGGGGCGGCGAAGAGCTTTTCCCCTCCCCGGCGGACGCAGTCCACAAAGGGGGCGTCGAAGGGGGTGGGGTCGCCGCCGGCCTCCCACAGCCACGCGCGTGCAGTTGGGCGATAAATTGGCCAAAGTCGTAAGGGAGGGGGCGCAGGTGGTCGATGCCCCGCTCCAGCATGAATTTGAGGTACCTCCTCGCATGGCGGGTCTGGTTCTGCCAGGTCCCGGGGGTGAGGGCGGCCCTATGGATGGGCGTGCTCTCGCGGATCGTAATCTGAGAAAGGAAGAGAGTTACACATGGTTAGAGAGCAGCTCCGGGGAGTGCAAGACTCTAATTCGACCCAGACCCAGCTCACGACAGTGATACCATACTATTACCAGGCCGACCCGGGAGGAATGGGCCCGGCTGAGGGCATCTGCCAGTTCCACGCCCGGCTTGTGGTGGACGATGATTGTGAACGACCCGAGGGCCGCCACCAGCCAGATCTCTCAGGCGCACGCGCCCAGGGTTGGATCCGAGGTGCGGCCAGATTCGAGGGCGAGGGCTGAGGCCGCGTTGTCTGTGTTTACCACGGGCTCGTAGCCGCCCGGCGCAGGGGTCCGAGTGTCTTTACCGCCATTACCAGGTTGACGGCCTCGAGCTCGTGGATTGCGGGGCAGGCCGCGATCATGTTGTCGCTGTAGGCCTCCGAGTAGCAGAAGTCTCGGGAGAAAGCACCCCCGCCGGTCAAGCAGGAGTTGCATTTGATGACCTAGCGGGGGCGGGAAGGGGGCGGAAGGAGGAAGACGCCGTTCCCCTTTGCCGCGTAGTCGCAGAACCACTGGACGTCGTGTCGCAGGTCGAGGTCCACGTCGGCTCGCCCCGAGAAGGGGGAGGCGTGTAGGCTGGCGAGGATCCTGCCCATGAACTTCCAGGCGGATGGGATGCATGTGCTGATGTGCGCAAGTCGGCCGACGACCTGCTGGAGGGCCCTCCTCGTGAGGGTGGGACGGGCCATCCATAGCTCACAGTCCGCCAAGACCTCGCCGAGCTTTTGATCGGGGATGCGCAGCACCAGGGCTTCCGTGTCGAGCACTTGTCTGGGGCTAGGGCCAGTCCGAGTCGAGCGCAGATGTTGCGTAGGGCGTCGAAGGCGCGCATCATGTCCAAGTATGAGGCCTCATACACCAATACACCAATCGTCCACATACACCAAGCTGAAGAATCCGCGCTCCCGGAGCATCCAAGATATCGCCCCGGTCACACGCACGCAGGCCGTGCCCGATGTCCGGCAGCCGAAGGGGAGGGCAAAGTCGAGATAGAGTTTGTCGTCAACGGTGATACAGAACAGCGGGGTGGAGAGGGTGTCCGCCCTCAGCTGCCTGTAGGCCTGGGAGATCTCCGCCGACCAGCAAAACGCCCCCCGGCCCTGGATCGTCATGCGCTTGCCCATGTCCGATGCCGCAGGCAGGGTATAGTGGTAGGGGCGACCCAAGTATTCCTTCCGACGGATGCCCGAGTTCAAACTTCGGCCCGGGGGGAAGGAGAGGTCCACTATTATGCGGCGCTTCCCTGGGGTCGATTTAGGGCGGGTCATAATGGGGCTGCATTGTGCCCAGGGCGAGAAGGGGGGAACCTCGAAGGGTCCGAGCAGGGCGCCCCGGCGGAGCTCCTGTTCCGCATACGCCGTGACATGGTGGGCGTAGGCCGGGTCCTCGCGGTGGTTGTGGAAGGTCGGCATGGGCGGCCCGGCTGCGGTGTAATTTGCTGGCAACCCAAACTCCAGGTGGTCCGCGAGGGAGGTGCCCGGGTGCCCGCGCAGCATCTCGCGCCAGGCTGTGATGTTGAGGTCAGACTCGACCGGGACTCGGGTGGCCAAGAAATTAGGAAAGGCTGAGGCCCGGGCGGCAGTGTAGGCTGCCGCGTAGTCGGGGTACCTGGCCCAACCCTCCCCCGACAAGAGGGGCCAGAAGCCATCGAGGGTGTCCCTGTATTAGCTGGGAGTGGGCGGGGCGGTGTGAAATTCAGTGTATGGCCGGGTGGCTCCCGCTTGTGCCGGCGAGCCCGCTGGCGTGTAGTTGTTTACGCCGGCTCGCTCGGGACCAGCGGGACCAGTGACGTCATTCGGGGGTTCCGCGGGGAAGCCCCCCCAGCCGGAGGCGCGCTGGTTCCAGCGTGCCCTCCGCCACACACGCCAGCGGGCGGCCGGGCCGGGACCCAGCGGGGGTCGTGACGTCATGAGGGGAATTCTGGGGCATGCCAGCGAGGCCGGGGAATCCCGGGGGGAAGCCGGGTGGCTTCGGTACAATGTCAACAAATCGTCTAATCAGGGGGTGGGCGAGTGGGTCGCCTACAGGGTCACGGCGGGGTTGAGGTCGCGTAACTGCCTGCCGGAGGCTTTAAAATGCAACTGCGTTCTCTTACCGGTGTCGTGGGGGTGATGAAAATGGGAAATACTGCGCCTAGAGCGGGACTCGAACCCGCATCTCTTTGCATTCCGGGCCAGTGTGCTAACCATTACACCACCTAGGCTCCCTGATATCAACACACTCCCCACGCCTACCTGTCTATGTGGTTACTTGCCTGAGAGGTCAGTGCAGACCACTACACTCGTCCCCCTGGAATTGTAAGTCTTGTAATGCTTACAATTACATACATACAGGCAATGCACTAACACATACATACACAGGGTAGGTTCAACAACTATACAGCGCAAAGCTTGTATAGGATCCTGGTCACGGCACCAGTGTCGTGGGGGTGATGAAAATGGGAAATACTGCGCCTAGAGCGGGACTCGAACCCGCATCTCTTTGCATTCCGGGCCAGTGTGCTAACCATTACACCACCTAGGCTCCCTGATATCAACACACTCCCCACGCCTACCTGTCTATGTGGTTACTTGCCTGAGAGGTCAGTGCAGACCACTACACCGGGTTTGTCCCTTGATTTTTTGGAATGGCAGGAGACCTCTGGGTGGTTCGTAACTATCTTCCTGATGTTCGCGCAGTAGCCGCAGACGTGTGTGACCCTCTGCGCGCCCGATCTGTGCGACTCTCCTTTGGCGGCTTTGTCGCATGTCCCAGGGTCCCTGTTCCAGGCCTGGCAAGGGGCTCCTATGAGCGACTGGTTGTACTGTGTGCGCGGTTCCTGGCCGGCCTTCTGGTGCTGTGTCTTCCCCGGCTGGCAGTCGCTTGAGGCGGCCGTGGCGGGAGTGAGGTGGCTCGCCATGGCGATAATTTCCACCCTCACGGCATTGACGGCAGCCGAGTCCGGCCAGCCGTCTGGGAGCCGGCCGTCCGCAATCCAAGTGAATATCTCCTCAGAGTATCGGCGGACAACCAACCAGGTGAGAGAGCAATTGTCCTGTGCCACCATCTCCTGGTGGCGTGATAGGGCTTCCAGGGCCGACGACGGGAACGATCGCTGGTACTGGAGGCATTTACGGCCCAGGGTATATTCCTACCGGGTCGCCTCCCCTTTTTTGATTGCTTTACCCTCATCCCCCCTCTCCACCAGGTCATATGGGAATAGATATTTAGCAGGAATACCTTTTTTCCTGCTTGCCGCCTTGCCGTCAGCCGCCGCGACGATGAGGCGCACCACCTCCTCGGCCGATGACCGGGCGCCTCTGCCGTATGCGTCCTGGTCGTGTTGTCGGTGCTCGGAGGCGCGGGGGCGGCGGGCCGGGCCGGCTTCGCGATGGCGTCTGCTGCGCGGGCAGGGGGACAGCGAGGGGGAGGACCAATCGCTCATCGGGCTTCTGTATCATCCGTCGCGGCTTGCCCCCGTGGTTCGATCCCGTCTTGTTGCGGGGGCGGGGCTCGGCGAGATCGGGGACAGTGTTCTCGCCCTGCTCTGGCGGTGCGGGGGGAGCAGATCCGACCCTGGGGCGGCGCGGGGGGACCGGGGGAGCGAGGGGGAACGATCGCATCCTCCCCGGCTCGCCTTTGCGGTGGCGGCGGTCAGGGCGGCGGTGGCTTCCGCGAGCACCCTGCTCTGCGCCGCCATCTCCTGTCTCTGGCTTGCGGCGTGCCTCTCCAGATCCGACCAGCGCTTCTCGATACGCGTCGATCGATGCCTGCATCCTCAACATCCCGTCGGCCTGCTTCGCCTTTGCTGAGGGTCTCTTGGGGCGGTCAGACTGTCTCGCCGGCGGCGTGGGTGGCGTGGGCGGCTGCCGGGAAGCACCGCCATCTTGCGAGCCGCCCAAATCGCTCTGATCGACTCGCGGGGAAGCTGGGCGCCTCCGTGTGGCCCGCTTCGCCGGGCGCCCCCTCTGCACTGTGGCGCGTCGAGTTCTCTGCATTCTGATTTAACGTGGGTGCCTTTTTTAAGTTCGCTCCTGCGATGCTAGAGACCGTAAGAGTGCGTGGGTGGAAGTGGGTGCCAAAAAAGAACAAGGTCAGTGTCTTGCTGGAGCCCGAATGCAGGTCAGAAGGGGGGGGAGAGGAGGAGGAGGAGCGCGCATGCGCGGGAAGGAGGGCGTCCCGGGCTTCCCCCGCCGGTTCAACCACAATTCGGAAATTATGGGCCAATGCAAATATTTAAAAAATACAAGTGCATATACAAGTGTATATCACAAAATACCACATCTGAAATGACATTGAATACACAGTATGGTTAATAATATCTACAAAATACTTTTACATCTGTTGTATTACATACAATTTACAAGACAAAATTCCAAGACAATTACCTCTCTGACTTTGATGGAGATGGTGTTGCATGGCACCGCCACGCGAACCGCATGTCGCTGTATTTGGCCCAGATGCCAAATGACGAAGCGTTTTGGCCAGCTTCAGGCCTGGCTCAATGGGCGACCTGTAGAATGTGTGCTGCCTGGTGATCCGTGGACCAACACGTAGCAGAAGTTTGTCGAACATCTCTTGAGGCATCCACAGCAGTTGCATCTCAACATGCAGAACTGTTATTCTGAGCTGAAGAAGTTCTGGTGAATCCAGGAAAGCCATAGTTGTGACTCCGATGAGAGCTTGAGAAGGACTGATGCATAGACCTGCTCGTCACTTTATTTATACCCTCCTGTGTTTGTTCATTGTCCTGTATGTGTCCTGACTGTCTCCATTCCTCATCCTGTACTGTCCAGACTTTTTCCGGTAGAAATCCGGAGTTCTCCGTTAGTTCTCCGGCATATCCATTATGTCTATGGTATATCCGTTTAGTGTCCGGTTCAAGTCAACTTGCATCATGTAGGTCTCAGGTAGCTCTCTGGTTTAACTCGGTTATGTGCGGTAAGGTTCCAATCACTGGACTAATTCAGAAAGCTAACCGGGCACGTTACGGGCGGGTACCGGACATGAACCGGCCAAAACGGACTAAACAAACTCAAACCGGACAAGAACCGTAGACGTCAATTCAGCGGCATCCATTCCAAGTTTTGTGCATGTTCAAAACATGGCACCATAGATGCCGGCACCACCGCACACAGAATGAAAACGCCGGATGCTGACTATATAGAAACCGGACATTGACGTATTCCACCAGACTTTGTTTAGTTTCTTTCCGTTTCCCCAATCCCGTGAGGTGTCACAGAGCCTTTTGGGATGAGGCAAGCAGGTTTAATATATGCGTAGTAGACGTCTAGACATGTCTGTAATATATGCTAATGAGATGCATAATGTTCCAGACAGTGAGTGAGACATGGTGTCAGATGAGGAAGAATGCCACCCGCTAATACGCTGCCGGGTTTGCGGCCACCGGGTCAGCTTGTCCTCACCCACAATGCACGATCGAACTGGAAAACATGGATCAGAGCATATCAAATATATGCCATTGCTGCAGGTGTAATTACGAAGGCAGAACGAGTGCAATGCTGCATCTTCCTTCATGTCGCCGGCGAGGATGCGCAAAAGGTATTTGCCAACATGTCCATCGAGTTCGGTGATCGAGACAAGATCGGACCGCTCAAAGATGCATTTCAGACCTACTGTACAGGGAAAAGTAACTAGATAATAACACGCTATCGGTTCAATTCTCATAACCAAGCTACTGAGAATATGTCTATGTATGTTACTGCATTAAGAGACAGAGTGAAAGACTGTGAGTATGGATCAGTGGAGGAGTCACTGTTGCGCAATCGGCTGGTGGCTGATGTAAGGAACACAAATTTGAGGAACAAACTGCTTCAAACGGCTGATTTGACATTGGAAAAGTGCATCAACATGTGCAAACTCAGTGAGTTCAGTTCTGATCAGTTAGAGGACAAGAAGTCAAGGAAATTGATATTCTGAGGAACTATGCTACTGAGCATACCGGTGCACCAGCGATCCGGTCATCGGCGACACCATCTTGGAAATCGCCATCTTGGAATGCTGGCGGTGCCGGTGCTGGAGAGTTCAAGATCCACTGTCAAAACTGCGGATACGAACACCGCCAGGGAGTCTGCCCAGCGAAAGGCAAAGCTTGCATAGCCTGCAAGAAGGTCGGGCACTTCAGTAAGGTCTGCCGGAGCCGACTGGGCACGGTCAACGAGTTGACCGTTGAAGAACCTGACCCTCACCATGCTGAGCAAGACCCGGATCTGGCGGAGGTCAATGTTTTGACAACGGATCTGTTCGTCGGTGCCATTGACCACGGTGCCGAGCAAGACGCCAAGCTGTGGTACGCGACCGTCCGTGTGAACGTTCATCCTGTCAAGTGCAAGCTCGACACCGGGTCGGAGGCAAACGTGCTTCTGAGGAACATCTTTGACAGAGTCACATGGGGGCGGCTGACGAACACCCGGTGTTCGTTGGTTACATTCTCCAGGCATCGGATCACTGCTGACGGTGAGGCGTCGGTCGACGTGAATGGTAGAGACTTCAGGTTCCAAGTGGTATGGAACTGTCAGCCTATTTTGGGGAAACAGGCTTGTGTGGCATTGAACTTGTTGGCGCGTGTTGATGAGGTGCACTCTGCCATGCCGACAAACATTTCCAAGCCAGACGACAGTCTCAGCGTGCAGGCTGAAGAGCTGGTAAGCGAATACAATGACGTTTTTCAGGGTTTAGGTCTGATCAAAGCAAAGGCTGTCATTCATGTTGATAAATATGTACAACCTGTTATAGCTTCGCCTAGAAGAATCCCATATGCAATTCAAAGTAAAGTACGTAGTGAAATTGATCATATGGTAGAAATGGGTGTAATAGTTGAGCAGGATGAACCTACCGAGTGGGTTAATTCTATAACTATCGTAAAAAAAAAAAAAATAAGATAAGGATTTGTCTGGATCCGACTAAGTTGAACAAAGTTATAAAGAGAGGGCCTTTCCCTACCAAAAGAATTGACGAAATTATTGCCAAGACAGCAGATGCAAAATATTTCTCAGTTTTGGATGCAATGACAGGGTATTGGGAAATAAGAGTTAGATGAGGAAAGTTTGCATCTGTGCACATTTAACACTCCGTGGGGCCAGTACAGGTACACCCACCTGCCTTTTGGCATCAAAACAGCCAGTGACATTTTTATTCAGGAAATGCACCGTGTTATGGGCGACCTACTCAGTATCGGGATAGTCACGGACAACATTTTGGTATATGGGTCAACAGTGGAGGAGCACAATGAGAGGCTCAAGGCCGTGTTGGACCAAGCTAGGTCAGTAAATCTCAAGTTAAATGAGGCAAAATCTTTGTTATGCAAAACTACAGTAAAGTATGTAGGTCATCAACTTACTCAACAAGGTGTCAAGCCTGATCCAGACAGAATACAAGCAATCGTAGACATGCCAGAGCCACGCGACAAACAAGGCATCCAACAGTTCCTGGGCATGGTTGGGTATGTGCACAAGTTCATACCTAACATGTCTGAGATTGCCAAACCACTGCGCACGCTCCTCGCTAAGGATGTGGCGTGGCACTGGCAAAACGAACAGCAGTGTGCTTTCGATAAGTTGAAGGAAAAGTTGAGAACTGCTCCTGTGTTGTCGTATTACAATGTAAACAAGCCAATTGTCATTCAAGTAGATGCATGTCAGTCAGGTCTAGGTGCTGTGTTAATGCAGGAGAACAAGCCAATTGCACTCGCCTCTCATGCGCTCAATTCAGCGCAGTGTGGTTACGCCACGATAGAAAAAGAAATGCTCACCATAGGTTTTGGATGCCAGAGATTTCATGACTATATCTTTGGCAAGGAGGTTCAAATTCAAACGGACCACTAGCCATTGGTGGCGATAATGCAAAAACCGATTCACAATCTTTCAGCCAAAATGCAGAGAATGCGAATGCGTTTGCAAAACTACAATATTCAACTGTGTCATGTGAAGGGTTCTCTGATGTTTTTTTCAGACACATTGTCCAGAGCACACAGCGCCAGTGTAGGTCATGAGACTGTTCGATAACACGTTCAGCGTTGCCGCAGTGGACATGCAATCATCAAGTTTGCTGAGTAAAATTGTCAGAGAGTATGAAAAAGATGTATCCATGTCCATATTAATCACACACATTGAGGATGGGTGGGACACTACCCAGATACAGACACCGCCATGTCTCATACAGTACATCCCACACAAAGACGAGTTAACGTTAGAAAACAATCTAGTCATGACAGGCAATCGGCTAGTGGTCCATCCGGGTCTCCGCGGTGAAATGATTGAGGCGTTACATGAAACGCACTTGGGCATAACGAAATCCAAGCAGCTGGCGTGAGACTGCATGTTCTGGCCTAACATAAAGAAACAAATTGAAGAAAAAGTCAGTCGGTGTGACACTTGCAAGAACAACCGGAAAAGTTTGCATAATGAGCCATTGATAAACCACCCGATAGCCTGTCAGCCGTATGATAAAGTAGGGGCAGATTTGTTTGAATTAAACCATGAAAATTACCTGATAACCGGGGATTATTACACAAAATATCCAGAGGTGACGAGTGTGTCAGCATCGCAACCAAATGTAAACAGTGCAGCTAATCTAAGTAGGTCAGGTTGGGTGATTAGGCCGGCGAGCAGGTTAGACCTGTAGTGAGTCAGTTACGTTGAATATATACACACAAACACATGTGCATGTTAGGCTTAAGTTTTGTATTTTCAGCTGCATTTGGTGTGTGTTGCAATAGAATGGACAATATATCATATGGAGGCTAAGCAGCCGGACAGTCAGAGGCCTTCAGTGCCATAGTAAGCTAAGTACACATATATGTTTTGTATTATTGTGCTATTCATTTTACTGAATATGTATGTATAGTTGATGGTCATTTAAAAATATTTTACGTTTCAGAAATACTTTGAATGGGGGATGTAATATATGCATAGTAGACATCTAGACACATCTGTAATATATGCTAATGAGATGCATAATGTTCCAGACAGTGAGTGAGACAAAGGAGTATGTAAATGAGATGATGTCATGGAAAGTTTAGCCGGCGGTTCAGTGAGCCCTGGACGGGAATAAACCATTCAGTATGCACCGCCCCCGGGAGCCTACTATGGCTCACGGCTGCCGCCATATGAGCCATAGTAGGCTATTTTAGTTATGGGGGCACTAACTGGTTCACAGTCACGGTCTGTTTTAGTGACACAATTGACGAGACTAGAATAAATTACCCACAGCATGGGCGGCCCTTTGGCACATTACCCAAGTGGCAGTAATGGGTCCAATTGGCTTAAAGCCAGCCCTGCCCGATGGTTTTAATCTTTACACAAGCCATTTTTTCATAGATATTCTTTCGAAGCTATCAGAGGATACATCCACTTATAAATAACTCATCATCCTTATACGACCTCAAGTTGAGCCAGTAGTACACCCTTCCCGCTTAATTGTGGAAGAGTTGACGATTTCAAAGGGGCCATGGATTGAGGCGACATTCGAGTCCCTTTGTCTACAGAATGCTTGTGCAGCTGGCAGACTGAGCAGGTTGTCTGCTTGATACAATAAGCAGTGTACCATACTTGGCTGGTACAGTGCGTTGACAATGTCGGCCATGGAATACTTGGCGCTAAAGAAGATGGCAGTTTTGCTAATTTTTTGCTAATTTTCTGCGCGATTTTCAATTTTAATTTTAATTTGTTCTTTTAATTAACGGAGATGAGAGATTCCTGGTCGCATGCTCAGTTTGTGTCGTGTGTGTTGCAGTTATTGATTGATGTGAATGGATATTTTTTTATTTTGTGTCGGCCTACAGTTTGCAGCGTTAATGTTACAATCATTCACGGATGAGGGTGGGAGAAAGCTGATTTTTAGAGTCACGGAAATTGAAGGTTCTGATCAGTCACCGCACGAGTCATGGATTGACCCCCAAAATCCCACGAATTTCTGTACCTTTGTACAAAATCCCACGAATTTCTGTACTTTTGTATGAATTTCGGTACTTTTGAGTAAATACAAGTAAATATCATGTTATACATATGCCAAAATATGAGCCTATAACCCCTTGGAAATACCCTCAAATATCCCATTGTAAAGCCATTAAACAAATTTCTGGCGGGGGGGGGGGGGGAGGGGGGGGGGGGGATGCCACGGACCTACTAACAAGCTCACGGCTGCCGCCACTCGTGTTCCACGCAAAGCCTCCAGCAACACTGAGTATACATGCTCCCCCCCCCCCCCCCCCGCAGCTGTTCACCCCTCACCAACCCCCAATACACACACAGACTACATAGGCCTTCTGTGATTCGAACAAAAAACACAGGACCCATCCCTGGAAGTGTAGTAACTTTAATCAACTTACTTGGAACAGATTAAAATTCAAGATTGACGTCGGCGTCATATCATAATTCAATGAGTGTCATTAGATACTGGTGTACTCATTACACATTTATTATTGCATAGAAGGAGTCCTACGTCACTTTAATATAATCTGTTTATGCTCTCCAGCCTTTCACTGTGCACACCAACATTAATCTGATATATTAGTATTGCGCCTTCAAATATCTCCAAAGTTAACCATCCGAAATCAAAGTTCCTTCAAATTAAGGTAATATATACTACAATATAACCATAGAGGGCACAAACATAGAACAAGTATCCGAATTCATATATCTCGGACAAAACATTACAAATGATGGGAGATGTGAGGAAGAAATTAAAAGAAGGATAACAATAGCCCGAACAACATTCTCCCAAATGTATAGAGTGTTAACATCAAGTAAGATATTAATACAAACAAGGAAGCGTATTCTTCAGTGTTATGTGTGGTCTACTCTAATGTATGAGGCTGAGACATGGACAATCTCTAAGAAAATGTACAAACGTTTAGCAGCATTTGAGATGTGGACTTATCGAAGGATGATGAAAATATCATGGACAAAGAAGATCACCAACAAAGAAGTTCTCAGAAAAGTTAAAAATAAGAAAAGCTTGTTTGCCACTATACAGACAAAGAAACTTATTTATTTTGGCCACATCATTTGTCAGAGTTCGATATACCGTACATTGTTGGAAGGGAAGGTGAATGGCAGCAGAGGGAGAGGGAGACCAAGAACATCATGGTTTACAAATATTTCACAGTGGACAGGCTTGAATTATTCACAGTCTATCAGAACAGCACACCATCGGGACAAGTGGAGAACCATTGTATCCAACCCTCGACTAGACGACGGAACTATTGATTGATTGATACTACAATAATAAAACTATTATATTTATCTTAAAACAATATGGCAGAACCTCTGAACCATCGGACTATGCAACTTTAAGAAGATATCATTTGCTTAGATTTCATTCCGGATTCCCACTGTGCCAGACACACAATGTAGAATAAACACAGTCTTTCTATCAATCATACCATAATTTGTTTGTTTGTTCTTTTACATCCTAGCAACATCTAAGGTCATATCAGGATGGGTACCGACTTGTGACAGTGCGCACTCATGAAAACTTTAACGTGCTGGCCCACGGGGAGACCTGGCCGCCAGCACCATGACCTGGTATTCCATTCAGTTACATTATCCTGACACTGAGCCAACCAGTCCTTGCCCTATACTAATAATGGCCAGCGCCTGTCAAGGAAGCGACAAGTATCAATTCTTAAGTCATTGGTTTGACTCCACCAGGGTTCGAACCCACGAACCCATGGGTTCGGAGCCCCCGATCTCCTAAGACAGGATACGAACTCATTCGGCCATCCCGTCTGGTCCATACCATAACTAAGTGCACTATACTTATCCAACGTATTCCAACTATAACATCCGTGGGTTTTTGATGGACATTAATCACCATTGCAAATGCTATACTCACCTAGAGTAGACCTATACGTTCCAAGCCATATATATTCAATATGCCTTTCCCATCTTCTTAAAGCTGCATAGACCGATGAAATATCAAATTTTCAAAACCAAATCAATTATCTAGATTTGATTTTATATATCTAACTTAGATACTGTCATTACTGATGCACTTATTAAAGTTGCATGGTCCATTGAAATATAATTTTGTCAAAATTTAAAAAACTACTTACATTTGATCCTATATATCCAACTTATATACTAGTATATTAGCTAATGATTTTGGACAGCATATCCAGAATAACCAGTGGATTTATAAGCTCACCCCTTTAGACACTCACTTTGAAACACCAATTATGCAGGGAGGCCATTAACCAACTAGGCCAATCTCGTGACCTCATTAGCCTCCACCAAACCAAGTAGGCCTTCCCCTCTATGGCCCTGTGCAGGGCCATAGAGGGGAAGGGGATATGAGGTGGATGTGTCTGTGTGTGATTGTGTCTGTGTGTTTCCTGACCTGACTTTACAGAGACACAGAAACAGACATACACACAGACATACACATACATACACAGACAGACACACACAGACATACATACACATACATACACACAAACAGACACCCATAGATAGGCACACACAGACAGACATGCACAGACAGCACACACATACCCAGAAACACACAGACATGCACACACCCAACATACACATACACACATACACCCGACCTGACTTTGCAGAGAGAGAGCCACACACACACACAGACACACACAGACAGACACACACACAGACACACACACAGACATACACACAGACAGACACAGACATACACACAGACATACACACACATACACACACATAGATAAACACACAGACACACAGACAGACACACACATACAGACACACACAGACATACACACACAGACATTACCACACATACATATACACTCAGACACAGACAGACAGACACACATAGATAGACACACACAGACAGACATGCATAGACAGCACACACAGACACAGAAACACACAGACATGCACACACCCGACATACACAGACACACATACACCCGATCTGACTTTGCAGAGAGAGAGACACACACACAGACAGAGACACATAGACAGCCGCACACAGACAGAGGCAGACACACACATAGATGCACACACATACATACACACAGACACACACATACAGACATACACATACAGACACACATACAGACACACCCATAGATAGACACACACAGACAGACATGCATAGACAGCACACACAGACACAGAAACACACAGACATGCACGCATCCGACATACACCCGACATACACAGACACACATACACCCGACCTGACTTTGCAGAGAGAGAGACACACACAGACCAAGACACATGGTGCACACAGACAGAGGCAGACACACACATACATACACACACATACACAGAAACAGACACACACAGACAGAGACAGACACACACAGACACATACACACATACATACCCACACATACACAGAACCACACAGATAGACACACACAGACATACACACAGACAGACACACACATATACATACAGTCATACATAGACAGACACAAACATTTATAATTACAGTTACTTTAAAGCTGCATAGTCTGATGAAATATCAAATTTGCTAAACCAAACCAATTATCTAGATTTGATTTTACATATCTAACTTAGATACTGATGCACTTATTAAGCATTTGTTTCTGCGTAGAAGGCAGTACTGAGTCAATTTAACAGAACCTGTTACTGCAGAAGTCTATGGTGTCAGAGTTTTGGCAAGCTTGCCAAAACTAATTTTCCATGTTTGCACTCGAAATATCTCAAAAGTTTACCATTTAGAATAAAAGTAACTTTGAAGTAATGTAAGGATCGATCTAATATATTTAGTGATTAGTGATCGATCTAATATATTTATCTCAGAAAAAATAAAGAAATTCAAAACCATCGGACTATGCAACTTTAAGTTCGTTGTAGATCATAATGAGTGGATTGAGGCGAGAGATGAATAGAGACCTTTCTTTTGGCACTGAGATATAAACAAAATTAGTCTCGGTTAATTGCGTACATATATGCATAGTGTATATGATTAAATAATGCAAAGAAGTCAATATTTTGCTTTTCAATAATAGTGATATAAACAAAGTGTGTCCATGCAGTTGCGCACGTGCATCTATGCATTGCTATTGCAATAATTCACTGATGAGGATGGGAAACACTGATTTTATGCCACGTTTGTGGCACATATATATAGCAATAATTCACTGATAAGAATAGGAGAATGCTGATTTTATACACAGTTTTTAGCATATATATTGCTTTGGCTCATTTTACAACAACAACAAAAGCTTGTGTATCAGGACCTATTTTAACTAAATATTATACAAGGGCCATATTTTATAAATGAATTACACGGTAAAAAAAAAAAAGCGACGGAAGTTTTTACTTCGTTGAATTTTCATTTCCATATTATTATATAATTTTGACATTGTCTATTACCAGTTTTAGAAAGAGCTAGTATGACACACCAGTTGCTTGGCCATCGCCCAACTTGCACGCACGCTCTCTAACAAATAGCAGTGTTGATTGTAGACAAATAGCAGTGTTGGTTGGTTGTCGTCTATAGCCGTGTTCACACAGACAAAATGTGAGGCGAATCAGACAAATCGAATCAGGTGAGTCGCATTAGCCGCCCGTTCACACGGGCAGTACTTGGGCCGGAAATCGAAATCTGCGCATGAGCAAGTCCAGGCTAACCAGCGCCATTTTGGGTTCGACGATGCTGGCACCAGAGAGTGTGGGTTCGACCTAGATATGTAATGACTGAATCGTATTGGTTTGGAACAGTCAAAACTTCTGCTGGGCAGTGAAACCCTAAAAATAAATGATAAAAAAAATAGCTGTGCACCTCTAGCAGGTTCATAGACCAAATTATATAATATGCGCTTTTGATCGACCGGTAAGTCAACAAACTAAGGTGTCGACTGCGCATGCATGTCACGTCCTTAATCCGCATCAGTGCGTTCACACGGCCAAAAATAATCCGCATCACAGAAATCGATTCACGTAAACTACCTCGCTAGGTGGTTTACAGTATCCGCATCACGTGAATCGAATCAGCCCTAATCCGCCTCAGACGTCCGTTCACACGACAAATGTGATGCAAACTATACAAGTCGCTTTCTACGAATCGATTTACATCGCCCGTGTGAACACGGCTTACTACAGCAGTGTTGGTTGTAGACGATCCAATCACAGTCGCGCGGACAGTGTCCATCGCTTGTGGCAGGTGTTGTCAGGGCTGGGACTGGAGATATTGAATTAACAGAAAATCTCAAGTGAAACAATGCTGTACAGTGGTGCATCTAATGGAAAATTCTCGGGGCGGGAGAACGACGACTTTCTCATAAGGCTAAGCACTGACACAACTTACGAGAACACTACCGTCCATACTGAGTCTACCCGGTCAGCGGCGGCCGAAATATGGTGGAGCCACCTAGCGGGGACTACCCGAATCAAACTTGACACAGACTCAGTCACTTGATTATTTACCCCTAACGCCAACGATCACGTTACCATCATGTCCCAGGTAGCCTAAGAGAGCTCACTTAACCCGCCTCAGCCGAACGATCAGCACCACACCGAGCGTCCTCATCACAAATCAGACACGAGACGACACACTATGACACGGCACACGACGCAACGACGACAACAAATGGCACCAGCAAGGAAATCAACTCGCAACACCCCGGCCCCCGTGGCGGCAATGGACGGACCCCGACTCAGCCCCGGCAGTGGAGACGGCCCAGGACGGTGCCCCGACAGCCAGCCCCGTGGGTGGAGCACACACCGGTCGCCCGAGCTGCTCGCTGGGCCCCGAGGCGGTCAGCAGCAGAGTGATGCACGCCATAGGTGGCGGCTGCCACACTGGGGCGGGTGATGCCCGAGGCCGCTGTGGAGCAGGAGGACCACAGGTACGACACGATGTTGGATACGATGCAGAACATGATGGCGTCCCAATTCCGTGACTTTCGGACAGACATCATAAACCGCATCGAGGCACTAGAGACCAAGCCCCATGTGGTGAGGGACTGAGCACCCAGCAGCACAGCAGGCGGACCGGCCGCCACCGGGTTCAGCCACGCCACATGGCGAAAAAGGTGATCGACTCAAGCTGCATCCCAGTGGCTGGGACCCCGGTGCAGCGACGCCCGAGGGCCGACTACAGCGAGGTGACGACGATAATTGACACCGATGAGGTGATGGGTAGAGAACACCACTACAAAAGGATCGCCACGTCAGGCCCCCCAAAACAGTACCAGTTGTGCAACTCAACAGACGACGAGCAAGATCGGGAGCAGAACGACGTCTTCACGGAACTGCTTGCAGCAGTGGGCACCGCCCTGGGCCGCAAATGAGGTAAAAACGCACGCTTATGTGATCAGAGGAGACAGGACGGAAAAAGGTGGGCATGGGAGAGGCCATGTGGTCAGAGTATGTGGCGGCTCTGTGCAGAATGCAGAAGGATGCCACCATCTGGCCAACTGGAAACCGCAGTTGATCGAGCACATTCACCAGCTAGCAACCATGGCACAGACGTGGGACTGGCCGACGTGCAGATTATGGTATGAACGGGTGTTCGCAATGATCGAAGATGGCAGACTACTGCTCGTATGGGCCAATGCGTATGCATCAAAGATGGGCAATGAGACACCATTTCGGTGGGCCACAGAATCACCCCAACGGCAGCGGATAAATTCCCCCATGCAACCAGAACGACCGCAGGACTGGGCGCCAGCTAAAAGAACCACAACAGCACCGTGGCAGGGCTCAACGAATACAAACAGACTACAACCACAAAGTGGACAGGAAGCCATGCCACCCGTGGAACTGGCGGAATGACTGTGGCTTCCCCAGCTCACACGGTGAGATGCTCAACAAGAAACTCCGCATCTGCGTGTGGTGCGCCAACAAGTACCACCGGACCAACCCACATCAAGAAAAAGTCTGCCTAAACATAAAACGGTTCCTGGAGAGGAATGCGGGTCAGGCTAGAGCAGCAAACACAGCCACACAGCAGCAATAGGAGCCGGATTTTTAATCTGTGGCTCCGAGCCTCGGGACGCATCACCGGAACGAGAGCCGCTGGAACAACACACGATGCAACAACCCGAGCACCACGTAGTGAGCAGATCACCACGGCACGCACCGGACACGGGAGCAACGAGCAACACTGGTGGGGAGGACGGGTGTCGGCGCGGCACAGGAACCACAATGCCAATGGAGGGCGATGGTGGCGAGTCTATTTTCTAGATTTGTAATGTTTTTAGTTTTTTTTAATCTTTAAGGTTTTAATTTTGTATTATTTGAAAGGTAAGTATTTGAATGGGGCGCTTGCTTCTTATTGATAAATTGCTTTCCCAATCGACATTACTTCACGGTTAAAAAAAAGCACAGCGTATTTTATTCCCATATTAATTGGACCGCCCCTATACCCTAAAATAACATTTATCAAAAGTCAACGAAGATATGTTTATATAGCACAAGGGAACTAACCAGTTTTAAAAATTACAGAAGAGGCACCACTCTAGCTACGTCACTTCACGTTCTATAATAAAAAAATGTTGTAGCGGAGGGAGGATCTGAAAAAGGTACCATTTCCCGCCTCTCGGTTTAGTAGGTCATGGAATTCGAACTCCACAGGTTCGAACTATAGCCAAGTCGCAAGTCAAATCAATGAATGAAGAATGTACACTTGTCGTTACTTACCTTGTCATTCATCGTTACTCCTACCAGGATAGTGCAAATAATAAAGGGATTCTCCGGGATTGACATTTGTGCTGCTTAATCAACTAATGTACTAAACCAAAAAAAATGTACAATTGTTTGATGGTTCACGGGGTGTTAGCATGAGCAGCCAAAAGTTATGTGTTACAGATAAAAATAATGGGCATTATATAATGATAGGTGCAGATATTGTAAACAGAAACAGAAACTACATATTAAAAATATCTAATCCATTCCTTTCATTACCTTCAAGATCATGTGATTGCTGATAGCCACATAGAAAACCAAAATGTTCATCAAGTGGGTAGCTTGCTTTCCAATTACTCCAGTAGGAGGGAAAACTGACTGCCATCAGACCATCTGTGACCTGAAGCCTCAGTCACGCGATGGCCTGCGTTCGCTTACGATCGATCTGCGACCAAAAGTCTGCGATCTCCTTGTGACAAAATTGAAACAATTTGTTACAAACTATTTAATACGTCGCCATGTCGACCAGGCGACATTGTGACGTCATCGTACACGCGCGACATCGCATCGGTCGGCGATCGCTCGGCAATTAGTCATAAGGTGGTCGTAAGATGGTCGTAATTTAACTGCAAAATGTTCGCGAATCGATCGTAAGTGGACGCAGGCCTGGTGTGATGCTTGAGTACAGCTACTATGGTCGCCGATCGGTCAGCGATCGGCGCCGACCAGTCGGCGATTGGTGGAGACGCCAGAGGTCACAAGGAGATTGTTGGTGCTGCAGCGACAACCTTCTTGTGACCAAAAACGTCCGAAATGGTTGGCGATCAGTCGGCGATTGCTCGCAGAGCACTCTGCGATTAGTCGTAAGGTGGTGGTAAGATGGTCGTAATTTAATTGCAAAATCCTCGCGGATCGATCATAAGCGAATGCAGCCCTCGTGTGACTGGGGCTTAAGGGACCACGTCCCTGGTCGGACTCGAACCCTCAACCCCATTGTTATTGCTCTTAGGCTAGCGGTGTGGGTGGGTGAGTTGAGTCGGGTGGTGCTGTCGGTTCAAATATCGTGTCTGTTGTGAGGAGCTGCTCAGTTCACGGGCACGTGACCAGGATTTTGGCGGGAACCGATTCAGGCGATGCCTGGATAGTTCAGGTTGTGTTTTGGCCAAATGCTAGGTGGCGCCATGACGCCTCCATTAACCCTGGGATTTGATGGTGGATAGTTCCCGGACGTCGGTCCCCAAATTTAGCAGGTGTGGCATTAGTGGTGTGCTATTGTAAAGTCTACTGCTCGAATCTGTGGTTGTGTAGGCAGGCTATAGTGAAATCAATACAGGCAAAGAGAAAGGAAGAGTATAAAGTGGGAAAGAAGAGAGAGAGTCAATCCCTCTGGTTTATTATTTATATGGTACATGAATTCAGTATAGAGTATCACCCCACCCCATTCTCCCAATGAGAAACAAGCATTTCTAACTCTACCAATAGGGATCCAGCATTCCTGGTCCCCATGGTTACAAGTGATCTGCCCACCACCACCAAGCTGTGTGGCTCCCCTGGCCACCACCTGCCTTGAGCTTAAGTGTGGTGATCTTGACTAGCAGAGGGGGGAGGGGGTAGTGTGTAGGGCTCTGAGTGCCCCTTACACACAGTCCTACTATGTCTATTTACCTATCAATCAAGCACAACCAGCAACTTCATAAACAAATATATGCACCTGGCCATGTATACCTGTTTCACAATAGAACATTTGCATTCCCCTACCAATGCATTATTATTGCAATATTTTACACTATGTTTAAAGCTGCATACTCCGATGAAAACATCACATTTTCAAAACCAAAACAATTATCAGGATCTGATTCTAGATATCTAAATTAGATAGTGATGCACTTATCAAACATTTGTGGACACACAGAAGGGAATACTGAGGCAATTTAATAGAACCGGTTACTACAGAAACCTATGGTGTCAGAGTTTTGGCGTGCTTGCCAAAATTAATTTCCCATGTTCACACTCTAAATATCTTGAAAGTTAGCCATTTAAAATAAAAAATACTTCAAAGTAAAGTAAATCAACCTAATGTATTTATCTCAGAAAATGACAGAATCTCAAAACCATCAGACTATGCAACTTTAAGCTAGGATTCCATGTATGCGGTATGCGGCATGCGGCGATATGCGGCATGTGAATGCGACATGCTACATAGATATCGATGCGATTTTCGGTCTTTCTTTCTACACATTTCGGAAGGAAAGTCAACATTCCTGTGGCAAATGGGGCAACATTCACTTGCGGATTCACATTCGCAATCGTATTCAAAATGGCATTCTGACATATGGAAGCACTATTGTATGTTTGCATGCTTTTCTATTTTTTGTTGCATTCATATAGGCTACCGCATACCGCATATATGGAATCTTAGCTGAAGTAGGTTGCTGTCGTGCCTCCTCCCGTGACCAATTTTATGCGCAAAAGGTTAGTTTCCCTGGATCCGATAAAAATTATTTATCTGAGATGGGTATTCTCTTAGGGACTTCTTTTTTGTTGTTGTGTTTTTTTTTGGTCCATTAGTTGTTTAAGCAGGGGAAATTTCAGTCATAGATGACTGGTCTTCCTCATTCCACTGCTGGTCGATAAAAAGCCCGAGCCTACACTTTTACCGACCCAAGGGATTTTTAACCTCCCACACCACATAGACATGGTATGAGAGCAACCGGCCTTTGATGACGCTGTAAGTTATACACAGCGGTGGAAATCCAAATTGGCAGAGCTGGGGGCACGGGGAATCGAACCGCCGGCCCTCAGATTAGGAGTCTGACCTAGAAAAAAGTCAGACGCTCTAACCACTCCGCCACAGAGAACGTTAATGAATTACACTTACCATTTGTACATTAATGACCTTAACAATAAAATTTTCTAACAAATATGAGTATGTTCATGCTTACTGTGCTTTACTTTGCACACATATTCTACACTCAAGTTAGGTACAAGATTCACCCCGTACTGCTGCAGTAGGGGTGCAAACCAACCCTATGTAAAAGGTGGTGAAAATGCAGGTCAAAGAATTGAGAGCCTAATTTCACAATTTAAGAAGCAACATTTATTCTTTACATATGTATTATTGAGAGCCCGCTACCTTTGAGTTGAAAAATATAATATAATATCTAGTTTAATAAGATTTAAAAGTGAAATCGACGGCGTTCTACGGCCGCCATCTTGTCTTTTTGCATTCTCTCTCCCATTTCACCAACTCTGTGCATATATAAATATCCATTTGATACTGGAGGCAGACATTCTACTCCCTGGTACATACTAAAGCTAGTTTCGCCCGTATTTAGACTATGTTGTCATTCACCCGTGTACTACAAGTACCGGGTGAATCTTTTATCTACATTCAAGTATGCATTTCTTTTCACTCCACGTCTGGTCTCGTCGCATTGTTGAAACACTTGTAGTCACTGTTTCCGGGGTTTTCGATTTCCCAGTTAGTGAAGTCAAGATCTGTACCGTCCATTTATATGTGTCATCTTTGCAAATAAAAACAGAAACAATAACTGTAGCACAGGTCAACTATCATCGAGTTGTGGAAGTGCTGGTTCCAGCATGCAGTGTTTATTTATATTGACGTAGAGTTGAGGGACTGGGAGAGAATGTAAAACAACCACTCGTAAGTTGCATGCTCTCGATTTGGTCCCCTATTCCCGATCTAAGGTGTCCTAGCCTATTTTACCAGGACCCGTGTTCAGGGTCCGTCTCGGAGGTGCCTCGGCGATGCTTTTTGGCCTATTTCCGTTCAGGGTGCGTCTCGGCGACGTCTCGGAGACGCCTCCCTTTTCATTCTGGAGCTGAAAGGCGCCTCGAAAATGGCCACCGCATTCAGTGCTTTCAGCCAATGACAGCACAGCCTTTACATTGCAAATGGCCGCCGCCTATGGGGGCGGCCATTTTTGAGACAATAAACTGCTTTTGCCGTTCAGACTAGCATGACGTCACGGCCATCTCCGAGACGGAGCCTGAACGCGGCCCTGGTAGTGTACGCAACAGCGAGGCGGTGCACCTCGTTATCGGCCGGAACAATTCACCAAAGGTTCATAATAACTGACGTATTGACAGGTGCGAACAAGTAGCTAAGGCAACTGAAATCTTATCTTAATTTTAGCAATTTACAGACACATATTCCAATCTTTTTTTCAACAAACAGAAAATAGCCTAATAAATTCTGGTGTCTCTTTAACGTAATAGTTAATTTAATGTAAAATGTAAGTATACTCACACAACAAGAGGGGTAAGAAAACGAGGAGCATAAACTTGATCAAAACCATGATAGCCATTGATACCCAGGGGCCGTATGCAGGAGTCAGTGTTAGCGAGGTAAAACGGTGTTTGTCGGGAATTCCGGGTTAGCGGCGAAAAAATGGTATGCACGAGTCAGTGTTAGGCCTAACACCAAAGGTTTAACCGGTGTTACCTTAACCCTAAAAAATATCAGGTTTAGCGAATTTATTAGGCCCAAATCTATTCAATGCGACTATATTTAACAGAATTAGATACGCAATAAGTGAAATTTATTCAAATTAACCCTAAATTCGAACCTTCCTTAAGGCTACCGTCGCATTGGCGGCGATATTACTAGTTATATTTTCGAATCGACGAACGTAATGTAAACAAATCGGCGCCACCGCTGCGTTCCATACTGGCGGCGGCGGCGATTTGTTTACTTTACGGTCGTCGATTCGAAAATATAACTAGTAATATCGCCGCCAATACGGCGGTAACCTTAATAATGCTTCGGATTTAGGGTTAAATTGGTCAAATTTCACTTATTGCGTATGTAATTCTGTTAAATATGATCGCATTCAGTAGATTTGAGCCTAATATCTGGCTACAAACGCAGAGGGATTTCCCAAATCTATAAATAATTTCACGTTTAGCTAAAATGTTAGTGTTACGCACTCCTGCATACCATTTGACACAGTTCCTGACATCGGCGATAGCTAATCGGTAATAGGCTGTAACACCAAACACCGCTAACACTGACTCCTGCATACGGGCCCAGATCTGGGGCCATATGCAGGAGTCAGTGTTAGCGGGGTTTGGTGTTAGAGCCTGTTACCGTTTAGCTATCACCGACGTCGTGAACTGTGTCAAGTCGTATGCAGGAGCTCGTAACACTTTCATTATAGCTAAACGTGAATTTATTTATAGATTTGGGAAATCCCTCTGCATCTGTACCCATATATTAGCTTATTAAATCTGTTGAATGCTATCGTGTTTGGCAGAATTAAATACGCAATAAGTGAACTTTGAGGAAATTAACCCTAAATTCGAGGCAGTGTTGGCGCTGCCGCCGTAGCGGCGGCGATGTTAATATTTGTGTTTTCGAGTCGCCGAGCGTGAAGTAAACAGATCGCCGCAGCCACCGCATCGACGTCGCTTTCCATACTGGCGGCGGCGGCGATTTGTTTACTTTACGTTCGTCGATTCGAAAATGTAGATGTTGATATCACCACCGTTGCGGCGGCGGCGTTGGTGTTGCTTCGAATTTGGGGTTAATTTGAATGCATTTCGCTTATTGCGTGTTTGGTTCTGTTGAGTGTGATAGCATTGAATAGATTTGGACACAACCTTACGCTAACACCGGGGTTAGTGTCGCAGAGCTTAAACGCGTGGTGTTAGGCCTATCACTGACTCGTGCATACCGACTTTTCAGCGCTAAACCAGAAATCCCGTCTAAACGCGTTTTGGCTCGCTAACGCCGCCTCCTGCATATGGCCCCAGAAGTTGGTTACGGACTGCAGGCGACCAATATGTGCACCCACAGTGCTGCCACCTGCCGGAACCCCTCCCCCCCCCCCCCCCCATAGCCACTCTACGCAAGTCTGTTTGTGTGTTGGGGGGGGGGGGGACTAAAGCCGAGATTCCATTGCAACATTCCATTTATCGGATCAAAGGTGGGTTTGTTTCTTCTTATTCTGGTGCGATACATGTAATTAAAAATACACATAACAAGTCAATCCCCGCCCATTGCGATATTGCCTAAGGTGTTGCTAGGGCGCAATACCTCATTCACCTACTTCGCTATGCGTGCTTGAAAGTTTCATTCCGATCGTTTTGCTGTGGGAGATTGCATGCTCGCTGTGATGTATTATGGAATCCTCCCCCCCCCCCCCCCCCACACACAATGTTCGAAAACGCACATGACGCGCTTCGATTTAACGCACACACGACCACGCACTGCTGGAATGGCCCTCACTGGTCGATACGCCTGACGCATGTCGGTTATCGCATGACACAGTGCATACATACATACATACATACATACATACATACATACATATATACATATATATATATATATATATATATATATATATATATATATATATATATATATATGATACCTCAGCGTAGTCCTGCCGTTCAGTATGATCACCAGATATATTTGTTGTTTTATTTTTAGTCAGAAGAAAGTTTTATATTTTCAAATCGAAAACATGTACTTAGATTCCACCCTATAGATCCACACTACTGCACTTATTAAACATTTGTTGCTGTATAGAAGGGAATACTAAGTCGATGTTGTCTACCCTGCTACTACTGAAGCCTATTGTGTAAAAATGTCGATGGACATGCCAATATTAATTATCTGTTTCTTTTCAAATATCACAAAAGTTAGCCATTTATAATAAAAACTTACATCAAACTATATTAAGGTAGATTATAACGATCTTTAACATATCCTTAAAATTGTCAAAAGCATCGGACTTTAGTTTTTTTTGGGTTAAAACTGTATTTCATTCCCTCAATTAAAGTTGTATAATCCAATGAAACCATAGAATTTCGAAATCAATGTACTTTCCAACATTTGATCGCACTTAGGTAAACCTTTATTGCTGTGTATGGGGAATATTAAATCGATTTAATGGAACATGTTACGGCTGTATGTCATATAAGTTTATTATGCACACCCAGTTTATTTTGTGTGTTTTCACTTCAAGTATATCCAAAATTAGCTACTTTTAATCAAAGTTATTTCAAACTGAAGTAAAGTAGACAATAGCAATCAACCTATTAAACAAAATAATAACATGGCATAAACTCAAATTTATGCAATTTTAACTGTGGAATGCACTTTCAGAAATGTACATTCTGATTGAAATAATGGTTGCATCATGCAATTCGTCTACAACCATTCCCATGTCATGATATATAATTCGCATACACACATTCTCAGGCCATATTGTGAAATCCTAATCAGAACCCCATGTCATCACCTCTGCCAATTTGGATTTCCACCGCTGTGTATAACTTACAGCATCATCAAAGGCCATGTATATGTGGTGTGGGGGGGTTTAAAGATCCCTTGGGTCAGTAAAAGTGTAGGCTCCGACTTTATACCGACCAACTGTCTAATGGTGAAAACAAGACTATTCAGACTTGTCCATGATAGGCAGTATGAATCTTCAAGAAAAAAACATGTATCAGTTTCTGAGGAATGTGTAGATTTGCTTACTTGTTCACAATTGAATAGCTGTCATATGTAAATACTGACATCAGCAAAGATGCTAGTTTGTAACTAGAACTCCGACTGCTTTAACCAGGCCGTCGACCGACTCAGTGATCCTGGCCGTCACGTCCAAGCGGTTGGCCTCGCAGAGACGCTCCGTGATGCCGTCCAATGCAAGGGCGACACCATGATCGACCAACGGGGCCGCAGCCACCACCGGTCTCACAGGTACCACCCCCGGAGAAGGACCGACAACAGGAGCAATCCCCACTGGTCTCACAACCGGGCTTGCAGACGCTGTCACCGTCAACTGAGAGGCAGATCCCGCAGCCGCCGACACACGTCGAGTCTCTGCATTCTCCACCGCCAGCTCGTCACGCAAAGGCTTCGAGCGGCCCACCTCCAACCATTTGATCACACGCAGTATGGAGGGATCTTGGCGCTGCGCCAAGTGAACCTCTGATAACGTCCAAAGCTCATCATCATCTATGTCCGCCAGACGCATCGCAGAAATTGCTGCGAGTACACAATTATGCGCGCCACAGTCCGTGCAATCACCCCGGCCGCACTTACGCACCGGGATTCTACTCAGACTATCTGCGTTGATGTGATCCACCCCCTTTCTGTACACAATATGCTCATTCGTCACACCATATTCAGATAAAGTGGCCAACCAACGCCCCATCATCCCCTCCGCCTCCTTGAAATTCAACAACCAACGAAGAGAATGATGATCAGTCCGGATAATAAAATCCGACCCTATCAAGAAATGTTTCCACTTCTTGCTATACACGACGATAGCCATCAGCTCACGCTTCGTCGTGCAATAATTCCGCTGCGCTTTATTAAGTTTATTACTCGCAAAAGACAACGGACCTCTACCCCATCCTGAACCTGACTCAACACACCTGAGATTGCAAACCCTGACGCAGCGGATACCGCAGCACTGGGGTCTGAGTAAAGGCACGTTTCAAGCCCAGAAATGCCGCCTCCTGAGCGTCGCCCCACAAAATTTTTTTTTTTTCGCGGTAACGACCAAGTCCTGCAGAGGAACAGCCAACCGCGCAAAATCAGCAATGAAATCGCGATAATACGACACAAACCCAAGGAATGACCTCACTTCCTTCATATCCTCAGGTCTGGGCCACCCCGCAATTGCAGAGAGCTTTTCCGGGTCTGCCTTAATCCCCTTCGCAGAAACCACACGCCCCAGGTACTGCGTCTCATGCCTAAAAAGCCTACACTTTGAAGCCTTGAGTCTCAGCCCATAGGAACGTAAACGATCAAACACTGCTTGAAGCCGATCCCAACATTCGGTTAGTGTCCGACCAAAGACAATGATATCATCCAAATACACCAGACAGATCTTCCAGTGAAGACCAGCCAGCATATCCGTCATCATCTTCTCGAACGTGGCTGGAGCATTACATAGCCCAAACGGCATCACATTCCACTCGAATAAGCCTAAGTGAGTGCTAAAAGCAGTCTTAGCAATATCCTCCGGATCCATTGCTACCTGATGATACCCAGATTGCAGATCCAGAGTGCAAAACCACTCATTACCCCCTAAACTTTCGAGCGACTCATCTATGCGCGGTAATGGGTAAGCATTTTTCCGCGTCACAGTATTGAGTTTTTTATAGTCAATGCAAAAACGGATCGAACCATCTTTTTTCTTGACTAAATGGACAGGTGAACTCCACGGTGAATCACTACTCCTAATCACTCCACTATCTAGCAGCTTATGCAACTCCGTCTCCAGTGCTTCTTTTTTAGAATGCACGAAACGCCGATAGGGAACCCTAAAAGCAGCAGACTCACCGACATTTATGCCATGCTTCACCACATCAGTCCAGCCCAATGTCTCACCAGGCACTGCGAAAACCTGAATATTCCTACCCAGAAATTCCACAACCTGAGAGCGATCAGACTCGTCAACCACCTCACACCCCATAGCCAAAGGTACAAGATGGGCAGGCAAGCTTCCATCAAGGGACCGAGACACAACAGATGGTGCCACGCACTCCTCCGTAGTACCAAAAGTAACTACCTCGGCTACCTCCCCCAACGCAGCAACGCCCACTTCCCCTCTACTACTCACAACACTAGAGGGGCAATCCAACTGCGCCGTCCGCGCGAGATGCAGTTCGGGCCAACCACTGCTCCAATTACCAGGTAACTGCGAACAGCTGACCGCACAACACTGCCCCGCGCCAACCCCGCCCACTGGGTCAACTGCGCCAACAGCTGACTCAGCGACCCCGTTGCCGCGAGCAATGTTTACACCGGATTGTTTACTCAACCTCGCCTTAGCGTATTCACCATGAACATTACCAAAGTCGGTAGCTTCACTCAACAACCCGATAGTCGTACCCTTCCGTAACCTAACCGCATACCGATTTGGATTAAACAAAGGTACAACTGAGCCAACAGGACTCCACACTAGCGTATTCTGACCTACCAATCCCAGCTCATGCAATTCTGAGACCATCGGTTCAAATAGGCTTTGGAGATCACCGTCGACCCCTACAGCTGATATTTTAACATCACAGCCGGTCATCGGAGCAATGCGAATATCTTGCGCAACCGCAGACACAGTCTGACTATCGCAACGCAATTCACACTGCACCGTGAGTTGATACGGATATCGAAGATATAGGCTGCCCGCCTGACGCAGTTCACAACCATAATACTCCAAAAATTCCGCACCCAAAATACCATCTTCTGAAATATCGGAAACAGTAGGGGCATAATGAAATATTTTCCCCCCGATCTCCAGAGATAGTATGGCTTGTCCGTACTGCTTGAGTGGCACACCGGTGACAGCTACCCGCAGAAACCGGGCGCGCCCTATGGCCTGGATACTGCGTCTCAAGGCTATCCAACCGCGTAGACTCAGTAACCCTCGCCCCACTCTCCCCAAGCCCCAAACCGCGTCGAAACACCAGTTTCTCAGCCTGAAGAGCTGCGCGCTCACTTGCAAGACCCTCCAGAGCAGAATCAATGCTAAACCTCTCAGCAGCTAGCAACTGTTCACACCTCTGGTTCTCGTCCTGCAACTGAACATTCAGCGCCTCCCGCATGGACAAATCCTCCAACTGTTTCGTGAACGCAGTTTGCTGCTCTTCCACCAACACTCGACTAGATTCTGCCTCTTCTGCGGAAATGCGCCTCGCCGCGTTTAGCTCTGCTAAATCGCGTGCGAAGGATGCAGCATTGGAGAATCTTAAATCATCCAACGCCCGTCTCTCCCCGGCCAACCGGTCAAACTGGACCCGCTTCCAAGCTGTGTTGTATTTGTTTAATATTTTTATTGAGACCATCTGTGTAGTATATGTCATTTCAGGTGTGGTGGTTGTGTTATATCTTCTAGTAAATATACATAATGTACTTATATGTTTTACATTAATTTCACACTAACCATTCTGTTATTTTTATGTCATTTCAGGTGTGCCAGGCTATTGTAGACGAGTATGTCAATGAGGTTATGCCGCTGCCAACTGAACCTGCTGCTTGGCGTGCGATAGCAGAGGGTTTCATGCAGAAATGGAATTTCCTGCACACCTGTGGGGCGATCGATGGCAAACACATAGCCTGCACCCCGTCCTGATATGACCTTAGATGTTGCTAGGATGTAAAACAACAACAAACAAACAAACAACAAACAAACATAGCCTGCAAGTGTCCACCTAGGTTGGGTTTGACCTACTACAACTACAAAAAGTTCTTCTCTATCGTCCTGATGGCTTTGGTCGAATCGGACTATAAATTCATCTGGGTGGACCGAGGTGGACGTGGAGCTGCGTCTGATGCACAGGTCTGGAATGAGTCCGACCTGAAGCAGGCCATGGAAGAGGGGGACATAGTTGCCAGACCCAGAACCCCTTCCACATGATGACCAGGACATGCCCTATTTCTTTATTGGCGATGATGTGTTTGCCCTGCAGAACTTCATGCAGAAGCCCTTCGGCCATAGTGGCCTGAAACGTGACCAGCGCATCTTCAATTATCGTCTGTCGAGGGCTCGCCGGGTGGTAGAAAATGCCTTTGATCAAACCCACCACACTCCGGTTCTTGTCTGGTTTTCTCCGGTTCTCGTCTGGTCGCCCGGTGGCAATTGACTCAATTACACCCCATTTCAATACATTTCGACACATTTTGTCACCGGAGAGCACCGGACTAGAAAATTCTTTATCCGGTGGTCTCCGGTACTCAATCCGGTAAGATGTGACAGGAGCATTAAGGGAGGAATTTCTTACATATCATAACTTTGCTTCTACTTGATATATTACTATTAGGCCTAAGTCCATCTATATGTCAAACTAAAGGGCTTAAAGTGCTTTCTCAGAAGACATTGTTTTGAAAGCCACACACCAACATGACACCCGTCCTGATTACCTTAGATGTTGCTAGGACGTAAAACAACACAAGCAAACCAACATGACAACCTAAAATAACCCAGAATCTTCATACAGAAAAAGTGAAATATCTCTGAAATTGCACCACATAAAAACAAACCGTTTATCACACAAATAGACAACATGTTTAACAAACATTTGATTAAACTTGTATTGGGACAATTTACCAATTAGTGCAGATGAACACTGAAAGTTGGGTGACTTATTAGTTCTTTTGTCAGTTCTTTTGTCTCAACTGGCACATATTTCTTCCCGGGAAAAGACTTATTCGAATGTTGCTATTTCAAACATTCAAATTTCCCTTCAAGATTTGTGCTAGCTGTCCTTATGTAAAATATAAGAAAAGCAATGTTGTACATCGTTTGTTCGCGTGCTTCGACGCAGCACGCGATCAAAGTAGGCCCTACCTGAATAGAGTGGTTCCAGATTCTGCCGATAGATATCACTATCTGCCGATAGATATCACTAGCTTAACTGGGAATATTTTGGCAGCGCCTCAGGATCACAGCCAAAGTGAAATGGTACCTTAGCATAGGGCTGCCTATGATTGGCCGAAGAAACATCATAAACATCTTTTTCTCGATCTGGTGAGTTTTTCTTCTAAATATCCCAGTAAAAAAAGTTGCACAACTGTATTAAGAGTTCAGACACACACAAAGTATGACAAATTGATATTAGTTGTTTTCTTTCAAATATAATGGACTGTTATTAAATTCTCTCAACTTCATATTGAGTAGGGCATTATGCATAGGCGATGTGGAAGCTTCTTTCTTTTTTCAAACGGATTGGATCATTGGAATGATTTCATTTCAGCCCAGATAGCGTTTGTTGGTTTTTGCGCCTGAACCCGTTATATAGATAACATAGTCCAATACTTTTGAGTTTCTATAATTTTCTGAGATAAATATATTAGGTTGATCGTTATAATATACCTTAACTTAGTTTGATGTAACATTTATTTTAAATGGCTAACTTTTTAGATATTTGAACTGCAAACATGCCAAATTAATTTAGGGAAACACACCAAAACTCTGACACCATAAGCTTATGCAGAAACAGGTTCTTTTAAATTGCCTCAGTATCCCTTTTATGTGGTGACAAATGGCTAAGAAATACACCAGTATCTAAGTTAAGCCATGTTCACACGGGCGATGTAAATCGATTCATAGAAATCGACTTGTATAGTTCGGGTTACATTTCCCGTGTGAACGGGTGTCTGAGGCGGATTAAGGCTGATTCGATTCCTGTGATGCGCATTCTGTAAACCACCTCTCGAGGTAGTTTACGTGAGGCGATTTCTGTGATTCGATTTATTTTGCCCGTGTGGACGCAACTGAGGCGGATTAAGCACCTCACACGCATGCGCAGTCGACCTTAGTTTGTTGACTTTCCGGTCGATCAAAAGCGCATATTATATAATTTAATTAATGAAACCGCTATCTATGCACAGATATTTTTTTCATCATTTATTTTTAGGGTTTCACTGCCCAGCAGAAGTTTTGACCGTTCCAAACCAATACGATTCAATCCATACATATCTAGGTCGAACCGACACTCTCTCGGCCGACGTAGACGAACCCAAACTGGCACTGGTTAGTCTGGACTTGCTCATGCGCAGATTTCGATTTCCGGCCCAAGTACTGCCCATGTGAACGGGCCGCTAATTCGCCTCACCTGATTCGATTTGTCTGATTCGCCTCACATTTTGCCCGTGTGAACACGGCTATAGATATGTAGAATAAAATCTAGATAATTGTTCTGCTTTTGAAAATTTGATGTTTTCATTGGACTATGATGCAACTTTGAGCAAAAGCTCTACAAAGGAATAAAACACGTAAATGACCATGTAAGTTTTATTACACGAGTATTTAAATACATATTGCTATTTGAATGTCCTCACGTGTATTACCCCTGACTACGGCGATATCAGAGAGACCTATGGTCAGCTTCATCTGTTGGAGTTATAACTTTAATATCTGACAATAATTTGACACCATGTTTTCACTAGTACATTGACTTTTGAATGAAATAACAAAAATAAAATGTAAATATGCCATACTTTTTTTTTGCATCCATACAAAGATAAATATCATGGTTTTAACAAATGTAATTTGACACAATGATGGATAGCTTAGTGTCATGTTACTTCCTGGACTGGGAGTTTTTTGTGTGGTGTTTCTTTTTAATTAGCAAGATTAACGTTGTTTACATACATATACACATATACAAGACGTACATATATCACAAGGGGACAATTAAAACACTGTCTTGGATTAACGAAATGCTCTAACTTTGACACTTCTTTTGAAAATCTCTCATGAATTCTGCCAGTAGTGTTGTCTCTTCTATTGTGATTGCATTATAAAGGGAAACTCTAAGGCCGCCGACAGATCTGCAAACAAAATAAAAGCGAAGGCATTCACATGTGTGTATGTATATATTGCAGTATATTCAATGTTTATTTTTGGTCTAGTTTCCATGAATGGTCATATGTTGCTGATATGTCGTAAGCATCATCACACACTATTGTCTTATTCTCCTTGTATGTAGTTACTCCCGCAGCACTGTCTACTAAACAAGTCATTAGAAAAAGTGTCAGAAGGCTGGATTATGAAAATAACCATACGGTTTTGTAATCTAATAATATTAGATTGCAAAATCATATGGTTATTAGTAATATGATAACTCGTATTCAAGACTGTATACGGCTGTAAGGCCAAGCAGGCTCCGGCTATACTACTTCTTGGTACTACTCTAGTTCCCGGCTCTGGCACCAGGGGACTATTGGCGCTGTCTGCACCGCTGGCCTGCCGCTGCCTGCAGAGCTGCCACTCGCTCCCCCGGCTCCACCCGAACAACTACTGTGCATTTTTGTTTTTTTACGGTAGGCAGTGGCCAGCCAGATGTCAGTTAATGGTCATAGAACCCACTTACATTGATTGAGAATTGATTATGGAGCTGTTGCTCAACTTACTGTTAATATGAATTATGCGATATTGCCTACACGGCTTCACCATGAATGTCTAAGCATGAATAAACTGATGTCGCCCTTATTATTTCTAGCCTCTGCTTCTTACACATATATTATTCAAATACTTATTTATCCTAGCCCGATACATTCGGTGTGAATAATTGACCAAATCATGTAAATTAATAGACTCTAATGCCCATGTCACATACACGTTAGTGAATGTAGTTGAACGTAGCTGAACGTAGCTGAACATAGTGGAGGCTAACGTGGGTCAAACATGGTGTAAGTACGTTCAACTACATTGAAATATGTTAAGGTACGGCAAGTTTTGGTACGGATAAATATGTTATGGTACGGATAAATACATTATGGTACGGACGCTGGTATGTTCAACTACGTTCAACTAGGTTAGCCTCCACTATGTTCACCTACGTCCACTAACGGCTATGTGACCAGGGCTTCGTCCATGTATGCTAGAGTATGCTAGAGCACGCCAAAGTACACTTGAGTATGTTAACATCACAGATGCAAATTCAGCCTCTAACGTAGCACTCTTTTGAACATGTCCAAAGATTAAATCGGAACTCACGGTCCACCCAAGTTATTACCAAGTTAGCATGACGGAGAAGTATGGATGCCGATACGTTCAACTTCATTCAATTTCATTCACCTATGTTCAACTAGGTTAGCCTCCACTAAAGTGTGTGACCGGGCCTTAAAGGTCTAATCGAAAGCTTCCTGTATCTGCCATCTTGTTGAGTTATTTGTTGTTCCATTCTCTCCTGATTTGGCAACTCTGTGCCTATACAGATATATACACATATTTAAATATAAATACATATATATATATATATATATGTATTTAAAAGTCTATATATATATGTATTTATATGCATATATGTGTACATATCTGTATAGGCACAGAGATCGGGAGACAATGCAAAAAAAACCACAAGATGGCAGATACAGAAAGCTTTCGATCTATATATTTCGATCTATATATACAGATATATATACATATATATACAATTATATGTACATATACATATACACATGTATACATATATATACACATATATAGTATAGTTATACGAATCTCACCTGGGTACAGATGATGGATAACTGGTGTTTTCCCGAGGTACTGGCCTCATGGGTCAGGGAGAAGGAAGCACATCCGGGGCCAGCAATCTTTTATGTACTTAATAAAATGATCTAACTCTTTATGGATACTATTGTGTTTTCGTTTTGGTTCTAGCGAAACATGATGGCCGAGATGTTTTCTTAGAAAAGGAATGCCAAAAGGGGTGTTATGGACACGTCTCCGTGGACTGTTAGTGGTCCCTGATGTTGCACGTTGTTCCTTCGCTTTGGGAATCTGGGCACGTCAGTTGCTGCTGATGTTATTGCCGCTAGCCATGGTTGTGTTTCCCATGCTGGTACTATCAGTACTGCATGCATGTGATCCATCTTGATCTTCCTAGCGACTCTGCTGAATGGTGCAACTATGTAATAAAATTTATTATTCCAAATTAATGAGAATGCGTCTACTCTCCAGGCGTCTGGTTCTGGATACCAAGACTCATAATTATTTAGCTTTTTGTTATTGCATGATGCGAATAAGTCAATTTCTGGTTTGCCCCATTTGTTAGAAATGTGGTCGAAAATACTCTGATTTAGTGACCATTCTCAATGGTCATGGAAATGTTGGCTTTTCTTGTCAGCCAAAGTATTTTGACTGCCTGGGATATGTGCTACTGTTAGCCATATCTTGTGTTCCTCTGCCCAGTCCCAAATGAGCTTCGCCATATAATTACATGGTTTGGAATGAGTGCCTCCCATATTACGTATGTAAGCCATAGCTATCGTATTGTCTGTTAAAACTCTTACATGATTTTTAGGGAGGTGGACTAGACTACGGAGTCCTAGATAAATAGCTCTAAGTTCTAATACATTTATGTGATCGGAGATTTCATCTTCCAACCAATGACCACCTGTTGCCTGTTGGTCTCTGAGCCCCCCCAGCCTTCTAATGAAGCATCTGATGTAACTGTAGCATTAGGCTCTCCCATCCTAATGGGGTAGGGCGAATTGTTAATGTGTGACACCCACCAAATAATATCATTTTGGTCTTCTGGCAAAATTGTCATGGGCTGCTCAAAGTTTCCTTTTGTGTGTGCCAACGCCAAGTTCTTATCTATTTCTAGTGATTTAGATTGAGCCTTGCCATAAAGAATAGTCAGTGCATATGCTAACATAATTCCTATCAATATTGCGACTTGTCATATCTTTGATTTGTTCAATTGTAATAATTGGTTTGCTGTTGTTGTAAATTTATCAACTTTTTGTTCTGTTAATGAAATGGTCATTTCTGTGGTGGCAATAAAAAATCCCAGAAACTTTAATTTGTTTGTTGGTATTAATACTGATTTAGTTTTGTGTATGTAGAAACCTAATGTTGTCAATGTTTCACATAATTTGTCTACTGCTGTCTGGCATTGTTGTTGTGTTTGTGCAACAATACATGAATCATCAATATAAGGAAACATAATATATACTTCCCTAGCCATTTGGAAAAAAATTAGTTTAAGTAACCATGTGAAAATGCGTGGACAGCAAGCTAGTCCATTTGGAATACACGTGAACTCATAAAGTTCATCGTTCCAACAAAATCTGAGATATTTCCGATCGAGTTTATAGATAGGTACTGTGGAGTATGCATCTTTAAGATCTACATTGGCTAACCAGGCACCTTGTATTACTAAGTCTTTTCCTGTGTCCAAGGAGAACAATTTTTAAATGTTTATATTCTACAAATTTGTTAAATAATGTTAGATCTAAAATTAATCTTACATCTCCATTTTGTTTGGGTCTCAGAAAATATTGGATATGAATTCCCCAGCCACATGTAGCGCTGGTTCTATAATTCCTTTCTCACAAAATTGTAGGACTTGTTTGTCTAACGCCTCACGTTCTGAACCGTGAAATTGATAAGTATAAGGTATATTCTTTTGAATAGGTTCCTCTTTCAAATGAATTCTTACCCCCTCAGCTAAACTAAGAATAGTTAGATTATCCGTAATGTCATTCCATTCCGGTAGGCAACTATTGAGGTTACCAGCTTGAAAATTGCTTACTGGTGTCTGCGTTGCTGCTTCTACATGTTCCCTGGGCAGGGGAACGGCTTCTGGGCTTTGAACTCCCTCTTGAAGGGCCGGTTCCCATCGTTCCAGCCGAACGACTGCCTTTGGCCCCTTCCCCTGGCCTGGAAGCTGAAGTTTGTCCCGAATTGGCCTCCTTGCTGGCCGGTTTGTCAGCTTCGAAAATCCTGCCTCATCTTATTGAAGTGGTTAGGATTCGCATTTGTGGACTTCTTGCCTGTCTCCATGTGTTTGCCACACTTGGAGCTCATCTCCACTTGCTTAGACAAGTACTGGAGTTGGCCAGTGAAAATCTTTGTTTTGTCCAGCGGTTTCCCCTTAATGGGCTTGTGGGCAAGGAATAACGTATATTCCTTCCCATCATTGTCTGTGATCTTAGACCTGGCTACCTATTTGCCTGCATCCATGCAGACAGCCTTGAACATGTTCTCAAAACATCTGTATGAGAGGAAATTGCTAGTCACGGTTAGCAACACAATCACGCTGTTCATATCGTTGCACAGCGACGAGAACTTGTTCTTGATCATCATCCTATTTGCAATAGGCGCGATGGCTATGAGGACCGAAAGAACCCCTTTGTGCACTGTATGCAGGGCTGCCTCAAACTTCTTTCGCTCCTAGCTGAGCTTGACCTCCGGGTCCATTTCCTTAATGCTGGGTTCCGGGATCCCTTTGATCCCCATGAATTTCTCAGCCATTTTGATTATCACTTCGGCTGGCTTAAATGTGTTGAAGTGCCCCTGGATCATCTTCCTCATAATGTTGTAATGTGGACTTTCTTCCTCCTCTGCACCTTGCACTTTTTGGTTTCCTTACCACAGGATTTCTCGTATTTCCCTGCGTGTTTTGTATCAGAATCTGAACTCATGGAAGACAAGTCTGACGAAGAGTCAGAGGAAGAAGATTTATGCTTCCTCCTTTTCTTCGTCTTCTTCTTGCTCTTTTTCATGAGGGGCTTCTTTTTACAGGCCCTCATGTACTCATCCCCTTCTGATGAGTACTCCTTCTTTTTGTGTTTGCGTTTGCGTTTGCGCACAGACACAACCATTTCCTACTCTGACTCATCATCATATGAGGCCTGATCTTCGGAGAGATCCTGCCATCTGGAGGGCAACATCTCCATCTTCTGCTGAACCAATCTAGCGACTTGTTCCTCCAGGTCAGCTGGGCCAGGGCCAGTATCGTACCCCCCCACCTCATCTGAATCTTTTTGTTCAGATGAGGGCGACCTTTGTACCCGTGCCGGCAGTGAGCAGTCTTCATCTCGGAGACTGTGAGTAAAAACAAAAACCAATAGTTAGACATCGTTTAGGCTGAATAACACACTGATAATTAGAGTATAATTATACAAGGTGTGTATTAGGGCGTTAAAAACAGTATTTAGCGCAGGCATGTGGCTAATAGACAGTCACAGGATGACGGTATGGTAAACCAACTGATCCAAACGAGGGGTAGGGACCAGTGTAGCGAGCGGTACCCTCCCACACTCTAAGAACCAATAGACTTCTCCCACCTTTGGCTTTCTCCCCCAACAAGTTGAAGAAAATACTATAGGACTGGAGGAATGCCTTAACGAGAAAACAATTGAGGAATCTTAATGAATCTCAGGAATAAATACTAGTGATGTAAATGGCTCCTACCAAACATCTCACCATTCGGCAATGGGCAGCTTAATTAATAACCGAACAATGGATGCATTGTTCTAACGATCATATGTAACACGATCGAAACTATGCTTTAAGACAGCAATAACTTAATGAAAAGTTTAAAAAAACTTTGTATGTGAATGCTAACATTTACTGAACCAACATATCGATTTGGAAAGATACTAACCTTGTTGGTTTTGTAGTTAATGTAGAAAAACTGACGGAGCTGCTCACAAACGTCCTCCTGCTGTGAGCTGATTATGCTAATTGATGGACCCGGATGTGCTTCCTTCTCGCTGGGCTACGAGTAGCCAGAGGCATAGTACCGAGGTAAAATATATATATATGTATGTACATATACACATAAGTATATATACATATTTATACATATATATATATTCATATATACATATATATACAAACACACACATATATATACACATATATACACACATATATATAGTCGATAATGACCAGACGCAGCTGGCATACAGTGCTTAGAGACCCTCACAGGTGGCGCCAGGGTTGCCAATACTGTACTACAGAGGGTCAGTTAGATAGGATATAGTGACTATACTATTACATAGGGAACTGAAGACAGATAGTGTCCTTGTTTATATTTCCATAATAGATTACAGATCACATATATACATGTTTATTTTCATATATAAAGGACGGTGCTCACCTGTGACCTTTGAGGGAGAGGAGTCCCCTGGCGGTGGCCTGCTGCACAAAGAGCCGCTCCAACTCCTCAGCTCCCTCTTTACTGCCCAGTCGCAGGGGAATGTTCATCCGGCTCCTGCACGCCTCATCTACCACAACGCTGAGCGACAAAATAAAACATGAACAATAAGTCATCACTGCAGCTTCCACCCCGGTGCACACACCGATCACCAGCAATGATTTACTGCTACATCTATAAAATGTCTACACAAAGTTGATAACATAATTGAAAGGTTCAGGCGCAAAAACTGACAAACGCCATCTGGGTCGAAATAAAACTATGAATACCACGTTTGAGTTGAAGCTGGCATCATTCTGATAACCAAATCCGTTTATTTTTCACAGAAACCAACACATCCCTTATATAATAAGCCGTGTTCACACGGACGATGTAAATCGATTCGTAGAAAGCGACTTGTATAGTTCGCCTCACATTCGTCGTGTGAACGAACGTCTGAGGCGGATTAGGGCTGATTCGACTCACGTGATGCGCATCCTGTAAACCACCTATCGAGGTAGTTTACGTGAGGCGATTTCTGTGATTCGATTTATTTTGCCCGTGTGAACGCACTGAGGCGGATTAAGCACCTCACACGCATGCGCACTCGACCTTAGTTTGTTGACTTTCCGGTCGATCAAAAGCGCATATTATATAATTTAATTAATGAAACCGCTATCTATGCACAGATATTTTTTTCATCATTTATTTTTAGGGTTTCACTGCCCAGCAGAAGTTTTGACCGTTCCAAACCAATACGATTCAGTCATTACATATCTAGGTCGAACCCACACTCTCTGGTGCCGGCGTCGTCGAACCCAAAATGCCGCTGGTTAGTCTGGACTTGCTCATGCGCAGATATCCACTTCCGCCTCACGCAGTGCCCGTGTGAACGGGCGCCTAATTCGCCTCACCTGATTCGATTTGTGTGATTCGCCTCACATTTTGTCCGTGTGAACACGGCTATAGATTACCCAATATGAAATATAGATTTAACCTGTAATGCACAACAACAAAGTTTATTTTACAGAGAACAACTAAAATAGATTTGTCAGGTCTTTGCGCCGAAACTCTTCATATGTAGTAAGTAGAAGGCAATTATCCTTCTTTTAAAAGAAAAACATGTATCAAATACACATACTTGTAGAATCCTTCAGATTGTTCAGCCACGCTGTAGATGAGGGAGGATTTCTCGTGATTTCTCTTGGCGATGCTCGCTGCGCCACCTAATTGTTTTAGCCAACGCATTACGAGTCCCATGATGTAGATGCTGCAAAGGACACCAATGATCAAGTTTTTAACAAGTTTACACCTACACTACGTCACAAAACTGCCATTTGTTAAAATGCTTAGATGTCACAATGTAAGCAGACTGTGCATATATAAACTGTGTTGATGTCGGGAGGACCTCGGGCCACTGACAACTTTGTTTATGTCACTACTAATATGGCGAGGGGGTAATGCAAACAAAGGGAACATTGCATCTAGAGCCTTCCTGCCATTCTGGAGCCAACATCCTACCATTAGGCTAGCTAGGCTCCCTGATGCAATCACTCTTTCCATGCCTCCATGTTTATGGTTCTTTGCCCAAGCAGTCAATGCAGACTACTACTACTAACTACTGTACTACTACACACATAATATATATATATTATATATACATAATATACATATATATAAATATATATATGAGTATGAGGTATGAGTTGGCGGTACAAGACCCCAACTCATTTATTGAAAAAAAAACGTTCACCTCATTCAATTATCCTCCAGGGGAATAAGGTCAAACTCTATATTTGGCAAAACTTTCAACATGTCCTAGCAACATCTAAGGTCATATCACGATGGGTACCGACATGTGACAGTGCACACTCATGGTGACTTTAGAGACCAGGCCACCAGCACCATGACGATATCCCACTCAGTCACATTATCCTGACACTGAGTCAACCAGTCCTTTCCATATCTTAATAATGCCGAATGCCTTGCTAGGAAGCGGCAAGTATCAATTTTTAAGTCATTGGTTTGATTCGACCAGGGTTTCAACATAGTTCCATTCCTAACTAATGCTAAGATTTATGTAAGAAAACACAACAAAACAATAATAACGACATCGGGGAAGGGCCTTTCTAAGTCCACTTCATTTGACCAAAGCAGAGAGTATGTACCTGTAGGTGGGTGGTGTGTTGAGGAGGGAGTTGGCTCCAGCCATCTGCTTGTAGTCCAGAATGGAGGGGCACTCAGGCAGTTGGAGGTTGATGAGGTCATCTCTGAGGATCACCAGCGTAACGCCTGCGCAGCCCATGTTCTTCTGGGCACCAGCGATGATCACTCCGAACTAAGGCAGAACAGCGCATGGGTCATTAGTGTAAGAACGGGTTAGCCATGGGGTCGACTTTAATTGGTCCATTTAAGGAGATGGGGAGGTTTTTTGTATCGTTACAATGGTATTGCATGGGCGATCGTTTGGGACTCAAATAAAGCGATCGATATTGTCGGAGTGGTTGATCTGTGGAGGTTGTTGGTTAGAGAGGTTTTACTGATATTATTATCAGCATTATAACAGTGACTAACCATGGCTATATTATTGCATGTTCCATTGGTACAAAAGAAGACCCGAAATTACTGCTTATGCATTGGGTGGGGCCTGGTGTGTTAAGTCTTCAACCACTACGTCAGGCACTTTACACATGGCATTTTTCTGTACCTACCTTGTTCACGTCGATCTCCCGTGACATGATATTTGAGGACATATCACAGACAAGTGGAACCCCGTTAGTCTCAGGAATGTCGTGAAACTCCACACCTGAAAAAATAAGCATCAAAATAGTGTGCCTTAATAATTGTGTCAATCTTCATGAAAAGATAGTTAATTCTATCTATAGTGCTTCATACCTACATGTATGTACATTACAATCGGGACCGGTGTTGCAGTTTCCCAGGGACACCAGTTTGCCAGGGACACATTGCTTCTGCGCATGCATCAAAATCGAACAGCATCGTCACTAACCTTATAAATTTAATATAATGTTTTTGGTAAAGATGTTTTCTATATGTGTACCAAGCGATTTGTTTCTAGGTGGTGTCGTTTTAGAGATATTTAACTTTTCCTGTATTTTCTGTATGAAGATTGCTCACGGCCATTGACAATGCCTTGAATTGGACGGTACGCGCAGTGAAAAACATTAGTTTTATTCAAAATTAATAGAAATCAAGAACGCTAACCATATAAATTTAATATAATCTTAATGGTAAAGATGTTTTCTATATGTGTACGAAGCGATTTGTTTCTAGGTGGTGTAATTTTAGAAATATTAGATTTTTTCTGTATGAAGATTTGCTCACGGCCGTTGGCAATGCATTTGAATGGAAGTGTCCCTGGCAAACTGGTGTCCCTCGGAATCCGCAACACCTGACGAGATGGCCGAATCGGTAAGAGTGCTGGCTTCCCGTGTGGAAGGTCGGGAGTTCGAAACCCTACCCAGTCAAACCAATGACATATAAAATTGATGTTTGTCGCAACCTAGCCTTGTGCTCAGTATTAATAGGATATGGCAAGGACTAGTAAGCTGAGTATCAGGATAATGTGACTGAATGGGATATTGGATCATGGTGCTGACGGACTGGGCTCCCAGTGGGACAGCACTGTAACGTCGTTATGAGTGAAAACTGTCACAAGTTGTTATGCATCCTGATATGACCTTAGATGTTTTTCTGCTCAAGGGGGAGCCTCCCCCTGAATGTATTGGATGTCAGTCCCCACTGACATTAAAACACATTTGATTAAACTGTGTGGATTTCATGGCCCTGCGCCAACAATTTGACACTGCAAACAACATGCATGACCTTTTTACTAAAGTAAAACAAGAAAACATTTTAGCCTTTTTGAGGGCAGCTGGTTTGTACCAACTCATATAGGTTTTTAAACAAATTTCATCAGTGAATAATACTATCATTTAGACTTTTATTTTAGCTATATGATTGTGAGTTTACAAAATTCATGAGTGTCCATTGACACAAAATTGATTGTATGCTTTTACATGTAAAAGCGATGGTTTGAACAAAAACAAACATTTCTCACCGTGAATATGGCCTATGCTGCCGACACGGCATAAAGCAACCACCAATCAATCAAAACCTTAGATGTTGCCAGGATGTAAAACGCAAACAAACAACAATTACATTACAAGCTATAGGAATATTCGTCTAATTAACAGCTAAAGTCAATGTCAAAATTAAATGGAACCTAACTGGAAACAGATCTGATTTAGAGATGTATTTAAGGGTTCAATCTGGTTCATTTAGCTCACCATGCATGGTCTCATTGGCGCAGTAGTAGACGTAGGAAGCCTTGGGATTCAATGTCCACGATGACCGCTCTGGGATGGCTGCATAGGAACAAGATTTTTTTTGTTTTTTTGTTTTTTTTTGTTTGTGACAAGTTTTTTATTCTTCCCATAACGTATAAGCTCCCGTGAGGGTGCTTGTTTTCAACGCTGGACAGCTGTGGTACTGGATTGGTCTGGTCCCGCACTCAGGAGTCTTTACCTGATCTTTCTCGGGCCAACCTTTGCGGTTTTGGGTGTTAGTAGTTTCTATATTAGTTTTTTTTTTAATTTTCAAGTTTTTTCCTAACCTGTATATGATAACTTAGCCTACTATGTACATCTACCCAGATGACATACAGGCCTGCGGGAGAGGATCCCATCCCATTGTGGTTTGTTACAGCATCCTTTCACCCATGCCCTGTCCTTAGATAGTATACCAGTGTGCCAGAACTCCCCTGGACCCTTCAAGACTGCGACTAGGTGGGATGGCTGTGTTGTATGGTTAGCCATTTTGTATTTCAGGGTGATTCGGATGCATGACCGTGGCCTGCCTGGTTCTGCTTTGGTTTGTGCCAGTACACATACCCAGACGGACTGCACCCTATGGTGATCGTCATTTCGAATTCCTTAGTACTTAGTAGGGCTAGTTTCCGTATTTGTAATATCTACCATCTTTTCTGGCCGGTCTTTTGCTTTTTGTGCCAGAACACAGCAAGCAGTGACTGCGCCCAAGATCAGGTGAGATCATTCAGTACCCGGGTGAGTAACAATGCATTACAGTGTCAAATGTACATAAATCTCTTTAAAGAATGGAAATACAATACTGCATATTTAGACGAACATAACACATGTTTATCGACGGAATTGTGTGCTGCAATTTAACGGAACTCCTAAATGAAATGCGTTGATTTGAAAGACATAACAGTGATATTTTCATATCAATATCCCATATGCCATATATAAGGTATATGTATAATTATAATAATGAGCATTAATCCATAATGATATTGTAGTAGGCTGCACTGGCCTCTCAGGCAAGTAACCACATAGACAGGTAGGCATGGGTAGTGTGTTGATATAAGGGAGCCTAGGTGGTGTAATGGTTAGCACACTGGCCCGGAATGCAAAAAGATGTGGGTTCGAGTCCCGCTCTAGTTGCAATATTTCCCACTTTCATCACCCCCATGACACTGGTTGCCGCCACCATGATCCTGTACAAGCTATGTGATGTATGGTTGTTGAACCTGCCCTGTGTATGTATGTGTAGGTGCATTGCCTGTATGTATGTAATTGTAAGCATTAAAAGCCCATTTAAAAGACTTACAATTCCAGGGGGACGAGTGTAGTAGGCTGCACTGGCCTCTCAGGCAAGTAACCACATAGACAGGTAGGCATGGGTAGTATGTTGATATCAGGGAGCCTGGGTGGTGTAATGGTTAGCACAGTGGCCCGGAATGCAAAGAGATGTGGGTTCGAGTCCTGCTCTAGGCACAATATTTCCCATTTTCATCACCCCCCACGACAATATGGATTAATGCATAATCATATATAATAATGTATAATAATCAATAACACTAATATATAACAATATATATATAAATATTTGATAATATAAGGAAAATAATTGCTCAAAATTATATGTAATATAGGTAGGCGGAATTGTGTTATTGTGCTGTCGGTGTTGGCCCTATTGTGTGCTGCGGGCTTGAGCACCCTTCGCTCCATTCATATCGGTGCCCACGAAGCACCCTAAGCACTTATATTTAGGCTCCTCGCATATTAATATATAGCAATACATTACAATGCATAGTAATATATACTAATATACTGTCTATAAGAATATAAGAATATATAGTATATAAGAATATATAGTATATAAGAATATCATTTAATATAGGATAATATATCTAATGGTTAGAACTCGAGACAATGCATTTTTCGGGAACAGTCCATAGGTTGACTAACAAACGGGCGGGCCACGCCCCTTAAATAGATTTACAAAACGTCACCCAACGTCCATATATACTCCACCCCAACACTCAACACGCACACAGACACAGACACACACACACAGTACCTACACGTGTACTTGGTGACCTTGGGCAGCACCATGTTGACGGTGCCGTACTTGGCTGCCTCCTTGGCCGCCTTGGCCGACCACGACCCGGTGACCAGGTAGTCGGCACACCGCGCCTCCGTGCGGCCCAGCAGGTTCAGGGGCACGGCGGCGAACTGCCCAGTCCCGCCGCCCTGCAGAAACAGCACCTTGTAGTTGTCAGGGATGTTCCTGTGGGCAGAAGCAGACACTACAGCTGGGCGCCACGATCAACGGAGGGCAGAAGGTTGTGGCTATACAGTAAAACCTCTATAAATCGACCGACCACGGGACCGACTTTAAATGGTCCATTTAGGAAGGTGGTCAGTTTAGGGAAGTTTAAAAAAATCATTACAATGGTATTGTATGGGCGATCGTTTGGGACCCAAATAAAACGATCGATATAGGGGAGTGGTCGATTTCTGGAGGTGGTCGGTTAGAGAGGTTTTAGTGTAGTTGCAAATCAGTAAATTGGGGAGAGCAAGTAGGTTTAATGTTGTGTTCTTTGATTATTAGGGGACAGTTAGTTAGTTGTTGGAGTTTTACATCCAGGAAATATCTACGGGCATATCAGGATGGACACCCACTTATCACAGTGCACACTCATTGTGACTTTATAGTGCTGCCCACTTGGAAATCAGGCCACCAGCACCATGGCCCGATATCCGACTCAGTCAGATTATCCTGACACTGAGCCCATCAGTTCTTACCAGAAGGGCATACTGAGTAATATTGATAAGAAATTGTTACTGCAGAAGCCTATAGTGTCCGAGTTTTGTTTGTCGTACTTGCCAAAATTAATTTCGCATGTTTGCACTTCAAATATCTCAAAAGTTAGCCATTTAAAATTTAAAAAATTACTTCAAACTATGTAGATTACAACAATCAGTCATCATCGGAGATATTCGTGGCTCTATTGTACAGCCACTTCACCCCTTATATTTCAGGCTTTCATACCAGTACTAGTATACCGACAAAACGGATTATATTACATGCGATGGCCCAATGAGTTTGAGTGTCCACCTCCCGTTTTGGTAGGTCGTGCAATTCGAACCCTTGATTTCTAACCGTGGCCGAGTGAAGCCAATCACTTAAACAATTATAATTCTCACTACCTAGCCTAGCATTCGGCATTTTGGGATATATAGTATATATATCCCAGAATATATACTATATATAGTATATATTCTGGGATATATACTATATATAGTATATATCCCAGAAGACACTCAGTGGAATGAGGAAGACCAATTGTCTGTGATTGAAATATCCCCTGCATAATGAACTAATGCGCAAAAACAAAACAAAAGTAGTTAATTGAATTCTCTTACATTACTTCGCGAATGTCATTTTCCGTGTCGTTGATGATACGACTGAAGTCAGCCGATCTGTGACTCATCTCTGAAAGCCAAATTTAAACAAAAAGATCAGCAATTAAATTAATGCATATGATTATATTTAATTGTTAATTATATGAATTATATCATATGTAATTATGTCACATTAATTACTCCACCCACCGAATCTCTGGTTGACGAAATCATCGATGAAATTTACATATATTTTTTCTGACATTTCAATATGGAAAGATATGATTTTCTCTATGTGTGGGGATCCATTAATCATTTATGGTCCAGGTGCTATGGTAGCTGTGAATCTAGATGAGAGTACGCTCAGTATGTACAGAGCCGTAGCTAGGAATTTGGGGGGAATGTCGGGAAGATTTTTTGTTGGGGGGTAGGGGAAATCAAATACAGACAGATGCTGAAGGCACCAGTCACTGATGGAGGGGAGGGCTGCCTCCCCTGAGGAACTTTTAGTCTAGATGTTCTGAAATGCCATTACCAGTCATTTCAGGGCGGTTACATACTGGGTGCTTTTTATGGGGGGCGGGGGGGGGGAGTAACTGCTACCCCCCCCCCCCCCACCACCACCACCACCACCAACCCCCGTTAGCTCCGGCCTTGATATACAGTGGCGGATTAAGGTTGCATAGTCCAATGAAAGCATCAAATTTTCTAAAAAAAACACACCTAGCTATCCAACTTAGATATTGATGCACTAATTAAGCGTAATGAAGAGGATATTAAGTCAATTTAATAGCACCTGTTAATGCTGAAGTCTATGGTGTTTTGGCATGCTTTCCAAAAAAATAATTTTGTTTGTACTTCAAATATCTCCAAACTCAGCCATTAGTAGTATAGTAGGGTTCGATTGAGCGTAAAATACACAAAGTTCATATGGGAATGTTTTGGGGGTATTTTCTATTGCACACAAAAAAAAACATTGAAAAAGAACAGCAGCACTAGCCTGTCAGTCGGTTAACTCAATGAATCTAAAGTTCCTGTGTTTCGGCTGGCTGTATGCCTCTCCCTTCCCTCTAAATTGTTTTACGTCCTATCAGGACGGGTACCGACTTGTGACAGTGCGCACTCATAGCGACTTTATAGTGCTGTCCCACTGGGAAACCAGGCCGCCAGCACCATGACCTGGTATCCCACTCAGTCACATTATCCTGACACTGAGCACAGCAGTCCTTGCTCTGTCCTAATAATGCCGAGCGCCTGGCTAGGAAGCGACAAGTATCAATTTTGAAGTCATTGGTTTGACTCGACCAGGGTTCGAACCCACGACCTCACGATCTACCAGCACGGGAGACGGACGCTCTAAGTCATTCGGCCATCCCGTCTGGTCCCATAGTAAAGTAGATTATACCGATCAATCTAAAGAATTTATCTCAGAAAATGGCAGAATCTCCCAACTATCGGGCTATGCAACTTTAACCATTTGGTTTAGTAGGCCTAGGGGCTCAGAAACGAGCGGGCCAGAGAGCTATTTTTTTTTTTTAATGATTTAATTGAGTGTACTAAAGATCAGTCATGGAGGGTTGGTGGTACTGGTACTAGTGGTAGTTAATTCGCCACTGAGTATATATAGAAAAAACCTATTATGCTCTATTATGACTTCATACGGCACAAGTGCCAATCGACGGTACAGGCACTCTGATGTGGAATTTCGCAATAAAACTATACAATTTTCACAACTATACATGACAGCGCAAGTAATTAACATTAGACTGAAGTGATTGGTGTGAATAGCGTACCCATGACACTTATGCCCGTAGTTCCGTAACATAGTAGTTCCTTCTGCGCTTGGTTAAGGACCTGGAACATAAGGTAAACATTGTTACATACAAGTATTGTCTCACATTATGTGATGTATAACGACAGTAACTAGTATAAATGCTCGGAGGAGAATACATGTTTCTGTCCTCCTCATGACACGACGCATTAGTGGAGTGCCCCTCCCCCTCCCTCGGGGTGGTGCTTTGTAACCGGGTGCCCCCCCCCCCCCCCCATGCGTAACTCAGGAGGTATTTTAGTACTTAGAGTTAGCAAGTGCTTATGGGTATATTATTATAACGCATGTAATGATCTTTTCTACTCTTGTCTGACTCGACCGGGAACCGAGCTCCCGACGTTCCACCTCGCGTCTGCAAAGTCGGGAGTTTGGTTCCCGGTCGAGTCAAACCAATGACTTATACAAATTGATACTTGTAGCTTCCTAGCCTGGCACTTGGCATTATTAGCATAGAGGAAGGACTGGTTAGCTCAGTGTCAGGATACTGTGACTGAGTGGGATATCGGACCATGTCGCCGGCGGCCTGATTTCCCAGTGGGGCAGCACTATAAAGTCATCATGACTACGCACTGTTACAAGTCATGGGATGGCCCGTGCTCCCAGCTCTGCCAATTTGGATTTCCACCACTGTGTATAACTTACAGCATCATCAAAGGCTGGTTGCTCTCATACCATGTGTATGTGGTGTGGGAGGTTAAAAATCCCTTGGGTCGGTAAAAGTGTAGGCTCGGGCTTTCTATCGACCAGCAGTGGAATGAGGAAGACCAGTTGTCTATGACTGAAATTTCCCCTGCTTAAACAACTAATGGACAAAAAAAATAAAAAATACCCGTCCTGATATGACCATAGATGTTGCTAGGACGTAATACTCCAACAACCAACCGTCTACTATTGCTTTGCTATATCTAGTTGTTTTATTGCTACATATATATTCTCCTGTTCTCAGATTATACAAACTACTGGATTTTCAGGGTCAAGGTCGAGACGGGAACAAACTTTTTTTTCTCTTTTTTTTTTGAAGCAGCAGTCGGCATATCATACATGGTGTATGTGCATTGCAATCTGTGTGCGGAATAAAACAGTCTGAACTGTCAGGTGACTGGGCAAAGTCCAGACGGTGGCGAGACAGGGGTGGGCAGGTAAAAGTACCTAACAGGTATTAGATAACACGCACATTGATATGATAATTGCATCACAACTAGGCACCCCACCCCCACCCCACCCGACTACACACACCTCTCGACATCATTACTACAACCTTTTTTCTTTTCGACGATTGATAGAAAAGTGGAGAAGTTAGTACAATGAAATCCTGTTCTAATGCGATCGTTGGGGTCCATAAAATGTCATAGCGAAAACAGCTGGGTTGCGCTAAAATGAGGTTCAGTTCATTGAATTACCTTTGAATTAAAGAATTCTGGGACCTGTGAATCATCGTGTTATATTAGGATTCGCGTTAATTCGGGGTATGTTAATGTTATAATGGGGTTTCACTGTATTTGTGATATGGATATGTCAGTGTCGGCAGGTGTATGCTAGGCATTATTAGCAAGCTCTTTTCCCACATTTACACAATGACGTCGATAATAACAATGCAGTATATGTGCTGGCATTTCTGGTAAATAAACACAACCTAAGGACATGTGTTGTGAAACTTAAGGGCCTGTCACACTACGACGTACGGCGTCAGCGTGTGCCCAACATACAACAATTTGCCAGTACATCGCATTCGTCAAACTTTTCAGGGACGGGGGGATAAAAATGGGCGTGCACACAACGGACACACAATGTACGTAACGTATGCAGAACGTATCTCTGAAGTATTGCTAGCATATGAGAACCTTCATGTGCCTCGCAAAACGTTCGCAAAACGCTTGATTGATTGATTGGTGGTTTCTTTATGACGTGTCGGCAGCATAGGCCATATTCATGGCGCTCACATACGCTCACAGTACGCTGACCAACGTTACTTCATCACTAGAAGTATGGCATATACGTTAAGTATGCTGGAGATATGGCAGGCATACGTTCGAAGTATGTTAAGAGTATGTTATGCATCCATTTGCTGTATGCGGACTGCACATTCCCAACAGGCTGAACATATGGCTAACGTGTTCCAACCTATCCCGACCTACCGCTAATGTGTGAATAACGTATGCCAACATATGCTGAGCGCATGCCAATCATATGAGAAATTTATGAGCAATACGGTGACATACGCTGACAATTTTGAACATGCACAAATTTCTTTTAGTGGCTCGACCTTCACCGACCTATGACAACGCATCCTGAGTGTACTTGACGTATGCCCAACATATACGTAACGTATGACACCGTATTGGTCGAAAATCGCATACATCAGCATACGCTAAGGCCATACGTCATAGTGCGACAGCCCCTTAAGATCAAATATTCACCTCTTGTACTTTTGTTGTGTGTGTATTAATTGATTAATAATTCCAGTCTTCCTCATTCCACTGCTCCTTACCCTATCATTAATCCTAATAGTGACGAGCGCCAGGCAAGTATGCATGTTTATGCCATTCGTTTCACTCGGTCATGGTTCAAACCCGGGGATTTGAATACCATGACCTACCAAAATGGGATGCGGACTCTCAACTCATTTGGCCATTGGTTTTGTTCATTCCATTGCTCCTTGCCCTATCCTAGTAATGCCCAGTGCCAAGCTAGGTATAGCGACGAGCATCAATTTGTAAGTCATTGCTTTGACTCGGCCGAGTCAAACCAATGACTTACAAATCAACCCGGTGTAACGATTTCAACTTCCCCCCTTCCCAAGTCCCCCCCCCCCCCCCCGGGAATCTGAAAACGTTTTTAACTTCCCTCCAGGGAAATTAAAAACGTTTTCAGATTCCTGGGGGAGAACTTAAAAACAGTTTTCAGATTCCCCCCCCTATTTTCAAATTCCCCCCTCCGGGAATTTAAAATTGTTTAAAAAACTTTAAAAAACGTTTTAAATGTCAGACCTATAATTTTTTTTTCTTAACCATCTTGGAGACTTTTTGTTTCATTTTTGGTTAAATATGTTTTATTGTACTAGTAATAATTTCCATTATGCTATTCTCTGTATATTATAATATTTGTCATGAAAAATAACAAAAAATAAAGAAAATTCCACAAAAATGGGGGGGAGGGAAAGTTAAAACGAGGGAGGGAATTTGAAAACGTTTTCAAATTCCCCTGGGAGGAATTTGAAAACGTTTTAAAGTTCCCGGGGGGGGGGGGGGAACTTGAATATGGGGGGAATTTGAAATCTTTACCCCGGGGGTTGAATCCCACGACCTACCAAAACGAGAGGCGAACTCCCAACTCATTCAGCCACCCCATCTTAAACAGGAGTAAAGGGATAGATAACTATAACACTTAACAGACAACACCTTTGTTTTTAAACAATGCATTGAACAAGGATCGATTCGCTCAGTGTCAGGATAATGTGACTGAGTGGGATATCAGGTCATGTTGCTGATGGTCTGGTCTCCCATTGGGGCAGCACAATAAAAGGGGGTGTAATGACATAACGAGACAACTTTCGGTGGTCATATTGGATTAGATACAGAAGGCTTGCAACTGCCTACACTGTGCTTATTTAATGATTTGTTGGTTTGCTTATCACTGTTTTGAGCAGTTTGGCCTCAGAAGTTGTTGCTAATGTGCTGTAAGTAAAGACATTGCATGTAAACTGCCCAGAACCTCCCAGAACACAAGAAAACTCTGTTTTACTGCATCTGCATGCATTCACAACATGGTCCAGGAAGGTGCTCGTAATCCAAGATGGCTGACCGCTGACCGCTGAGTGATGATATCACGTGCACTCCCTCTATAAAGTTGCCATGAGTGCGCACTGTCACAAATCGGTACCCGTCATGATATGACTTGACCTTAGATGTTGCCAGGACGTAAAACTACAACAACCAACCAACATCTTGGGAGAGTCGTCAGTCACCATGCCGCAGGGACGGATGAGGAGCGGGGGAGGTTGGTGTGGGGTTTGGGGGAGGTTTGGGGGTGGGGGGGGGGGGGGGGGGGGGGGGGGCGGGTCGCCTGTCGGCTGCTGGGCCTGTCGAGTGGCAAAGGAGACCACGGAATTTTCCATCATCTGAGAATTAGCGAGCGCTGCGTGTGGCTGGCTGTAGGTCAATATGACAATAAATGTTATAAAACCAACAGGTCGTACACCAACCACCCACCCACCCAGTACCATGACAATAGAGGCATTCCCATTGGTCTGAATGCAGCAACCTTCAGATCTAAAAGAACAGTACCATGATGCTAGACTGCCGATTTATATTAAGGATATCATGATGCTAGACTGCCGCACTGTTCTCATGGTACCATCATTTTAGAATATCCTTCTGTCGCCATCGTACGGTGACAATAGAGACACACTATATATATAATTATGTATAGTATAAACAGATACCAGTAAGAGCCGCTCACTGCATGCCCATTAGGACATTCTAATCGCTTTAATGTTTTGCCTGGTTGGTATTTATCTCCTTAAAGTTATAGCCACTGTTCACCCCCCCCCCCCCCCCCCCCCTCTCCCAACCACACATATGCTGTCCACGTCCCGCTCGCGCTCACCTGCGGCTGGTAGTTGCAGCATCTCGGCTTTCACACTTCAGGGAAACTACAAAATGCTATTGCACCTGACCCGGGTAGTGGCAAAGTGGGAGCCGGGAGAGTCCTTTACTGCCTGTCATTGCCTGATTAACAAGTCGTCTTTTACCACACCGGGTCTGGGTACGCATGCTGCGACCAGGACCCACTTGTACGTAAAATGTTATATATATATATATATATATATATACATATACATAGATATATATTATATATAGCCTATATATGTTATATATATATATATATATATATATATATATAATACTATATATATATATATATATATTGGCTATATATAATATATATCTATATATATGTGTGCGTACACAAGATATACTGTGTGTAAATATATAAATCCACTGCATATATCCTTGCATATCAAAGGTTATTATGTATACACATGCACACATATGAACATAGTGTCATATATGAACATATAATTATATAAAGATATGTAAATATACGTGTATGTATAGAATGCACATACCCTTATACATATATGCATAGAATGCATATAACCTTATACATATATGTAACACACATATATAATAATATATATTTTTTCAATTGCATTTTACCATAAAATATAGTAAGGACTTTTTGGTTGGCATCCCTCTTCCTGCCTGTGCACTCTCTAAAGTAAACTAACAATACGTAACAATGACTAAACTAAAAATAAGTAACTAGTAAAGTATCTAAACAATTTGACAGCTTAACAATAACATCAAGTTCAAGATAAAGTCATAAACAGCATGTTATCAGACTACTAGTTAGGAAATTACATATATATTATATACATATAATTATATACATCGATATTTATACATATGCATTACATAAATATATTAGTTCGCATATGATAATGATGTGTACATAATCTTCCGATCATCAGCTAAGCAATCTATTCCATTCTTCTTCTTAAAAAAAAATCTGAAATGATAGCCCACATGACATGCCAGTCAAGCCCCCCCCTCCGTCATATTCAATGATATTGCACGACATCCTCAACATCCACTGTTATTGTTAATCATGTTATCTGAATTCCGGCAGGTGGCGCTTGAATCAATCAATATGGCGCCATGAGATGATGAGTGGTGGGAGACGCTAACTAAGGCTGGCTGAAAGCAAACTGCACAGTTCACTCACCTCTTCCGGCAGCTTGGAGGGGCCGGCTGAGAAATTACACACGCGTTTCCCGTTGGTCGTCATGGTCGGGGTGGTTAAAGTGTGCCGTTGTGGAGGGTTGATGCGGCGAAGGGGACTGGGCGGAAGGTGGGCAGAAACTGGGACCCGGCGACCGTCGGTGACCGTGTTTATAGTCGGCTAGCCGGGTCCCGGCGTGTGGTTGTGTGGTTGTGTGTGTGTGTGTGTGTGTGTGTGTGTGTGTGTGTGTGTGGTTGTATGTGTGCGTGTGCGTGTGTATGTTCCGGGCGGAGCGGGGTGGCGGAGAGGGCGGGCGGGGGACTCGCTCATGGATGCTGCAGTCGGTGGCCCGTGCACAAAACGGGGGGAGGGGGGAATCTGTTCAGTACATGTGTTCCTGTTGACATGCGCCATTGAAGGCTCACTTCTTCCGACATTGTCGATATTGGATTGAGACCGGTGCGGTGGCATGGTTTGTTTTCTATGAAGAAAAAGAAGAAACTAAAGCTTGTTTTATTTAACGACGCCTCTAGACTAGAGCGCATTGATTTTTATATCATCGGCTATTGGAGATCATCAATATGGTCATTCTGAAATATTTCTTTGGAGGAAACCCACTGCCACCACATTGGCTACTCTTTCCGATAAGCAGCAAGGGGTCTTTTATATGAACTTTCCCACAGACAGGACAACACATACCACATCCTTTGATGAACCCGTTGTGAACCATTGGTCGGAACAGAAAATAGCCCAAACTGCAAATGGGTCCACTGAGCAGGATCGATAGGATGACTGACACCTTCACAGGTGGACATGCTCCTGCCTGAGCTACGTCCCGCTCCTGGGTTGTTTTCTTTTCAGGGTGTTATGCCCTAGCAACATTCCAAGTTACAGCAACAAAATAACCAACTTGATTGGACCCGATGGCTGGATCGGTTAGTGCACTGGCAGGGCTTCCCATTTGGGATGTCGTGGGTTCCAATCCGAGTCAAACTAATGACTTACAAAATTGAAATGTGTCACTACCTGGCTGGGTGCTCGGCATTACTAGGATACTAGGACAAGGACTGGTTTGCTCAGTATCAGGATAATGTAGGTGAGATGTTGAATCATAGTGACCCGTGGGGCAGCATTAATAAGAAGTCATCATCAGTGAACACTGTCAACCAAACAAAGAGGTACCCTCTTGTGACTTGTGCAATCATGGCGACTTTATAGTGCTGCATCATTGGGATACCATGGTTACACCGTGTTTCATTGTAGTGGCCGCATGTTTAGTCATCGAACCTTAATGTGATGTGTACATGGTGAGTGCTATTATTATCTAGGTTGTGCACACTACTCATCCAATGCTTCCAACAGCTGTCTAGTGCTACCTAAGCCAAATAAATTGAAAAAAGGGGGGAAAAGGTTTGATCAATTATGATGCCAGCATCACGATACAATGTTGGGTTTTCAAGTGCTTATCCAGTCATGTCGACAGTAGTTCATTTAAAAGTTAACACCTTATTCCTATAGACGTTATTCATTTAAATTTCTTATGTACACATACAGAATGTTGCCCCTTCAGAGTTTACTCCTTAATTTGAGATGATTATATGCACTAATATCACTTATATCCAGAGTGTAGGTAAGATGGTAGTAAATCCATCCAAAAGAAATTAAAGCATTTCAAAACTGCCCCTACTCTAAAACATTAAAAGACAATGTGGTAATTCATTCTTAATCAAGTTATCATTTTCTGGGGGTACATTAGATTAATTATTATGATCTACTTTACTTTACTTTGAAGTAACTTTTATTTTGAATAGCTAACTTTGGAGATATTTGAAGTGAAAACATACTAAATTAATTTCGGCAAACACGTCAAAATCCTGACACCAAGCTTCAGTATGAACTGGTTCTAGTAAATTGTCTTAGTATTCCCTTCAATGCTGCAACAAATTGTAAAATGGCTAAGGCTCGAATCTGTGGCTGTGTAGGCAGGCTATAGTGAAATCAATACAGACAAAGAGAAAGGAAGAGTATAAAGTGTAAAGAAGAAGAGAGAGTCAAGCCCTCTGGTATATTATGTATATGGTTACATGGCTTCATTGTAGACTATCACCCCACCCCTTTCCCCCAATGGGAAAACAAGCATTCCTGACCCGACCAACAGGGATCCAGCATTTCTGGTCCCCATGGCTACCAGTGGTCTTCCCACCACCACCAAGCTGTATGGCCCCATGGTCACCACCAACCTTGACCTTTGAGTGTGGTGATCACTATCCCAGCAGAGGGGGTAGGCCCTGAGTGCACCCACACCCAGACCTGCCAGCACCACTATGTCTATTTACATCCCACTCAGGCACCACCAGCCCTTACATATATATACATACATGTGCCTGGTCACATACACCGATCAGTAATAGAACATTTGCATTCCCCCTTATGCCATATATCGGAATATTTTACAACGTATTCCACTCCTCCACTTCTTACCACCTGCGTCCAAAGTACATAGCGAGGAAAGAAGTTTACATATCTACGTTGTCTCCATTTTACCGTGTTGAATCCACCAACCAATAATTAATAATATCTTAATATCTAACATTTTTAATGGATAAGGTTTCTGACTTTGAATTAAAAAGAACACTTTGATAATCACCATTTTCTGCCACTTAGGAAGAATATAACTCATTTATGACATTCAATATGATGCTAGAAGATGCATGCGAACAATTTGCGACCATTTTTAGTCTAATCCGACCTTTTTCCAACTCTGTGACACCTCAGAGGTCCTTGTGACACTCTAGAGGTTAACATTCAGTCCGACAGCATCGACCTAGTGTGACTGTTACACCGTACCGGACTGAGTACCTGAGACCACCGGACAAAGAATTTTCTAGTCCGGTGCTCTCCAGTACACAAAATGTATCAAAATGTATCGAAATGGAGCGGAATTGGGTCAATTGCTGCCAGGCAACCAGACAATTACCGTACATGTACCATACATGTACCAGACGAAAACCAGATGAGAACTGGACATGTAATGGATGGGTACCGGACATCTATTGGACAAAACGGACAAACCGGACACCAACGGATGGGTACCAGACATGTACGGATGGGTACTAGATGGGTACCGGACATGTACCAGACAAACCGGACACCAACCGGACACGTCAGTCCGGCAGTGTCCGGTAGAAGTTTTGTGCATGTTTAAAACTTGTACCGGACACCACCGGACACTGCCGGATGGGTACCGGACATGTACCGGACATCGCCGTACAGTACCGGACAGTGTCCGGTTCTCGTCCGGTTCCCCAGTCCGGTAAGGTGTGACTGGGCCTTTACATTGGTACAAATCGTCTTTGGCGTTACTACCATTTAGTTCCTAATCGATACACTTGGCCCACCCATTTCGTCTTTCCAGCTGTCAAACTCGGAGAAACCCAACAACGTCGATGGTAGACGCGTGGTTGCTCGACAGGTCTCCATAGATTTAACATTGCGGATCTTAGCTCTATGGGAAAACAAGGCTTGAATCGATGATCTAGTTTCACAGACTATTTTCTTGTAGAAACCAACCAAATACTCTGATTTCACCGAAAACAAGTCATTCCGAGTGGAAATAAAGGCAGAAATAGATTCAAAGTGTCATTTTGTACATTTTGTAGAAGTATTTTAACAAAAATAGCACGAACGACAGAAAGCCATATACCCACAAATATACTCAGCATCAAAAAGGTAAACAAAGCAATGACAGCAGTTCGCTTCGAATGTTGAAATTCCAATGGCCACATCTATATTCCATACACTTTCTTGAGCAGTTGCTGTCATTTCTTCATGTTAATTGTCTCCATCGCTGAAATGTCAATTTTTTCTTCGATTTAATTATATATGCCAGTGTTCTATGAACTACTGCATTTGTGTTGCGATATTGACAATATTGATCCATTCTTGCAGAGTCGCTATCGATCTTGGTCATCATTACGCAGAAAGTTACTTTTCTTCGCGTTAATATATATATGAGTTTTATTCAGTAAAGCTCAAAGACAATTAATCAGATCCATAGACCAACATCAATAACGTCAATGACAGCACAAAGTTAATAAATTGTATGACAATAAATGGCAATATTCGACACATTTTTATGTCCGTGAATTTTCAAATGAACCAACCTTTCATGAATAAATGGCAATATTCAACACATTTTTATGTCCATGAATTTTCAAATGAACCAACCTTTCATGAATAAATGGCAATATTCAACACATTTTTATGTCCATGAATTTTCAAATGAACCAACCTTTCATGAATAAATGGCAATATTCGACACATTTCATGTCCATGAATTTTCAAATGAACCAACCTTTCATGAATAAATGGCAATATTCCACACATTCTTATGTCCTTGAATTTTCAAATGAACCGACCTTTCATGAATAAATTGCAATATTCGACACATTTTTATGTCCATGAATTTTCAAATCAACCAATCTTTCATGAATAAATGGCAATATTCCACACATTTTTATGTCCATGAATTTTCAAATGAAAATGTTATTTTATAGTATATGCAATTTTAGTAATGGTAGCAATCTAGTTGTCAATCTACTGTATATTACTACCGGTCAACAGTTTTGTTGTCTCAACATAGTTTTATAGTTGAACCACAGTTTATAGATGAATCGCTCTGAATAAACAATTTAAGAAAGAAAGAATTTCATCACCTTTTAGCTGAGCTGTCCCCACAGACTCGCTTCCGTAAAGTGATTAAGGATATCAAAAACATATTGTATCACCTTTTATCTGAGCTGTCCCTATGGACTCACTTTTGTAAAGTGATTAAGGACGTCAAGACATTTTTATATCACCTTTTAGCTGAGCTGTCCCTACGGACTTGCTTTTGTAAAGTGATTAAGGATGTCAAAAAAAATTTGTATCACCTTTTAGCTGAGCTGTCCCTAGACATGATTTTGTAAAGTGATTATGAAAAAAAAAAAAAAAAAATCCTTCTAATCATTTCAGCTGAGCTCCCAACAGACACTCGCTTTTGTAAAAAATGATTAGAGTTCATTCAATGCCCTAGGCATTACCTATGCCTCCCCAGGCATTCTCTCTGCCAAAAAGCAGTGGAAAGAATATCATGCAATCGCCTAGCGAACAATAGGAAAAGAAAACGGAAGAATCTTTCTGATCATTTCAGCTGAGCCCCCAACAGACACTCGGTTTTGTAAAAATGATGAAGACTTCTTCATGCCCTAGGCATTACCTATGCCTCCCCAGGCATCATCTATTGCCTTCACTCGCTCATAAGTTGGGTGAGCGCTGATCTTCTGAGCTGTGTCTTCTTCCTTTCCTATAACGAGGACTCCAATTACTGGTTGCGCATTCCGGTCAGTGCCTGATACTTGGCCCTGGTCGCCTACTGACTCATGCTTGATAGACCTCCACAGGTTGTTGACTTGTTTTCTATTAAATTTCTATTTAAACCTATATCTGTCTCTGTCTTTCATCCAAGTGTAGCGAATTTTGCTAATCATTATAGTCTACTTTAGTCTAGTTTGAAGTGATTTATATTTTAAATGGCTAATTTTGGAGATATTTGACATCAAAAGATGTCAAATTAATTTTGGCAAGCATGCCAAAACTCTGGCACCATGGACTTCAGTAGTAACAGGTTCTATTAAATTGAATTATTACAACCTTTTATGCAGCAAAACATGCTTAATAAGTGCACCAGTATCAAAGTTGAATATGTAGAATTATGTCTATATAAGTGCTTTGGTTTTGAAAATCTGATGTTTTCATCGGACTATGCAACTTTAAGAAGTTTACTAAATATCTTTTCTTCATATCGAAACAAGATTCGCCCTCAAATTTACCGAACTCGGTGGCCCAGTCGGTAAGAGCAGTGGTTTTCCGTGTGGACGGTCAGGTGTTCGGAACCCGACCGAGTCAAACCAATCTGTTAGACAAATTGTTACTTGTCGCTACGTAGCCTGGTGCTTGGCATTGCTAGGACAGGGCAAAGACTGGGTAGCTCAGAATCAGGATAATGTGACTGAGTTGGAGATCGGGCCATGGTGGCAGTCGCCTGGTCACCCAGTGGGACACCATTATACATTCACCAGGAGTGTGGACTGTCACAAGTCGGTGGCCATCCTGATATGACCTTAGATGTTGCTAGGACGTAAACCCCGACCACACAAGAAAACAGCCCCCTCAATTAAAAAACAAAAAAAACGAAGTGGCCAACCTACCCTACTCGCTCTTTACGGTAAAACTGAACACAATTGGCGTATTAATACTAGCATAAGTAGTGTCAGCATAATCATATAGAGGGGGTGTAATGACGTCACAAGACAACTTTCGGTGGTCATATTGGATTATATACAGAAGGCTTGCAACTGCCTACACTGTGGTTATTTACTGATTTGTTGGTGTATTTGTCACTGTTTTGAGCAGTTTGGGCTCAGAAGTTGTTGGTAAAGTGCTGTAAGTAAACACATTGGATGTAAACTGCCCAGAATCTCCCAGAACACAAGAAAACTCTGTTTTACTGCATCTGCATGCATTCACAACATGGCTAGGGAGTGTGCTCATAATCCAAGATGGCTGACCGCTGACTGCTGAGTGATGACGTCACCTGTACTCCCTCTATAATTATATTTCTTCCCCGATTATTAGATAATGTGTCTGGTGAACTTTGTGTGGGAAGGGGGGGGGGGGAGAGGTCAATGTATGGTCGATGTCAATAAGTCTCTTTGTGGAACGAGTCCGAAAAGTTCAACTGTGAACAGTTGATTACGGCACAACGTGCTAGATAAACACATAGCCTGTCCGCGTGCGCGCGCATGTGTGTATGTGGTCGTGTGTGTGTCAGGGGGTGGGAGTCTGGTCTAATCAGTTAAAGCTGCATAGTCCGATGGTTTTGAGTTTCTGTAATTTTTCTGAGATAAATATATTAGATCGATCACTAGTGTCTACTTTACATTAGTTTAAAGTTACTTTTATTTTAAATGGTAAACTTTTGAGATATTTGAAGTGCAAACATGTCAAATTAGACACCATAGACCTCTACATCAACATGTTCTATTAAATTGACTCAGTATTCCCTTCTATGCGTAATCAAATGTTCAATAAGTGCATCAGTATCTAAGTTAGATATGTAAAAATCTAATCTAGATAATTGTTTTGGTTTTGAAAATTTCATATTTCATCGGACTATGCAACTTTAATGGTTGGGAGCACCATTAAATGATTAGACCTCACTTGCTATCTGGACCGCACTTCATCCACACCTCTCTCTATCTCCTCTCCGCTGGCCTTGATCCTCCTTGATAATGTCTGAAAAGTGTTCCATGAGGGGGAGCCCGCCAGCATTTCACTTTCTACTCTTACTCTGTCCGTGACTTTGGATCGCCGGTTAGTCACCATAGAGCAAATGCACACGGTCCTTTGACTCAACACTCCTCATTTCTCTTTTGTATACTCTACCCTTTTTTTTCTTCTCCCAGGCTTACTTCTCCCCCTGATCAAGGGAGTTGCTTGGTTGGGTGGGGCCCTTTACCTTATCGTTTCTCTCACTTTGTTCTTGTTGCTGGAACCGCTGGACCCAACTTTACCCATCCCTTCCTCCTGAACCCTTGCTGCTGTTGACTGGATACGAGTGCTCTGCTACCGCTGGACCGGTGTGATTTGGGGCCGCCCCAACCATTCGTCGTTTTAATTGTTGTAAAGACATCCCCAGCTTCTACAACCGTCCCACCAGAAGATTAATCTTTCACCAAAGATTGGACCAATTATCGGTGCCTCTCTATATTGCTGTAGTTCTGCAGCTGGTAAACGTCATAAGGTTCCGAAACCCCTAAAAGTCAAGTCAAGGTTGGACGCAATGCAGGCATCGGCTGTTTGTGGGTAGAAACCAGAGCTGCCCACGTCACAAACAATTCACCCACAGGTTTCTAAAAAAAAGTAATTAATCTATGGCGGGGAGCGCTAGATCCCACACATCTCATTATCTTATCTCCCCAAGCTGCTAGTTATATCAGCTTTGTCTGCATTGCAATGTTTTGACGGTGCCAGTGTCAGGATAATGTGACTGAGTGGGATATCACTGCTATCATGTCCTGGTACTGGCAGCATGATCTCCAAGTGGGGCAGCACTATAAAGTCAACATGAGTGCGCACTGTCACAAGTCGGTACCCATCCTGATATGACCTTAGATGTTGCCAGAACGTAAAACTCCAAAAACTTATATATATATATATAATATATTGAACCTCATTCTGATCGCGGAGTGCACGGGATGGCCGAATAATTTAGAGCGTCCGTCTCCCGTGCTGGTAGATCGTGGGGTCGTGGGTTCGAACCCTGGTCGAGTCAACCCAATGACTTAAAAATTGATACTTGTTGCTGCCTAGCCAGGCGCTCGGCATTATTAGGACAGGGCAGGACTGGTGTGCTCAGTGTCAGGATAATGTGACTGAGTGGGATACCAGGTCATGGTGCCGGCGGCCTGGTTTCCCAGTGGGACAGCACTATAAAGTCACCATGAGTATGCACTGTCACAACTCGGTACCCGTCCTGATATGACCTTAGATGTTGCTAGGTCGTAAAACAACAAACAAACGGAGTGCCCGCCTTGGATGCGCTTTGGAAGTTGGATGCGCCTTGGCTGCCTTCCGGCACAACCAGTCGGTCACACGCGGGCTGCACGCCCTCATCACGTGGACAGGTGGGTCAAACCCACGGGTGGGTGGGGGAGGGGGGGTTGCGCCACAGTCCACTGCACACAGGCAGAGTGCCCAGACAGCAGAAAGGGCCAGTCAGAGGCAGCATAGTCCTCTTGCTATCCGGACCACACTTCATCCACACCTCTCTCTATCTCCTCTCCGCTGGCCTTGCTCCTCCTTGATAATGTCTGAAAAGGGTTTGAGGAGGGGGAGCCCGCCAGCATTTCACTTTCTACTCTCACTCTGTCCGTGTCTTTGGCTCACCGGCTGGTCACCATAGAGCAAATAGACACGGTCCTTTCACTCAACTCTCCTCATTTCTCTTTCCTATACTCTACCCTTTTTTTTCTCTCTCCCAGGCTTACTTCTCCCCCTGATCAAGGAAGTTGTTTGCTTGGGTGGGGCCCTTTACATTATCATTTCTCTAGCTTTGTTCTTGTTGCTGGAACCGCTGGACCCACATCTCTACCAGTCCCTTCCTCCTGAACCCTTGCTACTGTCGACTGGATATGAGTGTTCTGCTACCGCCGGACCGGAGTGATTCAGGGCCGCCCCAACGATTTGTTGTTTTGATGGTTGTAAAGACATCCCCATCTTCTACAACCGCCCCACCAAAAGATTAATCTTCAACCAAAGATTGGACCGATTTATCGGTGCCTCTCTATATTGCTGCAGTTCTGCAGCCGGTAACTGTCATAAGGTTACGGACCCCCCAGAAGTCAAGCATAGTCCATCCCTGTCTGAGCTTTGTGAAGGAATGGGTTGGTAGGTTGTTGGAGTTTTACTTCCTGGCAACATCTAAGGTCATATCAGGACGGGTACCAACTTATGACTGTGCACACTCATGATGACTTTATAGTGCTGCCCTACTGGGGAATCAGGCTGCCAGTACCATTACCTGATATCCTACTCAGTCACATTATCCTGACACTGAGTTAACCAGTCTTTGCTCTATACCTATTAATGCCAAGTGGCACTCTGGGAAGCGACAAGTATCAATTTTGTAAGTCATTGGATTGACTCGACCGGGAATCAAACTCCCAATCTCCCGCATGGGAGGCCTGCACTCTACGATTCGGCCACCGCGCCCGGTCGTAAGTGAGGGAGTGGGTGATTTGAGAAGAGAAAAAAAGACATGTCATTGCAGAAGACCATGGCTTTCACTTCAAATATCTCCAATATTAACCGATTAAAATAAAAAATACGTCAAGCTAACAAACATAAAGTGGCAACTAATACATGTATATCTTTTAAAAAAAACAATATAGTGTAAACTCAAAACTATTGCTGTCAGATGACTAGCAACACTAAAACAATAAACTGCACATAACAAATTCACATAACTAACCACCATAGTAGGGTAACAATCGAATATTCCTAACAAACTGACATTTATATACCACTTCTCTAACTGGCCAGACGCTACATTAAAACTTATTGTTATTTTACCAAATGAATACAGAAGATAAGTGTTTTGGCGCTGACAAAAGAACCTATTCGGCAGAATAAACATATTTACCAACTAAAATATTGAATTATACAACTTTAAAAGCCAGACTCCCAGCGAGAGAATGCGCCAGCCGCTGTGCCCCTTAAGGGGATGTCACACTACGATGTATAGCGTTAGCGTATGCCGACGTATGCGATTTTCGACCAACACGTCGGCATATGGCGTCATACGTTATGTATATGTTCGGCATACGTCGAGTACGCTCGGGGTACAGCTGCATAGGTCGGGCCACTAAAAATATTTTGTGCATGTTCAAAATTGTCAACGTATGTCACCGTATGGCTCATACATTTCTCATACACTCAGCGTACACTCGGCGTATGTCAGCGTACGTTATGCACACGTTATCCTACATTCAGCCGTGCAGTCCGCGTACAGCCAACGGAAGCATAACGTACTCCTAATGTACTTCGAACGTATGCCTGCCGTATCTCCAGCGTACTTAGCATATATGCTGTACTTCTAGCGATGAAGTAACATACGTAACTTTGGTAAGTATACCATGAGCATATGCGATAGGTCAGAGATACGTTCTTCTTACGCTATGTAGGTTGTGTGTACGCCAATTTTTATCCCCCGCCCCTGCAAAGTTTGACGAATGCCGATGTACTGGCAAATTGTCATACGTTGGGCACACGCTAACGCCATACATCGTAGTGTGACAGGGCCTTTATGTAGGTCACGTGATGTTGCCTCAAGTGTCGATGTTTATACGTCCATGTTTATAACCACCCCCAGTGTCCACCAACCAGGATACTTGCTGAGTGACTATATACAGTGGCTATTTACATCCCCCACCCCTACACAAAAACACACACAAAAAACAACCATGAGGGGACATTTGCTATGGTGCCTGACAGTCGCAGCGTCAAACAGGTTTTGGGGATTTAGATTGAAATTGTAGACAACCGAGATATATATAGCCATTAGGCAAACACATTTCATCCCTATAACATAGCCTTCCCTATTTAGTTGACGTTGCATTGTCCGATGGTTTTGGATTTCTACCATTTTTCTGAGGTAACTATCTTAGATTGATCATTATTACTGACTTTACTTTAGTGGGAAGTAACTTTTATTTGAAATGGTAAACTTTTGAGATATTTGAAGTGCAAACATGTCAAATTAGTTTTGGCAAGCATGCCAAAACTCTGACACCATAGACTTCTGCAGTAACAGTGTTCCCTTCTATGCCGAAACAAATGTCTAATAAATGCCCCAGTATCTAAGTTAGATATGTAGAATCAGATCTAGATAATTGCTTTTGTTTTGAAAATGTGATACTTCATCAGACTATGCAGCTTTATTTGAGGGGTGATATGTGGCATGATATATCCAGGCCGTAGCTACCTGGGGAGGGGGAAGGGGATAAGTTGTTCACTGGCAAAGAGTGAAGCCGGTGTCGCAGTTTCAGCTCCCGGTCAGTTTCCACTGCCCCTATAGACTCAAACTCAAGGCATTGTCAATGGTCGTGAGCAATCTTCATACAGAAAATACAGCAAAAGTGAAATATCTCTAAAACTACACCACCTATTAACAAATCGATTGGTACACATATAGAAAACATCTTTACCAAAAAGACTAGTAAATTTATAAGGTTAGGGTTCTTGATTTGTATTAATTTTGAATAAAACTAATGTTTTGCACTGCGCATACCATCAAACTCAAGGCATTGTCAATGGTTGCTAGCAATCTTCATACAGAAAATACAGGAAAAGTGATATATCTCTAAAACCACACCACCTAGAACCAAATCGCTTTGTACACATGTAGAAAACATCTTTACCAAAAACATTATATTAAATTTATAAGGTTAGTGATGATGATGTTAGATTTTGACGCATGCGCCTGAAACTGAAACGCAGCTGAAACTGCGACACCGGGTTCAACTCAGTGTACATCACTAACAGGCAAAGCAGCTGTCCTGAGATTGCATGAAGTAGTTTTGTGACATGAAGTAGTTTTGTGACATGAAGCACGCACAGTGATATTATGTGGAGAACCGTTGTTGGCACGCATATATATTAGGTTGGCCATTATAACCTACAATTCATTAATCCATAGTAACTTTGACAAAAAATTGCTAATTTTGGAGCAATTTCAGCTGAAAGAACCCAAAATAATTTCGGCAAGCTTGCTAAAACTCTTTTAGATAAAACCCAAATTGGCATCTGGTGATGATCACGTGGCATAGTAGTATATAATGAGTTATTATACCAGACAATTATTAATAATTCCCCCTCTGAGGGGATCAATGACCTTATGTGACCACATGGGTATTTATTTCTTACCTTAGTATTGTTCTCTGTGACTTTGTTTTTTATTCGCAGATATAATTGCTTATGTGTGAATTGAATAATGTAAAATTGTGCTATTAACATGCAGCAGAATATGAATTATTATGGTATGAAAGGGCCACGAGGGGCCAGCGGCTACTGGATGTTGCTTCGGTCAAGCTCTCGTAATTTTTTGTAGTTTCAATACCGGTAGGCAGTTGTTTGTCGGGTGGGTCTTTCTAGACCTAGGGTGTGATCTGAAATTTCATCATGTAACCAGCATCCTCCAGTTGCCTGATGGTCTCTATGAGCACCCCATCCATCTAATGACGCATCTGTCGTAACAACAGTGTTGGGTTCGCCCATCCTAATAGGATTCGGAGAAGAATGAAGGTTAGCATACCACCACTTAATATCTTCGAAACCGTCTTTTGAAATAGTCATTTTTCTTTCAAAATTCCCTTTCGTACACACTAATGCTAAATTCTTATCTATTTCTAGTGACTTAATATGAGCTTTTGCATATAGGATAGCTGGGCCATAGGCTATCATGATTCCAATTAACACTGCCTTGGCATACAGGTGAACTCATAGAGTTGATCATTCGAAACGAAACGCAGAAATTTCCTATCTGGTTTGTAAATCGGAAGCGTGTAATAGGCATCTTTAAGATCCACACTGGCAAGCCAGGAACCTTTTGTTACCAAGTCTCTTGCTGTTTCGAGAGAAAACATTTTCAAATGTTTCTATTTCACCAATTTGTTTAGCCTTGTCAGATCTAGAATCATTTGGACATCCCCATTCGGCTTGGGTCGCGAAAATATGTTTGAAACAAATTCGCCCATCTCATGATCCCAGGGCTCTATAATTCCCTTCTGACAGAATTCCAACACCTGCTCATCTAATGCCTGTCTCTCGTTTAAATCAAAACGATAAGGAAAAGGAATTGTTTCCTGTACCGGTTGTTGCGTAAAGGGAATTTGTATTCCTTCCCAATGCTTAGAATAGTCAAATTATCAGTAATCTCTCTCCACTCATTTAAACAATTTTGAATGTTTCCTGCATGAAAAATGCTTACAGGTGTTTCCGTGGCCACTGGAGTTTGTGTTGCAACCTCTACTTGTTCCCTGGGTGAGGTAATGGCTTCTGGGGAGTGTACTCCCTCTTGAAGGGACGATTCCCTTCATTCCAGCCGAAGGACTGGCACTGTCCTCGGCCCCTGGGCTGGAAGGCATAGCCCAACCCGGACGGCCCTCCTCTGCCGGTCCGATGGTTGCGAAAATCCAGTCGCCCTTTTCTGTTTGGTGTTTCTGTCGGTCCCCTTCTTCTCGTCCATGTGCTTGCCACATTTGGACTCTGTCTCGACCTGTTTGAAGAGGTATTGCAGCTGGCCACCAAACATTTTACTTTTGTCCAACGGCTTGACTTTGACGGGTTTGGGCGGCAGGAATAGGGTATATTCCTTTCCGTCGTTGTCCACTACCTTTTTGGATCGAGCAACTTCCTTGCCCGCATCCGTACAGACCGCTTTGAACACGTTTTCAAAATGTCTGTACGAGAGGAAGTTGCTCGCTGCTGTAAGCAAGGCAATCCCTGCATCCATATGTTGGCACAACGAGGAGAACGTGTTCTCCGCCTGCATGCGATTCGCTACTGGCGCAATCGCAGTTAACGCTCCTAGGACCGCCTTATGGACTGTATGGAGCACTCCCTCGAACTTCTTTCGTTCATCGCTGAGCTTCACATCTCCGTCCATTTCTTTCACCACTGAATCAGGGATTCCCTTTATTCCGGTGAATTTCCCCCCTAATTTGGTGATCACTTCCATGGGTTTAAAGGTGTTGAAGTGACCCTTTATTGTTTCCCGCATCATGGTGGTGGTAAGTACCTTCTTGGATTTCTCCACCTGGCACTTCTCTCGCACTTTCCCCCTGATCTTAGCGTAAACGGCAGCCCACTGTGTGTCGAGTCGGACTCAGTTGTAGACGAGTCCGAGGATGAATCAGAAGAAGGGTCCTTCTTCTTTTTCTCAGACTTGTGCTTCTTGTCTTTCTTCCTTTTCACCACCTTCTTATGCGCCTGTGTGTACTCATCCCCTAACGAACTGACAGTCTTCTTGGCCTTCTTCCTCTTTTTCAGAGGGACTCTCTCCGGAGAGGAATCATCCTCAGCGGAATCCTCACCCGGTAGGTCCTCCCATTCCAAATCATCAGACTCCGGAACCGGCCTCTTCCTCACTCGAGATCTGGCCGGAATTAACTCCTCGAACTTAGTCTGGAGCATTCTTGTCAATCTGGCCTCTAGGTCAGACGGACCCGCGTCTGGCCCACTGACCTCCTCTGATAACCAGTGCTCTGATAACGAGTCGTAATCATCCATCAACCGGGCACGAGCCTCAGGTTTACTCCGCTTCGGAATCCTGTAACAATCGAAAGAAAGTTACGAAAGGTCCACCAAATGTCACAAACAGGTTAAGAAACTCCAAATTGTGCATCTAGTGGTGTTGGAGAACGTACTTAAACCATTCCAACACAGGCGTGAGAGTGAATAATGTATGAGTGTCGTAGGTGTATGGTATCGAAACCAAAACCAAATGAGGGGTAGGGACCAGTGTATCGGTAGCCTCCCACACTCTCTATCCCATACACTTCTCCCTCCTGTGGCTCAATATGCCAAAAGTTGGAGAAAATGCTGCGAAACTCGGAGGTACGCCTAAATAACACAATGTGGGGAATCTTAAAGAAACCCAGGAATAAATCCCAATGAAATGTGGCTCCAACCACATCTCTCTCCATTCGGCAACGGGCAGCAAAAAGAACAAAGAAAACATGGTGCTTTGTTCTATCGATGTTTCACAATCGTAAAAAAAACAATAAAAGTAACGTACATGAACATAATAGTTACAAACTTTGACAAAAGTTATGGTAAAGTACTATATCGTAAATTTACTTTTCCAAAGAATCATACTTACAGTTAGTATGTCGTTGTAGATATAAAACTGCCGGAGCAACTCAATGAACGTCCTCCCATTGTGAGTTGATTATGCTAATTGCTTTGCGCCGGATGTGCTTCCTTCTCCATCAGCTACGAGTAGCCTGAGGCTTAGTACCGAAGTAAAACTACTGATAGCCTGGTCCTCTCAGAATGAGGGCACGACTAATGAGGTCACTAGGTTTCCCTAATTGGTCAAGCCTAATCCATGCAGAAATAGGCGCATTCCCCGAACAGCCTAGTGTTTAACGTTGCATAGTCAGATAAAAGCATAAACTTTTCAAAGGCAAAACACTTACCTAGATTTTAACCTACACATCCAACTTAGATACTGGTGCACTTGTTACTCATTTGTAGCTGAATAGAAGGGCATACTACTATTACTAGGGCAATTTAACAGAACATGTTACTGCTGAAGCCTATGGGGTAAATGTTTTGGCAAGCACACCAAAATTAAAGTTGCTTAGTCCGATGAAAACATCAAATTTTCAAAACCAAAACACTCACCTATATTTGATTCTACATATCTAACTTAGATACTGATACACTTATTAAGCATGTGTTGCCACATAGAAGGGCATGCCGAGTCAATTTAATAGAACCTGTTTCTGCATAAGCCTATGAATTATGATATCAGAGTTTTGGCATGCTTGCCAAAATTAATCTTGCATACTTGCGCCTCAAATATCTCAAAGGTTAGTCATTTAAAATCAAAGGTACTGAAAACTAAAGTAAGATAGATTATAACAATCAATTTAATATATTTATCTCAGAAAAATGGCCGAAGCTCAAAAGCATTGGACTATGCAACTTTAATTTAGCATGTTTACACTTCAAATGTTTCCTATGTTAGTTGATTTAGATCAAGGTCACTTCAAACTGAAATAAGGTAGATTACAATGATCAACCTAATATATTTATCGCAGAAAATGACAGAAACTGAAAACCATCGGAGTATGCAACTTTAACTTAAGCATACCGGGTATAAGTTAACATCTAGTAAGACATGCCCGCTGTCCTTTGCGTGACACGAGTCACCGGTCACCTGCCAGCCAGGCACCGGAGTCAGCTGAGTGTCAGGAACGCTCACGACCCAGAACCAGCGGCTGGTCAGTAAATAATGCCAGCCGTACACCTCGTGAGATTCGCAATATCCTCCTTAATCCAATTACAATTCCCACCACTCGACTGATATATTATGCACTCTTATCTCGGATTTAAAGTAGGGGAAGCATTTCCTACGTAATATGAATATAATCATTAACCATCTTAATTTTGTTTTAAAGACAACGGATTCTATTTTCATTAAAGTAATTAAACTTAATTTTCATTAAAGCAATTGAACTTAATTCATTTTATTTTCATTAAGGTAATTAAACTTAATTCATTTTATTTTCATTAAAGTAATTAAATTTAATTCATTTTATTTCCACAACATAAATTAAATTTAATAACTTAAAAATATATTTGTTATTAAATGTATTCAGAATACAATTGTGTTTATTCCTCTAATCATGCACATTCCGATAAGCCAGTGACGATGCTTACATGGAGGGTTTTGCTGTCCTTGTATTGTCTCAGGTTCTAGCTAAGGTCTCTGGTTAGGACCCGACACAAAACATTTCGCTGTGATCGGCCTATTAGTTGGAGTGTGGTGACCATACCCATATGGGAGTCCATGTATTCTGTTGATATATTAATTAAATAGAATAAAGGGATATGAATTTCACTGTCTTTCGAGTAATCCATTAGAGTTCCAACTGCGGAAATTTGCAATAGATCGACAGCTATTTAGTCCTTGAAAAGATTCGTGGATTTTATAATTGTAATATAATTATAATAATAATAATAATAATAACAATAATGACGACGATGATAAAAATGATGATCATAATAATAATAAATAAATAAAATAATAATGTGCCTCTCCTTCTAGACTGAGAATACACTTTCTATCAGTACACTTGCACAGCAAATTCCAGATAGATGTTATGTCAGGTTAAACAAGCTAAGCTAAAAACAAACTAATGTTGGTGTGTTTGCCCAAACTTTGTAACAAGCTTTTACAAAGAATCAATGTGATTCGCGTTGAATTCTCGTTAGGCGTACGGTGAACATGATTTTGTGGACGCGCTAAGTGTAATGACTGTAATTAAAATTAAAGGTTCTACATCAGTGTGTACCTGTCTACCACCCCGACAACAAGACACGATCCGCCAAATCGGCGGTGTGTCCGGGGATCTTCCACGACAAGGGAATATCCCGCTGACCTAAAATGCACCATGTTTGGGGGGGGGGGGGGGGGCAGCAAGGTTGGATGGTTGTTGGAGCTTTATGTTTTGGATGTAACAGATGTCTCGACGACACAATGTTTGTGTATCAACTGGTTTATTTCTGTCTCACCTCACCGTATCCGTTGGTTCCCTGCCGGCGCACACACCGTTACCAGCTACACATCTATATATATCCGTATATGCCACATCTCCCCTTTAAAAATAAAGTTTTGATATTACCACTGTTTTATCGTGGTTTCATTTATTTTAACAGTTCATCTTCTATACAGGTTCAAGTTTCTGAACTAACATTTACATTGTAACAATATCGGTGCCCTTGGACTCAGTGATCTCTTGCTGATATGGTCCAGGCTTATGCATCGGTCATTTCATCGCAATAGATTTAAACAAAATGTTACAACTGAAAATAATGCCATAATTCTAACATCACTTGTTAATGAGCTACTTGATGAGTCAACGCAAAGACTTACCAAATCGATACTGCGTTTGGCGATCAGCATTACCTGGATAGGGCAGTGACTGGTTGACTCGGTGCTAGGATAATGCAACTCAGTAGGATCTCAGGTCAGGATGCCGAGTTTGTTATCCCGCTTGCAGCAGCACTATAAATCTGACTTGAGTGTGCACTATCACAAGTGGTTACCTGTTCTGGTATTACCTTAGCTGTTGATAGGACGGAAACACCAAATCAATCAAAATAAATACACAACGGGGTTTGCTGATCCTTCGGGGAAAAAAGATAAAGTGATCAAATATCGACTTTGAATCTTCTTGAGTACATCGACTTGCATCCACCTTGTCGTTTTTATTTACAAAAGTCTGAATCAAATTGAGCATGTTGGCAAGGCTAAAATGCATAATTTGCGGACGAGGCTAATTCTCTTTTCCTCGCTCTGCTCCATCACCATTTCTGTCATTCTTCCCCTGCTGCTCTGCCTAACCACTTCGCTTCCCGCACCTACCTGTCACCAGTATTCTGCCGGTTTGGAAGCGCCGTGGTAGGCCTCCTCTTGCCCAGCAAACGAGGCGTGCTCAACCAGAGAGGGCGGCTTGGTCGTCTTGTTTTGCAGAGGAGTTGCAGGACTCGTCAAGTTCTGTTTCCTCTGGTAGCCATGGAAGGGCTGCGTCTGTGGGACACCCTGTGGAGTCGGAGCATGAGGAGTTGTTAAGGCTCAGACAGGACTCTGGGAGGTCCAGTGGAGACTTTGCATTTAGGTTGAAGGCTCTTGAAACGCGGTCTTCGACATCAGCATCTAGCCGGCTTCATTCTCCGTTGCCTCGCGCTGTGAGTCCGCTGTCTACGCCCACCAGAGTCAGGTCTCCATCACCAGCCCCCGGTCAGCGACGGGCCAGGCATTCGCCGTTGCCTCTGCCCCTTTGACCGCAGGTGCTTCCTCCCCGCTCTCCGCGTACCAGGCACCAGCGGGATGCTCAGCTTCAGGACACGCCCCCTCGGCCTCCTAGGACCCCGCCCCCTGCACCATGGCTGGTGCGTCTGGCGGAACCGCAACTGGATCGGTTGCTTGAGGCGACACCGGCTCTGACCAAACCTAAAGGTACGCAGCTTCTACCGAGATAACTTTAGGCAGCTTTCCTCAGGTGAAGCAACTTGGGCGGAGGTTGGCCTTATGTCAGCTAGCAGTGGATCCTGCGTTCCCGGATATGTGGTGGCCCCCCCTTTTGAGACATGAGGAGGAGTTGGCTAGAATGGCGGTCACCTGGGAGTGGCCAACCTGTCACAGGTGGTCAGAGCATGCTTTTCAGCTTGTTGCAAGTGGCCGCTTTCGCCTCGGGTGGTTAGATTAAAGACTTGCAAAGGGACATTTGCGCTGATGCTATGAAAACTGCCCAGCCCAAAGCTGTGTTCTACCCCCTTGAGAACCACCCGGCAGCAGCTGGGGCACCTTCGGCCCTTTCAAACCCGCTTCCCATTAATATGCGTGATGACTATAATAAAGAAACTGACAGGAAGGCGTGTTGGAATTGGAACTGCGGGAAGGATTGCGGGTTCTCAGAGTCACATGGTTCTGGCTCTACTAGATATCAGCACATTTGTGCTTTCTGCGCCTATCGATTCAGGCGTACTCTAGTTCATGGAGTGTTGCCCGAGGTTGACATTGTGCTGGACACGCCCACTTCTGTTCAAACTTGTGTTGTGATCTCCCCACGCTTGCTCACCTGAACCGGTGTCGTATTGTCAGCGCCCGGTCATCGTCAGCGGCCTGTCGTGGCTTCTGCGCATGCGCGGATTTTCGCACGTTGCGGCGATCACTGCTATTTGTTTTGTTTACACTCGGCGATTCGACGCTGATCGAGCTGCTACGTTAATATCGCTTGGAATTTAAGGTTAATTTAATTAAATTTTCATTATTTGAGTATGTAATTCTGTTAAATATGATCGCATTCAATAGATTTCGGCCTAATCGGTCCCTAACACAGCCGGGTACCGTGCCTGAGCTTGTAGCCGGCGAGGGAATGGGTCTTTTGCATATGTCTTAAAATCCGCGCATGCGCAGAAGCCACGACAGGCCGCTGACGATGACCGGGCGCTGAGAATACGACACCGGCTGAGACAGTCAGCCAGCCGCGACGGTCACAACAGCCACTTGGCGCGCCTACTCGGGCCATTGCGGTGCAGTCGGCTAATATTTCCCTTGCCCCACACCCCCTTCCCCCGGCCACCCCACCGCTGCCTTCGGCTCTACTTGACACACTCCCTGGCCGAAGTCAGTCAGCTGACTGCCAACCCTCTATTCAGTCAACAGATATAGATCTCCCAATTCCGGACTTAGTGTTTGACTGGTTTGATACAGGTGTTTCGGCTGTAGATAAGAATGCGGGGAATCAGGAAACTATATTTACTCCTCCGCCCTCTCCCTTGGCTTTTAGTTCAATTCTAGATACCTTTTAGCCGGTAGTTTCGCTTGGGATAGGGTTTGATCCGCTCTCCTATTGTAAGATCTATACGGAAGTCAGGAAAACGGCGCTTCCCAACTATATCCAAGCGTGTATTCCAGTTCCTTCAGGGTTGTCTATTCCTGCCTGGAGGGCTCTCTTAGTTGGTTTTCCGGACACGATGTTGGTAGATCATTTAGAGTATGGCTGGCCTTTAGATTATACCTCAGCTTTTATCCCGGTTCCCACTTTCATTAACCCCACACATTCAGCTAGCACTGATCCACATATTTGTTCGTATTTAGAGAAGGAAGTGGCGTTCGGGGCGATTTTAGGTCCTTTTTCTGGCCTGCTTTTTGAACCTTAGTGTCAGTAAGTCTGTTAATGACTCGACCAAAGAAGAATTCAGTTAGTAGGAGAGTTATTATGGATCTCAGTTTTCCGCAGGGTAGGAGTGTAAATGTGGGAATCTTGAAAGGCTTTTATCAAGGTTTTAACTTTTCACTTCCTTCCATAGCGACGCTTACAGGTAGGCTTACTCTGTTTGGCCCAAACTCCTGGCTTTGGTCAGCTGACCTGGCACGCGCTTATCGCCAGCTGAGGATCTGTCCATTGTCTGCTCCTCTATTAGGGATTACGTTGAATAGCCATTGCCCCCCCTTTTGGCTGTCGTACCTCCATGTTAGCTCGTGCCCAGACTACGCAGGCGTTAGTATGGCTGCTCAGGAAAGAGTATGGCTGCTCAGGAAAGAGCGCTTTTTCGTGTTAGGTTATTTGGATGATTTTGTCGGTTTAGAAAAGATGGAAGCGAAAGCTTGGGCAGCCTTTAATAGATTCATGGATCTCTCACGGATCTTGGGTTTGGCTTTAGCATTAGATAAGTGCTTTCACCCAGCAATGTCTCTAATCTGGTTCGGCTTTTCAGTGGATTTCCTTGACATGTCAGTTTCTATCCCATCTTAGAAGTTAGAGATCTTACAAGAATGTTTGGCTTGGAAGACTAAGGAAGTAGCTACTAGGAAGCGTATCCAAAGCCTGGTGGGCAAGTTGCATCATGTGTCCAAATGTGTCAAGCCTGTGGTGAGATTTACCAATAGAGTTCTGGAAGCTCTTAGAGCAGCTCCCCTTGTAGGCTCCCACCCGGTTAGTTCTGACCTCCTTGCAGATATTGAGTGGTTCGAGAAGTTCGGCCAGGTTTTTAACTCGCGGCTCCTTCTTCCATCTCAAGCTAGATTTCCTTGTGATGCCACTCTCTTAGCGGCAGGCACTTTCTCCACATCAGCTTTTTATGCCTCTCAGTTTCCTAAAGAAGTACTCAATTTGAACCTTCCCATCTTACAACTAGAAGCCCTGAATTTGGTACATGCTGTTGCTGCTCTCCTCCCACCTGATCCTCGTAATTATGTAATCACTGTGAATACAGATAACCTCCTTTCACAACAGGTTCTCTCTTCGGGCAAAGGGAAAGAAAAAATAGTATGTGCATGCGCGAGGCAGCTCTGGCTCATAGCTGCTCACCATAATTGCGAGCTAGAAATTGTGCATAAGCCAGGTAAAGATTTAATTCTAGCCGATGCTCTGAGCCGTTCATTTTCTGATAACTGCCTTAAGCGGGAAGCTGCCCTGACCTGTGCTACATTGAATCTTAAAGAAATTACCGTATTCCTTGGTGTCAGTATCCTTGATTTTAAAGCTGCATAGTCCAATGAAAACCTCAAATTTTCAAAACCAAAAGAATTATCTAGATTTGATTCTACATATCTAACATAGATAATGGTGTATTTATTAAACATTTGTCGCTACATAGAAGGGAAGATCTAGTCAATTTAATAGAACTTCTTACTATAGAAGCCTATGGTGTCAGAGTTTTGGCGTGCTTGCCAAAATTAATTTTACATGCTTACACTTCAAATATCTCAAAAGTTAGCCATTTAAAATAAACGTTACTTCAAATTAAAGTAAGGTAGATTATAGTGATCAACCTAATATATTTATCTAAAAAAATATCAGAAACTCAAAACCATCGGACTATGCAACTTTCACCTGTAATTCCATCAAGCCTGGAAGATAGTACGTTGTTTGGCTCTGTCTTCCAGGCTACACGCTGAGGCATCATGACAGCCTCCTGGCAGCCTACAGGAGTGCACTTGCAGTCCGTATCTGGCAGAACAAGTGCTCTCATCTCAAGCGTTACTCCAGGTTCTGTAAGGCTCATGGTGTGTCCCGCTTTGCCCCTTCTGTTTATGACCTTCTCTCTTTCCTCCTGCTCCTTTCCACCTGCCTCCGATTCCCATGTGCTGTATTCAATTACTTTAGCTCCGTTAAAGTTTGGATCTCCTCTTTCCCGGGTAATCATGATGCATTCCAAGCTTATGAGATTTCTGTTATGAAACGGGCTATTCTGAAAGCCTCTCATCATCGGGTCCGTAAGGCTCATCATGCCTTATCCCCAGCTAATCTTAATTCAGTGATCGGGTGTCTCGCAGCTTTGAATAACCCTCCACTTGCTGCAGTAGCCGCCTTAATTATTGGTTACATGACGCTCTTGAGGCAGAGTAATCTGGTGTTGTCCTCCCCGCCCTCTACACACCTCCTTATGTTTAAAGACATACATGTTTCGGCTTCAGCCCTCGATGTGAAAGGTCGCTCAACAAAAACCCGAACACCCGCATCATGCCCAATTATTTTCCGGCTGCCTGCAATCCCAGGTTCCCCCTGCTGTCTGGTAAGAGCTTGGAATTGGTACATTGCTTCCGTTCCGCTTAATCCTCATGACCCTGCCTTCCTTCTTTCTAGCCGAGCTCCCTTGACCGTCAAGCGCCTCACCGGAACCCTTCGAGACGCCGCCCGAGCTGCTCTCCTGCATCTACCACTGCTCACACTCCACAGTCTACTGACAGGTGCTGCCCAGGCTTGCCAAGCTGCTGGGCTCTCGTTTACCACCATCATCCAGGCAGGAACCTGGAGGAGTCGTTCCGCCCTCGCCTACCTCTCTGCTTTGCCTGTCCGTTAGGCCCCATCAGCGCTTGCATTATTATTGGGTGAGCGCTGAGTACATCTACAAGCTGACCTGAATCCTGATGTTTTCATGGCTACCTTCACCTGATTGATTAAACTTTCAAATTTATATTCTTCTGTCTTGTGTCCGAGTGAAGCGAATTGTAATAATAACACTCATGGTAATAAGGCGATCTTCAGCCTACTAAGTCGCCACATATTGTAAGGTTTATTTGTAGCTATGGTAAATATAGCATTGCACATACACAAATATGCATATCATTATGTAAGCATCAAACACTTCCAGTTTTAATCAGATAAATACATTTATAAAGCCAGTAATTAATAGCACTTCTTGGGGTGTCCTCTGTGTTATTTATGCCTGCAGGAATGAGAAATAAACAGGTGAGTTGCAGCTCTATAGAAAATGTAATAATCAATATTAATAAATACTACATGCTCTATATATACGTGTGTTACACAGCATATATATATATATATATAATATATGTGTATACATGCATATATATATAACCTACACCAACTCAGTAAATCTGAGACTTGAGAAAATATTTGTTTAAACTACAATTGTTGATTAAAGTTGCATAGTACGATGATTTTGAGTTTCTGTCATTTTCTGAGATAAATATATTAAGCTGAACCTTACTTTAGTTTGAAGTAACTTTTATTTTAAATGGCTAACTGTTGAGTTAGTTGAAGGGCAAACATGCTAAATTTATTTTGGTAAGCATGCCAAAATTCTGATACCATAGACTTCTGCAGTAGAAGGTTCTATTAAATTGCCTAAGTATTGCCTTCTGTGTAGCGACAAATGTTTGATAAGTATTTAAGTTAGACATTGAGAATAAAATCTATAAAATTGCTTTGTTTTTTAAACTCTGATGTTTTCATCGGACTATACAGCTTTAAGTTTAAGCAAGGGGAATTTCAAGCGTGGACAAATGGTTTTGTTCATTCCACTGCTCCTTGCCATATCCTAGTAATAATGACAAGTGCCAGGGTAGGTAATGACAAGCATCAATTTTCTAAGTCATTGGTTTAACTCGGCGGGGTTTGAACCTCACGGTTCGAATCCCGCGACCTACTACGCGGGAATCGGACACTCAACTCAGTTGGGCAGAGAAGAGTTGATCAACAACTTTGAAACTTATTTACACCATATAACCATGTAAACTGCATGATATTATTAATGATGGAATTTGAGTTAGAGCCAAAATCTGGGTAGTATCTGGGTAATGAACCCATGCTGGCAACGGGAGTTGTACTTATTCTACAAGTCATTCTTACCCTCAAAGCGTACATCTTGAAATCGTGCAAGTCATGACCTACGCAGTTATCAACACAGCGCCGAGACTGGCGAGACTTGAGAACCAAGTCAATGACTCAGCAAAATCGGATAGTTACCAGTCAAGCATTACAAGCAAGCATATACTGGTTATCACCACAATGATACATGCTAGGCCATTTGCAGAATCCAGTAATATTCTAAGTTATTTCCTAGTTGATCTCGAGTAATACATAAGCCTTATATTATTAAACCATATTATAATTGTAACCATAATAAATTAATATTTGTAACCATATTATTAAATGTGCAATAGTCACGTGTGTCTATTATGTTTGTTGTAACTGTGATACATTCTAACTTTAAACTATTCGTCGTTTTAAATATTTAAGCGAACTATTATTTTTAATAAGTTTACTTGTTGCTTGGAATCCAGTTTCCTTCAAATAAATAAGTTAAATTCTCTATCAGAAGCTTCATCTCCACTAACGTTTTATTTGTATTCACATTTGAATGGATTGCGCCCTATATCTATCTATATATATACATATATATATATACATATATATATATGCTTCTAGTGGTTTTTCTCTCCTATCATCATTAATTTTGCATTATGCTTTACTATATAGCATGGTATAAACACTCAGTCACAAACTGGGGACTGCATTATTTAAATTAAAACTGGTTTTCAGGAGAAAACTTTTCCATCTATAACTTGTTAACTAGACAGCAAGAATCTGGACGGGAGGTGGGGTGGGAGGGGGTGGGTGTTTTCTATTATAAACCGGTTTGGAGTGGAGAATTTCCAGTTTGTTTGTTGCTGTTTTACGTCCTAGCAGCATCCAAGGTCATATCAGGACGGGTACCGACTTGTGACAGTGTACACTGATGGCGATTTTATAGTGCTGCCCCACTGGGAGACCAGGCCACCAGCACCATGACCTGATATCCCACTCAGTCACATTATCCTGACACTGAGCCAAACCAGTCCTTGCCCTATCCTAATAATGCCGAGCACCTGGCTAGGAAGTGACAAGTATACATTTTTAAGCCATTGGTTTGACTCAACCAGGGTTCGAACCCACGATCTACCAACACAGGAGACAGGCGCTCAAACTAATTCGGCCATCCCGTCTTGGAATTTCCAGTAACAACGCATGCGCAATTCCTTCGTTTCTTGCTTATTGTCAGGTTTGGGTGAAGGATTTTAGCCAAGGTGATTTGGTTCTTGCTCTTGCCCTTGCACCTGCCTGCACATGTTTTATGCCCTACCCTTCTCTCCATTAAAATGTAATCCAGCCATTTTCTGAAACTGTCAGAGTGTGACATGGAAACCAAAGGTGAAAACATTACAAATAATTACAGAAAACATTCCAAATAATAGCAGACTCCATGTTCATATGAAGGTGCACATATTATGCATATATCAAGCTATTTCACTTTTTGATTTTGATGTTATATAAATTAAACGATGTCTTAATATCACTCGTGTAATATGGAAATCAAGCACACATCCAGAACATCTTTTTAACATACACACATTCAAACAAGATTTTTTTTATTGATTACAGTTGAGCACAAAAGAGTATGCCTTACAAGAAGAAAAGTTGGAAAAAAAGTTGAAAAATAGTTTGGGTGAATGAATAGTGTCGATGTGTAAATTCTCACATTTTCACTTCAGCACAAATTCATACAAGCATACTTTTGATGCGTTTTGTGGTATAGATTAAATAGATGTAGTATTGATAACATACTTAACACACAGGTGCAACAATAATTATTTGACTTGTTACCAAAAAGAAGAAAGAATTAATTGTAACATGGAAACCAAAAATGGGGTGCCGTTTCTAGAGAATGACCCAATTACAAGTGTCGTATTGGCCAGTGCCATCTCCACTTCTTAAAAGCTTAGCACAACTTTGCATGTTCACAATTATCACGATCGAATATGACTATCCGTGGTTTGTATATATCTTGAAAGAACATATTATCTGCAATCTATTTAGGGCCCAATAAGCCGGCGGGCCACTGCCATCAAGCTCTGACCATTTGTGTCATTTGGCCCTGAATACCTTGCTCAGCTGTGAGAGCTATTTTAGTAGTTCCATGTGCAATGCCACGGTTAATATTTGTAAAATTTTAATATTTATGTTCAAATATAGCGACTATTAATTAAATAAAAATACATGTTAAAATCAGGCGACCAGATCTTCTGCGCTATGGATATCGTGCTTATAATTTTAATACTGCTGATATGCATCTTGTGGAGAGATTTAATCAGTTTAGATAAGCTGATATGAATGGATCGAAGTGATGTTATGAAGAAGATAATCAAGTGATTATCGATCGCATTGGGATGGCCGACATTTGGTTAAATTGTGGAAGGTTTATTTCTGCTTTTAAATGTAATTATCTTCTTCTTATTTTGTTTACATTCAGTGCCACAATCATATTTAATCACATGAGAGAACGGATATGCCCGACCTTGTAGTGACCTCCCACCTAATGGGAAAACTGAGGAATTTCGCATGGTATCTGTATGCGCCTCCCTGGATTCAAGGTTAATGATCAGTGCTGACATCTGGTGTTATGCGGAAGAACAAGGCGCATGTGTCAGGATATTGCGATGATGCGCGAAAAGGAAGAAAGCAAGGCGGAGGTGGAGAAAAAGAGGCGACAGTGAGCAACAGGGTAACAATGAGGAGGCTCGTGAGGAGCAACAATACAATGAGAAGAGTAAATAAGGTAAAGAGGCTCATAAGGAGCAACAATGAGGAGGCTCATGAGGAGCAACAATACAATGAGAAGAGTAAATAAGGTAAAGAGGCTCATAAGGAAAAAGGGGGAGCACGGATGAAGGCTGGAGGGCGAGTGACTGACGGAGGCCGGCGGGCGGCCTTATAAGGGAGGGCAGGAGGGCGATGGCAGGGGAGGTGAGAAAGCGGCGGGCCCGGGGGAGGGCGAGGGAGAAAGCTGAGAGGCGGACGTCAAGGGAGGTGCGAATGCTGCGCGACGACCGGGGAGGCGGGGGGAGGGTCTCTTTCTCTCCACGCATCAAAAGCAATGCTCGCATTACGACCAATGCTGAACCTGCGTAGTTGAGGTTCGACCGACTAATTTCGTAAATAAATAGTGAATAGTTGTTTACAAAATTCATCTTATGCGTAAAAAAACAAACTGTTGATTTTGGCATTTGTCAACAATAATGGTACCAACAATAATGCTAGAAATATTTCCCACCACTAATGATTATGAAAAGAATGTTGAAAAGAATGATGCATCAACTCATCCAAAAAAGTAAATAAATAAATACATTTCACTTCTCCCCTTTATTTTTGATAAGCTGAGAAATTGGTCATAATAAACACTATTAAATCTAACTCAGAATTTCTCATGTAGGATAGGCACACACATAATTATTAACAGGTAAGTAAATGAGTAAGTAAGATCATCATCCGCCCAGGACTTTCATATACCTCAGAACAGATCACACTGAAATGGTTGGGGATAAATCTGAGATCTAAATCTTGACTGGGCTACCCTTATTGGAAGTCGCAAAAAGTCACAAATTGGCCTAATGTGGCTGCTTATATACCCAGAACCAATGTCGCGCTATGTATCCTTAGTAACCAGTCGTGAAGAGTTAAGAAGTAGGCCTACCCAGGGAGGTAAAATCATACATGTAATACTTGTCTTCCAGCCCCCGTGTACCCGTTGAAGACTACATCACTGGCCATCAAGGTGCAACACCAGGTTCAGACACTATTTAGATAGTTGAGAACAGACCCAGGTGGCATTAAAGGCCTCTTGTAGATAGAAGCCGATGGAGAGGCCAACGGTATCCGGACGGTTTCAGTGGGCTACCCTTATTGGAAGTAGCGAAGTCGTGAAATTGGCCTAATGTGGCTGCTTATATACCCAGAGCCAATGCCGCTCTATATACCCTTAGTAACAAGTCGTGAGGAGTTAAGAAGTAACCTGGGCCCATATGCATGGAGCAGTGTTAGCGGCGTGTGGTGTTATCCCTCTAACACCGGGTAGCTACCACCGGTTATCGGCGGTGTCAAGAACTATGTCAAGCCGTATGCATGGGGGCCTAAACGGTGAGTGTTAGCTAAACGTGAATGTATTTATAGATTTGGGAAATCCTTCGATTCAACAATATGAATAACGCCACCAATGCGGGGGGAGGGTTAATATCACTTTGTTTTTAGGGTTAATTTGATTAAATTTCACTGATTGCGTATGTAATTCTGTTAAATATGACAGCATTTAATAGATTTGGGCCTAATATATAGCCGCCGATTCGGCGGCGGCGGCGGCGGCGGCGGCGATGTGTTTTGTTGATATGCGACAGTATGGATATCGACATCGAAGCAGGGGTTGCTTGCATTCGTCAATTCGACAATATGAATAACGCCGCCAATGCGGGGGGAGGGTTAATATTGCTTCGAATTTAGGGTTAAATTGATCAAACTTCACTTATTGCGTATTTAATTCTGTCAAATATGATTAGATTTGGGCTCCATCCTGACACTAACCTAACACTAACACCGCTGTAAACCTGCTATGAGCAGAGTTAGAATTTCCGAGTTTAAACGTGCGGTGTTAGGCCTAACACTGCTCCATGCATACCAACTTTTTGGTGCTAAACCAGAAATCCCGCCCTAAACGCGGTTTGGCTCGCTAACACCGCTCCATGCATACGGGCCCAGGGGGGTAAAACCATACATGTAATAATTGTCTTCCAGGTTACTTTAATATCACAAGCTAGGATTTGCAGTGATTAATAAATGAGTTAAGGTATGCTCCCTAGGTTACACTGCTTGCCCTTCGCGAGACATTTCTATACTTTCGCAATTACACTGCTTACCCCAGGCAAGTTTCGGCTGACTGGGTCGTTTGTTTTGTTTGTTATTCTAGATCCGCCGTGAATATGGCATATGCTGCCGACACGGCGTAAAGCAACCAATCAATCAATCAATCAATCAGATCATAGCAACATCTACAGTCATATCAGGATGGCTACAGTGCACACGCATGGTGACTTTATAGTGCTGAGAGACCAGGCTCATGACCCAATATCCCACACACCACCACAGTATCCTGATACTGTCCTAACCAGACCTTGTATTGTCCTATTAATGGCGAGCACCAGGCTAGGTATCAATTGTATAAGTCATTGGTTTGATTCTGCTGGGATTCGAAATCCCGACCATCCGCATGTGAAGCCTACATTCTACAAATTCAACGTCTGGGCCGCATTCAGGGTCCATCCCGGAGGCGCCGCGGAGACATCTCGGCGATGCTTTTTGGCCTAATACCGTTCAGAGTGCGTCTCGGTGACGTCTCGGAGACGCCTCTCTTTTCAGACTGGAGATGAAAAGCCCCTCGAAAATGGCCACCGCATTCAGTACTTTCAGCCAATTACAGCACAGCTTGTCCATTGCAAATGGCCGCCACCTATGGGGGCGGCCATTTTCGAGGCGACCAACTGCTTTTGTCGTTCAGGCTGGCATGACGTCATGCCCGTCGCCGAGGCGCCTCCGAGACGGAGCCTGAACACGGCCCAGGTCTCACCGGGTCGTTACACTGCTTGTGCTTCAGGAGTTTCCTCTTTACTACTTGCACTCACCTGGGGCCATATGTATGTGTCGGGGTTAGCGCTGCGAAGCTGGTTTTCGGCGGGTTTACTGGGTTAGTGGCGATAACTCCATATGCATATGTCGGCGTTAGACAAACACTGCGAGCTTAAAGTCGCCTGCACTAACCCCAAGCCATAGGATGGTTAACGTCGATGTTAGGGACCGATTATGCCCAAATCTATTCAATGCGATCATATTTAACAGAATTACATACGCAATAAGTGAATTTTAATCAAATTAACCCTAAAATCGAACCGTTATTAACGCATAATGCCGCATTGGCGGCGTTATGCACATTGTCTAATCGACGAATGTAAAGTAAAAAAAATCGCCGCCGCCGCAGCGACGTCGATATCCATACAGTCCAACGTCAACTAAACATGGCCACCGCAGTCGCCACCGTATCGGCGGCAATATATTAGGCCCAAATCTATTAAATGCTGTCATATTTAACAGAATTACATACGCAATAAGTGAAATTTAATCAAATTAACCCTAAAATCGAACCGTTATTAACGCTGCCGCCACATTGGCGGTGTAATTCATACTGTCGAATCGACGAATGTAAACTAAACAAACCACTGCCGCCGCAGTGACGTCGATATTCATACTGCCAGAACGCCGCCGCATCGGCGGCAATATATTAGGCCCAAATCTATACAATGCGATCATATTTAACTAACCCCGCCACACTTTGGACACATACATACCCCGTGACACATCTGGAACACCGGCGTTAGATAACCCGGGACCCGCCGTTAACACCAGAGCCGATAAAAAGTTGCTCATACATATGGCCCCTGCTCACTCGGACAGAACAAGCGCGCGCTAACTGCATTTCCACATGTTGCTGGGTCCTAGTATATCCTTCTCAACGATGCATCTTTGAATTAATCAACGAGTGAGTCTGACTTATTATACATGGCCTCAGTACTGCAGTGTTTAGTCGGTGCTGCCAGTCATAACTGACGAGGAGTCCCATTCAATAACCCAGGGCCGCGTTCAGAGTCAGTCTCGGCGACGTCTTGGCGACGTCATGGCAATGCTTTTTGGCCTATTTGCGTTCAGGGTGCGTCTCGGCGACGCCTTCCTTTTCAGATAGGAGACAAAAAGCGCCTTGAAAATGGCTGCCATATCCAGTAGTTTCAGCCTATCACAGCACAGCATTTCCATTGTAAATGGCCACCGCCTAAGGGGGCGGCCATTTTCGAGGCGACAAACTGCTTGTGCAGTTCAGACTAGCATGATGTCAGTGCCATCTCCGAGGCGCCTCCGAGACGGACCCTGAATGCGGCCCTGGCTTGCCTAGTTGGGAGTGATTGAGCCTCGCTTTCACTTGTTGCCCACCTAACGTTGCCTAGGTTACATAACGTCCTTAAAGCTACATAGTCAGATGAAAGCATCAACTTTTCGAAACCAAAATACTTGTCTAGATTTGATCCTATATATCGAAGTTATATACTGCTGCACTTATCAAACATAAAAAGGTACACTAGGGCAATTTAATAGAACATGTTCCTGCTAAAGTCCATGGTGTTAGAATTTTTACATGCTTACCAAAATACATTTAGTTCATGCTTTCAATGTAAATATCTCCAAAGTTAACCATTTATAATAAACAGTACTTCAAACTAAAGTAAGGTAAATTATAACAATCAACCTAATATATATATTTTATAATGTCAGAAACTCAAACCCATCGGACCATGCAACTTTAAGCGGCACAGTATATGCTTGTTTTTTATTTGCTTAGACGCAGACGCTAGACTGAGAGTTGAAGCCTCTGGGATGCATTATTAGTTATTAGTCACTTCTAATCTCAGCAACATGCACAGAGGTGCCAGGTAGATAAGAGTGTGAGTAGGGAGATCTTAATACACAAATTGTAAATAGAGAGAAATATCATGGCGAGGGAGGGGGGGGGGGGCTTTGGGGAGGGCGTTGGGAATCACACCCTCTGACAGGGACTTGTTGAGAGAAAAAATGGGGCAAACCTGTTCGCCAAACATTTGAACAACTCATGGCAGCACCCACTTAAACAAACACATGCCGGTCATACTGTCGTCATTCATTGTCAACTTAGGATCCACTGCCCACACTTTCTTCGTCCGATTCAAACGCTGGGTTCCCGAATGTAAATCCGAAACCGGCGTCGTCCGCACGCTCACTACCAAAGCTGGTCCCGTTGTGTGACGTCACAAATGGGGATGCTGTTACATATGCCGGTTCAAACGCTGGGTTCCTCAATGTAAATCCAAAACCGGAGTCGCTCGGGCGCTCACTACCAAAGCCGGTCCCGTTGTGTGACGTCATAAACCGGGTCGCTGTCACCAGGTCGGCGCGCTGCCGCCTCGCTATGCTTCCGGCCAGTGACAGGACCAAGTCTTCTTCGGGAACCACTCGGGCCGGGCCGTGTTTCGCCTCACGTGACCCGTGGAGCCCATCATTGTTATCGGTAGGTGAGCCTGCGCTTTCGGCGCCGATCGGCGGGACGCGGCCCAGTGGCTTCCGGCGGCGGAAGTTGGCAATCTCCTCCCGGAAGTTATTGCACAGCGCACGCAGACGCTGCCCTAAGGCTTCTGTGAAAGAGGCTGATTGCTGCAATAAAGGATAATTCGTGACTGGGTTTAATTCGCTTATGGCAGCAATAAGATGATGCTTGATTTTTTTTAGGGGGGGGTAAGTTAATTTTATTCATATATCATTACTGTAAGTGTAACACTGGTCTTCCGACCATGAGTGGTACAGATGTTGACACTAAAATTGAGTGTGTTAGTTAAAATTGCATAATCCGATGATCTTGAATCCCAGTCATAGTTTTATTTTATACATTAGATAAATATGGATGCTAATAGATATATACATTAGATAAATATTGGTCCTTATAACCATCAATCATTGGCACTAAAAATTACTACAATCAGGAAGATGCGGAGCTTCATAAGCGAAAACACTGCCCTACTGCTATATAAATCAACAGTTCTACGAATAATAAACTATAATGATATAGTTTATGGACTGCTCAAGAAGCAGCAACTGACTAAGCTACAAAGGATCCAAAATCGGGCGTTAAGAACAATTTATTGGGGCAAAACACTAGGTGTAAAGGAAATGCATGACAAAGCAAACCTAGATTACCTAATGGTCAGAAGAGATTCACATCTCCTATCACTTATGTACAGAAGAGCCAGAGAAACCCAATATATAGGCAACACAAAAAGGAATACTAGATGGGCTGATTCCACTCTAGTCCCCAAGCCTTCCACAAACTAATTAAAGCACCAATTTACAAAGGCAGCATGATGTGGAACAACCTACCAACCAGACCCAGGACAGCATCCTCTTACCTAAAAACTTACCTAAAAACTCACTAAGAGTAGGCCTACATCGGATGGGGAAGGCCCTTATGCAGTTAGAGTAAAGTATGTTCCATGGCTTCACCATTCTGTAAGTGGCAGACCACCGAACCCTCGGCCTCGGTTCTCCCCCCCCCCCTTTTTTATTTGTTGCTGTTCCTGTTATTTCCAGTCAACCATATACAGTGACAGAGACAGTCCAAATAAAAACGTAAAATTTAAGACCTAAATGCACTGGGATTGGTCCCACTGCTTCACTGGCCACATCTGGTCCAGTGTATTATTAACAACCTCACCCCAACAACATAATTCATAAACTCACATAACTAACTACACTAGAGTTACACTAGAATATTTTTAACAAACTGACATTTATATTGCCTAACTGCAACTGAACATTAAAACTTACTACAACTTTACTAACTGAATACAGAAGATAACTTCTGTTTACATTCTAAATACTATGTAAATACTCACATTGATCTGACTAATATTGATCTAATTATATGACACTACTGTTACCATATTGCTATGGAACTTTTGGGTTAAAGAATTTCATTGCATTACATGCTGCAAATTGTGTATTCAACAGTTATTGTATACCTTATTCTATATACCTTTTGTGTAAAAAACCCTGAATTGAAAAATGGCTGGAAGACCAGTGCTTTGGCACTAACAAAAGACTTATTCAGCAGAATAAATTTATTTACTACACACAAAAAATAACCTGCTTTAGATCGATGATATTTGAAGTGAAAAGATGACAAATTAACTTGAGTGTGTTGACTGAAATGATGGACACCACAGCTTTCGGTAGGGACCGGTTCTATTAAATTATGTTAGTGTTGATTCTATGCAGTAATGGATGCTTCATTGCTGACGGGACACAGAGAACATGAAAACCGGTGTAGAGAAAATATAACTTTATTTCTACCTCAGGAAACCACAACTAATGGGCCTGTCACATTACAGCATATGGCGGCGGCGTATATAAAACATACCGATAAAATTTGAAAACCATTGCGGGATGACGTATGGTGACCTTTGTGTGCTGACGTAGCATATGCATAGCATAGTGTATGCGTAGCATATGCGAAGCGTGATGCCAGGTAATCGCGGCGTAACTTGAGTTGTTTTGACAGGTATGAGTGGCAGGGTAAGCGTATGCGAAGCATATGAGCGAAGTATGCGAAGCGTATGTGACGTGTATGGTAGCTCTCAGAGGTCGGCGGTGGGTGGCCTCATGGGTATAAATACCCTGGAGCAGCAGCTGTCCCCTCACTCTACCACCATGCCTGCTAAGAGGAACACCACTGCTACTGGTACTACTTTGCCATGCTCACCATCACCAGCCTCCTCACCTAACCACTCACCTCACCACTCTCCAGAACACCACTCTCCAAAACACCACTCTCCACAACACCCCTCTCCATTGGAAGAGCTGGAGATGGAAGTGGAGACGCAGACGATGCGCCAGTGGCACCCCCGCTCCAGCTCTCCATCTGCTTCTCGGGGCAGCTCACGGGAGTCGTCTGCCGCCTCCACCTCCAACGCCTCCACCTCCACCTGCACCTCTGCAAAGAAAAGGAGGGCAAAGAAGACCGACAATTCTCTGTCGGTCTTCAAGGAGGGGCAGATGCTGGAGTTCCTTGAGGAAAACCCAGTCATCTGGAACGTCAAGCTGACCGACTACCGCCACACTGACAGGAAGGGGAAGATGTGGGGGGACCAGGCGAAGCTTCTGGGGACGACAGTGGTCCATCTCCAGAAGTGGTTCAAGTCATTCTGGGATACCAACACGCGGCTCCACAAGAAAAAGAGCGGGGACGGAGCAGCTGTCCTCACTGAGAGGGAGGAGTGGATCATGCGAAGTTTGGTTTCCTGCGGTCCCTCGTCCGTCACCAGCCGGAGTCCTGCAGAAGTGTAAGTACATAATCTTTTATCCTTCTGACTAGTGTGGGTGTTAGGATTCTCGTAAAACCTTATTATTCTGGATAAGTCGACAAAACGATATATGTTATTTACGTAAATAATCTTGTTAAATCAAGTTATTTGTTGAATGTTATGTTTGTTGTTTTTCTTTAACGTTGACTTGTTGTGTTGTTATTGGTAAATCGAGAAGTCGACAATCGATATATGTTATTTGTATTATGAATCTTGATAAATCAATTTAGTCATTTATCGTTAACTTTGTTTTCTTTATTGTTGACTTGTGTTGTCTTTTGTGGAAAGATTGATTTGCGTTCATGTTACTTATGTTATTTTATTATTTTGTCTTGCAGGTCGCCGCTGCCATCGACGCTGCACATCACGACCTCAGCCTCAAGGAGCATGTCCCCACGGATGTGGACGTGGGGATGGAGGACCTTCCCGCCACTCCTCCCGCTACAGTCCGAGAGCGGAGAAAGGGCAGGGGAAAGCGGTCAGCCCCAGATGACGCAAACCTCCTCGCTGCCATCCAGAAGAGGTTCGACGAGTCTGGGGACATGCTGAAGGTCATGCAGCCCCCTCCTACACCGGCGATGACGAAGCGAGTGGCTTTCGCGAACTATGTGCGCGACATGATCCTGACCATGCCGGAGGAGTGGTTTGTTGAGACCTGTGACCCAATAAACCGGATCGTGTCGCAGCACTTGGCAGGGCAAGGCCAACAACTCGTGGCTCCTGTGGCTGCACCTGCACCTGCTCCTGTGTCTGCAAGTGAGGCATACCAGCCTCAACCCCACCAGTGGACTCATCAACCACCACCGGCATCACCATGGGCATCTCAGACACAGGAGTACGTGCAGCGATACATGATGCAGTCGCATCTTCCGCCTCACCCGCAGCCACAGCCGCATCTTCCGCCTCTGCCTCAATCTGTGCCGCTCCACTTGCATCAGGAGCTGGTCCCGCCTCAGCCTCAACCTCAGTTGGCGCAATGGCCGTCTGTGCGCAGCCTGCCCAACTCCAGACACTCGGCATGGTGGGCCACACCAGGGCCTCTCCAGGACTTGTTGCCCGGCCAGGTGGTGCGGCCACTCTCAGTGTGGCCTGGCCGTCGCCTTCCGGTGTCGGTGTCGGTGTCGGTGTCGGTGCCGTGGCGAGCTCAGCACCTACACGAGTCCCCCCCGCGACGGCAACTTTGTCTGAGTCCACCAGCCCGACGTCCAACGGACTGTTGAACTTGTCGGGGCTGTCGGGAGTGTCCAACTTGCACCTCTTCCCCCCCATCAGCCACGATGTCACCATCAGAGGGGGGCTCGGGGGGGACGCACGACAAGTGATCATTTGTAGATATGTGTATATGGGTCGTTCTCAGAAGTTGTGTACCAATAGTGTGACATCAGTGCCAGAAAATCAAAATCCTGCCAATGTCCTATAAGCAAGTTTCCTCAATGTGTATGTCCTTTTGCATCTGAATAATTGAAAATAAACATATTCTGGCATTTTTAAGTAGGTCAAATGATGCTCACACCCAATAAATAGCAGTATAGCATGGAAACCAATCTGACTCCAAAATCAAATATTTTCCACACAAAACTTGACATTTTTAGGACATTTCACATGCCACTTGCTTTATAAACAGTAGTAATAATAATTTGAAACCTCATTGCTATGGTTTTGTCTTATTTGTGAATATTAAAGAGAAAAGCAAGAAAATATTAGCAGAGTAACAGATTAGCAGAGTAACAAAGTGGGAAAAAAACAATTTTACACAAATGTTCGGCTCAAATTTCAATGTTATGGGGCAATTTCAGGATTTATCTTTTACTATACCATAACTGGGTCCATGCATAGTGTCAAATGGTGAAAATAGTTCCTGTACTGTATCTGTACTCAGTGTTTGATACAGAGTTTCAGAGTACTTGCAAGTGGAAACGAAATGTTACGATGTTAATGACTCCAGAAAATGTAAACTATTTCATAATAAAAAATTTTTTTTAGAAATAAATGTCTTCAACTTAATGAAGACATTGTATATGACCATTTGAAGTGAAATGAGCTGTTGTTCAGAGGTTTTCATTAAGTCTGTGACACTTTATTTTCAATGCTGTTGACAATGTCACAAATTAGTGATGTAATTTTCTATGTATTTAGCTACATCCATCCCAATAAGATACATAATACACAATATTAACATTTACTTTTGATCTAAACTATCTCCCACATTATTTGGCTAACTGATGAAATCTAAATATTGACACTCCAATAAAGGGTTTCTTTGAAATATGCATTTCTAGTAGACTACCTCAAGTGGTACACAGTTTCTGAGAACGACCCATATATGTGTAGATATGTAGTTATAGTGTAGATATGTAGTTATAGTTTGTAAAATGTATTGTTGTATTATTTATGTTTGAATGTTTGTATGTATATATGTTGAGAAATGTCTTGTATAAATAAATATATTGTAAACTATAATTATTGTGTCCGCATTCAATAATGCCATGCCATAATGTAATTGTTATAAATTGAAGTACAATTAAAGTAACATTGAAAATAAAGAATACTTATTATGAATATTACGGACATAAGTCTCTACCCCCCTCCCTCCCTCCCTCTCTCCCCTCCCTCTCTCTCTTTCTCTCCCCCTTTCTGTCCCTGTCCCTCACCCTCTTTTTTCCTGACTTCTTAACAGTGGTTATGCTTTCAAAAGTGTAATTAATTTTAAAAGAGAGCAAATTCATTACAAATACATTAACTAGATAACTAATTATGGATCGAAAGAATATAACAGACATGTAAATTGGGTTTCGATATCTAAAAAATGATATCATATTTTAATAGACATAAACATATTAGCATCTTATATAACAGTAGACATGTCACAACATAACGGACATGTAAATAAGCAATAACTGGACAGTGTAAAGAAAAGCACATAAGTTTTCAAAAATAGATAATAACAGTAGACATACACAGTGCATACAGACAGATAAAATGTTTGTCAGATCATGCTGTCTTGCCATGACACTGCTCCGGTGGGCGAGACCACCCAGTCGTTAAGTAGGTTGCTCTGCTCCTTTCCTAGCTTGGACGAGGTGTTGGGATTATTTGGAATGTCAATGTCTGGCAGGTTTGGGCCCTCTCGCCACGCTCCTGGGATAAAGTTGTTGGTGTCAGTCTTGGGATGATCTAGCTGCAGGTTCTGTAGGGCTGGGTCGCGCATCCTCATGAGGTTGTGCAGAATCATGCACGCATTAGCGATGACCTTGACGGTGGAGGGGTGGTGCTGCATAGTGGTCAGCAGCACTTGGAAGCGGTTGTCTAGAATGCCAAAGGCATTCTCCACCACTCTCCTAGCTCGGGACAGCCGGTAGTTGAACAGTCGCTCGTCATTGTTCAACCCCCTCTTGCCATATGGCTTTATCATGGTCGGCCGCAGGGCGAAGGCATCGTCACCGATGAGGAAATATGGCACATCCTTCTGGGCACCCATGATGGGTTCAGGGTCCGGAAAGCCGATGGTGCCACCTTCAGTGCCCGCCTTCAGCTCGGAGTCGTTGTAGATCTGGGCATCAGACGCGGAGCCCAAACCCCCAAGATCTGCCCAGATAAACTTGTTGTCCGCATCTACTAGTGCCAACAGGATCACGGAGTAAAACCCCTTGTAGTTGTAGTACAGCGACCCACTGTTTGGAGGGCACCGGCAGGCAATGTGCTTCCCATCCAGAGCGCCACAGGTATGGGGGAAGTTCCACTTCTCAAAGAATAGGTCCGCGATGGCATGCCATCCTTCTGGAGTCGTCGGACATGTCATGACCTCGTCCATGTACTCATCGATGATGGCCTGACAGACTTCACGCACTATGAGCGACAGTGTGTTGTGGGGGACCCTCCACCCAAACTTCATCGACGAGTATTTGGTCCCAGATGCCAGGTGCCGCAGAGTAAGTGCAATCTTCAGTGCAGGCTCGAGCGGCACTCGGAATGTGATGCGTTTTTTTTCAATCCTCGGTCCCACTCAGGCCACAATCTCATCAAACAACTGGGGAGGCATCTGCATGAAGTTCACGAACGACACGGTGTCCTCGCTGCGGGGCTCGACCATTAGCTTGTCGTACAAGCCAAACTCTGGCCACCTCCCAATCCAGGGTCTGACCCACACTGCGCGCCGCCGCCGCTGCCTCCTCCTTCTCCTCTCAAGACGGACCGCCAGAAGAACCATGAGGTAGAGACCTAGCTCATGCTGATATAGGGCAATTCTGTACCAATGCTGGATCTGTATCTGGTGTGCCTGGACATCCATCCTGTCTGAGCAGCAGAGCTGGACTGACAGAAGAAGCCTTGCGACACTTATATATACCGAGAGCATACGCCGGGCATATGCTGCACATACGCTTTGCATACGCTACGAATACACTCAAATACGTTACATGCACGCCAGGCGTACGCTATATACGCTATAGATACGCCGAAGGAGCGGTTTTAGCGTATGCGTAACGCAAAACGGCATATGTATAGCTTATGCGTAACGTATGATGGCATACGCTTAGCGTATGAGGAGCGTATGAGGCGCATATGAGCCTTACGTCATCATACACAAAAGATTTTGAGCATGCCCAACAAATTTTAGGACCGGCATACGCTTCTGTTAATGTGACAGGCGCATAAAGCATGTGGTTACATTTTCTTTAGTCTGAGACAACCAGCTGACATGAACATGAAGGTATGTAACGGAAAAGCAATATGAAGCGAACAGCAAATCAACAGTCATGACCAAGCAGAACAGTGATTAGGTATCAAGAGGTGCCCATAGGCGAGTAATCTAGACGTTCGTCGAGGTACGTGGAAGCCTGGCCCGTCCGGGGCATGAGTAGTGGTAAATAAGGTCAAATGTTACTTGGATGAATATATTAGATTGATCGCTGTAATCTACCTTTGAAGTAACTTATATTTTAAATGGCTAACTTCAGAGATATTGGAAATTAAAACATACTCAATTTTGGTAAGCAGATAAAAATCCCAACACCATAGACCTATTTCAATGTTTACTAACACCGTATATGCGTGCGCAGCTTGGCTGCAGAACAAAGGCCCACTGCCATTAAGTTTGCAGGTATGCGCAGTACAAAAAGTTTATTTTATTCAAAATTAATAGAAATGCAGAACCCTAACCTTATACATGTAATATAATCTATTCATCGAATATGTTTTCTATATGTGTACCAAGCGGTTTGTCTCTAGGTGGTGTGGTTTTAGAGATCTTTCACTTGTTCTGTATGAATATAATTCAAAATTGCTCACGGCCATTGACAATGCATTGAGTTTGCCGGTATGCACAGTGCAAAACGTCTATTTTATTCAAAATTAATAGAAATACAGAACCCTAACCTTATAAATTTAATATAATCTATTCTTTGAATATGTTTTCTATATGTGTTCCAAGCAGTTTGTTTCTAAGTGGTGTGGTTTTAGAGATATTTCACCTTTTCTCTATGAAGATTGCTCACAGCAATTGACAATGCATTGAGTTTGCCGGTACGCACAGTGGAAAATGTCTATTTTATTCAAAATTAATAGAAAAGCAGAACCCTAACCGTATAAATTTAATATAATCCAATCTTTGAACATGTTTCCTATATGTGTTCCAAGCAGTTTGTTTCTAAGTGGTGTGGTTTTAGAGATATTTCACCTTTTCTCTATGAAGATTGCTCACAGCCATTGACAATGCATTGAGTTTGCCGGTACGAGCAGTGGAAAACGTCTATTTTATTCAAAATTAATAGAAATGCAGAACCCTAACCATATAAATTTAATATAATCTATTCCTTGAATATGTTTTCTATATGTGTTCCAAGCAGTTTGTTTCTAAGTGGTGTGGTTTTCGAGATATTTCACCTTTTCTCTATGAAGATTGCTCACAGCCATTGACAATGCTTTGAGTTTGCCGGTACGTGCAGAGTAAAACATCGATTTTATTCAAAATTAAAAGAAATGCAGAATCCTAACCACATGAATTTAATATAATCTATTCATTGAATATGTTTTCTATGTCTTCCAAGCAGTTTGTCTCTAGGTGGTGTGGTTTTAGAGATATTTCACCTTTTCTCCATGAAGATTGCTCAGTCATTGAGTTTGCAGAGTGACAGTGTGTCGTCCTGCAGCCAAAAGGCGCGCGCACTGACCTAGATACCCGTGCTGACGTCACATGAAATAGGTCTATAGGCTTCATCAGTAACAGATTCTATTCCATTTACTTCGTACCCACTTCTAAGTAGTAACAAATGCTTCTTAAGTGCAAGAGTATCTAAGTTAGATATGCAGATTCAAATATTGTTAAATGCTCTCATCGGACTATGCAGCTTTAAGTATTGGTACACTTAGTAAACATTTACTGCAAGATTTGTGATCCTGTGCTATGCATCTCAGAAAATTGCAGGAACTCAAAAACATCAGATTATGCAACTTTAAGATGGATGTATTAGATCAGATGTCTTACTTTGAATTAAAAAAAAGAAAAAGTTGTATTTGGATTTTGCAGTTTCAATAGCATTCGCTGAGATGTGTATTCCCGTGGCAAAGACCTACCTGTGGATTGGTGTCATTGACGTCAGACTGTACAGCGATGACCCACTCAAGGACGAGCACGACTAGGCTAAGGCATACTCCGCCCGTGATGATGACGAACACACCTAGCAACAGCGGAAAGCCACATTGTGGACATCATCTTCTTACTGAGACATCACAAATATGCCGATCCAGGCGAGATCCGGACAGAGGAAGGCCGAGACGGGTGTGGGAGAAAAGAGGGTTTATTACAACTATAACAGATAATGACACAAGGTATCATTCTAGTGGGCGAGAGTGTCCAGGGTTCAGTCCACCTGGTCCACGTCTACGGAAGGAGAAGGAGCACTCTGGGAGGAGGTAGGCCCGGGAGCCGACCCCCTGTAGTGTATTAAAAAGAGGGTGGGCGGGCGTGGTAAATCCATGCTGGAGGAGTCTGGAACCCGAATGCGGGTCAGGCGGGGGGAGGGGAAGGAGAAGGAGGAGGGAGCATGAGTTGCTTGGGGACGTGACCGTCTCAGGCTTCCCGCCGGATCAACCACAATTCGGAAATTATGGGCCAATGCATTGAATAGACGAGATCACCGTTCCGACTGCGCATGCACTGAAAACGGCGTTGTCAGCAAAGTAAAGGTCATTGAGTTTGCCGATACGAGTAGGGCGAAACTGTGATTTTATTCAAAATTAATAAAAAATACATAGCAATGTGGCACAAACATGGATGGATGGATGCAATATAATTCAATTCTTTATTTCAGACTCCGGATTATGTTAGTTACATAATTTGGTCCATAGTAGGTAGATATAAAAATTAATCTGAATAGGATGTAAGTAATAGTATGAATACGACCATACTAACCAATATAATGCATATGTTTAAGACACAACTCTCCATAATTAAGTATTTTGAGCTAAGAAACATACAATTTCAGTCACTTTACAGGCTCATGTTTACATCACCATTGATTAGACATAAGTAATTCTTATTCTAAATATTAAAATGTCAAATATGTCAACAAAAACTGGTTTCAAAGAAACAGGGAGATGGGGTGGTGGGGGGGGGGTGCCACTGAGAAGTCTGTAGTTTCTATTAAAGTTTTCTAAAAGATGGGTGTCAGATGTTTAGACAGGGGCACAATTTGAGTGTTTACTATAGGTGTTATTTTCCATAAATACGCTACTGTTTTCGGTTTTGAACAGACAGTTGGGTTCTAACCAACCACAGTGTTGAATTCATTCATCCATATACAAATTAAAATTCTGGAACCTAATGGGTTGAAACTAGTGTCTAGTGATTATGAAATGGTGATGTGTGTAGTGAATTACTATTTATAATGCATTGCAATTCTGCATTGTTCGATTTAGCTGTGCATAGTATATAGCTATAAGCATATTTCCTGATCAGGATTTTGCATGAGGAGGTATTGATATGCAGAAGCAAGGGTCATCATAGAATTAAGCGATTTAATCTTTAAATTTATGGTTTCATTGTCACTTTTTTAGTAAATATGAAGCCAGACAATTGCAACATTATCATTGCAAGGTGTAGATATTAATAAATCATGAGTAAGATTTACATCAGATAAGATTACACATAGGCAAGGCGTGCTTCCCTTACTTGGAATCCATAATCTTAATTTGCTTAACAAGACACCAAGGTTAACACAGAATATATATTTGGACAGATTTATTAACATCTGAACAAGTTAGAAATTTCTATACTTCAAGGAAGTGAACTTCTCGGATATAAAACGGTGACAGGGCCTTCTTAATAGTAACCTTAACCAGTACAGGACTCACGTCAGAGTGAGTAGCAGTGCTTATTATGACAAAGCACGGATCATTCAAGCTGATAATAGCATACGCGATTCGGCGACATGGCCTCTTAAATATACAAATGCAAGCACTATAAAACTACATATTAATAGCCACATATAGGTTCATGAATAATAGTTGACCTGAAAGAAGAACAGACAAGTAAATATTACAATGTAGTCTCAGTTTTACCACATGTACACGGAATGCTGCCGACAGCGCTCAACCCAACAACATACCGAGCGCTGCGGGAGCTGTGGTGACGTGAATGGCACGGAGGTAGGCACTGACCGTGGCACTATGCCATGTGCCGGCTGACATAATCTGATCGAGGGTCAGACCTGTACCCTGACATGCCTGGGCGGCACCACGCCTGAGTCCATGCACCGTAAAACCTTTATCAACCGCGAATGCTGAGAAAGAAGCAACCTTGATGGCATGCTTCAACAGAGGAATTGTCACGGGAATCCCTGAAGGAAGCAGAAAAGCGGGGGATTCAGGTCGAGGTATGATCTGCACAGGACAGCATACTGACCCAGGCAGAGCAGGGAGGCTGAAGACAACTGGAGGGGCAGAGGCGGCTCTGGTCTTTGATGACCTTAGTGTCACTGACAGAGTTGCCGGACCAAGAACCACATCATCATACTTTAGGACATGGGGATGCATTCGTGACCCAGTTGAGGGCACTGCCCGGTTGGACTGCCTTAATAGAGTGAAATACCCAATAAGCAATGCCGCAAGGATGACGTGAGGCACGGGTGTCATGCGGCGCAGAACGATGATAATACTCTTGAACTCTTCAGGGGAGATGGGAACCGCTCTATGAACCACATGTTTTGAGGATTTGAATACACCCCGCTTGAAGGTTTTAACTTCTTGTGCATCAAATGCGGTCGCATCGCCTGGGCCGCCCAACACCCAGAGCCTCACGGAACTAAAATAGTTCATGACAGCCCCAGGTGATTTGAGGCGATCAGTAAGCAGCAACAAGAATGCAGAAGGTCATATACAGAAGGGCAGACCGCTTCCACCTTATGCCTTAGCCAGAAATCAAGGTACAGCTTGACATGCCCAGCTTTGTTCTGCCAGGTCATCAGAGCTAACACACTTGCATAGGTGTCTAGGAGACGCTGATGCTGAGTCCATGACTGTCCTGGAAGATAGAGGCACAACATTACTATCTTCCAGGAATAAGATATTACAAGCTACATTGCAACAGATTAAGGGAGATCTCTACATGAATTTCTTTAAGATCACGTTCAGAACATATTTCAGACGCCTGTGTTTTCGCGTTCTCCGAATGCGGCGCCCTGCTCAACGTATCGGCTAAGATTAAGTCTTTACCCGGCTTATGCAGTATTTCCATATCAAAGTTAAGATCAGCCACAATCAACCAAATTTGTCTGGCACAGGCATATAGTATCTTCTCTTTACCTTTCCCTGATCAGTATTTACTTTTACTAAAAATTCATGTGGTTCTTCAGGGAGTAGGAACTTAACCGCATGCACAAGGTTTTACAGCTTCAAGCTGAGTTATGGACAGACCTGCTGATAGTAGTTCGTTATCATATACCAACGTATAAAACGCCACCTTCAAGAAAGCAGCCCCAGCTTTAAGAGTAGAATCACACTCTATAAGCCACTCTTCCCTAGGGACATTCGGAATAAGTTGCTTACCATTATATGACTGTGCGAAATGTTGAAGCTACAAGAGCTCCCTAAGGAGATCCTTATCAAACTTATGCTGGCCAGTATATGGTGCCGCTCTTAATGCTTCGAGAACTCGATTAGAAAACCTTACTGCTGGCTTAATGCACTCAGAGAGATGTTGTAATTTTCCTGCCTAACTCTGAAGTTGCTTCCTAGAGCATGTAGACTTATCCTTCCAGGTCATGCACTCATCTAAGACGTCTTGAATTTCCTTCTTTGGGAGAGTAACTGTCATGTTTTCCGAATTTATTATAAAACCAAGCCACATTATCGTTGTACTTCGACTAGTACATTTATCTAAAGCCAATTTAAGACGGAGGGCGGACGTTAAATTAACAAAACTATCATAAGCCTGACACGCTTTCTTCTTATTAAATTCTATACCTATAAAATCATCGAGATAACATAATGAGAAATACCCCTCATTCCTTAGTAGCCACTCAACTGCACGCGTGGTACGCACACAGGCAAGCGCTGAAGTTTGACATCCAAATGGGGGGGGGGGGGGGGAGTGGCAATATCCAGAAAAATGTCTCCATCAAGTGAAATTCCCAACAAGGGGGTGGAAAGAGGACAGACCATTAGTTGCCTATAGGCTCTTGCAAGATCCCCTCCCCATACCCAAGCATTCGGACCTAATAGCGTTAATCTATCAGTTAGTGTAGACACTGAAGGCAATGAAAAATTAAACGGTCGGCCTAAATAAAACCCTTTCACTATTCCCGCATTAACACTTTTGCCTCTTGGGAAACTCAAGTCTATTATTATCCTTTTCTCATCAGGTCTTTTTCGGTCTCATCATTGGGCTTATCTGGCACCATGGCAGGAATGGAGGGGAAGGTAAAGGACCTAAGCCCTGTTCACACGGGCAATGTAAATCGATTCGTAGAAAGCGACTTGTATAGTTCGCATCACATTTCTCGTGTGAACGCACGTCTGAGGCGGATTAGGGCTGATTCGACTCACGTGATGCGGATCCTGTAAACCACCTAAGCGAGGTAGTCTACGTGAATCGATTCCTGTGATGCGGATAATTTTGCCCGTGTGGACGCAACCGACTTACGTGATGCGGACTAAGCACGTCGATCTATATACTATAATTTGGTCTATGAACCTGCTAGAGGTGCACAGATATTTTTGTTATCATTTATTTTTAGGGTTTCACTGCCCAGCAGAAGTTTTGACTGTTCCAAACCAATACGATTCAGTCATTACATATCTACAGAACCCACACTCTCTGGTGCCAGCATCGTCGAACCTAAAATGGCGCTGGTTAGCCTGGACTTGCTCATGCGCAGATATCCACTTCCGCTTTAAACCGATTCAAAGCACTGCCCGTGTGAACGCGAAACACTTTCAAACTAAATCGAATCATATGATTCGATTTGTCTAGTTCGCTTCACATTTTTTCCGTGTGAACAGGGCTCTAGTAACGCACCAAGAGACATCTCTTTAACTATAAATTTTGTAATATGCACATCTGCTTCGTCTGTTGAGGAATGATTCTTGTAGGTTGGAATTGGTATTGCTGAAGATGTGTAATCTAGAGGCCAGCCAAACTCCAGGTGATCTACCAAAAGAACATCAGGATAATCTAGTAACACAGCACGCCACTTTGGAATATTAAGACCAGAGGGAACCACCATTCTAGCATCTAAGAAACTAGGAATACCCGTAACCTGCACTTTATCATATATATCTCTATAAACTCCTAAGTCAAACCAAGCCTTATCTTCTGTTACAGGCCAGAATGTCATAAGTTCATTTCTGAACTTAAACGGTGTAGGGGGGGGGGGGCACAAAAGCAGTCGATCGAGCGTCTGGCAATGCCGATAGAACGGCTTCCATCGGAGCATCAAACCAGTCAATCGACAGATATAGAGTATGCACTGACGTCACGCTAAACGGAAGTGCGGCCATTGTGGCGATAGTAACCACAATAATAACACACTGTCACAGTGCAAACTCAATGGCTATGAGCAATCTTCATACAGAAAAAGTTTAAAATCTCTAAAACCACACCACCTAGAAACAAATCGCTTGGTAGTCATATAGAAAACATGTTTACCAAAAAGATTATATTAAATTGATAAGGTTAGGGTTCTGAATTTCTATTAATTTTGAATAAAACTCATGTTTTGCACTGCGCGTACCGGTGTGGCAGTTTCAGCGCCCGGTCAGTTTCAGCGGCCTGTCGTGGCTTCTGCGCATGCGCGGATTTTCGCATGTTGCGGCGAGCACTGCTATTTGTTTTGTTTACACTCGGCGATTCGATGCTGATCTAGCTGCTACGTTAATATCGCTTGGAATTTAAGGTTAATTTAATTAAATTTCATTATTTGAGTATGTAATTCTGTTAAATATAATCGCATTCGGCCTAATCGGTCCCTAACACTGCCGGGCACCAGCGATAGTTACAGCTGAGCTTGTAGCTGGCGAGGCCACGGGTGTTTTGCATATGTCTTAAAATCCACGCATGCGAAGCAGCCACAACAGCCCGCTGAAACTGACCGGGCGCTGAAACCGCCACACCGGTGTCGTATTTTCAGCGCCCGGTCATTCTCAGCGGCCCGTCGTGGTCAAAAGACCCGTGGCATCGCCGGCTACAAGCTCAGCTGGTGCCCGGCAGTGTTAGGGACCGATTACGCCGAAATCTATTGAATGCGATCATATTTAACAGAATTACATACTCAAATAATGAAATTTAATTAAATTAACCTTAAATTCCAAGCGATATTAACGTAGCAGCTCGATCAGCGTCGAATTGCCGAGTGTAAACAAAACAAATAGCAGTGCTCGCGGCAACGTTCGAAAATCCGCGCATGCGCAGAAGCCACGACAGGCCGCTGAGAATGACCGGGCGCTGAGAATACGACACCGGCAAACTCAAGTCATTGTCAATGGTCGTGAGCAATCTTCGTATAGAAAAAGTGAAATATCTTTAAAACCACACCACCTAGAAACAAATCCCTTGGCACGCATATAGAAAACATGTTTACCAAAAAGATTATATTAAATTGATATCGTTAGGGTTCTGGATTTCTCTTAATCTTGAATGAAATAGACGTTTTGCACTGCGTGTACGGCAAACTCTATGGGTTGTTTACTAGTTGATATCGCCACAATGGCCGCGCATCCGGTTGATGACATCACGTGAATACCCTATATTACATGACGAGATTCAGGTACATTTACATTAGGTATCTGAGCCGTATATTCTATACTTTTAATTACTCTAGCCGACACCATGTCTTTATCAGTAGAACCAGATTGTTTTAAACTAGTAGATTGCAACGTACTAATTAAGGCGCCATTATCAGGTAACGAATTTAGACCGCTATTAAGGTCAGACGGTTGCCTAGTTACTGAAGATAACTCCGTGTGAACAGTATTATCAGAAACACCAGGATCGGCCTGATCGGTTTGACATACATACGTGGCAACACTATTAGCATTAAAGTTGCATAGTCCGATGGATTTGAGTTTTCTGAGATAAACATATTAGGTTGTTCATTATAATCTACCTTACTTTAGTTTGAAGTAACTTTTATTTTAAATTGCAAACTTTTGAGATATTTTAAATGGAAACACGCTAAATTAATTTTGGCAAGCTTGCCAAAATTCTATCACCATAGGCTTCTGCAGTAACAGGTTCTGTTAATGGGGGACATCCGGGGTAGTTCATTTGTTGACACTAGATGGCGCATCGGTACCAGTGGTCCTAAACGGCCATTGACAATGCACTGAGTTCGAGAGTGCAAAACGTTTACTTTATTCAAAATTAATAGAAATACAGAACCCTAACCTTATAAATTTAATATAGTCTATTCGTTGTATGTTTTCTATATGTATACCAAGCGGTTTGTCTCTAGGTGTTGTGGCTTTAGAGATATTTGACTTCTTCTGTATGAAGTTTGTTCACAGCCATTGACAATGCACTGAGTTTGGCGGTACGCCCAGTGCAAAACGTTTACTTTATTCAAAATTAATAGAAATACAGAACCCTAACCTTATAAATTTAGTATAATCTATTCGTTGTATGTTTTCTATATGTATACCAAGCGATTTGTCTGTAGTTTTGTGGTTTTAGAGATATTTGACTTCTTCTGTATGAAGATTGCTCACGGCCATTGACAATGCACTGAGTTTGGCGGTACGCCCAGTGCAAAACGTTTACTTTATTCAAAATTAATAGAAATACAGAACCCTAACCTTATAAAATTAATATTATCTATTCGTTGTATGTTTTCTATATGTATACCAAGCGGTTTGTCTGTAGGTGTTGTGGTTTTAAAGATATTTGACTTCTTCTGTATGAAGATTGCTCATAGCCATTGGGTTTGCAGTGTGACAGTGTGCCGAATAGGCCCACTCGTTCAGTGGAGACGCGAACGGCAGGAATTTGAACTAAAAAGTCGGAGGTCCCCCATTGATTCAGTCATCCCTTCTATGTACCGGTAAATGTTTAATAAGTGCATCAGTATCTAAGGTAGATATGTAGAATCAAATCTAGATAATTGTTTTGGTTTTGAAAATTTGATGTTTTCATCGGACTATGCAGCTTTAACGTTTACAGAAAAACATGATACATCAACAATATTACTAAGGCTTACAGCATTGCTAGCGGCCTCAGTAGCTTTATTATCCAGAGACTTGCATTTTTTCATGCAGTCTTGCTCTCTATGTGCTAGCACACGTTTAAACTTATAAGCGCACCAAGCATAAATATGAGGTACCCAATCGGGAAGTGGGCCATGAGAACCAGTGTTCCAACAGTCTTTTCCCCAGTTCCATAAGTAGCAAGGCTTTCTTTCCGTTTCTCTTGTATACTCATCTCTCTGATTTAGTGGGGCTGGGTTTATTGGGGCTGGGTTACCGGCACCGGAACCACCAGTGTACTGGGAAGCGGCCACCTGACAAACTTGCGTCGCTGGCTGTTGCGCGTCATCTCAGCTGCATGAAAAGACACTGCACGCAATTGAAGAACCCGTACAGCTTCTGTACAGACATCGCGCTGAATATCTTTAATAGACGCCATGTTATTCGAGCCCTTCCTCAGTCTACCATCCGCTATCATCTGGAGCACCCTCTCTGACCACCTCCTACAAGTTGGCCAATCCCAAGAGATAGCCATGAGCACCAAATCTTCTTCATGTTGAAGCACAGCCAGAAACCAGTCTTGTGGGAACGCAGGTTGTGCCACCAAAATACGAAGAGCAAAGAAATATTCTGCCCAGGTTGCCTCGCCCAATGCAATCTTCTTGCAACCATCTCCCCTAGTCACAAAATTATGCGGGAACAGAGTCGTACCTTTAGGTTTCTGACGGGCCTGTGTTGAGTCCAGCAAGAACTCTGTAGTAGGAGGCGGCTGTGGCTGCACGAGGCGATAGTGAGGTGTTGGATACGGCGCACGAACTGGCGGAGCCTCAGAAGACACCTGTGGCACTTGAGAAGATGGACGAGATCTCGGTGGTGGAGACTTGAACCAACGACAATGGCAGGACACCCAGTCCGGAAACGTCTGACACAGCCGGCGGAACCCTCTCCGAAACCGGGGAGACACGAGGAGCCCTTGGAAGACACGAGGAGCCCGCACATTGTCCAAGAGGAGAGCCCACACTCATCGGAGATGAAGAAGCAGCCATAGGAACTAATATACCAGGCACCACCGCCATCCTCTCTAACGCATTCAGCCTGGCCATCACTGCAGTCAGACTACCGCCGAGTGGCGTCATGGGTAATCTAGGGGCGTTTAATCAACTCGGGTCACCCAAACCACTTTTTGGTGCATGCACACATCCTACAGACTCGGGTCGAATAATAAAATATGCTTCTTCACACTCGGGGTGGAAAAAATGGTGGCTTAATCCAAAACCTTTTTTTTTTTTTAATAACCAATATAACTACAGCAAAATAGGATTTAAAGTATTTTATGACGGCATAGTTTAGTTATATTTCCATTTCATTAATCTAGGTTATTACCAAAAAAAAACATGTATGACTGGTACGGGTAGCTGTTATCCTGAAGGATGGTACCAGCGCAAATGTGACATTAATGACCCTAGCCAACCCCAGCCAAGAGGGCCGTGAACCGGACAGAGGAAGACCCAGACGGGTATGGGAGAAAAGAGGTTTATTACAGACTATATAACATATAATGACACAAGGTATCAGTCTAGTGTGCGAGAGTGTCCATGGTTCAGTCCACCTGGTCCATGTCTGCGGAAGGAGAAGGAGCACTCTGGGAGGAGGTAGGTCCGGGAGCCGACCCCCTGTAGTGTAGTTAAAAAGAGGGTGGGCGGGCATGGTAAATCTATGCAGGAGGAGTTTGGAACCCGAATGCGGGTCAGGCGGGGGTTAGAGGAAGGAGGAGGAGGGAGCATGCGTTGCTTGGGGACGTGACCGTCTCGGGCTTCCTGCCAGATCAACCCCAATTCGGAAATTATGGGCCAATCCGGACAGAGGAAGACCGAGACGGGTATCGGAGAAAAAAGGTTTATTACAGACTATATAACATATAATGACCCAAGGTATCAGTCTAGTGGGCGAGAGTGTCCAGGGTTCAGTCCACCTGGTCCACATCTGCGGAAGGAGAAGGAGCACTCTCGGAGGAGGTAGGCCCGGGAACCGACCCAAAACACAAGGCTAAGGCTCTCGGGGCATCGGAGGCCGCGATCTTCGGGACGTACGCATGTACTGCCTCGGACTCCCAGGTTCCTTGTGCCATTATCGTGGAGAGGTCCACCCCCCTCGAGGCGCAAGCCTGCGCCGCCCCCCTGCGTAGGCCGTGTAGGGTGTATGCGTCAGCTCCGGAGATGCCGGCCTCACGAAGGGCGGCACGGAGGGGGGGTGATGTCGCATGGGGTGAGTGGGATGCCCACGCACGCCAGGAAGGCCGGGGCATCCCCGGGCGCGGGCGTCAGGTCGATGGCGCACTGCCAAGCGCGGATGGGGCAGATGGGCGATCTGGCGATGGCGGGCACAAATATGGAGATAGCCTCTGCCGGGGAGCAGATGGTTTTTGAAGAGCAGATGCGCAGGCATAGCCCTGAAGGAGTAGGCCGGTCGTCGCCCTGCGCAGCGTATGCGCACCCCCCCCACGGTGCGTGCGAGGGGGACAGCAGGTTGGACTGCCTCAGGAAACTGAAGTATCCCATCACGGTCGCCGCCCAGGGGGCGACCCTGAGGTGCCCCAGGGCGCGCATGTAGGCGTGGATGAAGGGAAGCATGTCAGGGGTGATGCCGGGGGCTCGCCGGACAGGCGTCGCAAAGAGCCTTTCGCCGCCCTTCCTGACGTGCGCTGCGAATGGGGCGTCAAAAGGGGCGATGGAGCGGGCGCCGGAGAACACACGTTGGCGACCGAGGCCGGGGAGGGAAGCAGCCGGTGGAGGTGCGCGACGAACTGCCCGACGTCATAGGGGGCGGGGGCCAGGTGGTCGACCCCCACTCGAGGGCGAACTCCACATACCTCCTGGCATGTCGGTCGCGGTTGCGCCACGTCTGCGGAGCCAGTGCAGCGCGATGGAGCTCCATGAGGTGCCGGTGCGCCGTCGGTCCATAGTCTGAAACGAGTTAGAGGTCATGTGTGAGGAGTGCCGGTGAATGATGCACTCTGCTTCTAAATAGACCCCTTATGCAGCACTGATCACGTACAAGGTCGAGGGCGACCCGGGAGAAGTGAGCGTGGCTGAGGGCATCGCCGAGCACCAGCTCGGCATCCGGCTTGTGCCGCATGCTGATAGTAAAGGACCCGAGGGCGGCGACCAACCAGATCTCTCGGGCACAAGTGCCGAGGGTGGGGTCGATCGCGTGGCCGGACTCGAGGGCCTGGGCTGATGCCGCGTTGTCGGTGTTCACCACCACCTCGTAGCCTCCCGGGGCCTCAGGTTTGAGTGCCTGGACCGCGAGGATGAGGTTCACGGCCTCGAGCTCATGGATGGTGGGGAAGGCAGCGAGGAACGCGTCGTCGTACTGCTCGGCGAAGCATGCGGTCCTCGAGAAGGCCCCCCCTGCCCATCAGGCAAGAGTCGCACTCGATCACCCATGGGGGGGGGGGGGGAGGAGGCAGACGCCGTTCCCGCCTGCCGCAAAGTCGCGGAACCAACGGACGTCTTTCCTGAGGTCGGGGTGGACGCCTGCGGCGCCCGCCGTGGGGGGCCGCTCTGAGGCTGCGGAGGATTCGCGCCATGAACCTCCTGCCAGGTGGTATGCAGGTGCTTATGTGGGCGAGGCGGCTGACGAGCCTCTGCAGTGCCCTTCTGTTGAGGGCGTTTTGGTCGAGCCAACGCTCGTACTCCTCGGCGAACTCCCGGTGTTTCTGGTCCGGGATGCGTAACACATGGCCTCGGTGTCGCACTCGATGATGAGCCAGACGAGGCGCACAGTGGGCGGGCAGCACTTCTCTGGCGCAAGGGCGAGCCCGAGGGAGGTGCAGAAGTCTCGTAGGCCATCGAAGGCGCGCATCGCCCCGAGGAAGGAGGCCTCACAGCCGACGAAGTCGTCGACATACACGGTGCTGTAGTATCCGTGCTGCGCGAGGACCCAGATGGCGCCAGTGCGGGGCGGGCGGCGTGACGTCATCCGGGGGTCCCTCGCCGGGGCCGGGGGTGCCCGGGGCAGTGTCAGTGTTTACTTTCCCGCTGGTACTAGGGTTTCCCTCCAGGTGGCGCTAGTGCGGCGCATCACGCATGCCCCCAGAGGCAGCCGGAGCAGTCAATGTTTACTTTCCCGCTGGTACCGGGGTTTTCCTCCAGGCGTCAGAGGTGGGGGGCAGCTTGCGGCGTGACGTCATGGGGGGGAACACCCGCCGGTGCCAGGGAAGCCACTCGGGGCCGGGGCAATGTCAACAGTAGCGGGGGTTGCGTGGCGTGAGCAGCTGGCCGCTCTGTGGGCTGTCGGTGGGCGTTCCTTGGGTCGGGGCGATATTGCGCAAGGCGGGCCCAGTGGTTGGTCCTCCCGCCGGCGCGCTCAACATCCCGGTGCGAGTTCCTCCAGGGTCGGTCCCTTGATTTCTTAGAGAGACAGCTCGCCTCTGTGTGGTTCGTGACGATTTTTCGCACGTTCGCGCAGTAACCACAGACGTATGCGAGTTTGAGGGCGCTGGCTCCGTGCGATCCGCCCTTCGCCGTTTTGTCGCATGAACTCGGGTCTTTGTTCCAGGACGGACAGGGGGCGGCGATCGCGGCCTTGTCATACTGGGTGTGGGGGTCGGCTCCTGCCTTCTGCTGGCGCCCGGGCTGGTGGTGATCGGTCGAGGCGGTCGCAGTCGCGGTGGCGTGGCCCGCCATCGCGATGATCTCAAACCACACCGCGTTGATTGTGGCCTCGTCCCTCCAGCCGTTCGGCAGTCTGCCGTCCGCTATGCAGGTGAATATCTCCTACGAGTAGCGTCGGGTCCAATTGTCTTGCGCCACCATCACCTGGTGGTTGGACAGCACCGCTAGGCCGTTCGCCGGGAACGCGCACTGGTGCTCAAACCGTTTGAGGCCCAACACATACTCCTCCCGCATCGCCTCTCCCTTTTTAACTGCCTTTCCCTCGTCCCCCCGCTCCACAAGGTCATAAGGAAATAAGTATTTGTTGGAAATACCTTTCTTTCGCGCGTGAGCCTTGCCGACCGCTGCCACGACGATGAGGCGTACTGCTTCCTCGGACGTCGAACGAGCGCCCCTCTCGTAGTCGCCGTCGTCATGTTGTCGGCGTTGGGCGGCGTGCCGGCCGGGGGCATGCGTGGTGTCGGGGCGCCGGACGCGGTGTTGGGGCGGTGTGGGGGATGGAGAGGACGAGACGCTGACCGGGCTTGTGTGGGCGGCTCGTCCTGGGTGCGATCCGTTGCGACTCCTCACCGGAGCGGGCGACGGGGAGACCGGTAAGAGCGATCGGGCCCGACTGTGACGTTGATGTTCCTGCACCGGGAGCCGGGGGCAGTTTGGCGGGTTGCGTGGCGTTGATGGGGGCGTTGATGGTGGGTCCGCGCGGCGCAGGTTGACGGCTACCGCCACCATTGCTGTGGTGGTTCCCGCGAGGACCTTGCTCTGTGCCGCCATATCCGCGCTCTGTTCGGCCGCCTCCCGCCTTTGGTCGGCCGCTTGCCTTTTGAGTATGCCCCCACCGCCTCTCGATGGCGTCGATGGATGCCTGCATCCTGAGGAGACCGTCGGCCTGCTTCGCCTTTGCCGTCGGTTTTCGTGCGCGGGCCGACTGCCGAGTGGGAGGCGAGCGCCGGGCCGGTGGCATGGGCGGCTGCGGGGACGCGCCACCATCTTGTGAGTCGGTTGGGTCGCTCGTGTCGGCTAGTGGCGTTGCGGTAGCCTTCCTGGTGGCGCGCTTAGCGGGGTGGCCTCTAGGTGCTGCGGCCCTGCGGGTTCTCTGCATCTTCTGGCGCGACGTGGGTGCCTTTTTAACCTTTTTAAAACTTTTTGACGTGGGTGATATGTGGGCGGAGACGTGAGTGGTAGACGTTAAATCCATGCAGGAGGAGCGTTGCTTGGGGACATGACCGTCTCGGGCTTCCCGCCGGAACAACCACAATTCGGAAATTATGGGCCAATCGATTAACACGACCCGGGCGACCCGGGTGTGTCGCTTAATTTATTACAATATAAATTGTGATAACTTTGTATCTGGAAGATAGTAACATTTTTGGCTCTATCTTCCAGGATACTCGCTGACTCACCATCAGCGACTGCTAGACACCTATGTCAATGCCTTATCTCAGAGGACCTGGAAGAACAAAGTCACTCATGTAAATTTGTACATAGACTTATAAGTATGCTCCATCTGTGAATGATCTTCTGTCGTTCTTGCTGTTGTTGACTCACCGACTAAAGTCCCCTGGTGCCGTAATGAATTATTTCAGTTCCGTCAAGCTATGGGTGTCAGGCGGTCCGGGGAATAGCAGTGCATTTGATGCACCAGAGATCAAGTTGTATAAGAGTGGGATTTTCAAATCTTCAAAGCATGTGACCGTAAGAGCGGTTCCCATCTCCCCGGCAGACCTTAAGTCTGTTATTGTCTACCTGCGCCGCCTGACACCTGTGCCTGATGTTATTGTGGCTGCACTACTGGTTGGCTATTTCACCTTGGTTCGGCAATGTAACCTGGCGCCTGTATCCATAGGCTCATGGGTCTATCTCCATGTTATCCGCTTTAAAGACGTAAAAGTTGAGGGAACTTCTCTTACTGTGATACTGCAGTCAACCAAAACCAGATCGTCTTCGGCGCCACCTGTCGTCTTTCGGCTCCCTGGTTTGGAAGACTCAGTGTGCTGCCCTGTGAAAGCCTGGTATGCACGGAATTTGAGAACGCACGGTGATTCGCCAGCCTTCCTCCTTCCCGCGGGTCTACCTCTGACCTTGCGACTCTTAAGCATGTACTTAAGGTTTCCTCATTTATGGCCTTTGGGCGGGAAAAAGGTTTCACCCTCCACGGTCTTCGAAGGGGTGCTGCTCAGGCATGTCAGGGTACAGGTCTGACACTTGATCGGATCATGTCCTCATGCACTTGTCATAGTGTGTCGGTAAATGCGTATCTGTGGGTGATCCATGTTAGTGCGGCCCCAGCAGTGCTCGGATGGTTGTTGGGTTGAACGCTGCAAATGACATAACGTACTCATGCTGATTTGAGTTGTTTCTATTGTACGATTACTGTGTTTATTTACATTTTATTCCAGATTCATCAGTATCTGCTATCTTATATGTTGCATTCAGTGTACTTAATCCTACTTCATGTGATAGTTAAGAGGCCCTGACGCCGAATCACGACATGTTATTATTTACACGTTGGTGCTGCTATGACACTTGATCTGTCAGTCCTTAGCTGCGTTTACACGGGCGAGTTAAAACGCCCCAGCTGGAACCAGTTGCCTAGAACGTTTTAAATGTGTCCGTGTAAACGCGCCACTGCGCCGTTTTAGGGCTGAAACGTTTCAGCTGGAACGTTCCGCGAATACCACCTCAGGAGGTGGTCTACAGGAAACGTTTCAGCTGGTTCCCAGGCGGCGATTGTGTACAATAGCAGTGCTCGCCGGCAACAGGGGGAGCAGTAGCTAATCGCTGGTGCCCGGCAGTGTTAGGGCCCGATTACGCCGAAATCTAGTGAATGTGATCATATTTAACAGAATTACAGACTCAAATAATGAAATTTAATTAAATTAACCTTAAATTCCAAGCGATATTAACGTAGCAGCTACATCGGCGTCGAATCGCCGAGTGTAAACAAAACAAATAGCAGTGCTCGCCGGCAACAGGGGGAAAATCCGCGCATGCGCAGAAGCCACGACACTTCTGAAAATACGACACCGTGTAAACGCGCCACGAGAACGTTTCAGGTAGAACGCTTTGTCTTGAATCGTTTTACTTTTGGCCGTGTAAACGCAGCTCTTGACAAACTATGTTTCGTTGATATCGTAATTAAGAAGGCCCTGTCGCCGAAATGCTTATCCGGGTTGCTCACTGAGTCGAATGTTGACTTGTTTTATTCAGATGATAATAAATCTGATTCCAAAAGTATATTCTGTTGTCGATCTTGGTGTCTCGTTGAGTGAATTAACATAGATTGTAACAAACACAATGTAGTTAAAGTTTCATATTATTGATATTTTTATTTTCAACAATAATAGTTGATATACTTTACACAATCACAACTCTGGTCACGATCATCTTCACAATCACTCACGCATAATACGTCCATAAATACAATGTACAGAAGTTCATTTCACAATGTTCAGTGCACAAACACAGAGGCTGCACATCTGGATCATGTCGCATTGCAACCCATGGTCTTCCAGTCAGTTGTGTCCCGATGTTCATCAAGACCACCTCACATTCACAGAGGCTGCTCCGGATCGTGTCCCATCCCAGCCATTAATGTGGTTAGCTGAGATTGGATAGTCCCATGATGTTTCCCACACTGGCGTGCTGGATGGCTGTGTGCGACCCGTCGTTTTTCCAGTCACTCTCGCCCCAATGTTGTCAATGTTCAAACAAGTATACATTTTTAAATCATTGGTTTGACTCGACTGGGGTTTGATTCCGTGGTTTGCATCCCATATTCTACCAACACAGGAGACGGACACGCAACTGATTCTGCCATCCCGTCTGATCAGGTGTAAACTAGTGATGATGGTATGTACTCACCCAACAGCTCACTGATGCCCAGCTTCCCTCCCGCAGCCTCAATAGCCTTCTCATGCTCTGTCCGATCAAGACCTCGCCTGCACTCTCCCTTCTCGTGGTACCTACACTCAGAAACGACACTCTTACAAGTCTATACCCATTAAACATAGAACACCAGGTCACGGTCACATAAAATAAGCACCCCACCCATAGTAGTGGTCAATGACGACCATGTCGTACAGCCCTGTTCACACTCGGACCTTAAGTCGACTCAACTAATTTGCCTTGTCTAGTTCGGCTCACATTGGCCGTGTGGACGCGACGCTGAAGTGGATTAGGGCTGAGTCGATTCATCTAGTTCACTTCAAGTAAACCACGTCGCGAGGTAGTATTGACGAAGTGAACTAGCTTAAGTCGGCCCAAGTTCATAGTGTGAACGGTAGCGGCTTAGATGAGCCCGATTAAGGACGTCACATGCATACGCAGTCGAGACCTTAGTTTGTTGACTTTCCAGTCAATCAAAAGCTCATATTATATAATTTGGTCTATGAAACCGCTAGCTGTGCACAGATATTTTTTTCTTCATTTATTTTTAGGTTTTCACTGCCCAGCTGAAGTTTTGACCGCTCCAAAACAATACGACTCAGTCTATACATATTTAGGTCGAACCCACCCTCTCTCGTGGCGACGTCGACTAACTGAAAGTGGTGCTGGTTAGTATGGACTTGCTCATGCACAGATATCGATTTCCGGCTTAAACAGCCCCAAGCACTGGATGTGTGGATATGACACACTTTCACGCCTAGTTCGCCTCATCTAGTTCACCTTATCTAGTTCGGCCTAAAGTTGTGCTGTGTGAACGGGGCTTAAATCCGAGAAAAACCTGCTTTGGTATGCGAATCGGCGGCTATATATTAGGCCAAAATCTATTCAATGCTATCATATTTAACAGAATTACATACGCAATAAGTGAAAATTCAGCAAATTAACCATAAATTTGAAGCAATATTAATGCTGCCGCCGCAGAGGCTGCGATATTAATATTGTCAAATCGACGAATGCAATTAACCCCCACCGCCGCCGAATCGGCAGCTATATATTAGGCCCAAATCTATTCAATGCTATCATATTTAACAGAATTACATACGCAATAAGTGAAATTTTATCAATTCAACCCTAAATTCGCATTGGCGGTGATATTAATATTGTCGAATCGACGAATGTAAACTAAACAAATCGCCACTGCTGCATCAACGTCGCTATCCATACTGTCGAACATCAACAAAACATCGCCGCCGCCGCTGCCACCGCATCGGCGGCAATAGATTAGGCCCAAATCTATTCAATGCTATCATATTTACAGAATTACATACACAATAAGTGAAATTTGATCAATTTAACCCTAAATTCGAACCGATTTTAACGCCGCCGCTGCATTGGCGGCGTTATTCATATTGTCGAATCGAGGGATTTCCCAAATCTATAAATAACTTCACGTTTAGCTAACACAAACCGTTTAAGCGCCCATGCATACGGCATGACATAGTTCTCGACGCCGCCGATAACCGGTGGTAGATACCCGGTGTTAGAGGGATAACACCACACAAATCTAACACTGCTCCATGCATGTGGCCCCTGGGCCCGTATGCAGGAGTCTGTGATTGCGGCGTTTGGTGTTACAGCCTGATACCGTTTAGCTATCTCCAAGCCGGGGAATGCGGTCAAGCCGTATGCAGGAGCGCGTAACACTTTCATTATAGCTAAACGTGAATTTACTTATAGATTTGGGAAATCCCTCAATTCGACAATATGAATAACACCGCCAATGCGGCGGTGGCATTAATATCGGTTCGAATTTAGGGTTAATTTGATTAAATTTCGCTTATGGTGTATGTAATTCTGTTAAATATGACAGCATTTAATAGATTTGGGCCTAATATATTGCCGCCGATACGGCGGCCATGTTTATTTGACGTTGGACAGTATAGATATCGACGTCGCTGCGGCGGTGGTGATTTGTTTAGTGTACATTCATCGATTCAACAATATGCATAACGCCACCAATGCGACAGCGGCATTAATATCAGTTCGAATTTAGGGTTAAATTGATAAAATATCACGTTTAGGATATGTAATTCTGTCAAATATGATAGGATTGAATAGATTTGGCCCTAATCGGTACCTGTAAACAAGCTATGGAACGGGTTTACCGTAACCTAGTTTAAGCTTCTGGTGTTAGGCCTATCACTGACTCATGCATGCCACTTTTCGCCGCTAAAAGGGAATTCCCGCCAAACACCGTTTTTCCTCGTTATCACCGACTCCTGCATACAGGCCCTGGTGGCTACGTCCATAACCAAGCCTTCCGACACTTTTTCTATAAGGTTGTCCACGAGACAGAACTGCGGGAGTAACTAGCTCTTGGTATGCTACAATGCCGCCACCTGCAGCGAAGAAGGAAACCCGACATGTGTATGGTGAAGGTTGGTTGGTTATTGGCGTTTTGCATCGTGGTAATTTCTAAGATTATATTACGAAGGGCACACTCATGGTGACTATATAGAGGGAACGCACATGCCGTCAACACTCAGCAGTCAGCCATCTTGGATTACACTTGATACCATTTATGGCTCCCCCTGTTGTATACCAAGAAAACTACGGCCACCACTGGACCCTACCCGGTCGGCGGCCGCCAAAGTATGGTGGCGCCACCTAGCGGGTACTGCCCAAACCTTTCTAATTCTTTGATAGAGGATCTAATGTGTTAACATACGGCACTTTAGCACCGATGTGAGGGTACATGATTAAAAAAAGACTTCCCCTCCATTAAAAAACCCTTTTCCCAGAACTTCTGAGGCCACACTGCTAAAACAGTGACAAATAAACCAACACATCGGTAAATAAACACAATGTAAACAGTGGCAAGTCTTTCGTATGTAATCCAATATGGCCACCGGAAGTTGTCTCGTGACGTCTTTACACCCCCTCTATAGTGCTGCCCCACTGGGAGACCTGGCCGCCAGCACCATGAGCTATCATCATCACCTCGACATATCAGACACTGAGCCAACCAGTCCTTGCCCTATCCTAATAATGCGGAGCACCTGGCTAGGAAGCAACAAGTATATATTTTAAAGTCATTGGTTAAAGCTGCATAGTCCGATAAAGCATCAAGTTTTCAAAATCAAAACAATTATCTAGATTTGATTCTACATATCTAACTTAGGTACTAATGTACTTATTAAGTATTTGTTGCCACATAGAAGGGAATGCTGAGTCGATTTAATAGAACGTGTTACTGCAGAATCCTATGGTATCAGAATTTTGGCCTGCTTGCCAAAATTATTTTCAGATGTTTGAATTTCAAATATCTCAAAAGGTAGCCATTTCAATTAAAAGTTACTTCAAACTAAAGTAAGGTAACTAATAATGATCAATTTAATATACTTAACTCAGAAAAATGTCAGAAACTCAAGACCATCGGACTATGCAACTTTAAACTCGGTCAGGGTTCGAACCTGTGGGTTCGAATCCCAGGATCTACCAAAACGGGAGACGGACGCTCAACTCATTTGGCCATCCCGTCTGATCGTATGGTGAAGGTAATACATTCTACCCCCCTCTTTAGTATTCTATATTTCCAGGTGATTCATTAGCAACTAACTGTGATCACGTCCGGGCGCCAATAAATAATATTATAATAGCCACTGACTGCCTAGGGTAACATGGCAACGGACATACAACCTTGTACTCAGGTATGTGCACACATTGGGGCTCAGATTATAATAGGTGACGTACACCTTTCAGCAGATATACATGTGATATATGTGTATATATATATATATATATATATATATATATATATGTATATATATATATATATATATATGGGTATATATATATATAGTATAGTTATACGAGTCTTACCTTGGTACAGATGATGGATAACTGTTGTTTTACCGAGGTATAAGCCTCGGATAGATGTGGGCTAGGGAGAGAGGTAAGCACGTCCGGTACCAGCAATCTTAACCTACTTATTGAGGATAAAAATGACTTTCAAACAATGGATACTATTACTTTACCGAAAAGGTACACCAACGGAATAGATGTGGCAGGGTGTGGCGGGAGGGCCCTAGCCCACATCTATCCGAGGCTTATACCTCGGTAAAACAACAGTTATCCATCATCTGTACCAAGGTAAGACTCGTATAACTATACTATTTTACCTCGGTAAACAGCCTCAGGCTAGCCTCAGGCTAGGGAGACCTTTACATAATTCATTTTTAGCCTTAATATCATTCTTTCTTATTATTATAACATTCTAAATTTTTGTTCTCACCTATTCTTGTTAGTTGGCGAGAAGACGCTTTGCAACGCCGGTAGGCTTTTCTAGTCGTTTATTATAATGTTTTGCAAATGACTTAGCCGTCTTCCAGCCTGCATGCGCTAGTATTCTTTTCACAGAAATACCAAGCACCCGTGCCTTGGAGACCATGGCTCCTCTAGTTGAGTGGGAAGAGTATTTACTCGTATCCACTCCAGCCAATTTCAACACCGTAATTGTCCATCTGGCAAGTGTGTCTCGTGAAATCGCCTTATGTGGCTTTATAAAGCTCACTAATAGTTGTTGTGATGCACGTAAATCCTTTGTCTTGTATATATAAGCCCGTATGGCCGACACAACACATAATTTCCGATCATTCGGAAAACAGTCTAAGTGAACCGTTGATAAAGGGTCACCTAACGTGTTCGATTTAAGCAATTTTTCTAAATCAAACGTAGCTTGTTCCTTGTCTATTTCTAATCCAGTTAAAGATAAAGCAACAATCGTCTGTCCTCTGTGTCCGGTTACTAACAATAACAGGACCGCGACCTTAAAACCTAACTGTTTTATATCTAACCACGAGTTGTGAGGCCAAGCCTGAAACAACTTAAATACTATAGAAACATCCCAAAACCGACTATACTTTGGTTTTGGAGGATTCCTTTGATAAATTGAACGAAGTAAATAACAAATAACATAATGTTTTCCAACTGTTTCGCCATCAATTCTAGGTAATATAATTGATAACGCACACCTCGCCGCATTAATCGATCCAAAGGAAAGTCCTTCATCCTCTAGAGAACGAAGAAACCGAGCTACTTGTGAAATCTTTGGATTTGTTGGCTTAACTTTCATTAACAAACAATGTACACCCCATTTCTTTAAATAGGTTGTATACATTTTGACAGTTCCTGGCCTCCAGGCATCCGATACTATCCTATCCTCAGTAATTCTGTCCAATCCAAATTGCTGTAGCTGCTTCCTTAGAAAAGGAATGCCAATAGGGGCGTCGTTGACACGTCGCCGTGAACCACTAGCGGTCCGTGGTGCGTCAGATTCCCGAGTTTTCTTGGGAATCGTATATGTTCTTTTGCCAGTTGTGAAACTACTGGCAGCCAAGGTTGCGTGTCCCAATCGGGCACCACCAGTATCGCATGTGTCCCTTCCAAGCCGATTTTTCTCACTACTCGGCTGATAATGCTAAATGGTGGGAAAATATAAAAATAATTATTTTCCCAGGTAATAGCAAACGCATCTACTTTCCAAGCATCCGGTTCAGGATGCCAAGAAACATAACAGGGTAACTTGTTATTATTTTGTGATGCAAATAAGTCAACTTCAGGTGTACCCCATTTTTCACAAACAAAGTTAAACAAAGGTGTAGAGAGAGACCACTCTAAATGGTCATGGAAATTTCTACTTTTATAATCTGCAAGTGTATTTTGTGACCCTGGAATATGCGCTACAGTCAGCCAGACCTGTTGAGCCTGTGCCCAGTTCCAAATCAGTTTAGATAACTGATTGCAAGACTTTGATTTGGTTCCACCCATGTTACGAATATATGCCATGGCAGTAGTATTATCAGTTAGTATTCTAACCTGTGATTTATTTATCTTTACTAAACTACGTAAGCCCAGATAAATAGCACGCAATTCTAGTGCATTAATATAGTCTGATTTTTCATCATCAAGCCATCTACCTCCTGTTGTGACCCCATCTCGATGAGCTCCCCAACCTTCTAACGAAGCATCAGTAGTAATTACTGTATTAGGTTCCGCCATGCGGATTGGATTTGGTGAACTTGCTATATGTTGCATCCACCATCCAATATCCTGTAACCCTTCTTGCGAAATAAACATCTTTCGCTCAAAATTACCTTTAGTTCGTGTTAACGCTAAATTTTTATCTATTTCTAGCGACTTAATATGGGCCTTCCCATATAACACAGCAGGTGCATATGATGTCATTATGCCAATAAGAACAGCAACCTGTCTAATTTTTGGCTTTGATAACTTAATAAGCTGAGTCGCTGTAGTCATAAACTTAATTAGTTTTTGTTCTGTTATCGACACTGTAAGGGACTGTGTATCCAGAATAAACCCTAAACATTTGAGTTGTTTTGTTGGTTTAAACACTGACTTTTGTTGATGTACATAAAACCCCAATTTAGTGAGTAATGCACATAAATCCAAAACTGCATTCACACAACCAATTTGTGTTGATGCTATAATAAAAGAATCATCTATGTATGGAAACATTATGTGACCCTTCCTCGCCATTACCGAGAAAACAGGTTTAAGCAATTTAGTAAATAAACGTGGCGCACAAGCTAAGCCATTCGGCATGCAGGTAAACTCATAGAGTTGGTTATCCCAAATAAATCGAAGAAATTTTCGGTATTGTTCCATTATGGGAAGCGTATAATATGCATCCTGTAAATCAACACTAGCCATCCACGCATCTGGTGTAATCAGATCTCGTGCCGTATCTAGAGAGAACATTTTAAAATGTCGATATTCCACCCTTTTATTAAGGATTGTTAAATCCAGGATCATTCGAACATCACCATTAGGCTTCGGTCTCGAGAAAATGTTTGAAATAAACTGTCCTGAACAGTGTGTCACTTTTTGTATAATTCCTTTCTCAAAGAATTTATGTACCTGTTTAGTTAGTGCCTCTCGTTCAACTGGTTGAATGTTATATGGAAAAGGTATTATACTTTGTACAGGAATTTGTGTAAAGGGAATGTGAACACCCCTAACTATTTTTATAATTTCTTGGTCACTAGTAATTTTGTGCCACTCAGAAATATGATTACTAATATTACCAGCCACAAAGTTGCTTACAGTTTGTGTGTTTTTAGAGGCTTCAGGGACTTGTAAAGTTTGTGTTTGGACCTCTACTTGGACCCGCCCCTGGGGAAAGGTCTCGACGAGTTGAACCCTCGGCCTATTGGCCGTGCGGTGTTGTCGGTCCAGCCTGGGCGAGCGCCCCGGCCCCGAAACCCTTGACCGAAGTTTGAACTCGGTCTGGTTCCTCTGGTGAACCGTCGTGGACGAAAATCCCCTCGTGACTTTTTGAAACGAGGAGCTTCCTGTTTCTTCTTGCCATCCATGTTTTTGCCACTCTTGGCTGCAGTCTCTACCTCTTTATAGAGGTATTGTAGTTGACCGCCAAACATCTTGGTGTTATCTAAAGGTTTCCCTTTAATCGGCTCTGGAGCAAGATAAAGCGTAAACTCCTTCCCCTCATTATCGGTAACCTTCTTAGAGCGAGCCACTTCTTTGCCAGCATCTGTGCAAACTGACTTGAAGACATTTTCATATCTTCGAAACGACAGGTAATTACCTGCCGCCGCTAGCACTGCAATGCCTTTGTCCATTGTCTTAGCCAAAGACGAGAACTTATTTTCACTCTGCATCCTATTAGCCACAGGAACAATAGCTGTTAGGGTAGCCAACACTGCCTTATGCACTGTGTGCAACACATCCTCAAACTTCTTACGGTCATCCGTCATATTGACATCCCGATCCATTTCTTTAATGATGGAGTTGGGAACACCCTTTATGCCTGTTAACTCATCTCCTAACTTGGAGATAACCTCCGCCGGTTTGAACGTGCGAAAATGACCATTCACGGTCTCGCGCATAAGCGTAGTGGTTTTAACCCGCTTAGCCTTTGGCTTCTCCACCTTCTTAGCCACTTTAGTGCCAATGTCCGCATAGACCCCTTCATAAATGGTGTCTGAGTCTGATTCCGTAGAAGTAGACTCAGTGGACGAATCAGAAGAAGAATATTTCCTCTTCCTCTTCTTCTTTTTGGACTTAGTCTTCCGCTTTTTGCGAAAACCAGTCTCTGCCCGCTCCTTGGTGAATTCATCACCCGAAGAAATCACCTGTTTCTTCTTCTTCCTCCGTTTAGAGGAGGAGGAGCCTTAAGCTCCACCGCCGAGTCTGTGTCCAAGAAATCCTCAAACGAATCCTCTTGGACACTCGGCCTACGCCGCTTCCGAGACACAGGCGACTTGGCAGTCAAGATGTGGCTTTCCAATCGTGCAAAGCGAGCCTCCCAATCTGGAGGCGCAGGCACCTCAGGCACTGCGTCCTCGTCCGGGTCGGAGAGGATATGCGCCCGGGGCTGTGTCGACGGCCCTGCCGACAACACAGGTGAGGAGTCGTACTCCTCGTCCACTCCACTCGGAACACGCCCCTCGGCTGCTGCTGCACCGCGCTTACTCCGCTTCGTGGCCATCGGGAGCTGAAACAAATATTTTTGGTCAGTCCCGGTATATATATATGTCACAATATGGTTGTTTCAAACTCATTTGGACATCTATTGGTGTTAGAGAACGTGTTTATACCGTTATAACACAGGCGTAATAAGCTAAATTTGTGCGTGGGTTGTGGGTCAAGCCCAAACCTTACGCGGGGTCGGGACCAGTGTATCGGCCCGCCCATCCCTCTGTTCCGCACACTTCTCCCACCTGTGACTACTACGTCAACAAGTTGGAGAAAATGCTACGAAACTCGGAGAAACGCCTGAAAAAGTTTTGTCTAGGGGAGTCTATAAAAGAAACCCAGGAGCATCTCCAACATTACTCTCTATTAGAGTACGAGAGAATTTCCACATGAGATAGGGCGAAACCCACATCTCTACCCATAGTCACACGGTGACCCGGGTGTTGACATAACCGCTAATGACCGGTTTGGTTCCTTCGAGAAACCCACTCGAGTGTTCTATCCTTGGTTGTTTATAACCAAATAACTCGTCCAAATTGGACCAACGAAAGTCTAAACTTTCCATAATGATGCTCTAATGCATCATAATTAAGCTAACCACAGTTTTTATTATACTTACTGCGTATTTGCTTGTATGTAGACTAATTTTGCCGGAGCAACCCAACGACACGTTATCCAGTCGTGAGTTGTATATGCTAATTGCTGGTACCGGACGTGCTTACCTCTCTCCCTAGCCTGAGGCTAGCCTGAGGCTGTTTACCGAGGTAAAATATATATATATATATATATATAGATTAGTTAGACGAATCTTACCTGGGTATAGATGATGGATAACTATTGTTTTACCGAGGTAGGAGCCTCGGTTAGACGTGGGCGAGGGAGAAGGAAGCACATCCGGGTCCAGCAATCTTTACCTACTAATTCAGGATAAAAATGATTCTTAAAAACAAACCTAAGGTCATCTGACCCAATCCTAGTATGAGTGATTGAATAGACGTGGCAGGGCGTGGTGGGTGGGCCCTCGCCCACGTCTAACCGAGGCTCCTACCTCGGTAAAACAATAGTTATCCATCATCTATACCCAGGTAAGATTCGTCTAACTAATCTATTTTACCTCGGTATGCCGCCTCTGGCTAGCCGTAGGCTAGGGAGACCTTTACGTAATAGCATTTTTATCCTGATATTCCTGTTTGTTATTATTATGTTGTGATCAAGTCTTATTTATGTAAATGGAAAAACGATTTGTATGACCAATAAAGAGAAAAAAGTTTTGGTTTTTCGTACCTCTTTCTTTTTAGTTGGCGAGTAGCCTCTGTGCTATCGGCTGAGGCTTCTCTAGTCGCTTGTGATAATGTCTAGCAAACGATCTAGCGGTCTTCCATCCGGCGTGAGCTAGGATCCGTTTAACGGAGATGCCTAGTAATCTTGCCTTGGAAACCATTGCACCCCGTGTAGAGTGCGATGAATATCTGTCTGTATTGACTCCAGATAGTTTTAACACATTCATGGTCCATCTGGCGAGGGTATCCCTGGAAATGGCCTTGTGTGGCTTAATAAAGCTCACCAAAAGTTGTCTTGAGTTTCTTATTAACCTTGTCTTGGATATATAATTCCGTATCGCGGAGACTACACATAATTTACGATCCTGTGTGAAACTCGTGACACCGATTGTGGAAAGGGGGTCACCTAAACGATTTGATTTTAATAAAGTCGTTAAATCAAATGTTGCTTCCTTGTTATCAATTTCCAGACCATTGAGTGACAGGGCGACTATAGTTTGGCCCCTGTGTCCTGTGATGAGGAGAAGCAACACTGCTACTTTGAAACCTAATAGCTTAACGTCCAGAAATTTATTTTCTGGCCATTTCTTGAAGAGGTTGAACACAAGAGAAACATCCCAAAACCTATTATATTTGGGTTTAGGTGGATTCCTCTGATAAATTGATCGTACGATCCAACAAATAACATGGTGTTTACCCATTGTTTGTCCATTAACCCGAGGTAGGATTATTGACAGAGCACATCTGGCAGCATTGATCGCGCCATATCCTAGACCTTCGTCCTCTAAGAAACGTAGGAAGCGTCCTACCTGGGATACTGTGGGATTCATTGGCTTCACTTTCTTAAGCAAGCAATAAATACCCCATTTCTTTAAATAGGTAGTATACATTTTAACCGTTCCTTTCCTCCACGCATCATCAACCAAACGCTGTTGTGTAATTTTGTCCAAACCGAATTGTTCCAAGTACTTATTTAGAAAAGGAATGCCACCAACAGAGTTGTCGACACGTTTCCGTGGCGTTGTAGTGGTCCCTGATGCTTCAGGTTTCCTCGGAATCTTGGGAAGCGTAGGCTGCTTTTGGCTGTGGCTAGTAATCTCGGTAGCCACGGTTGAGTGTGCCATTCGGGGACGATGAGGATGGCGTGTGTTCCCTCCATTTGTATCTTTCTGGCGACTTTGCTAATGATAGTAAAGGGGGGGAAAATGTAAAAGAAATGATGTTGCCACTTTAGTGAGAAGGCATCGATGTGCCAAGCATTTGGTTCGGGGTGCCACGAAACATATTTCTCGAGTTTAAAGTTATTACGCGAAGCAAATAAATCGATATGAGGCGAGCCCCAAGTGTGACAGATATGTTTGAATATGGATGGATTTAGTGACCACTCTAAGTGATCATGGAACTGGCGACTCATTCTGTCAGCAAGACAATTCTGCGTGCCTGGAATGTGTGTCACAGTTAACCAAACGTCAAAGGTTTGAGCCCAGTTCCAAATGAGTAGTGCGATTTCATTACACTTGATTGATTTTGTACCTCCCATATTCCTGACATAAGCCATTGCTGTGGTGTTATCCGTGAGGATACGTACATTATTTTTGGGGACTTTAACAAGGCTGGTTAAACCTAAATAAATGGCCCTTAATTCTAAAACGTTAATATGATCGGGTAGTTCAGATTCTAGCCATCTGCCGCCCGTTGCTACATCATTTCGATGTGCCCCCCACCCTTGGAGAGAAGCGTCCGTGGTAACAGTAGTATCGGGCTCCCCCATTCTAATGGGGTTGGGAGATTGATCAAAGTGCTTTAGCCACCAATGAATGTCGGCAAGGCCGTTTGCAGAAATAAACATGGTCTTTTCAAAGTTTCCCTTAGCTCGGGCCAGAGCTAGATTCTTATCAATTTCAAGTGATTTAATGTGTGCCGCTCCGTATAGAATAGCCGGGCTATATGAAACCATGATACCGATAAGGACTGCGACTTGTCTAATCTTTGGCCTAGAAATGTCTAACAGCTGAATGGCTGTGTGGTAAAGCTTATCTTTCTTTTGGCGTGTAAGCGAAACGGTCATAGCCGTGGTGTTTAAAATGAAACCTAGACACTTAAGCTCCTTTGTAGGAGAAAAGACGGATTTCTTGTCATGTATGAAGAAACCTAAATTTGCAAAAATTTTACACAAATCTTGAACGGCGAGATCACATTGTGTGAAAGATTGGCCCATAATGAAAGAATCATCAATGTATGGAAACATACAATGACCCAGTTTTGCCATGTGTGAAAAAATTGGTTTCAACAGCTTAGTAAAAAGGCGTGGTGCACAGGCCAAACCATTTGGTAGGCAGGTAAATTCAAAAAGCTGGCCATTCCAGAGGAACCTTAAAAACTTTCGATCTATGTGGTGAATAGGAACCGTATAGTACGCATCTCTCAAATCCACACTCGCTAGCCAACAATCTGGGGTAATTAAATCACGAGCTGTTTCTAAGGAAAACATTTTGAAATGTTTGTATTCAATGATTTCATTTAATTGGGTTAAATCTAAAATCAATCGAATGGTGCCATCTGGTTTAGGAGTGGAGAAGATATTTGAAATAAATTCCCCTTCAGTATGTTCAACTCTGTTGACAATGCCTTTAGCTTCAAAAAGTAAAACTTGTTGATCGAGCTGAAACTTTTCTAGCGAATTAAATTGATAAGGAAAAGGAGCTCTTTTCTGGACAGGCAATTGTGTGAAAGGAATGTGAATGCCTTTAACAATACTAATAACCTCTGGGTTAGTGGTTAACTGTTGCCATTGATGTAAATAATTAACAATATTGCCTGCTTGAGAAAAGCTTACTTCAGTTTGTGTTTCCTCCGTGACCATTTCAGGGTCAGGAGGTTGGAAAGTTTGTGTGGCGTTCTCTACTTGTTCCCTGGTTTGGGGAACTGTGGTTTGGGAACAAAGTCTCTCTTGTAGCCGCGGTTGTCGTTCCAGTTTGAGGCTTGTCTGTCGCCTCGACCTCTTCCCCGCTGGCTGAACGGGAAGGACGGTCCGCCCCTGAACGGCCTTCCTCCTCTGCGGAAGCGAAAATCCGTCCTAGCCCGTCTGAACCCGGCTGGGTTTTGGAATTTACGGCCCTTTGCTTCGGTGTTCTTAGCACTCTTGTAGTCTACCTCCACCTGCTTGTAAAGGTAAGCCAGCTGACCGCCAAACATCTTGGATTTATCCAGAGGTTTGCTTTTGATGGGGGTAGGTCCTGAATACACAGTGTATTCTTTGCCGTCATGATCTGTCACTTTCTTTGAGCGTGCGACTTCTTTGCCCGCATCGGTGGTGACCGATTTGAAAACATTTTCAAATCTGCGATGAGTCATGTAGTTACTCGCTGCTGCGAGTAGGGCAATGCCCCGGTCCATAACCCGAGCCAAAGACGAGAACTTGTTCTCGGTTTGCATTCTGTTAGCGACAGGGATAATGGACGTCAAGGCCCCCAGAACTGCCTTATGGATAACGCAGAGGGCAGTTTCGTACCGGCGACGCTCGTCCGACAAATGGATGCCCGCATCCATCTCCTTAGACACTGTAGCGGGGATACCCTTGACTCCAGAGATCTGTTCAGTCAATTTGTTGATGACTTCCACTGGCTTAAAGGTGGTGAAATGGCCATTCACCGTTTTGCGCATCATAGTAGTGGTACGCACCTTGTTAGCTTTCTTTTTGACAATTTTCTTGCCTACTTTAGCCCCTATTTTGGCGTAAACGCCTGCGCGTTCCGTATCAGAATCAGACTCCGTGGAAGAAGAGTCGTCTGACGAGTCCGAGGACGAGTCTTTCTTTTTCTTTTTCTTTTTCTTGGACTTTTTGGAGCGCTTAGTGTTAGCCTTCTTGGTGAACTCGTCTCCCGAGCTGCTAACCGGGCGACGTTTCTTGCCGCGCGCTTTCGGTTTCGGAACCTCAGGTGCCGAAACCGTGTCTTCCTCGTCTTCCGAGAAGTCTTCCCAATCCTCATCAGGGATTTGGGAAGGGTCTACAAAGGTATGAGCCTGGAATTGGCGCATTTTCTCCTCCACCATAGCCGCCATCTTAGCCTCCCAACCAACAGGTTGAGGGGGCTGATCACTGTCCTGATCAGAGGCATGTGGCCCGGGCTGTGGGGACGGCGGAGCCGTAGCCGGTGGTGACGAATCGTAATCCGTAGGAGGGACGCCGACCGCTGCAGCGGGCGTCTTATTCCGGCGAGTGGCCATCGGTTCCTGTAACGAAATAAAGCGTTACTAAACCGGAATCATCTCAACTACACAAGTGTAAGCCAGTAAACTGGGTTGAGGAACAAGGTACAGAGAACGTGTATTCCAACGTGTCAGTACAGGCGTGAAGCTAAATTTTGCCGTAGGTGTGTGGTAACGAAACCAACCAAACGGGGGGTATCGATCGTGAGATCGCCCACTCTCTCTGTTCCGTACACTTCTCCCACCCGTGGCTACAGCGCCAACAAGTTGGAGAAAATATTACGAAACTCGGAGGTTCGCCTTAAACCGGTCTGGGGTGTTTATAAAAAACACCCAGAAGCATCCCCAACATCATCCTCTATTAGGATCCGGGAGACTTTTCTTAGGAAATGAGCAACTCGGGTTGCCATTTCTCCCTGTCTGAAAAACAGGTGTCGATAGAACTGCAGTATCGGTTTCGTTAGTGCCAGCGGCAACCAAAGTTCTATCCGTAAGTTAAAAAACACGTACAAAGTCCAAATTGGACGTGAGAAAGTTCTGAACTTTCATACGGTGATGCTATAAAGCATCATAAACAAAGTAGGCTAATAAAAGGTACTTACTTTTGAACAAAAGCAGTAGTAGTAGATAAATCCTGTTGGAGCAACTCACAAACGTCCTCCCGTTGTGAGTCACTTATGCTAATTGCTGGACCCGGATGTGCTTCCTTCTCCCTAGCCTACGGCTAGCCAGAGGCGGCATACCGAGGTAAAATATATATATATATATATGTGTGTGTGTGTGTATATATACATATAATAAAACTACCTCTATTAATAATAATAATCAGAGTCCTTTGTCTTCACTGTACCCCTGCCTTGTCTGGGCATGAGCTGACAAATAACACCAACTCTCACTTAGGTCATATTTACATGATTATTTATCCTGATATATAGCCCTAATCATAAAAGAAACAATTAACAAATATGTCATCACCATTCAGTGATCATTCCTATATAATGAAATTATATTCCCTTGAAATCAAAGTGTATCTCGGTCTTTCTATCGACCAATTGTCTAATGGTGAAAACAAGACTATTCAGACTTATCCATGATACTTGATAGGCAGTATGCATTTTCAATAATACAAATTTAATCTAGTGCATTCAATACATCTTAAGATGTATATAACATATTCATCTACAAGTAATTGTCAAGATATGTTCATAGTTGTAGAGCAGCATATTCGGCATGCCTTAATTTCTTGATAATTCTCCCCTTTTAAGTTGTATGCATGGACATATTAGGCGCGGCGGATTCAACAGTGTTCAGTGATTCAACCCTAGAGTTGTGGCGGCACCTGGTGACTCACTGTAAACACTGGTAAAACTATGTATAAATCGCAGTTCAGCGTGGCGTCCTCTGGTGTGTGTAATAAGCATCAAAACAGAGCAAACTTGAATTACAGTGATGAGAATAAACTGAAGTTTAAATAGATATATTTTTTTAATTTTAGCCAGCCACAGCAAGGTAACATAAAAGTTCATGGTCAGTACGATATTAATGTTATCAGACTGGTCAGTGTGGTATTAATATTATCAGGCTGGTCAGTGCAATATTATAATTAGTGTTATCAGACTATTCACTGCGATATTAAAGTTATCAGACTGGGCAGTGTGATATATTATATTAATATTATCAGACTGATCAATGCGATATTAATGTTATCAGACTGGTCAGTGCGATATTAATGCGGGCATGTGATTGGGTGCAGGAAAAAAACCATGAAAATATTGTTAGATTATCGTGGCGGGAACACACAGCATCCCACTGAGACACGAGAGGGATGCAAATAGTGTATTTCAAAGGCCCTTTGGTGGCCAGAAAAAAAAACTGATTCCAAAACCCCCCCGGAATCCCGGTCTCGGCGGCCAGAAAAAGCCGGAATTCCGGTTAAAACTGGAGAAATCACATGCTTGTTAATGTCATCAGACTGGTCGGTACGATATTAATGTTATCAGACTGGTCAGTGAGATGTTAATGCTGCATAGTCCGATGAAATATCAAATTTTTAAAACCAAACCAATGATCTAGATTATATTTTACATATCTAACTTAGATACTGATGCACTTATTAAGCATTTGTTTCTGCATAGAAGGCAATACTGAGTCAATATAACAGAACCTGTTACTGCAGAAGTCTATGGTGTCAGAGTTTTGGAAAGCTTGCCAAAACTAATTTTCCATGTTTGCACTCAAAATATCTCAAAAGTTTACCATTTAAAATACAAGTAACTTTGAACTAATGTAAAGTAGATACTAGTGATCGATCTAAAAAAAGTACTGAAATTCAAAACCATCGGACTATGCAACTTTAATGTTATCAGACTGGTCAGTGTGATATTAATGCTATCATACTGCTCAGTATCAGACTGTTCTGAGCGATACCAGTTTGATCGGATTCGGAAGGATATCAAGCAACATAACAGATATTGTTGTTCATATTAGAGAGAATATTATTTAATATTAATTTAATACGATTTATATAGTTAATAAAACTATATATATATATATATATATATATATATATATATATATATATATATATAAAGGACTTCTAAGTAGTATATGGGTAATTCTCTAAAACTGGGCATCACATAATTGGTTTCCACATTACAATTGTGATAATTAATTCGTTTTTTATTGGTAGCAAGTCAAATAATTATCATTGACTCTGTGTATTAAGTATGTTAGCAATACTACATGTATTTAATCTATCCCACAAAATATATCAAAAGTATGCTTGTATGATTTTGTGCTAAAGTGAAGATGTGAAAATTTACACATAAACACCATGTGTTTTCCCTAACTTTCTTAAACCTTTTTTTCAACTTTTTCCTTGTAAGACATAATATGTGTATTATTATTATTACATGTAAACCTTCATGGAAAGATGGATTCGACTATTATTTGAAACATTTTCTACTCTTATTTGAAAGGTTTACATTTTGGGTTCCCATGTGACACTTTAGTGCCCAGTTTCAGAGAATGACCCATATACACATTTGCATACGTTCACAACTGACCACTTGTGAATGAGCTGGTCTATGTAGCCTTCCTCGCGCAGCTTGAGAATGTGATAGGACAGCTCGTCCTTGTAGGGGGAGGACTTCTGCAGCCCGATCCCGTAGCCGATCTTCCCGAACAGTCGCCCCACGTTCCGCAGCGTGCCACACGGCCGACTCTCCAACACGAAGTCGAGCACGGCCGAGTCAGAGATGTAGGCGAACCCGCCCTGCCGAACCTGGCGCCGGGGAACCACGACCATAATCAGTGCAGCAACGTGGAAGACCCAACCAGCGCGCGCTTGTTGGGTGAGCACATCTTCCGGAAACAACTCAGTCTGAGCTTTTCTAGCCTGGTCCCCCATGCCTTTGTTTTCCCAGATGTTGCCACTGTGGCTATTCTCAGTGTAAATCAGATGTAGGATGAGTAGTTTCGTATTTAGACATACTCGTAAATGTTATTTATGTATAGATTAAAATGTTTGAAGTGTGCTTGAAATAGACTATACATCACGCCATATTTCAGTAGTGTGAAATAGGAGAATTACTGTGAAAATGTATGCCCAAGGAAAGGCTGGTTAATATTTTAAATGAAACCATGCAAAATTACCTTTGGTGTGCGCATCAAAATGCGGACAAAATAGGCTTGAACAGTAATAGGTTCTAATCAATTGAATTGGCATTTCCTTCTGTGCAGTAAGAAAGGCTTAGTAAGTGCACCAGTGTCTCAGTTGAATATGTCCTATCTAGCTAAGTCTTTTAGCTTTGAACAAACTTGATGCTCTCATTGAACTATGCAGACTATATAGATTATTATTTTCGTTGTCATTATTATTATTATTATTATTGCCAGAATAATATTAGTAACATTAAGCTTGGATAGCCTGATAGTAAAACAAGAAAAAGGTTTGCTCGGAAATGGCAGAACTTCGGATTCGAACTCCACTCTAAGCATGGTGTTCCAGTTTGTTGCCACACTTCCCACGACAAATGTCCATGTGTGTCATATACACATGTTTGCATGTACATGAACTCACCTGCTTAACAGCCATTTCGGTACCGTTGACAAACGTGTCCTCGTGGGTCATATAGTTGAGCATATCCTTGTATGTGGTGACGTTAGAGTCTTCAAAGAACTGGCGATTGGCACTGCTTCTGACGGTCCCTGTGCAAATAGTATACATCATGTAGCATAATGCCCATTTGTTAGCTTAGGTTTTACATCCTAGCAAAATCTACAGTTATAATAGCCTGGTGTTCGGCATTACTAGGATAGGGCAAGGTGTAGTGGAATGAAGACCAATAGACCCCACCAGTTAATACTCCTGTCACACTATGACGTAACAGGCCAGTGAGTGGGGAATGTAGAAATCACTTATTTATGTTGAGATACATAAAAATTCTCAGCATTTCCGGGCCAAGTTGGACGTCTGTGCAACGTATGGATGTAGGCTAAACGTCGATCCAACGTAGTGGTAACGCATGAGAACATTTGTAAAAAACGCTCACGGAACGCTTGCAGAATGCCGATGAACGTTATATATGTTATTCGATTGCCAGAAGTACGCCTTTATACGTTAAATACGTCAAAACACGGTGGAGAACCGCCAAACGTATGATAGACATACGTTAGAGTTATCCATACATTTTCAATACGTTGTCAATACGTGGACTGTACGTTTCTGCCGGCTTGACTTACGCCTGACATTGTTCAACGTATGTATAACATAGTGTAATGTATGTCTAGCATACTCGACGTATGTCTAACGTATACATAGCATATGGTAACGTATAAGCCACCCATTGTCTTACATCGAGCTATGTCGCAAGTTTTGGGTATGTCCAAAACCTTGACGTGTGTCACCATATCTTGACGTACCTCGACATAGGCTAAATGAACGCGTAACGTATCTCGACGTTCCTCGAAGTATCTTAATGTAATGGCCAAATTTCACTTATGTCGGCTTATGCTACCGTGTTACGTCGTAGTGTGACAGCCCCATAAGCTGGAAAGGACCCGACTAGAGTGGTTCCAGATTCCGCCAATAGATGTCACTAGCTTAGCTGGTGGGGTGTAATACATGTGAAGAGAGCGGCGGTGAAACCTAGAAGAAAAATACAATATAGTTGTCTTTTATATATATATTACAAGGATAAGAGCTTGATGCCTGTTGCTATATGAATATCCGAATATAATCAAGCATTCTATTATTTTTCCAAGCATTCTTTTTGGGGATATAGCATGTGAAATCATAATCAGTCGGGGAAACGACCCAACTAGAGTAGTTCCAGATTTCGCCAATAGATGTCACTGGCTTAATTGGTGGGGTCTATTGTCTGCGATTGAAATTTTCCATCCTTAATCAACTAATGCACTCACAAAAATATCAAGGGCGGGCACTGACTTGGGATATTCCACACATATGGCAACTTCATAGTGCTTTCCCACTGGGAGACTTGGCTACCGGCACCATGACCTAATGTCCCACTCAGTCACGTTATCCTGATACTGAGCAAACCCGTCCTTCCCATATTCTATTAATGCCAAGTACCAGGCTAGGTAGCAACAAGTATCAATTTGTAATTAATTGCTTTGACTTTACCAGGGTTGAAACCCACTACCTCCAGTACAGGAAACCAGCCAGCGCTCTTACCGATTTGGTCATCCCGTGCGGTCGTGTTATATAATACAGTCGACAATATATTACAACAGCAATGATAAAAACAAACTAATGCTGCAAACCACACTCAAAATCTTAGGCCTACAACAGCTCATCACTGAAAAAACAAGGCTCAGTAAAAATAGCACCACAATTGACCTAATACTAACCAACTCAAACCACGCCACTAAATGGGGCACCAGGAGCTGGGGTATAAGTGATCATGAGCTAATATATGTAACAAGGAAAAAACTAAAAAGCACAAATCACTATGAGTATAAGATGGGCAGGTCCCTAAAAAACTACTCAGAAGATGCATTAAAAAATCATCTGCACCAAAACATAAACAACATCACACAAAACAGAGATGATGTTAATATCTATTGGGGCAACATCATCGCAGAAATAAGAAAATCAGCTGACGAGATGTGCCCCATTAAGAAAATAAAAATACAAAAAAAACCAGGACCCCTGGGTAGACAATGACCTGCTAACGCTCATCATAGCCAAAAGTAAACTGGGTAATAAAGCAAAGCTCACAGAAATTATAGAAGACAAACTGGCCTACCATATTGCCAGAAACCACTCTCTCAAAGCTGTGAGAACAGCAAAAAAGAAATACATAATAAAGCAGGACAGAGACTGGGGAAGCAATACAAACAGATTCTGGAAGAATGTAGACCTATTATTCCCCAAAAATAACAAAGAAGAGCACACAACCTTCCAAGATAACGAAGGGACAATACTCTCAGACAAAGATGCAGCAAACAAACTGAACACGCACTTTGCCACAATAGGACAAACGCTGTCAGGAAAATTTAAAAAAAGGTGGGAAAATAGATCAGGAACTGTGCAGAATGAAATCCCCACCTGCAAAACAGATATAATAGAAGTAAAAAAACTAATAAATGACATAGACACAAATAAACCAAGTGGAATAGACGAAATACCAACCAAAATGCTGAAAGAGGCACTCCAAGCCATCCCAGCCACTATAGTCGACCTATTCAACATCTCCTTTGAACAGGGGCATTTTATCTCAGCCTGGAAAATGGCAACCATTACCCCTATCCACAAAAGTGGAGACAAACAAAACATGGGAAACTACAGGCCAATATCGATTCTTCAAACCCCAGGCAAGCTCATTGAAAAAGTGCTACATAGACACATAAATGAACACCTGGAAAAAAACAATATACTAAACGAAAGACAAGGAGGTTTCAGGAAACTGCACTCCACATCTAAAACAATAGCTAACCTAACAAATGACATATTGGCGTCAATGAACCAAAAACAATTAGTTGGAGCAGCCTTCATTGACTTCAGCAAAGCATTCGATACAGTAGACCATAACATACTATTGGAAAAACTAGAATCCATGGGCATAAAATCCAACACTATGGACTGGATAAAATGCTACCTGAAAGACAGGCAACAGAGAACAAAAATAAACAATACACTATCAGACAACCAACCTGTCACATGTGGTGTACCCCAAGGGTCAGTGCTAGGGCCACTGCTCTTTATAATCTACATAAACGATCTTGAAAAATGGTTACAAACCGAATGCCTCCAACTATATGCAGATGACACAGTCATATATGCAAACGGCACCACAGAAGAGGAGGTAATAACTAAACTAAACAAGCTCCTACTAAAACTGGATGAGTGGTGTGAGTCCAACAAAATAACCATCAACACAAGCAAGTCAAAAACAGTTCTCTTCTCGCATAAACAAATGCCAGAAAGAAAACTACACTGTAAGCTAGGAAGCCAAACACTAGAAAATGTAGACCATTACAAATACCTAGGCCTTGAGTTGGACAGCCAACTAAACTACAACCTATGTATAAACAAAATTGTCCAAAAGGTAAACCACAAACTGTGGCTATTTGCAAAGCTAAGAGACTACATGACACAAGAAATGTCAATAAAAATCTTCAAGGGCATGGTGCTACCCTATTTTGACTATGGAGATGTAAACTACATGGGTGCAAAGAAAGAACTTCTAAAAAAACTGCAAACACTACAGAACAGAGCCCTGAAAATCTGCCTCAGAGTAGACAAGCTGCACCCCACCTATGACATACACAAAAGAACCAAAGTAAAATTGCTAGAAAATAGGAGAATAATTCATCTGAAAACATTAGCATACAGCTATAGTCAAGACAATAAACTCCTAACAAAACCACAAAGGGCAACTAGAGCAAACAATGCGCCATTACTAAAGCAGACCAGAAGCCAAATAAAAGCTCACGAGAGAAGCACGCTAGAAATGGCTGCCAAGGTGTGGAATGCCCAAACAGTAAAGGAACGACAAATTCCTGACCTAAAAACATACAAAAAATATCTGTGCAAAATAAGGCTAGGAACCCCCAACTAAGCTGCACCGCAAAAGGGCAGGTGATACATGTCACGGCCCACCAGCGAGACGCCCAATGGAAGGTAACCATACCAAAAGCACCCAGATAACACAGCTCACAGCTGCGTACAAGCCTATGATATGTAAATAGGAGTAGGCTAGTCTAGAAATAAGAGTAGAAAAAATAAAGCACATATATGCCAAGAAAATCCAAAAGAATTAACATAGACTACTATAGTACTAACCAGACCAACCAACTATCTATCTGCTACTGAAATACAGGCAATCAAATACCTTATCAGCAGCTACTGTGTGATAAGACAACACCAACACTACAGCTGGCCAGCATTGAAAACAAGCCTGAATACCCAGGCTTATATGCTATGGACAGTATAAATACAGCCTCAATAAAAAAAAATAAAAAAAATTATACATGATCAAATAAGATGATCATCAAGGAAGTGTACCGCTCTACCTAATATGGAATTACACACTGTAATAGCAATACACACCGGATATCTACCCTTAAACAAGTTTGAGAACTGCGAGAATGTCAGCCTATTTTATAAGTCAGTGCTGCCACACAGTGAAAGATGGTTTCTCTAGCACATAATATGAACACAAGTTACTCTAGCCTGCTGTCACCCACTGACAGGGAACAAGATGGTTTCAAAAATACATTATCTGAGTAGAAGGTAGTCTAGCCTGCTACCCACTGAAAGGGAACAAGATGGTTTCAACAATACATGATCTGAGTACAAGCTAGTCTAGCCTGCTACCCACTGAAAGGGAACAAGATGGTTTCAACAATACATGATCTGAGTACAAGCTAGTCTAGCCTGCTACCCACTGAAAGGGAACAAGATGGTTTCAACAACAGATAATATCAATACAAGCTAGTCTAGCCTGCCACCCACTGAAAGGGAACAAGATGCTTTCAACGATACATGATCTGAGTACAAGGTAGTCCATCCGTCCACCCACTGAAAGGGAACAATATGGTTTCAACAACAGATAATATGAATACAAGCTAGTCTAGCCTGCGACCCACTGAAAGGGAACAAAAAGATGGTTTAAAAAATACATGATCGGAGTACAAGCTAGTCTAGCCTGCTACCCTCTGAAAGGGAACACGATGGTTTCAACAACATATAATATGAATACAAGCTAGTCTAGCCTGCCACCGATTGAATGGGAACAAGATGCTTTCAACAACAGATAATATTAATACAAGCTAGACTAGCCTGCCACCCATTGAAAGGGAACAAGATGCTTTCAACAATACATGATCTGAGTACAAGGTAGTCTAACCTGCCACCCACTGAAAGGGAACAAGATGGTTTCAACAACAGATAATATGAATATAAGCTAGTCTAGCCTGCGACCCACTGAAATGGAACAAAAATATAGTTTAATAAATACATGATCTGAGTACAAGCTAGTCTAGCCTGCTACCCACTGAAAGGGAACAAGATGGTTTCAACAACATATAATATGAATGCAAGCTAATCTAGCCTGCCACCCATTGAAAGGGAACAAGATGGTTTCAACAATACATGATCTGAGTACGAGGTAGCCTAGCCTGCTACCCACTGAAAGGGAACAAGATGGTTTCAACAACAGATACTATGAATACAAGCTATTCTAGCCTGCCACGCATTGAAAGGGAACAAGATGGTTTCAACAATACATGATCTGAGTACAAGGTAGTCTAGCTTGCTACCCACTGAAAGGGAACAAGATGGTTTCAACAACAGATAATATGAATACAAACTAGTCTAGCCTGCCCTCCATTGAAAGGGAACGCGATGGTTTCAACAATACATGATCTGAGTATAAGCGAGTCTAGCCTGCTACCCACTGAAAGGGAACAAGATGGTTTCAACAACAGATAACATGAATACAAGCTAGTCTCGTCTAGCCTGCCACCCACTGAAAGGGAACAAAAAGATGGTTTCAAAAATACATGATCTGAGTACAAGCTAGTCTAGCCTACTGTCACCCACTGACAGGTACAACAAGATGGTTTCAACAACAGATAATCTGAGTATAAGCCTCTGTATTATGCCTATGCTGAATTGCATTATTCCAGTAAAGTTGTTAATGCTAAGTATCTCAAGGGAAATGACTCACATAATCAAAGACGGGGAAAAAGGAAATCTGCTGAAAATGGAAAAAAATCTGTGTTTAATGTATATACGTATAATATATAATATATATATTATATATAAATAATGTGTTTAATTTATATATACATTACTTGAAATATATAGGCTACATATATAGTCGAAGCGCTACCTGTTACTGACATGGCGCATACTGACCGTACTTGATCTTGGTTTGTGCCGCCAGGTCCTCTATGGACTTGATCATTGTCTTGGAGCGGGATGCGGTCAGAAAGGCCGCCAGGTTGGCAGTGTAGGTCGCCACCAGGATCACGATAGCCATCATCCACGTCAGCATGGCGAGACGCGCTGGGAGACGCAGGTCACGTGTTAGGGTAATCAATGGCGCGTTAAGCAGCCTTCTTTGTTTGTTTGTTGAGGTTTTACATTCTAGCAACGCTGGAGTTCATATCAAGACAGCAACCGAGAGCTCACTGGTGGCAAATTAATAATATATTCTATGTAGCAACACATGCTTAAGAAGTGCGTCAGTATCTAACTTTGATATGTAGAATCAAGTCTAGACGTTGTTCTATATGTGCGCATAATATCAAAATTCACATTTTATTTAAGAAACGACGCCATCAATGTGAGTCACGTTAATTGCGATCTCTGAGCGATTTTTTTAATGCGATTAAACGAGGTTTCCAAATAAGGTATTAAATGAACATGCGTTACCTTATAGTTCTACACACCCAGATCGGTAAGAATAGGATGCTCACCTGAGCACGACTTGGGGTAGGCCTCCCCGCCTTGATGGAGCAGGGTGGCGATGGAGAACCACACTGAGTTGGAGAAGTTGAAAACTGCCATCGCCTCACGTCTCTCCAACGTCATCTTCTTATATTCTTGGTAAGTTCTGAAAGGTCAAGATCGACCAAAGGCCAAGGGTAAGTAGCAACGCCAGACTTGGTTATTTTGTGTTTGTTTTTAAATTAAGAGTTTAAAAGGCCATTTTGGAAATTTAACACAGAAGCAACATCACATACTCTATTCACACGTGATCGAAGACGAGGCTTCAATAACTTCCGGTTAATTGTTGAGGACGCAGTGTGGTTATGTGGCAATATGCATAGAGAACTGAAATAAATACATAGTCCCAAACCACTCCCTTCCCTCTCCCTCTCTGAAATCCCCCCTGGCAAAAAGAGTAAAAGAAATAACAACTACCAAAGTATACCCACCAGCCTATAACACCTGACTAAACCAATAAAACATATACTACTGACAAAGCTATAGTTGACCCAAGACAATTTAAATGAGTCGTGCAACCATTATTTGCATAATCCAAAATCCACGACTACCTGTATCAGCAAGTTATGCCCATTATATTGATGTCTCCTCACAGGTATGATCATCAAATCACTGATATAGTCTAAAGGTAAATGGCTATTCTCCAGTCTACATGTGCAAAATAAGATCCCCACTATATTTGTAATGCCTCACTTTAACCTACTACTGTCTATATTGTTCATACCATCGCATCGTCTCATCCATAAATAGTTCATATGCACTATAATTGTTAAGGCCGGAAGACCAGTGCCTCGGTGCTGAAAAAAGATGTTATTCAACTGGAATAAAAATTTGAACAAAAAAAACAGAAATGATCATTATTTAGGATCTGGCGGTGGTGAGAGGGATGGTATATTAAAGCTGCATAGATGCATTTAAAGATGCATTAAAATGCATTCGAAGCATCAAATTTTCAAAATTAATTTTGGCAATCACGCCAAAACTGTAACAGGTTCCATTAAATTGCTCCAGTATTCCCTTCTATGTGGCAACACATGTTTAATAAGTGCATAAGTACCTAACTTTGATATTGTAGTAGTCTGCATTGAGCTCTCAGGCAAGTAACCACATAGACAGGTAGGCATGGGTAGTGTGTTGATATCAGGGAGCCTAGGTGGTGTAATGGTTAGCACACTGGCCCGGAATGCAAAGAGATGTGGCTTCGAGTCCCGCTCTAGGCGCAATATTTCCCATTTTCATCACCCCCATGACAATATGTAAACCCGAATCTAGATAATTTCTTTGGTTTTGAAAAAAATTGATGTTTTCATCAAACTATATAGCTTTAATGCTTTTAAATATGTCAGTACCATGCTTATTCATTGTATCCATTTCCATTGGCACCCTCCCACCTGAATTTCACCAATAGAACCTCAGCTTCAGACCATGTCTTTATTCGGTGTGTTGGTTGGTTGGCTGTTAGAGGTTTACATCCTGGCAACATCTATGGTCATATCAGGATGGGTACCAACTTGTGACAGTGCGCACTCATGGCAACTTTATAGTGGTGCCACATTGGGAGACCAACCCACTAGCATCATGACCTGATATCCCACTCATTCACATTGTCCTGACACTAAGCCAATGAGTCCTTGGCCTATCCTAATAATGCCGAGCGCCTGGCTAGGAAGCGACAAGTATCAATTTTGAAGTCATTGGCTTGACTCGACCAGGGTTCGAACCTTTCGAATCCCACGATCTACCACAACGGGAGACGGACGCTCAACTCATTCGGCCATCCTGTCTGGTGTGTTTAATCGGTGTTGTGCAACTACTTACACCTTCTCCACCTGCCAGTCATCCCGGTACACATAGCGGCCATGGTAGTCGTAGGGACTGAGTTTGTTGAGCAGCGAGATGTAGACAGCAATCACGAACGTCATCACCAGTGTCATTGTCCACACGTCCGACTGCAGCGGGTCCAGGAACCGGAAGGGGCGCAGCGGGGCGAGGGGCGGCACCTTATGCGCATGGGCAGAGCAGATTGGGGGAAACCTTAAAGACCTGCATTCCTACATACATATGAGGAGTGTCGAAAAGCAGCCATAGGCGCGTAAGCATAATCTTCTTCTTGGTTGTCCATCGGTAGTGATGATGACAGCAACTCATCATTTGTTGTGAACTTGTCAATGACTGATGAGTCCAAATTGTGCTCGGAATGTGTGGGGCACATTGGACATGTGTGTGTAGCTGCAGTCAGAGAGTCTAGTACGCATAATAAGGGCAGCAACAGGGAAGATCCAATAAGCACCCACTTGTTCGATTCGAACAGCTTCAGGAAACAACCCAGTGAACTGTTCTCTAGCCTGGTCCCGTGGCCTTTCTTCCATAAGCATAGTACGTGCTCAATGAGGATCAGTAGTTTGACTACCCTGGTCCCCTGGCCTTTGTTTACACAGAGGTTGACACTAGGTCGACCTCCACTAAAATCAGATGTAGTAAATTATTTCAATATTACATATACTATTTTCATGTAATATATATATTGCTTGAGTGTTTTTTCAAGTTGCAAAGACCGATAGCTTTGAGTTGGTGTCACTTTTTGTGATAAATATAGTAGGGAGATTTTTATAACATACCTTACTTTAGTTTAAAGTAACTTAAAAAAAAATCTTAAATGACTAACATTTGAGATACTAGAAGTGCAAATAGCCTAAATTAATTTAGCAAGCACGTCAAAACTCTGACACCACAGCTTCTATTAAATTAATGTTCTATAACATTAACTTCTGTGCAGCAACAATTGTGCCAGCATCTAACTTTAGATAAGTAGAATCAAATCTAGACAGGCCTAATTGTTTTGATTGCGAAGATATTATGCTTTCTTCGGACTATGCAGCTTTAAAGTTGCATAGTCCGATGGATATGACTTTTTGTCATTTTCTGGAGTAAATAAATTAGGTTGATTGTTATAATCTACCTTACTTTAGTTTGAATTAACTTTTATCTTTAATGGCTAACTTCTGAGATATATGAAGCGCAAACGTACAATGTTAATTTTGGCCAGTTCACCAAAACTCCATAGACTTCTGCAGTAACATGTTCTATTAAATTGGCTTGGTATTCCGTTCTATGTTGTAATAAATGTTTGATAAGTGCACTATTATCTAAGTTAGATATGCATAATCAAATCTAGATAATTGTTTTGGTTGCGAAGATTTTATATTTTCATCGGACTATGCAGCTTTAACTTTTAAGCCAGCTCAGTTTCTAATTGCCTTTACTGATGGTAATCACTTCGTGCTAGGAGTGTCCATTTAGTGTGAAATGCCTACCCTCATAAGGATGCGCATGCCCAGGTCCATGAATGGCTTTGTGAAGTCCACATCCTGTTCCCGCGGGTAGTTGATGGTGACCGCTCCTAGTGCTACTTCCGCTCTCTAATGATCAAGAACACATGAGATTCCATTAGCATGTGTGTGTGGCATGTGGAACAATATTGCGCACATAATTATGTGAGGCATAAAGTACTCATGCAATATTATTCATGTATGTAATATTCCCACTTTGTTATTTATCTTGTTATATTCGCTGCATCTGCATCTTTGATATGTTCTTGGGTAGTCTGTGTTACTGGAGGTTCGGGTGCAGCCTGGAATGTTGTACGTCATTGGTTTCATTTGGTCAGGATTTGAACTGGGCAGATGGTAGGGGGTCGAGGCACCACCTGCAGGAGAGGAGTTAGGGGAGCTGCTTGATGGCAGACCTCTCGGTCCCTAGGATGCGCCTCAACCTCCAGTAACCCAGACTACCCAAGAACATATCAAAGGAGGTTACAGGAGCAGATGCAGCGAATATAACAAGATCAACTTAAAGATATAGAATCACCGCCATACACCCCCATGCCTGACGCACATCACATAATACATAATTGTCTACCTTGCATTGAGAGCATGCGCAGTGAGCTGCTTCCCACACTAGTTCTTGCCACTGCCATCAGAGGGCAGGTTGGTGGTGAAAATCCATCCTGTATAAGACCATCTCCATACATGAAGCTGCATAGAGGGACATAGACCAGGGAATAAATACACATATATATGGATAGACTTTCTTTGTGAAATAGAACTGGAACTTGTTTCGACTCGTGGGTAACTAATTATAGAGGAGGGTTATAAAGAAGCAGTTCACTGCCATACAGTTCAACAAATAAAGTAGCGCAAACTCTACTTTGAATAACTGCTTTATGCAGCTACTGACCAGTGCGTTTAGTGTTCGCAACAAGCGGTGGTGGCGCGTCAGTCGCAAAATTGAGCCGGCAGTTGGTGCGCGACTCCCATTTCAATTGTATTCGCAATATTCAAAGCAATATTCAATATTAAACAATGGACAAGCAATAATAATAAATTCATTCTACGTATTTTATATTAGCATAATTCATTATACTCCATGATATATATATAAAGTTGGCTACGGAGAAAAGGGGGGGAGGAAATAAAAGGAGAGAAACAAGAGGAGTGGTGGAAGCCTACCTTTATTTTCCGAAGGCTCACTGGCCGAGCAAATAAACGCCCTAACATATATATATATATATATATAAAAAAAAAAAAAAAGGTTTCAATCGGAGCGCGGGGTACTGACGCGCTCAGGCTGGCTTCTGGCTGGGTGGAAGTGAGTCAGCCAGATGCAGCGGGAACCGGCCCGCAGCAAAAGGATAATAAATACGTCGATATAATTAAATATAAATAAATAAGAAATAAATAAATAAGAAACCTCCGCCCATTTATATTCACATAATAAATTATATTACACATAAATTTGGCTACGGAGAAAAGGGGGGGAGGAAATAAAAGGAGAGAAACAAGAGGAGTGGTGGAAGCCTACCTTTATTTTCCGAAGGCTCACTGGCCGAGCAAATAAACGCCCTAACGTATATATATATATAAAAAAAAAAAGGTTTCAATCGGAGCGCGGGGTACTGACGTGCTCAGGCTGGCTTCTGGCTGGGCGGAAGTGAGTCAGCCAGACGCAGCGGGAACCGGCCCGCAGCAAAAGGATAATAAATACGTCGATATAATTAAATATAAATAAATAAGAAATAAATAATAATAAATCGATAAGAAACCTCCGCCCATTTATATTCACATAATAAATTATATTACACATAAATTTGGCTACGGAGAAAAGGGGGGGAGGAAATAAAAGGAGAGAAACAAGAGGAGTGGTGGAAGCCTACCTTTATTTTCCGAAGGCTCACTGGCCGAGCAAATAAATGCCAAACCTTGGCCGGCTATGGCGGCCCAGGCTCCCAACACTCCTCCATCTGAGTCTCAAGATCTATTAGACTAGTCGCGACCCGAACATCATTTAAAATCCTAGTCTGCAGAGGGGTCTTTAAATATGCGTAGACCGTTTCCGAGGCCCAATCCCCCCTGACTTTAATCTCCTCGATTGTGGCCCCCGCCATTGCCAGATAAGTACATCCACCTCGCCTCAAAGAGTGCGATGTGAAATAGTGTTCGCCCAAGCCTGCCTGGTTTGAGAAGAATTTGAGCATCCCCTGGTATGCCCTGTAAGTCATAGGCCTAGAAGTAGCCCCCTGGACTGGTATACGGAAAGCCAAGTCTCCAGTGTCTGCAGGCAATTCCCTGAAGTGGCGCCTCGTCCAATATACCGTGCAAAGTTCCCTATTCGGGCACGCCGCGACCGGCACCTCCAGCACCCGCTCAGAAAACTGGATTGTTTTTGAGCGATGGACTTTGATTAGCATCCCCCAATTAAAAAACACAAAGTCTCCTCTACGGAGGGTGGAGTCGGATTCGGTCACTTGTGACTTCCTTAGTAGCGCTCTAAATGAGTAGAGCATCGCTGCCCTCCATGAAACGTGTCCAGCGTTTAAGGTTAGTAGAGAAAAAATCTGTAGTAGCATAGTAGGCAGCATCGGAGGTGCTTGGCGGGGTGTGTCCCCCTTCTGTCGCCTAATGCCCTTAAGTGTTGCCTGGACTAAATAGTCGTCATATCTAATCATAGGGGCACCATTCTGACGAAGGAAAAAATTTAGGCCCGATAGGTAATTCACTACTGAACGGTATGTAAGCGTTCTAGCCAGCCACGATGCATAGAGTGCCACGCGCTCAGAGGTGCAGGGCAGCGGGGAACGATCATCTGAGAATTGGTCGAGAAAATCAAAATATTTACGTATCTGGACTGAACGTGTGGCGATTGAGTTCTGTGAGTAAAACTGCCTCTCATATCCCCGCTGCTCTGCCCTCAGCTCCTCCAGTCCTGAAAAGACACGAGAGAGAGGCATCAAACAAGTGTGCACAGCATATAACCCCGTCGCGATCAACTGATCTGATTCTGTGCCTGCTAGCTTCTAGGTCCAATCTACTAAGGGAATCGCAGACCACGTTCACTGTTGTATTTATATAGGTTGAACGAAAAGTGAAATTATTTTCCACCGACAACCAAAATAATTTTCGCAACATCCCCATGATCTCCCCTGATCTGGATCTCCCAGAATTAAGCGCGGACTCGACTACCACACTGTCTGTTATAAAGATAATCTCGGCCCCAGTCCAACCCGGTGACCATCGGGTGGCTCCCTCCATCACCGCCCTCATTTCCTTTACATTTATATGCTCACTGTCTCCTCCCGCGGGGGGCTCTACGTGGTGATGCCCCATTTCCCTGCGGAGCACCTCATCATCCTTCGGGTTAAACGATGCAACTAGCCAATCTAAACCGTGCGTGGCCCCCAAACCCCAGTTTGAGGCGTCACTGTAGACCGCTACAGTTTCCGCGAATTTCCCCAGCATACCTGCCTTCCCATTGAACCTATTTGCAAAGTTTACCCACCAGGTGATGTCTTCCCTGAAGCCTGAATTCAGGCGTGCACGATAAAAGGGCTCACGGAGGGTACCTATCAAATCATACACCCGTCTACTAAAGGTTCTGCCTCCCCTGGTCACCTTAGCACAATGCGCCAAGTAGTCCGCGAGTTTCTCCAGCTCCCTACGAGTGGACTTTCTTCGATCAAGAAATTTTTGCAATATCTCCCTTAACCTGACTAATTTGTCGTCCGGTAATGAAAGTTCGAGGGACTCGGAATCTACATCAATGCCTAGGAATCTTATCTTTCTTGCTGGTGATATGATTTTTTTTAAACTGATAAAAAAAAACAGTCTACGCAGTATTGCCATCACCTGTTGCTGGCAATGCTTAGCTTGCTTCTTTGTCCTAGCAATAATACAGAAATCGTCCAAATAATTAATGATTCTGTCTACCCCCTCCCTTCCCGCACATCGGACAACAAAGTCAGATATTCTCGAGAATATAAAAGGGCTAGAAGACAATCCCATACAAAGCCTAGCATCTATCAAGTATGTTTCAGCCACATCCCCCTCGAACAACCACCGGAGCCCTTGGCGCCACCTATGTTCTGGGTAGATATTGACGGAACGGTACGCGTCCATGATGTCAATACTAGCTAGATAGTCGTCCTGCTCTAAGCATTCTACTACATCGTCCAAGCCCTTATAGTTAAACTTAGGGGCAACTCCAGATGTATAATTATTAACGCTCTCACCTTTCGGTATGCTACAATCGGTTACAGTTCTACCCCCCCCCCCCCCCCCCCCCCCCGTCGTCCTTTGGCACGACAAACATGCCATGTACACAGGTTGGAGGTGTGTCGACCTTCATTAAAACTCCCCTCCCTAATTCGGAGATAAGTTTTGTCTCTATCATGTCTCTCTCACCGTTTGATTTCTTCCTATTCGACTGAGTGTCATAATTTACATTACAGCCGTCGTCAATTACATGAAACCCGAATACCATGCCCTGCAAGAGAAAGAGAGAGTCAATGTCAACATAGCCCCTACAGAAGGCCTCCGCAAAGAAACGGCATGGTTTTAATTGACATAGCAAACCCCCCAGCTCATGGACACAACCGCAGGTGCCACGCAGACAGTTCTCGTTCACACGGAAAGTCACATACGCGCTGCCGCTGTTCTCCCTAACCGACACGGCCAGACAGTTGGTACTGTCGTAGTGCACACACAGCAGGGGGTCCCAGCCTACAAGTTCCACTGCAGGTTGTATCCTGGCAAGGAGGTCGTGGCAATCCCACTGCCCGTGCCCCATCGAGTTTGTACGGCTGGCGGCATCCATCCCGCTCCTCCCGGCGCCTCCTTTCCGGATGATGTAGTCGCTCTTGCGCTGCCGCATCTCGCTTCCCTTCATGTGGCGGTCCTCCTGTGTCGTACCGCCCTCCACCACATCTCGGCTAATATCCGCAATACCAGTCTCCTGGTCTCCCTTCCGTTCCAACATTGACTGACGAGCGACCTCGTCCCATATTGGCCTGTTAATTGACCTATCACCCTTCGTGGCCGCCTCCCGCGTATGGTCATTAACGCTCCCTGTATCACACTCGCATTTATGAGGTGTGACTTGGCCACACTGGGTCACGGGGGCGCCTTGGGGAATGCCTCCATATTGAGTCGTTACACCACTCTCTTGCACATGTATGTCAAACTCTTTTACCGAGACTTTTGCTCCAATATTGTGCCTCTTACGCCCCCGTCCCAACCCAGTGTTGCCCACTAATCAGTCTTTACATGTTGCTCTCTTATGGCCCCTTCCTCCGCACTTTGAGCATTTATGTTCGTATCTACAGTCCTCTTCTTTCCGGCCACACCCGTGTTCGCTATTCCATGCGTAACATGCCATTTGCGGTTTACTGCCTCTACCCCCACGCTTCCTATCGCAGAAGGACGATGAAGTCGATTGCTTTTTCTTTATGCTGTCAGGACCATAGTGGAGGACACTTTTCCCTGTGTGTGCACTCGAGAAAGCCTCAAAACCCTGCTTCACCGCCAATTTCCTGATACAGAGATCATAGTCCGCATGAGCACTGTCTTGGTAGTCGTTATGGCGAGCTCTGTGGGAGATAAAGTAAACATGCTCCCACATCTAACACCCACGCGGCAGTAGCATAAACAATTTCATTGCAATTTAGTTTCCGTAAGTCTTTTTTAGTCTCGAGATGCTTCTTAAGCGACCACTTACTTCTCATCCGTCGCTCGACGCTGTCTGGCGAAGAGCTGCTCGACGAATGCCTACGTCTCCTCCGTTCTTTAGACCTGTGTCGCGGGTGGCCATATGTCGCTGAAGTTTCCGGCTGCCGCGCATGATCCACATCCGCCATCTTTGTTGCCGCACCGGCTGCCACTACCTCTGGTGGCCGTCTTGTTTTTCACCGTCGGACTTCGGCCTCCCCTTTCTTCCTGCATCCCGCGTTGCTACCAGCCTATCCCGTTCGTCTCTCAACTCATTCAGTTCGATTTCCAGCCGTAATTGCTCGATTTCACGTCTCGCCTCCTCCCGTTGTTCCGATAGGGACGGTTTGTGGCTCGCCGTATCCGAGTCTGTTTCCTCTGCTGCCTGTTTCGACATCTTAGCGGCCGAACTTCTAGTCCTTCTAGTAGTTCCCTCCAGGCTTGTCCTATTCCTTGTACACTCTTGGTCACTACAGTCGTGGCTAGTACCACAGGCAACACAGAAGTCTAATACCATTATCCAATGGCCCCGGAGATTTGCTTATCAATAAGCTATCTAAACGGACAAGCTATTGTTGCCTGCCGCACGTTGTTGATAGCAAACAAGCTTGCCGCCGAACCAAAACAGCGACACATAGAGTTTATACTTTTATCGTAACATGGAGCATTTCACTTATATCGGTTCATTCGTCACACCTAGTTTCCAATGTGCGCCTTATATTTAATCCAACACGTACATATACTACTATATGGACCTGATCAACTCAAGCCTTAGTATGTGTATCTTGCCCAGCTTGACTACGCCTTGTTGATAGCAACTAAGATGGGCGCCGAATCCAAAAGGCAGCGACACGTATATTTTATATTATTAGTCCTAGGTCCAGTATTTCACGCACATATTAATATAGTAAGTCGAGTACATATTAATATAGTGAGTCGAGTTATAGCAAGCAAGAAGGCAGCCTAATTAGAAAGTGATAGGTTGAATTTATTTTAATATTTTCCTGCTGCTTTCATCGTACCTAGTGTCCAGTTTAGCTGCATAATTAATCCAACACGTACATATACTACAACGGTCGAAAATTCAAATTATTTTTACAATACCGTCAGCCTGTCAAACTTTCCTGAACACAGCAGGTTAAATCGACTTGCAAATCGTCGAATCGATCGTCCACCGATCGTCCTGTACCAATAATCCAACACTGAAAGTCGTCCGCTGTCCCGGACGAATTATAAACAGAGAACACAGGTAGCTCGTTGACTGTGTTCTCTAGACCTCCCTACACATTCAGGTCAATGTAGTTAGCACAGGTTTCAATCGGAGCGCGGGGTACTGACACGCTCAGGCTGGGTTCTGGCTGGCTTCTGGCTGGGCGGAAGTGAGTCAGCCAGACGCAGCGGGAACCGGCCCGCAGCAAAAGGATAATAAATACGTCGATATAATTAAATATAAATAAATAAGAAATAAATAATAAGAAATCGATAACAAACCTCCGCCCAGTATTCGAACCAAACACCTCTTGCATTCCGGGGTAGTGTGCTAATCATTACACCATCTAGGTTCCCCGATGTCATCACCCTATCCACGCCTACCAGTCTATATGGCTCCTTACCTAAGAAGTCAATGCATGTAATGAAGAATTCAGGCGTAAGAACCGACAAATATCGTTCAGGCCGAAATGAAACCATGACTACCAGTTTTGAGCTGAAGCTGCCATCATTGCGATAATCAAATCTTTTTTTTTTAGAAACAAACACATCCCTTATAAAATGCATTACCCAATATGAAATTGATAGACTTTACCTGTAAAGCACAACAGCAAATTTGACAGAGAACAACTAAAAATGGATTTGTCAGGTTTTCTTTCCGTCTGAACTGTTCATTATTATAATACAGCCTCATACGCGCTTACCCTTTGGACAAGTTGCCTGATGAGGCCGTCCCACTGTTGCGTGACAGGGTCCTTCTGGCCATACACCCGGTCGGGCACCAGGTACATGGTGTACGAGAACTTGAGCCGCTCAGCCAGCCTTTGCCATAGGTCGACACACAGACCTGCAAGATGCACACTCCAGTTATACTACAGTCACATTACTGCTTGTGACCACTTGCGACCAGCAAAAAGAGTTGGTTGCAGTGTGATTGTAAAGTAGTCGAAAGTGGTCCTCAGTGGTCGCTGACCTCCATTTTTGGTCGCAAGGAGGTTATAGCTACTGCACTAATAACCTCCTTGTGATCAAAGTGGTTGCAAAGAGGTCAGCGACCATTGCTTTCGTCGCAAGGTCACTAATGATTGTGTGTTCTTTGGTTCAAAGTAGTCGCAAAGTGGTCGCATTGTAGTCTGCACTGGTTAAATGTCACCTGTTCATATGTGATTATTTCGATAAATTGTTCTTCTTTAAATTAATTATTAAATTGTGTTCACTGTCTTTAATAAAGAGATATTTAGATCCGCTTTAAAGACCAGAACCTCAGCAGCAAGACACAGCGGTCAGCTAATTAAAGTTTCATACACCGGTTAGCTTTGAGTTTCTGCTATTTTTCTAAGATAAATGCATTAAGTTGATTATAATCTACTTTGCTTAGAACTAACTTTTATTTTAAATAGCTAACCTTTGAGATATTTGAAGTGCAAACAGAAAAAAATAATTTTGGCAGCAGTTCAAAGTTCTGAAGCCACAATCTTTATAGCATTAACAGTTTTCTATTGAACTGTCTTAGTATTCCCATGGCCTGTCACACAGAAAATGGACACTCAACTAATTTACAACACATTAACACAATATTAAAATGTTATTAAATACATTACTTCTGTGTTATCCTGACAATGCCGGCTATTATCCTATATTTATCGGAATACTTTACAGATATCCAGAGCACTAAACGGTGCACTAAACCCAACAGAGCACAAAACGGGGTATTAATAACTATTATTGTCTATGACTAAAAAGTGCAAAATAGAAGCAACAAAAACCAAACTGGCATTAATTACACTTCCCCACAACCACCCTTGCTTTAAACCACTTGCTAAATGAAAACATGACATAATCAACCCAATTTTATATATATATATAATGAATTTTAAAAATATACAAATAAAATATTACAAAATTAAAAAGCACACACACTGCAGTTGCTAAATGCTCACCAGCTGATCACATCCCAGCCAATCAATTGGCAAGTGTGACATTTGAGGCAACAGATGTAATTTAAACCTTCTTCGGCTGAAGTGGATTAGGACGACGCAATTTGTGAGGTTGCTTAGAATGGGTGTTGCATGGTTGGTGTCCTTTCTCCTACCCGCCCATTAGGAAAACTTGCACTTCATTTTAATCGGAGAAAAGGGGGTAGTGGGGGATTTCATCGCGCCCTCACGTGGCCACTCCGCGGTTCACCATAACTTAACAGCGCTGGCTTCAGGCGGCCTTGAGTTAACACCCATTACACCATACCACACTGACCCCTTACCCCACTCATTGATCCCCGTCTGCCTCATATTCGAAACCGGGCGCGGTGGCTTAATCGATAGAACACAGAGCTCGCGTGCAGAAGGTTGGGAGTTCGGTTCCCGGTCAAGTCAAACCCAATGACTTTAAAATTGATACTTGTCACTTCCTAGCCTGGCGCTCGGCATTAATAGGATAGGGCAAGGACTGGTTAGCTCAGTGTCAGGATAATGTGACTGAGTGGGATATCGGGTCATGGTGCTGGCAGCCTGATTTCCCAGTCGGGCAGCACTATAACGCCACCATGAGTGCACACTGTCACAAGGCGGTACCTGTCCTGATATTACCTTAGATGTTGCCAGAACATAAAACTCCAACAACCAACCAAGCCTCACCTTCGACGTCCCCTGGCTGTATGTCCTCCATGTTGGGGTCCTTACTGGTGAAGCGGATGAAGGGGTTCTCAAGGACGATGACTACCCGCAGTGTCCGGTTGATGAGCTGACTTACGTAGTCCCTCACCTCCGTCCTACCCCCGGGCAGGGTCACGTTCTTTAACATTCCCTTCGGACTCAGCCCCTGTTTCGGGTACCACGACCCCACCTGTTTGTTGGCAGTGAAGGAGGCACTCACTTTCATAGTTGTCAAATTAAAGCTGCATAGTCCGATAAAAGCATCAAATTTTCAAGACCAAAACAATTATTGAGATTTTATTCGATATATTTAATTTAGATACTGGTGCACTTATTAAACATTTGTTGCCACATAGAAGAGAATACTGAGGCAATTTATTAGAACCTGTTACTTCAGAAGCCTAGGTGTCAGAGTGTCAGTCATATTGCACAGATGTTTGATATCGTGTTTATTATTTTGTTTTATTTTCACACTTTTACTACCCATACATGTTCAATGGATATCACATAATAAATTGTCATATTAAATGCAATAAGCCATTTAGAAATAAGAATATTAGGCCGTGTATCCATAGACTTGTGGCATGTTCCCTTGTTCCATGTTTGCTTGTGACGTGCCACACAGACAGTGAACATGCTCATTCTCTATGTTCCCGGTCAGAATCTCACATGTGGCATGCACAAGGCCATACGGTCCCTGGGTCCAACCTATGGGAATGGCCACTAAACAAAACATAGGTTCATTGTCTGTGTGGTGCATCACAAGGTCACAAATGAATACAGAACAAGGGAACACACCACAAGGGAACACTCTGTGGATGGACAGCCTTATATAGCACAAATGGGCACCCCTACTCACCTTGAGCCATCCGTCCTCTGACATGTTCACTATATCGTACCCTGGATTCTTTGGGGAGCTATCAGCATTAAACATGATGTCAGATGCTATGCCCTTACCCGTCACCTGTCGGCAGAGAAAAGCACTATATATATATACACCAAACCAAACGGGATGGCCGAATGAGTTGAGTGGCCGCCTCTTATTTTAGTAGGTCGTCGTTTCGAATCCCTGGGTTCAAACCCTGGCCAAGTCAAAGGGATAACTTAAAATTTTTAAAGTTGTTACCTAGCCTCGCACTCGGTATTACTAGGATAGGTCAAGGAGCAGTGGAATGAGGAAGAGTAATCGTCTGGGATTGAAACTTTCCTTGCTTAATAAAATAATTTACAAAACAAACAAAAACTAAGATTATAACTTATAAGATTAAACTAAGATTATAACTTATAAGATTAATTGATGGACTGATATCACCATCTGATGCTAAAGCATGAATACTAATTATTTCAGAAGGAAAGCCCAACTTGAAATAATAGAAGGACCACACATTTGATATTTTCTCTACATCTGTGTTATTAATCTGGGACTTATCAGTACAGACTTTTCTTGCAGACATGTTGAAAGGATTAACGTAGTAGGTTTGTAATGCACGCAGACAATCTTCTATATAGTCAGTAAATATTTTAAGTATATCTTGGCGGGGGGGGGGGTTATCATATTCCAACATACAGTGGCGTTCTCTGTGGCGGAGTGGTTAGAGTGTCTGACTTTTTTCTAGGTCAGACTCCTAATCTGAGGATCGGCGGTTCGATTTCCCATGCCCCCAGCACTGCCAATTTGGATTTCCACCGCTGTGTATAACTTACAGCGTCATCAAAGGCCGGTTGCTCTCATACCATGTCTATGTGGTGTGGGAGGTTAAAAATCCCTTGGGTCGGTAAGAGTGTAGGCTCAGGCTTTCTATCGACCAGCAGTGGAGTGGGGAAGACCAGTCGTCTGTGACTGGGATTTCCCCTGCTTGGGACAACTAATGTACCAAAAAAAAAAAAGAGAGACAAATAAGTGTTCACACTTCCTGTCTACCACATCGCTATATCGCTATACACTCATTCAGAATCAGTTAGTATCCACTTCTATGCAATTTTCCAATGACCTATATTAATAAGGCTAACTGAATATAAAGCCTCATGACTACATTCAAGTGACATGATTCCTTAATATATCATATACGGTATGCAACCCTCCCCAGAACTCGTTTTCCTTCTTTTTCCTTCTTTTTGTTGGTGTTGTTGTTGGTGTTGTTGTGGCATCTGCACACTTTACATATCGGATCTATGGTCGCGGATGCAGGATATGAGTACTGTAATTACTGTAAGTACTGTAATTATGAATCTGAATCTTTAATAAAATTATATGTGTAGTGTACAATAACATATTCAGACCATTATGCAATGAACCAAATAATTATAAGACTAGTATTATGTTTGTCTCACAGGGCTGTACAAATATCATGCACAAATATTTATAGTTGCATTATGTGCATAACTAAGTTGATTGATGGATTATTGTAATTTATTAAGATTAGTGATAGTCTACATTATAGACAACACCATTCTGTAATCACTGGATAAATAGGCAATATTGCCATTGCCATTCCTTTCCCTGCCCCAATCTATAACGGAATGAGCCTGGAAATGATCCTAGTTGGATCCTACTGAGGTACATGATTAACCAATATTAACCTACCTATTAACTCAATAGGCCCAACCTGAGATTACCATAAAGATCAGTTCAAACACAAAGGCCCACCCTACATCGCACCACCACCCTTTCAATGAGTATGTCACCACTAGTCAGTTATGCCCCTCCCCCTATTAACGCTTACCATACTAGTCTAACATTGTTACCTTCCCATATATGTATATTTTTTCTCTTATCTTATTCTTTACCTGTCATTCATGTACCAATGTTTTGCCTATTTTCCTTTAATTATCTATCTATATTGTTGTAGATTTGCTTACTGTGTAGTGGCAATTATAATTAGGGCTGGAAGACCAGTGCATTAGCACTCACAACATGTTATTCAGAGGAATAAAAACACTTGAACAAAAAACAATATATATATATATACTTAATTTAGTTTCGAGCCATTCGGTTCTAGCTGTTTTATATGGATGTGTTACTGCGGAATAAAAGTAATTAAATTTAATATCGCGCAGAGGCCTAGCTTCTACATACACAGGTTCGCAGCTATGTACCACCTGAGATCATAAATAATTATAAAAGAAATATATATATATGATGTTTTAGAGCGTTTAATTCTATCACGTGTTATTCCAACATCATTTTATTCCATCGCCGAATAAGTCTGTGTAGCACCTGAAAATCCCAAACTAGGCCCCTGTTGTGTACGTCCTTCTTTCACCTGTGCACATATGTTGTTAACTTTACCCGCTTGAGGTGTGACAGAACGACAGCTCCGTGTTCCCAGTTCTCAGTGAGGCAGTCGAGGGGTTTCTGGGTGACATTCATGTAGGCAGGGTCTTCGTAGAGGTCACGGACGGCATAGGCGAAGGTCAGTACAGCATCCATGATGCTGCCCTGGTATTGCTGGTCAAGTGAAATGTGAGAGTTAAAACAGTCCACTTGATACTTATCTTATCTGTTATTATATACGCCGGGTGCCAAATGCTACCCTTCAAAAGACACAGAGGGGAAAGCTTGTCGCGAACATGCATAATCCGACAATTTTGAGTTTCTGTCATTTCTTTTAGATAAATATATCAACTGGATTGCAATAATCTACCTTAGTTTAATTTGAACTAAATTTGATTTGAAATGGCTCAATTTCTTCTCTTTTATTTGAGATATATCAAGTGCAAACATGCAAAATTAAGTTTGGCAAGCACATCACAACCCTGACACCATAGCCTTCTGTGGTAACTAGTTCTATTTAATTGACTGTATTCCCTTCTATGCTGCAACAAATACTAAGTATCTAAGTTAGATATGTAGAATCAAATCTAGATAAGTGCTTTGGTTTAAAAAAAAGATGATGCTTTCATCGGATGAATCCATGCACTGCAGAATAGGGGCAGTATTTCAAGAACTGAAGATCAGTAACACAAAGTACAGGTGAACAGTGTATGAAATAATTACAGCAGCAACAAGTTACAGCTCCAAGACAAACAAAAATGGATGTTCAAGACTGGGCCAAGAGTTGTGTAGTCTGATGGTTTAGAGCTTCGGCAATTTGATGAAATAACTATATTAGATTCATTGTTATAATATACTTTCCTTTAGTTTGAAGTAACCTTTATTTCAAATGGCTAATTTGGGAGATATTGGATATATCTCTATATATATGATATGATATGACCTGACATATCCTGATATGACCTTAGATGTTGTTTGGACGTAACACAAGAGCACAAGAACAAACTATCTCTCTCTCTCTCTCTCTCTCTCTCTCTATATATATATGTATATATATATATATATATATAGTATAGTTATACGAGTCTTACCTTGGTACAGATGATGGATAACTGTTGTTTTACCGAGGTATAAGCCTCGGATAGATGTGGGCTAGGGAGAGGTAAGCACGTCCGGTACCAGCAATCTTAACCTACTTATTGAGGATAAAAATGACTTTCAAACAATGGATACTATTACTTTACCGAAAAGGTACACCAACGGAATAGATGTGGCAGGGTGTGGCGGGAGGGCCCTAGCCCACATCTATCCGAGGCTTATACCTCGGTAAAACAACAGTTATCCATCATCTGTACCAAGGTAAGACTCGTATAACTATACTATTTTACCTCGGTAAACAGCCTCAGGCTAGCCTCAGGCTAGGGAGACCTTTACATAATTCATTTTTATCCTTAATATCATTCTTTCTTATTATTATAACATTCTAAATTTTTGTTCTCACCTATTCTTGTTAGTTGGCGAGAAGACACTTTGCAACGCCGGTAGGCTTTTCTAGTCGTTTATTATAATGTTTTGCGAATGACTTAGCCGTCTTCCAGCCTGCATGCGCTAGTATTCTTTTCACAGAAATACCAAGCACCCGTGCCTTGGAGACCATGGCTCCTCTAGTTGAGTGGGAAGAGTATTTACTCGTATCCACTCCAGCCAATTTCAACACCGTAATTGTCCATCTGGCAAGTGTGTCTCGTGAAATCGCCTTATGTGGCTTTATAAAGCTCACTAATAGTTGTTGTGATGCACGTAAATCCTTTGTCTTGTATATATAAGCCCGTATGGCCGACACAACACATAATTTCCGATCATTCGGAAAACAGTCTAAGTTAACCGTTGATAAAGGGTCACCTAACGTGTTCGATTTAAGCAATTTTTCTAAATCAAACGTAGCTTGTTCCTTGTCTATTTCTAATCCAGTTAAGGATAAAGCAACAATCGTCTGTCCTCTGTGTCCGGTTACTAACAATAACAGGACCGCGACCTTAAAACCTAACTGTTTTATATCTAACCACGAGTTGTGAGGCCAAGCCTGAAACAACTTAAATACTATAGAAACATCCCAAAACCGACTATACTTTGGTTTTGGAGGATTCCTTTGATAAATTGAACGAAGTAAATAACAAAGAACATAATGTTTTCCAACTGTTTCGCCATCAATTCTAGGTAATATAATTGATAACGCACACCTCGCCGCATTAATCGATCCAAAGGAAAGTCCTTCATCCTCTAGAGAACGAAGAAACCGAGCTACTTGTGAAATCTTTGGATTTGTTGGCTTAACTTTCATTAACAAACAATGTACACCCCATTTCTTTAAATAGGTTGTATACATTTTGACAGTTCCTGGCCTCCAGGCATCCGATACTATCCTATCCTCAGTAATTCTGTCCAATCCAAATTGCTGTAGCTGCTTCCTTAGAAAAGGAATGCCAATAGGGGCGTCGTTGACACGTCGCCGTGAACCACTAGCGGTCCGTGGTGCGTCAGATTCCCGAGTTTTCTTGGGAATCGTATATGATCTTTTGCCAGTTGTGAAACTGCTGGCAGCCAAGGTTGCGTGTCCCAATCGGGCACCACCAGTATCGCATGTGTCCCTTCCAAGCCGATTTTTCTCACTACTCGGCTGATAATGCTAAATGGTGGGAAAATATAAAAATAATTATTTTCCCAGGTAATAGCAAACGCATCTACTTTCCAAGCATCCGGTTCAGGATGCCAAGAAACATAACAGGGTAACTTGTTATTATTTCGTGATGCAAACAAGTCAACTTCAGGTGTACCCCATTTTTCACAAACGAAGTTAAACAAAGGTGTAGAGAGAGACCACTCTAAATGGTCATGGAAATTTCTACTTTTATAATCTGCAAGTGTATTTTGTGACCCTGGAATATGCGCTACAGTCAGCCAGACTTGTTGAGCCTGTGCCCAGTTCCAAATCAGTTTAGATAACTGATTGCAAGACTTTGATTTGGTTCCACCCATGTTACGAATATATGCCATGGCAGTAGTATTATCAGTTAGTATTCTAACCTGTGATTTATTTATCTTTACTAAACTACGTAAGCCCAGATAAATAGCACGCAATTCTAGTGCATTAATATAGTCTGATTTTTCATCATCAAGCCATCTACCTCCTGTTGTGACCCCATCTCGATGAGCTCCCCAACCTTCTAACGAAGCATCAGTAGTAATTACTGTATTAGGTTCCGCCATGCGGATTGGATTTGGTGAACTTGCTATATGTTGCATCCACCATCCAATATCCTGTAACCCTTCTTGCGAAATAAACATCTTTCGCTCAAAATTGCCTTTAGTTTGTGCTAACGCTAAATTTTTATCTATTTCTAGCGACTTAATATGGGCCTTCCCATATAACACAGCAGGTGCATATGATGTCATTATGCCAATAAGAACAGCAACCTGTCTAATTTTAGGCTTTGATAACTTAATAAGCTGAGTCGCTGTAGTCATAAACTTAATTAGTTTTTGTTCTGTTATCGACACTGTAAGGGACTGTGTATCCAGAATAAACCCTAAACATTTGAGTTGTTTTGTTGGTTTAAACACTGACTTTTGTCGATGTACATAAAACCCCAATTTATTGAGTAATGCACATAAATCCAAAACTGCATTCACACAACCAATTTGTGTTGATGCTATAATAAAAGAATCATCTATGTATGGAAACATTATGTGACCCTTCCTCGCCATTACCGAGAAAACAGGTTTAAGCAATTTAGTAAATAAACGAGGCGCACAAGCTAAGCCATTCGGCATGCAGGTAAACTCATAGAGTTGGTTATCCCAAATAAATCGAAGAAATTTTCGGTATTGTTCCATTATGGGAAGCGTATAATATGCATCTTGTAAATCAACACTAGCCATCCACGCATCTGGTGTAATCAGATCTCGTGCCGTATCTAGAGAGAACATTTTAAAATGTCGATATTCCACCCTTTTATTAAGGATTGTTAAATCCAGGATCATTCGAACATCACCATTAGGCTTCGGTCTCGAGAAAATGTTTGAAATAAACTGTCCTGAACAGTGTGTCACTCTTTGTATAATTCCTTTCTCAAAGAATTTATGTACCTGTTTAGTTAGTGCTTCTCGTTCAACTGGTTGAATGTTATATGGAAAAGGTATTATACTTTGTACAGGAATTTGTGTGAAGGGAATGTGAACACCCCTAACTATTTTTAAAATTTCTTGGTCACTAGTAATTTTGTGCCACTCAGAAATATGATTACTAATATTACCAGCCACAAAGTTGCTTACAGTTTGTGTGTTTTTAGAGGCTGCAGGGACTTGTAAAGTTTGTGTTTGGACCTCTACTTGGACCCGCCCCTGGGGAAAGGTCTCGACGAGGTGACCCCTCGGCCTATTGGCCGTGCGGTGTTGTCGGTCCAGCCTGGGCGAGCGCCCCGGCCCCGAAACCCTTGACCAAAGTTTGAACTCGGTCTGGTTCCTCTGGTGAACCGTCGTGGACAAAAATCCCCTCGTGACTTTTTGAAACGAGGAACTTCCTGTTTCTTCTTGCCATCCATGTTTTTGCCACTCTTGGCTGCAGTCTCTACCTCTTTATAGAGGTATTGTAGTTGACCGCCAAACATCTTGGTGTTATCTAAGGGTTTCCCTTTAATCGGCTCTGGAGCAAGATAAAGCGTAAACTCCTTCCCCTCATTATCGGTAACCTTCTTAGAGCGAGCCACTTCCTTGCCAGCATCTGTGCAAACTGACTTAAAGACATTTTCATTACTTTCTATACGACAGGTAATTACCTGCCGCCGCTAACACTGCAATGCCTTTGTCCATTGTCTTAGCCAAAGACGAGAACTTATTTTCACTCTGCATCCTATTAGCCACAGGAACAATAGCTGTTAGGGTAGCCAACACTGCCTTATGCACTGTGTGCAACACATCCTCAAACTTCTTACGGTCATCCGTCATATTGACATCCCGATCCATTTCTTTAATGATGGAGTTGGGAACACCCTTTATGCCTGTTAACTCATCTCCTAACTTGGAGATAACCTCCGCCGGTTTAAACGTGCGGAAATGACCATTCACGGTCTCGCGCATAAGCGTAGTGGTTTTAACCCGCTTAGCCTTTGGCTTCTCCACCTTCTTAGCCACTTTAGTGCCAATGTCCGCATAGACACCTTCATATATGGTGTCTGAGTCTGATTCCGTAGAAGTAGACTCAGTGGACGAATCAGAAGAAGAATATTTCCTCTTCCTCTTCTTCTTTTTGGACTTAGTCTTCCGCTTTTTGCGAAAACCAGTCTCTGCCCGCTCCTTGGTGAATTCATCACCCGAAGAAATCACCTGTTTCTTCTTCTTCCTCCGTTTAGGAGAAGGAGGAGGAGGAGCCTTAAGCTCCACCGCTGAGTCTGTGTCCAAGAAATCCTCATACAAATCCTCTTGGACACTCGGCCTACGCCGCTTCCGAGACACGGGCGATTTGGAAGTCAAGATGTGGCTTTCCAACCGTGCAAAGCGAGCCTCCCAATCTGGAGGCGCAGGCACATCAGGCACTGCGTCCTCGTCCGGGTCGGAGAGGATATGCGCCCGGGGCTGTGTCGACGGCACTGCCGACAACACAGGTGAGGAGTCGTACTCCTCGTCCACTCCACTCGGAACACGCCCCTCGGCTGCTGCTGCAGCCACGCTTACTCCGCTTCGTGGCCATCAGGAACTGTAAACAAAGATTTTGGTCAGTCCTGGTATATATATTTGTCACAATTTGGTTGTTTCAAACTCAATTGGACATCTGGTGGTGTTAGAGAACGTGTTTTATACCGTTATAACACAGGCGTAACAAGCTAAATTTGTGCGTGGATTGTGGGTCAAACCCAAATCTTTACGCGGGGTCGGGACCAGTGTATCGGCCCGCCCATCCCTCTGTTCCGCACACTTCTCCCACCTGTGACTACTACGTCAACAAGTTGGAGAAAATGCTACGAAACTCGGAGAAACGCCTGAAAATTTTTTGTCTAGGGGAGTCTATAAAAGAAACCCAGGAGCATCTCCAACATTACTCTCTATTAGAGTACGAGAGAATTTCCACATGAGATAGGGCGAAACCCACATCTCTACCCATAGTCACACGGTGACCCGGGTGTTGACAGAACCGCTAATGACCGGTTTGGTTCCTTCGAGAAACCCACTCGAGTGTTCTATCCTTGGTTGTTTATAACCAAATAACTCGTCCAAATTGGACCAACGAAAGTCTAAACTTTCCATATTGATGCTCTAATGCATCATAATTAAGCTAACCACAGTTTTTATTATACTTACTGCGTATTTGCTTGTATGTAGACTAATTTTGCCGGAGCAACCCAACGACACGTTATCCAGTCGTGAGTTGTATATGCTAATTGCTGGTACCGGACGTGCTTACCTCTCCCTAGCCTGAGGCTAGCCTGAGGCTGTTTACCGAGGTAAAATATATATATACATTGTATTTGAACCTACAGCTGGAGATAGAAAAGCAATCATCACAATCATCACAGTCAACAAACAGAAGATGTGCCATCCATTCCGTGATGTATGCATGTCGTACCTCTAGTGGCCCGTCAGTGCCTGGGTAGATGGAATGGTTCGCCGCCTTCCACCGAGCTCCGAGCACATCTCGTAGTCCGCCTCGGTTTGTCCCAGGTCTGGTTCCCAGAATTCCCACCGCTTGCGTCGGAAGTAGTGTCCGCTGTCGCGAGAAACAGGCGACCGGTGTAAAGTACAGAGCCGCTTTGATGTATAGCTTTGATTAATAGTGAACCCTTTGATTGAATTCTAGACTGGACGGGATGACCGAGTGGTTAGTCGGTTGGTTGTTGGAGTTTTACATCCTGGCAACATCTAAAGTCATATCAGGACGGCTACCAACTTGTGACAGTCTGCACTCATAGTGACTTTATAGTGTTGTCCCACTGAGAGACCCGGCTGCCAGCACCATGACCTGATATCCCACTCAGTCACATTAGCTTGACACTGAGCCAACCAGTTATTGCCCTATCCTAATAATGCTAAGTGCCTGGTTAGGAAGCGACAAGTAGCACATATTTAAGTCCGACCAGGGTTCGAACCCATGGCTTCGAATTGCACAATCTACCAAAACGGGAGACGGACGCTCAACTCATTCGGCCATCCCGTCTTGTCCCGAGTGGTTAGAGTGCTTGCCTGTCGCGTGGTAGACCCTGTTATGGATCAATTCCCGACCAAGTCAACCCAAAGAAAGACCCCCCCCCCCCCCCCAAACACATAGTTGTGCTACCTTCCAACACTAATGCTCGCCACTAATGACATAAGACAAAAACTGTGGCAGGCCAATGTGACTGAGTATAATGAGATAATGCTTACGGAATGGTATCCAGTAGGGCAGCACTATGAAGCGAGTGACACAAATGACTCCCCATCGAAATTAGACTCCAAATATTTCTCGAACTGGCCCCCCCCCCCCAACCACTTTTCTCTTCGGAAGGTCACATTGGATGACTAAGTCTACGTGATTAAGGTGACCATTCATTAAACATATTGGCACACCAACATGGGTAATTTCCGAACGAGGCAGTGCCTCCTGTAGGCCTGCTGCAGATGAGTTCACTAAGTTACTCTGCTGCCAGTCTGCCCAGTGAGTAGGAACTGATCTGTCTAGCATTATTAAGCTGAGACAGTACTCCATGGCTTACAATTGGTACTTCTTCTATTCACTGAGGATTTTCACAACCTGATTGACAGCCTTCTTCAACATCTACAACAAAGGCGATTTCTCTTAATGCCAGCGAAAATTAATTGTGTTGTTGTTGTACATTGATTGATTAAGCAGGGGAAATTTCAATCGCGGACGATTGGTCTTGCTCATTCCACTGCTCCTTGCCCTATCCTAAGAATGCAGAGTGCCAGGCTAGGAAGCGACAAGTAGTCATTGGTTTGAATCGACCAGGGTTCGAACCCACGACCCCACGATCTACCAACACGGAAGATGGATGCTCTAACTCATTCGGCCATCCCGTCTGGGATCAATTTGAAGTCACTTAGATGATATTACCTATGGTACCAATTTAATTGCTATATTGCAAATCGATAACTTAGGTAAAAGTTGTATTTTAGTTGGTCTAACACATCTTCATGTGTATGAACAGAGGGTAGTCTCCATTATTATTTTTCAGGAATAAGACATCATTGAAGTAAAGCTCAGTCATTTTCTCTGCTTCTTTGCTGAATAGTTGGTAACCTCAGGGCCGTAGCTAATGGGGTGTGCAACGAGTTAAATTGGCCCTTCCCCCACAAATAAACCCAGTATTCAACTTCCCTTAAATGGCTGGAAATACTATTTCAGGGTCTCTAGATTTCAAAATGTCCGTGTGGGGATGGGGTGGCCTTGTGCGTTGCGCCTTTGGCCCTCATTCATTCCAAGAACTTAGCTGACCCACCATAGCAAATCTTACACCAAAAACAGAAATTCCTACCTACAGCCCTGCACCTCCACTACTAGAGTTGGGCCCTTACAGACGCTAACAGGGTACATGGTTCTAGGGTCATCATGAATATTTTTTTGCACAGATTGGCTCACTTCGTTTGCGAAACCCAAAGCTAGATCAATCGAACATGATAATATAATAAATATAACACATACATAGCTTACAGTATGACAAGCCGATTAGCTCGCTGCAATAACATCCAAAAATTACCCCACCCCCACACACAAAAAATACACACAAAAAAAACAATAACAAAAAACCCCTCACAAAAACATTAAAGACATAATTTTTGTTTTAGCCACAAAAAAACCCACCACCAATAACAAACAACCTGAAAGTAACACATAGTGACATAATTCCATAATATCTTAGTCTTTGACCATGTTTAGCCAATGTCCGCATGTACCCATTCACTCATGTCCTTTGGGTTTATTGTCTGGCTATGACATAATGTGAACTTTGAAATAAACAATGAACGTATTTTCTGAAAATAAATCTTAATGCTAACATGCACATAGTTTTAGTGTGTCATTACAGCTGGCAGCTGTCTAACCTTTAGAGGTCTAGCCTGTCCGCGGTCCAATCACTCGACCTGACCTAGTTCGATTAGCGGCATTGTTTACATCTCTCTGACTTGTCAGCATGTTCTTTGCCTGCCCAACTGGTTCGGGTTGAATGGCCTCCGGTGCCCTTATGATTTGTACTCTGTTTCTATCCAACATGTTACCCGACTCATTCAGAATTTGGTATTCTCTTCCTGACATTCCTGTATGTCCCAAAATCACCCCTTTTTTCCATTCCCCCACATGGTTTTTGTATTTGGCTATGAACCCATAATGTTGTGCAAATTCTTTGTCTCTTAAACCTTGGACCGTTGTCCGAAATTACCTGGCTTGGGATACCATGCCTTGCGAAGTTATCCTTCATACCTTTGATCACCATGGCGGATGACGTATCCTTCAACAAAGTGACTTCCGGGCATTTAGGGTAATAATCTAGCATTATTATGTAGTTCTCATGATTTATTTCGAATAGATCTAGACCTATCTTTTCGTAAGGTTGACATGTTATTGGGTGACTTATAAGCGGTTCGCAATGTAAACTTTCCCGATCATTTTTGCATGTGTCACAGCGACTGACTTTTTCCTCAATTTGTTTATTGATATTGGGTCATAACTTGCAGTCACATGCTAGCTGCTTAATTTAGTGATACCTGAGTGCGTCTCATGCAATGCTTCAATCATTTCACCACAGAGCTTTGGAGGTACTATGACATGATTGCCCTTCATTACCAAGTTGTTTTCTACTGTGAGTTTGTCTTTGTATGAAATGTACTGTCGTAGACATGGCAGTGTTTGTTCACGTGTAGTGTCCCAGCCATTTTTGATATGTGTTATTAACATGGACATGGATATATCATCTTCATACTCTTTGATGATTTTACAGACTGGATGATTGCATGTCCACTACAGCGACGCTGAGTGTGTCGTCAAATACGTCATCATGAACTAATTCAGCACTTTGTACTCTGGACAGCGTGTCTGCAAAGAACATTAAGGACCCCTTAACATGGCATAGCTGTATGTTGTAATTTTGCAATCACATTCGCATTCTTTGCATTCATGCTGACAGCTTGTGTATCGGCTTCCGCATGACGGCCACTAAATGTTTGTGATCGGTTTGAATTTGAACTTCTTTGCCGAAGATATAGTCATGAAACCTCTGGCAGCCAAAACATATTGCGAGCCTACTTGAATGACAATTGGCTTGTCTACATCAAAATATGACAATACAGGAGCAGTTCTCGATTTTTCTTTGAGTTTGTCATATGCGACTTGCTGTTTGTTTTGCCAGTGCCACATGACATCTTTACCAAGGAGCGTGCGTAGTGGTTTTGTGATCTCGGACATGTTTGGTATAAACTTCTGAACATAGCCGACCATGCCCAGGAACCCCTGCATGCCTTGCTTGTCACACGGCTCTGGCATGTCTACAATCGCCTGTATTCTGTCTGGATCTGGTCTTACGCCTTGTTGGGTAAGTTGATGACCTACATATTTCATTGTTCTTTTGCATATCAAAGATTTTTAATCGTTTAATTTGAGATTTACCAACCTGGCTCGGTCAAGCACTGATTTCAGTCTGTTGTTGTGTTCTTCAAAGGTTGACCCATAAACCAGAATGTCATCTGTCACTGTACCTATCCCTGATATATATCACCCATGATATGGTGCATTTCCTGAATGAAAATGTCACCAGCTGTTTTGATGCCAAATGGTAGACGGGTGTACCTGTACTGGCCCCATGGAGTATTAAACATGTACAACAGTGAACTTTCGTAGTCTAGTCCAATACCCTGTCATGGCGTCTAAAACTGAGAAATATTGCGCATTCACCATTTTGGCGATAATTTTGTCAACAGCTTTAGTTGGGAATGGTCCTCTTTTGATGGCTTTGTTCAATTTTGTTGGATCCAGACCAATTCTTATTTTTTTAGGTTTTTTAACAATGGTTATGGAATTTACCCATTCAGTTGGCTCCTTTTGTCTGACAATAACACCCATTTTTACCATGCATTTTAGTTTGTCATGCACCTTATTTTGTATTGTATACGGAATCCTCCTCAGTGGGTCGACAACAGGTTGCACGGCTTTGTCAATATGAATGACAGCATTCGATTTTATCAGGCCTAAACCATGGAAAACATCTTTAATTTGCTTACCAGATCATCAGCTTGCATGCTGTGGACGTTGTTCGGGGTGGAAATGTTTGTCGGCATGCTGGAGTTCACCTCATCAACCTGTGCCAACAGGTTCAACATAACACAAGCCTGTTTACCCAAAATAGGTTGGCAGTCCCGCACCACTTGGAATACAAAGTCTCTGCCGTCGATCTCAACCGAAGCCTCGCCATCGGGAGTGATCCGATGTCCCGAGAATGTCACAAGTGAACACCTGGTGTTTGTCAGTCGCACCAATGCGATCCTGTCGAAGACGTTCCTCAGAAGAAAGTTTGCCTCCGAGCCTGTGTCAAGCTTGAACTTGACTGGATGACCGTTCACTCGGACGGTCGCATACCAGAGCTTGGTGTCTTGTCCGGTGTTGCGCTCGATAACACTGACAACACATTTACTTCCGCTGGATCTGGGTCTTGTTCGACGTTGTGAGGGTCGGGTTCTTCCATGGTCAACTTATCGACCCTGCCAAGTTTTCTCCGGCAAACCTTCCCGAAGTGCCCGACCTTCTTGCAGGCAACACAAATCTTGCCCGTCGCCAGACAAAATCCATGTCGGTGTTTGTAACCACATGTAAAGAGTAGGTCTCCATGAAGTAAAGTTGAATCCTTCCTCCAACTAATAGATTTACCACCTGTTGTGGTCACCAGTATGTAAAGTCTATGGCTCGAATCTGTGGTTGTGTAGGCAGGCTATAATGAAATCAATACAGACAAAGAGAAAGAAAGAGTATAAAGTGTGAAAGAAGAGAGAGAGTCAAGCCCTCTGGTTTATTATTTATATGGTACATGGATTCAGTGTAGAGTATCACCCCACCCTATTCCCCCAATGGGAAACAAGCATTCTTAGCTCTACCAATAGGGATCCAGCATTCCAGGTCCACATGGTTACCAGTGGTCTGCCCATCACCACCAAGCTGTGTGGCCCCCCCTGGCCACCACCTGCCTTGAGCCTGAGTGTGGTGATCCTACCTAGCAGAGGGGGGAGGGGGTAGGCTCTGAGTGCCCCTTACACACAGCCCTGCCAGTACCACTATGTCTATTTCCATCTCACTGAGGCACCACCAGCACCTACATATACACATACATGTACCTGGTCACGTATACCCAATCAGTAATAGATCATTTGCATTCCCCCACCAATGCATTAAATTGGAATATTTTACACACAGTTTTGACATTGAATCTTGAATTTGCTTGCACCGGTGGTGTTTCCGACCTTCCAAGATGGTGATTTCCAAGATGGCAGCCCAGCCGGGTGAACCACCAGTGCACCAGTATGCACATTTACATATCTGTTGAGTCCATCGATTTCTTTGACCTCCATGTCCGATTTTTTTTCTTCCAACTGGTCAGCACTAAATTCACTGAGTTCGCACATATTAATGCACTTTTCGTCTTAGATCGGCTGTTTGAAGCATCTTGTTTCTCAACGTCATGTTCTTGACACCAGCAACCAAATGATCGTGCAACAGCGATTCTTCAATCGGTCCATATTCACAATCTTTCACTCTGTCCCTGAGGGCCGTGATATATGTGGACATATTTTCGCTAGCTTGATTATGTGAATTGAAACAGTAACGTATTATTATTAAGTTTGATTTACCAGTACAGTATGCTTGAAATGCCTCCATTAATGGCCCGATCTTGTCCTGCTCAGCAAGCATGATGGCCATCTTGGCAAAAACTTTCTGGGCTTCTTCACCCACAACTTGAAGGAAGATACAGCATTGCACTCAATCTGTTTTCATAACGACTCCTGAAGCCATGTCATAAATATTATATGCTCTGATCCATGTTTTCCAGTTTGATCGTGTGTTGTTGCAGAGGATGAGCTGACCTGGTGGTCTGAGGCCCGGCAGTGTGTTTGCAGGCAGCATTGTACTTATCTGACACCATGTGAAAGTATGATGTCTGAACACTTTGACTTCTGGATACTGAATGCTTTATTCGCCGTCCAGGGACCTGAACCGCCGGCACCCTGTGCCTCTGACGTCATCTCATTTACATATTCCTTTGTTCTCTGCTTGTGCCTGGATGTCTTTTACACAACCAGGACCTGCAATATCTGCATACTGAGGTATGCAGGTATTGCAGGTAGAGCAATACCTCAGGGAGTTTGACTCACCAATACCTCAGGGACTTTGACGCCCCTGCCTTGCAGAGTTGTAAACCACTGCCTTGTGGTACAGGTTCTTGACAGAACCGAAGGCTAAGGGAGCAAACCCTAAACAGAAAACCATGTCACAGTGGCAGCATTAAGGGTGGTTGATGTATGGAAATCCCAACAGCTCCCGACCAGCCACTGCAGGGACAAATAGTTTTGCGCCTGTCTTGACATGTTCTTGCCAGTGTGAAACCTCTATTTGCTCCCCGAGAGAGTGCCGCTGGTAACTTGCAAAAGCCAGCAACACTTCAACACTTTTGCAGGCAGCTTTCATGAAATGTACAACCACACAAATTTAGAGCGGCAGTCAAGAAATGAAAGCAGTCTTTGTCGCATCACGTCCGACAGCATGATGATGATGATGACAACCAGTACTCACCTGACCGGTAATCCCATCCGTGACGATCCAGGCCCAGCCAGCGTCTAGCATGCCCATGGCCTGAGCCTGTAGGAGTACCATGTTGCCGAATGCTGAGAGGCAGTTCAGAACCACGACACGCACACCTGCAGGGGTGGTCGAGCAGGAGGGGTGGGTGATGAGGGCGTTAACATCACTGATACACAGGCACAGGGGAGGGTGGGTGCGGTATGGAGGACTCAGACTGCATATGCAGGGTCCGTATATATACATGTGAAGATATGGAATTCAAAGCTATTTCAAGGCATTTCAAGGCTGTTTTTGATAGGAATTCCAAGAGTATTTTCATTTGGATTTAGTCCGAAATCACCATTCAGAACGGCGATTTCGGAATAATTTAGATCAGTGGGGACAGCTTAATGGAATTCAAGGCTTTTCAAGACTAATTACCCCAAATAGGTTCAATTCAATGATTTTCAATGCCTTGAAATGGGGCAAATGAAGTTCAAGACTTTTCAAGACTTTCAAGACTAACCCGTACGGACCCTTCATATGCTATACATGATGTGATGTAAGGGAAGGTATGTTGTGTCCCGGATATAGACAGTACGGATATACATAGTGTATGTTGTATGCGGAACATTGGCAGCACCAATATACATGACACAGGGGAGGTATTTAGTATGGGAACATTAACAGCACTGACATACATGTCATAATTCCCGAGAATTAAATTGTGTCAGTGATTGTCAGTGTTGAAGACTCATACAAAGTGAGTGTGAAGTTTACCACGAAACATGATGTAGCAGTGACTTTGAGTGTAGTGATATATGCATAATGACTTTGCAAGAGAAAGTAAACAGATTTCCTACAGACATGGAAAGAGGAAGGTGAAAAGGGAAAGGGGACAGAGAAAGGGGGGGGGGGGGAAGAGGCGAAAGGACAAAGGGAAAAGGGAACAGGAAAGGGGACTGGGGAAAGATCACTTTAGGCTACGCATTTTGTGCAAGAGATAATTTGCATGGCGCACTTAATTCATGAGTAGGAAGTTAACAAGGAAGGCATTCATGCTGATTTTCCCATACCTATCAGGGGCGTAGCTTCCATATATGCAGGTATGCAGCTGCGTACCACCTAAGATTATGCATATTTTTTATTTTAAAATATATGATGTTTTATAGTGCGTTATTCCATCGCGTTTTATTCCAATAGAGTTTTTATTCCATCTCCGTTCCACCTGAAAATCCCAAACTAGACCTAGGGCAAACGCTAATTGATCTAACAAACAACAGGCCCACCGCTTTCGTCTTAATCCCCCCCCCCCCCCAGTGATTTATGGTGTGTATAAAACCCCACCGTCTCGCCTCATTCTTCAGTTGCAAGCCAAACACGCGTTGAGAAACGAGGGCGTGTGGCGAGCAATAGGCGCGTTACCATGGCAACCTACCTGTGCGCCGGATGACCTCCAGCTGGCGGGTGACGTTCAGGGCGCGGTGATAGGATGTAACCTGGAAGTACTGGACGCTAAGGACTCGCCACTTCCGGCGCAAGGACATAGACCGGAATGCCAGCAGTCCGTTTACACCTGTAGGATGCGAGGGAAGGGGACGTCAGATGATCGGTGATGCAAAGACTTTTTTCTTCTTGATGAACAAGAGTGTTATAATATATATATAAACATCTATATATATATATATATATACATCTATATATATATGGGTCATTCTCTGAAATTGGGCACTACATATTTGGTTTCCACGTTACGATGGTGATAATTAATTAAAAATTTGTTTTTATAGCAACTCAAATTGTTGACTCTGTGTTAAATATGTTAGCAATACTACTCGTATTTTATCTATCCTACATGTATCAAAAGTATGCTTGTACGCTTATGTGCTGAAGTGAAAATGTGAAAATTAAACACATTGACATCATGCATAACCTCGTTTGCTTAACTGTAATCAATAAAAAAAATCTTGGTTTAAGTTGTTGTGTGTGCCAAAATGGTGTTTGAGATGTGTGTTTGATGTACATGTTACATGAGTGATATTAACATATTGCTCAATTTGTATAAGATCAAATTCAAAAAGTGAAGTAGCCTTTTTTCAACTCTGACACATGCACATGTAAACCTTCATATGACCATAAATTCTTCTATTGTTTAGGTGTTTTCTGATATTATTTGGAAGGTTTTCACTTTCAGTTTTCACGTTACACTTTAGTGGCCAGCCTCAGAGCATGACCCAGATATTAAGGAGTTTGAAACAGGCGAATTGTTTCCACTTATTCTTCATTTAATGCGAGTCAATGTGGTAGGCATGCTTCAGAACTGAGTGTGGTGGGGGGTAAACTCTGGATGCAACAACGCTACAGTTGACCAAGACAATCAAAATGAATTCTGAAGCCATTATTTGCATAATCCCAAATCCACTATTAGCGGCAATAGCAAGTCATACCCATTGTATTAATGTTTGCTCACAGGTATGGTAAGCGAAACAATGGTATAGTGTAAAGCGAAATGACTATCCTCCAGTCTATCTGTACAAAGTAAGGTCCCCCATAATTGCTACCGGCTATTGTCTACATTGTTCGTACCATCTCATTTAAAAATAGTTCATATGCACCATAACTGCTAAGGTCAGAAGACCAGCACCTCAGTACTGAAAAAAGAGGTTATTCAAAATGTCTTTAAATGTTTGATTCAATTTATGCCCACTATTTCGGTTTGCACACCAAGGTCAATTTGGCATGTTTTACTTCGGATAACTCCCAAAGTTAACCTTTTACAAAATAAAAGATACTTGAAATTAAAGTAATTTATAAACATCAACCTAATAGAATATAATATGGCAGAAAATGAGAAGCATCAAATTACCCTACATTAAATTCTAAGTTGTAGATTCACTGCGGCTGTAGATATGTCAGGTAAACAATATACAATATCTAAGTAAACTTAAGATTCAAAATCCCAGGAGAAACCAGCGAGTGAGGAAACACGTTTTCCTTGATAGAGCAACAAACACATAGAATAGGCTTCCACCCGAAACAGTTGAAGCTCCATCACTAAATGCATTGAAAAACAGACTCGATAAAATTTTGAGTCAGTATCAGTATAGTCAGTCCTTGCCACATGACCACTATAATTATGACAGGCCATATAGACAGGCTGAATCTGTTAACAGGCTATTAAGCCTAAATATATAAACAGAAGAGGATAAGTATAATACCGTAGTTGTTATCTGATGCAAGGATGGCAAAGTTCACCCAGTTGAAGGCGTCCACCAGGTCAACCAGCGCTGCACTCTGCTGGGAGTCCGGCGGAACCATGCGCAGAAGATATGGGTACTTGGCTTTGTTTCCTTTCGAAATAACAAACATGCATATAACACAGTGGACTACTTAAGCCAATCGATCCAATTGCTACCAATGGGGCCCTGCATAGAATGGGGCCCTGCGCTAGGGTAATCTACTCTAGGCTTGGAAATCATTTCTCTAAAACAGACCTTAGCTGTGAACCTGTGGGCCCCAGCTAAAAATGTAAATATTGAGTGCCGCAGCTCCTATGGCTGGCCCTACTTGACACTTGAGGTAAATATTATCCCGAACTCTCAGATCAGTAATGAGTTCGTGTGAAATAAATAGCAGAAACTCAAAACCACCTAGTTATGCAACTTTAACCTTCTTAATTGAATTATTCCCACGTTATCACGGAAGAGCAGGTGAGAAACACAGTAAGAACAATAAATTCGGGTAATACAGTGTGTCTGTTTCCCTGCATTGTCTAGGGAAGAACCATACTGCTGACATTTAGTCCATGTGACAGAATTAATTTTATTACCAATTTGGTGAACAGTTCCTACTATGATTTTTGGTTAGCCTGATATCTGAAGTGTCCAAAATCAGTTGATGGACGTCCAGGTCACTTTGCCAAATGCCTTTTTGGTGGCCATCTTTAAAGATGGCCACCATTATTTCATCGAAATGGAGAGAATCAAGAAAACTTGCATAACTTCTCACCAGAATGACCTATCAACATTCACAATGGCTTAAAATATTCCTAATAACATTCTGCATCTGGCAATATATGATTATTCATATTTGGTTATTATTATCTGTTAAAATTTTTTAGATTTCTATTTTTAAAAAGTCACATTTTTCACGTTATATGTTAATAGGTTGTCCGCCAATTCATGCCAGGATTCATATTGGTCACATTATATGTTGGATCATATAGGTGTTGTATACCTATTCCATTATGTACTATCATGAATCCATACTTTGATGTACACTGGCAGGCATGGGCACCAGGAGGTACAAGATGGCTGAAGAATAAACACTACACAGTCTCCCTCACAATCCAACATAACTCAACTTAACATGGTGACAGCTGGGTGGAACCTGCCCTTGCAATGAGCTCTGTCAACAGGAAGTCAACAACAACAACAATGGTATTGTGTTGATCTGTCAATGGACAACTGTGAGCTCTGGAATGAGAGTATTGTTGAGATGTGTGAGTGATAATAGGGAACCATGCTGCCTGCTGTGCACTCTGAACTCTGGATGCAAGGTTCACCTCTGCCAGAATTAATGGGCATTGACAACTTTGGCTGTAACTAAGTCAAAAATGGTCCGATCTGGATGCTGTCAAGTGCATTCTGTGCAGGACAGAGCCCATTAATATGTGTGCTGTGTCTGATGAAGATGGAAAGTGAAGAAATGCCATGCAGAATTTGAAATTGGTTCAGTAAGTAAGGCCTACCACAGATCTCGATCAACTGCAAGTGTAAAAACATGCTGTTTTCCCTCTTTGGAGTGAAAGTGTAGTGTCCTGACAATATTGCCAATTTTCTGACTACCACCAACTTGTTATCCTTGTGCATAGTTGTGTTAATCCTTGTGTGCTGAGTCCTAGACACCAAACATGGCTACTAATTTGGGAGTTCCGTTACCACAACTGAACTGGGACCTCAGGGATCAAACTTATGCATTCAGTGAATGGAAGAGCTTCCTTAACAGCTACTTTGTGATCAGTGATGTAGAAAATGAAAAGAAATGACACTACATCTTGCTGTCAGCTGGTACCAAAGGTCATGAACTCTGGAATTCATGGGGTCTGAGTGATGAAACAAAGAGAGACCCAGCCAAGGTATTTGAACAGTTTGAAAAACATTTGGTGGGAACCCTTAACAAATGGGTTATGCGACTTGAACTGGCTAGTTTGGTCCAAAAAGAAGGTGAAGCTGTTGATGATTTTATTTGTCGTCTCAAACTAAGGCGAATATGTGCACTTTCTCAAATGAGGAGATGAAAAATGAGCAGATAACGTTTCAGTTGATCAAAGGTATTTTCTGGCCTGAAGCACGGAAGAAGTTGATTGAGAAGGGAAACACACTGAAACTAGAGGATGCAATTAAATGTGCTGACTGTTACCAGGCAACACTTCAAAATACTAACAGTTTTGCTGGTACCACTAGTGCCTCAATCAACACATTCGAGTACCACAACACTTGTCGTTTCTGTGGAACATCGCATCCGCCGAGGAAATGCCCAGCATATGGCAAGAAGTGTAACAATTGCCAAAAGATGAACCATTTTGGTAAAGTGTGCCGTCAGAAATGCGATCAGAGCACCAGAGCTGGGAAGAAGGACTCTGGTGGTGCCAAGACCAAGCATCGGCAATCCCGTTCCAAGAGCAGACATAGGGATAATCATAGGACTGTACATGACTTTGACTGTAATAGAAGTCCCCCAAATGATGACGCTCTTGACTGTGGGGAGGTGACAATCCAGGTATGTGACTTTGATGCAATGGAGAGACAGTCAATCTTTGCTAAATTGAATGTAAAGCCTCCTGATGTAAAGTGCAAAGTGACTCTCAAGGTCAAAGCATAGTGTTTCTATGGTTTGATCTGGTCCAAGGATGGTATGAAAGACATCCTCAGTGTATGTTACAGCGTAGCTCTGTCAAACTTACTGCTGTAAATGCCACAGACATTGAACAATTAGGTACAATGGTTATGCAGATCCAATTTGAAGACTCCAAATGGATCACTGCCAGATTCTATGTGTGTGACACTAAAGGGCCAGCCATTTTGTCATGTGGGGCCTCTGAAAGGTTGAAACTTATAAGTGTTTCACAGAGCAAAAATATCAGTGTTGTTCATGAAAATAAATTGCAGTCCCACACCACTGTCCCTAGCAGTAGACCAAACAAACATGAGGTCAAGCCCGAGATTTCTGACAGGAGTGCCCTGCGACAAGCTTATCCTGAGTGTTTTGAAGGCATTGGTCGAATGCCCAAACCATACCATATTGAGTTAAAAGATGATGCTACCCCAGTTATTTCTGCTCCACGTAAATATCCCATTCAGCTGAGACAGGAAATTTGTGACAAAATTGAAGAAATGGTGAAACTTGGTGTTGTAGAAAAATGTTCTGATGAAACTGCTTGCGATTGGGTCAGCTCCTTAGCATTTTCCCGTAAAGCATCTGGTGAGCTTAGGGTGTGTTTAGATCCTAAAAATCTCAACCAAGCAATTAGGCGTACACATCATAAGACACCTACACTAGAGGAAATCAGTCACAACTTCTCTGGCTCAACTGTGTTTTCTAAACTTGATGCTAAGCATGGGTATTGGAGCATTGTTTTAGATGATGAAAGCAGCATGCTATGCACATTCAACAGCCCTGCTGGTAAATACAGATTCCGTCGTTTACCATTTGGCTTGTGTGTTTCTCAAGACATTTTTCAGAAATACATGGATGAGATCATTGAGAAAGCAGGTGTCGGTGTGGATGGCATTGCTGATGACATCGTTGTACATGGTAAAGATGAGTCGAAACATGATGAAGCTCTACTACGATTAATGAAAGTATCCAAAGAGTATGGTCTAGTATTTCACTTTGAAAAGTGTGAAATCAAAAAGATGATTGAATTCTATGGTTTGATCTGGTCCAAGGATGGTATGAAGCCTGATGTAAAGAAATGTGATGACATTCGAAACCGTCCTGCTCCCCAGAATAGGCAGGAGCTCCAAAGCTTTCTTGGTCTCATACAGTATTTAGGGCCCTTCATACCACACTTGTCGACCAAGACCAGTGTATTACGCTTATTGTTGAAATCAGATGCTGATTGGAGTTGGGATGTAGAACATAATGCTGCTTTTGAGTCACTAAAACAGGCTATTCATGAAGACATGCAGTTGCGATATTTTGATCCTAACCTAGCATTTGAACTAGAGGTTGATGCGTCTATCCTTGGATTAGGTGCTGCTCTCATTCAGAATGGGAAGCCTGTTGCATTCGCTTCCAAAGCACTTACTCCAGCTGAGACCAGGTATGCAAACATAGAGAGAGAGTTGCTAGCTGTTGTATATGGACTAGAAAAGTTCCATACGTATATTTTTGGTCGCTCGCTGATTGTTTTTAGTGATCATAAGCCACTAGAAAACATTAAGCTGAAGCAGCTAAGCCAAGCTCCTCCTCGGTTGCAGCGCATGCTGTTGCGCATCCAGCCGTATGATATTGACTTGAAGTACCGTCCTGGAAAGGAGATGGTCTACGCTGACTACTTGTCACGAATAACACCCTCTCCCGGACCGAGTGTAGAACTTGAACAAGCAATACACATGGTACAGATCTCAGTCAACCAGCTTGAAAAGTTGCGCTTAGGTAGTAAGCAAGATGTTGAGATATCGGCATTGGCTGAGCAGATTATTCGAGGTTGGCCACAACAGGTTAGACAAGTTCCAAAAGTTATTCGGAGCTACTGGTCTATGAGAGACTATATGTCTGTTGAAGATGGGCTTGTATATGCCGGAAATAGACTTGTTATTCCAGAGTCTTTCCGCAAGGAATATCTCGAACGCATTCATGCCAGTCACCAAGGTATCACCAAGTCCCAGTTACGAGCAAAGGAATGCCTATACTGGCCAAACATGTCATCTGACATAGAGACACTAGTAAGTGATTGTGTAATATGTCTACAAAATTCAAAGAGTACCCAAAAGGAGCCTATGCAGCCACATGACCTTCCCTCCCAACCATGGGAAGTACTGTCCAGTGACTTGTTTGAGCTGCATGGCCATACATATATTGTATTGGTTGATCATTTCAGTAAAATGCCCTTTGTACGTGGTCTTCATTCATTGACCAGTCTTGAAGTTATCAAATTTTTCAAGGACATGTTTGCCATTCATGGTGTACCAAAACGACTGTACACTGACAATGGTCCACAATATGATGCGGCATTGTTCAGAAAATTTGCCATGGTATGGGAGTTTGAACATATTACAAGCAGCCCACGATACTCGCAGAGTAATGGTGTGATTGAGAGAACAGTTGGTATTGTTAAAGCGGTCCTGAAGAAAGCCAAGCAGTCTGGGACAGATCCCCAGATGGCGCTTCTGTGCCTCAGAAGTACCCCGCTTGGACCCAGAGTCCCAAGTCCAGCTGAGTTGCTGTATGGAAGGAAGGTCTGTTCAAATCTCCCTGCCAAGGATGAAATTCGACAGTCAGTTAGTGATCATCATAATTGGTTGAGTGACAATGCAAAAAGGTCATCACAGTATTATGACCAAAATGCAGGTCCTGAGTTGCCAGGATTACTCCCTGGTATGAAAGTACTGATGCAGGAACCAGGCAAATCTTCATGGGTTCCTGGAACTGTAAAATCAGTGTGTAAGGAGCCTCGATCATACATGATCAAATCGCCTAATGGAAATGTATTACGGCGTAACCGTCGTTTCTTGAAAGAGCTTAGTGCAGAGGCTAGTAAGAAACTTGGATTTAGCCGAGAATCAACTGACCTAGAGAGCCCTTGTTCTGAAGCTGAACCCCTTCCACAAAGCCAATGTTCTGGGAATGAGCAGTCTGTGACTTGCTCGCCCACAAGACCACCCACTGAAAAGAGTGTGAGGTTTAGTGAACGTGCAAGCCTCACAGTCATTCGTAGTGACCAACCGGTCAAAGAGGTATTTAGTCGTAGACAGTCTGAAAGAACAACTAAAAAAACATCAAGACTAATTGAACAGTGCGGAGTCATGGTTAATTTTGGTTCTTAGACTTAGTCAGTAGTATGTCTGAGCATTAGACTTATTATGTTGTCAGTCACAACTTTTATATACATTCAAAGTTAATCACACTATTAGTCAACTGCAAGAGAAACTATTATCAGAATTTGTGTATTGGAGGAAATATTCAAGATTATCTTTCACTGAAGTAACTGCAATGGTAATAGCCGTCCACACATGCACATGTATAAACCTAAATATTCTCAGCATGATGAGAAATTGTATTGACATCCACATAGGTATATAACTTGTACACATCAACATGATTATTGTAACACAGGAAGATTGCTGCTTTTCATTTATAAGAAAAGGGATGTTGTATACCTATTCCATTATGTACTATCATGAATCCATACTTTGATGTACACTGGCAGGCATGGGCACCAGGAGGTACAAGATGGCTGAAGAATAAACACTACACAGTCTCCCTCACAATCCAACATAACTCAACTTAACAATAGGGGGGTTTATTAGGCATCCATAACAAGTGTTATATTAGATTTCAACTTTATTTGATTCCATAGACACATATTTAACATCATACTATGATAGCCTTTTTCACCAGTTTGGGGTAGGGGTAATACTACATCTCCAGCAATCCACGATATATCCGCTTAGCAATTGAATAACCATGTTCATTAGAGGTACACAAGCATAATAAGTTGTGTTATTATGCATTTGCCTTTGTGTTTAATTACTATGGACTTTTTCCAGTGCAAAAAGTAGCGGAATTGACCTTGACCTTTAATAAAAAATGTGCCTTAAGGCTGAAAATCAATAAACGTGATAACACATTATTGGTGCTGTTACAAATGCTCTGGACTTGTCTCTAAGCAGTTTTCAATTAACCATGCCACAATCTGGACCTACATTACAAATACTCTACTTACTCGAATGGTAGACCTATGTCTAAAGGTTGTTCATTTTGCTATGTAAACTCAGCATATATCTATATGCTCTTACTGTTGAATCTGATTTTTCAATCGTCGCCGCTGTCGCTGTCACTATCATCCATATTGGTTGATTGGTCCTCATCCTCTTCTTGCACATTAGCACAGTTCAGTAATCTGCACGCATGGGCGCAGTGGAATCCATTCGCTACACAAGGACAGTCTTTATGGCAATGTCTAGGGCATTTACAGGACATCAATTCAAGAACAACATCTGGAGTGCTCCTGTGAGCTAGCATATTGCTAGTTGTCCTTCTTCTACATTCCACCCATGTCCATCAGTTGGGCTTGGTATCTTGGGTGAGCTCTGTAGACTTCTTCTCCAGATGGCAGCTTGGTAATTAGCATGATTTGTATGCTGTCTTAATGCATCTTTGCATGGGGGGAGCTGTCCAGATGAAATATCACCTTTTCTTGATCGGAACATTTCATACCTGAGTTTGTTGACGTCTTTAATATTTGTATTCAAACTATACATGTTACAAGTGAATGCTTGTAGGGTTTGGGACATATCTTCTGTAACATGCCATTCCTGCCCAAAGGCTGTGAACAGTTCTCTGTACTCCTGGTTTTTGAAGATCAAATTGACTGCTTTGACCTTGCCCTGCCCAGCGAAGGAGCTGATGGAATCGCAACCTGTATATGCATGGGCACCAATCAATGCAGTGCATACATCCTTGCCGAGTATTGTCCCTAGCCTTGATATATCTATCAGTCTCATCGTATTCTTTTTTCCTTTTCTCAATAGGATCCTTGTACCTATTTGCAAGTGGAGGGAGAGGAGGATTACGAAGACGTCAGTGTCTTCAGAAATCACCACGACCTTGCGATAGTTTGCAGCTGCATGTTTTGTGTGGATCATCATCCTCGTATCGGCTTCTTCATGTGTGGATCTAAGCTCAACGATCTCCATCACATCATCCATTGTTATCCTGAAACATCTTTCATCCGAGGTTACCATCAGTATGGTCTTGCCAAGTTTGTCCCTCCTGCACTCTTCTTTCCAATTCTCTGCCAGGAATGCGGTGAGCTTGGCTTTGCTTTCTGTACTAGCCAAGATCCGTTTCCAGTTCTTGATTCGGTGTCCTGGTTTTATCTGGTTGAACACGTTTCCATGCCGTGAACCACGGTTTGTCCGCTCGGTGGTCTTAATTGATTGCTCTTGGTAGATGTCAAACACTACATCAATTCGCCCACAACTCCAACCATCATTGAGAACTTTCTTCAGGATTGTATCAGACAGTTCATCAAAGGTCAGATTCTCACCGTGAATCATCTGTACTATTGCCATGGCATCAACAATTGTTTCCCTGAGAACCAGGTGGTAACTCAACATTCACAATTTCTTTCTCGATATGTTTGCCTAATGTTGCTTCCCCATTGTTCCATCTGGATTTGCTAATGCCCATAGTTTCGGACCCTGGGGATATTCAAACACGTGTTTCATATCCAACTTTCTGTTTTGAGCAATCAGTAGCATGTGTCCGAAAACACGATTGTCTGCTTTCAAGATCATCTCTCTGTTTGCACCAGCCTGAACAACATTTTTTTTGTGTAAGGCACTGAATGTTTGTAAATTCAGTTTTTTTGATCGGATCATTAAATCCTGACCCTCTCTCCAACCTTTCCATGTTAATCTTGTAAGCTTCTTCACCTTTGCTGTGAGCTTTGAGCAGATCATTTGTTATTGCTGATGTTGCTGCATGACCAGTTGACAGACTCACAAGATCTGACGGTTGATTGGAGAATAGGTTTGTCCAGTTGTTTTCTAGCAAATCAACAATAGACATCACATCAGCTTCGTCCCTCTTGACCCTTGAAGCTAGAGGTCAGCATGACCAAGTCCTTGTTTACTTTGCCCAGATGTTGATACAAGGTCTCGAAGCTGTCGAATAGATTCAGATCTGTGTTCAGCTGTCAGGTAAAAACGTCCCAGTGCACTATGTTTTAGGCTAAATCCTTTGGTCCCACCAGCAGTTTGTGTGTCCTTGTTTACAGTTTCCTCTACTGTCTGGTCAATGGCAATCTTGGCAAAAGGGTTTGCTTGCCTAAGTTGAAAAGAGAACCCACCATTTAGAAAATGAGCATAGAGGTCTGGACATGTCTCTTCTAATTGTGTCATCTGCGCATAGTACAGCAGTAAGTAGTGAGAGTAATTGGTCTTGTCCATCGCAAAGCACCAAGGAATCATGTCCTTGACACTTGCTAAATGCAGGTACCAATCGCCTTCACGATCAGCTCATATCAGTCCCAGCAGTATATCTACCATGTCAAGATACATCATCCAAAATGCTGCCAAGTGCCCACTCTCATGCCGCAGAAGATCCAAGTAACAACGTAACAGATGTAGAATACTCTGGCATGACTCGTCATTTCTACTGGTTTCAAGGGTGGCCGCACAAATATCATCATGCATAGCCATCACCACATGTGACGTTTCATCTAAATGTGGCAGGTCACTCATATGATTAATTTCCAACCATTCAACGCATCCTCTCCATAAAAGTCGCATCAGTGCTTCATATGTCAGCTTGTGAAGACGAACACCTCTATTGTACTGCTTTCCATCTAGAACTTTATCAATAGACCCCTCAGATATCACCCCAGATTCGACAGCAAGGTCTCGAACTCCTGCATCACGGAATAGTTTCCCAATGATTGACAACATATTACAAATAATATGGAAGTTGCCCATCATGAGCAGGATTTTCTCGAACCTAAGTTGTTGTTTCCAAGCAACCTCTGTTGCTTTAGCATACAGAGCCTGGTCCATTACAACGGCAATCATGTCTAGGCCTAGGTGCTGCTGAATGGAGATTGAGAAAGGATCTCTTTCACAGTCAACAGTTCTGTTGCTGCTGCATTGATTGTAGGTAAGTATCCAACCTTATCAGTTTTGACTGTTACATCATCTCTGGTTTTTATGTTGAACCCAGTCCAAGAGCTGACTGTCTGGTTCACAGTGTCATGAAGTCGGGTGATCACCCATAGGACATTTATTGACACATGGAAACATGCCTCAGCTGCCACTATTTCTCTTGAAATTATCGCAAGAATTTTTGGGTCACCTTTTACAGTTGCAACAGATCTGAGTGTTGTGTCAGCACGGAGATCTTTTGCCTGAATCAGGCTTTCTTGAGTAGATGTTCCTTTTAAACACTAGTTAGTTCGTTCACAGAAGATACACATCCGATCATATACACATGTAGTTTCTGATGCCCCTTGACGTAGTGATTGTCTTGGCTGTGCAAATTCCTTTCCACTTTCACCAGCAAGTTTCTTAAGCTTGGTCAATTCCTTTTTGTGCGCGAAATTCGATCTGCATTCACGGTGATAGAACACATCTGATACGGTATTTGGATTGTCCACTTTCAAAGTCAAGATCGGATCGAAGCACCTAATCTTTTCCACTTCACATAGTGTTTGCCAAGAATTGACGTCTTTTGGTTTGACAAGTTCACATAATGGCGCATCATTCCCACATATTATACATGTGACGCGTTCAATTTTCACCTGGATAGGACATTCAGCCATGACAACATGCAGTTGGTTTTGTTGGAAATTCGATCTGGAATGATATGTTCATGAAGATAACGCGATGCTTACAATGGTGCATTATTATTTGGGCCTAAAAAATACCTCGGTTTCCGGTTGCAGCAGAAAAAAGTTGAATGTCGGTAGGTTGGCAAAAGTTTTTAAAAATTGTATTTTGTTTTGCCGACATCAAAAATAATTGAAGGTCGGCAAAAGTTTTTATTTTATTTTGTTTTGTGTTGCGACATGCAAAACAAATGAAGTTTCAGGCCGTTTAGTGCACAATATAGGTTATTTTGGGTGAGCAGTCTGTGAAGGGCCACTCTTATTAACACAACATAACAAAATAATAACGATAATGATATATGAACCATGCATTTTTGTATCTTCAAGGAACTCCTGTCAAAATAAAAATTCTGAATGTCGCGGTTCAATTTGAAGGTCGGTCGCAAATCGGAAACATGATAATATTAGTTTTATTAATAATTGATAGAATCTATTTAGTAAACTATATGAGGTGGTACAGTCCAGCTGCCCTCAAAAAGGCTCAAATGTTTTCCTGTTTTACCTTAGTAAAAAGGTCATGCGTAAAATGTGTTTGAGTGTCAGCAGGGACTGACACCCAATACATTCAGGAGGAGGTTCCCCCTTGAGCAGAAAAGCATGTGTAAGCCACAAGTGGCCAATACGGCAGCGGCTAAGGACCACTTGGTCCCGCCGACCTCCCACATGAGACTGTGGTGGCTTTCCCACAGATAGTTCAATTTCTTTAAGTTTATTAATGTTTTCATCCCACTCATGTTGCCATTTTGATTTTATGTGGGTGGCTATTAGTGGTTTCAGATCAGAGTGAGGGATCAGACACGGTTCAAGATCACAGTTCAGGGCCTTCTTCGCAGCCCGATCAGCTCGTTCGTTTCCTTGTATGCCGGCATTGTCATATTATTGTTCTTTATTACACCTATTCTGTGTCATACTCTGTCTTCCCCCTCCCCCCAACATGACCGGTGGCGCCGCCACCGGCACAAATCCAACCCGAGACGCTCTACTGTGTAATTCGCTCCCGAGAATTTGTTTATGGCCTACATATAAATCAACCAAACCTCGTATATGTATACGAGGCTTGGTTGATTTGTATCATACGCGTGCTAAGTAGAAGGTATTAATAGCGTCGATCCCTGTAAATGTTAATTAACAATTGCACGAGTACTTACCGAGCATCGGGTTGGTGGCTGTCGGTGAAATCTGAGGTATTTGCAGTGACATTGAAACTGGAGCCACAACCTGAGTGCCTGTGGATGTCATTGGTCCCACGTAGGCCATAACGCCTATAGACGCCTGGTAACATGCTGCAAAGTGCAATGGCAATGGTGATGATTCACACACAGGGGAAACTGAATGGGCATCGGGCACCGCGTAGCAGCTGGCCTGAATGTGGTTAAACGCCACGCACAGAATGGAAGATCATTTATTAGCATAACATGACCACTGTGAAATAAAAGTACCAATTAGAATCAATATTTAATGTTGCATGAAGCTTTCCATTAACCCATGTAACTGTGGAGTTAGGTGACACTGTGAAATGCTGGTTGCTTGATTGTTGTTGTGAAATCAGACATACCAGACCGTGAATTGATTACTAATAGTGCCCTTCAGATGTATGTGGGAGTAAATTAGGTGACACTGTCAAATGAAACATACTACACCATGAATTGATTAATAGTGCCTTTCAAATGTATGTGGGAGTAAAGCAGGCAACAGAACAAGTGTCCATGGACCACTTTATCGCCAATTTCTCAATATTGACCAACAGGACTATAGGGCAAGAAGCAGTGGAATGAGGAGGACCCATTGTCCAAAATTGAAATTTGTCTATTTAATCAATGAATGTAAAATAAGAAAAGAAAAGTAAGAAAAAAAGACACACAAGCACAATTTACTGACCTACCGACCTACACCTTCCTACATCAATATTATAATCCTTACTAATACAATCATCTATATGTTTTGTCAGCCAGCTTGCATCACGGCAAACATTGATGTACGGACACCACCAACCATGGTTTAAACTACAGGGATGAAAGTGGTCTCCGGGGAAAAAAGCGGAGATACACATACTCTCCCATAGGTTTAGCATTGTCAGGGAATCGCAGAAAATTCCTGGAAGTCGGGTTTCATATATATTGGTATACGCTGATAGTGCTGCGCGTTTGAAGCATTTATTAGTAGTATACGCTGATGGTGCTGCAGCGCATAAGCATTTATTAGTACTATACGCTAAACAACGTATTAGAATAGACTTATAGTGCTGCAGCGTTTGAACAACGTATTAGTATACACTTATAGCTACAGAGAAATCCCGGAAATCCGCGAAATCGCGGATATCTTTCATCCCTGAAACTAGCTAGATACTATCTGATCCCTTAGATATTATCATGTATCATCTAATATACCTCCATGCTCTATAAGTTAACTTGATATATAGCTTGTGAATAAAGAATACACATAGACCTGCAATATTTAACGGGTGGAATACCAGTACAATGGTACTGCGAAGAGATTATTCAGATGAAGAAATTATTTATTAAAAAAGAAAAAGGCATCCACCGACCACTTTGAATGGCGGAGAAGGCTGAGACGATCCCTGAAAGGTTGGTGACCTGTTCCAGGGTGACTCCAGGTCCCATCAGCTTCTCGTCGTTCACATACTCCACGGCAAGGCGTAGCGCAGATTCTTCCTCCGGACGGTTTAGAATGGCTCCTGAATCAGGAGAGATGCACAGGACGCTAGCAACCAGATGTAGACAACATGTTGTAACTGTGGTATAGAACCGAGAGATAGCTAATATGCTATATAAGTAGTGTTAAACTGAGACATAGACAGCACACTATAACAACTACTAACTAGTATCAGTATACAACCAAATCTAGACAACACACTATAACTGTGGTATAGAACCGAGAGATAGCTAACATGCTATACAAGTAGTGTTAAACTGAGACATAGACAGCACACTATAACAACTAGTATCAGTATACAACCAAATCTAGACAACACACTATAACTGTAGTATAGAACCGAGAGATAGCTAATATGCTATACAAGTAGTGTTAAACTGAGACATAGACAGTGTGCTATAAGTATAATAGTAGCGGTATACAACCAGATCTAGACAACACACTATGACTGTGGTATAGAACTGAGAGCTACATGCTGTATAAGTAGTGTCAAACTGAGACATAGACAGTGTGCTATAAGTATAATAGTAGCGGTATACAACCAGATCTAGACAACACACTATGACTGTGGTATAGAACTGAGAGCTACATGCTATATAAGTAGTGTCAAACTGAGACATAGACAGCGTGCTATAACAGTAGCGGTATACAACTAGATCTAGACAACATACTATAACTGTTAGGGGCGCACCCAGAGGGGTTTCCTGGTTGCCCGGAACCCCCCCCCCCCCCCCAAAAAAATGTTTTAAAAATTATATAAACGTATATCTCAGGGACGCACATGAAGGGGGGTTTCCTGGTTGCCCAGTTGTTTCTTAACAGTTATCATTTTGTTGATTGTTGATTAAATATAGCATGCATTTGTGTTTATCAATTAAATTATAGTACTTTAAGATTATGTGAAAAATTGCACAAAAATGTGGGTTGTTGCACCAGAAAAACATGTAAAATATTGCGCTAAAATGGGTGTTGTTCCACCAACCCGTGTGAAAAAAATTACCCTAAAATAGGGGTAGTTTCGATCCATATTTGGAAAATCCCCTAGCAAATTCCTGGGTGCCCCTCTGATCTGTGGTATAGAACCGAGAGATAGAAATCATGCTTTAATACTAGTGGTGTATTACCATAGGTAGACAACATGCTATAACTGTGGCATGCAATCAAGAGATAAACATCATGCTAGAACTGAAAGTTTACAGTCGAGAGATAGATAACATCAATTTTAGCTGTATTCAGCTAAGAGATAGACAGCATGATATGATAGTAGTGGTATACAACCACAAGTAGACAACATGCTATAACTGTGGCATAGAACCTAGAGATAGACATCGTGGTATAACTGAAGCTTACAACCGAGAGATAGATAACATTATATATTAGTAGTATCCATCTATAATATTAGGGGTATACAACAAGACATAGACAACGTGCAATATAGCACACGGGCCCGGCTTGCTGCAGCAGCCGGACGCGGGCTGCCCTGAAGACAGTTTGAGGCTTCAAAACAGCACAGTGCTGCATAAACAAGTCGGATGCACAACTCCTTCCGACTGTATTGCTAACAAATAAACAATGCATTGCTTCACATAATATTCACATAACTAGTTACAAAACACATCAAACCGAGAGATAGACATCATGCTATAACTGGAAGCTTGTAACCGAGAGATAGAAAACGTTGTATATTAGCTTTGGTTTCAACATAGAAAGTCTATTCCGGTCTAAAACTAACACATCACTTCTATGATACCAATGTTGATGTCCACACAGCCATAAGGACCGTTTATACTTTTAACGTTGTGTGATGGTGATACTGATAAACGGCATTAGACAGCGCAAGCCAATGCTCCCATTTATACTTCACGTCGACGCTGGACGGCGTTAGACAGGGGTATCATGGCGCAAGCGTTGACCAGAGTTCAACTATGTTGAACTTTCAAGGTCAGGGCTTCCACACGTCGCGCACTCCCCACCGTTTTGCGACGTCACACGATGTGCACCGCCGTCAAGTTGATGGTATCACACAGCGTCAAAAGTATAAACAGGCCTTTAGACAGACCCATGGCCATGTTTGAGTGGTGGTGAAGCCTATGACAGCACTACACACTGATGCATATACATACATGCATATAGGGCGGTATTTGATTTAATATGTAGAATAGTGCTTAGCACAATTTCACTGCAACCCAATTCAAAAACAATTCAATGACCTTTGGTCATCAGGAACCATGTGTTTAATGGTTCAAAGTGACTGTAAAGCGTCGGGCCTAGTGTGAAAGCCTATCTCTGAGAGTGAGACACCTTGCCAATCTCCAATCGCAGCTTCAATCCCTCAAGCGGATAGTGACACGGAAGAGACACTGGTGTAGGCTTTATTGTTTTTGTGATGGGTGTATCTATGCTGCCCATAACGGTTAAGTCTAATTCACTTAACGAGACACACAAGAGCACATCATATATAGTTTGAAAATCAGATTTATTCCATCTGAATAACAAATAAACAGCTCAGTGAGCATCCAGTAATTGGGGTCGGCGACAGGGCCTTCTTAAGCAGTAATCAGGAAAGTCTACCAAGACCGACACTTACAGTATCCTAGCAACTCAGTGTCTCAATGATCAGAACGCGAGTTGGCGTCAGGGCCTCTTAAAAGCTACTCAAAGTTATCGAAAATGCTACAAGAATCATATTGACTGATGGCAGATATCGATGACCTGGAATATATAAGGTAAACAAAACATAGTAATCATAGACAGCAACAAAAGTAGCACGGGGTCGTTATGTCAGGTCGGCAACGCTCAACCCTTCAAGTAGGGAGGGAGGCTGGAAAAATCAACACGTGTAGCTACTCCGAACTCCAGCCATGGAGTGCACAATCAGACGCGCATTCATCCCACCCCGCCCCCGGTGTCTCGTTAGCAAATTAAAGATGTTAGCGTGGCCAACATATCCAATTCACTTAACGAGACACACAAGAACACATCATATATAGTTTGAAAATCAGATTTATTCCATCTGAATAACAAATAAACAGCTCAGTGAGCATCCAGTAATCGGGGTCGGCGACAGGGCCTTCTTAAGCAGTAATCAGGAAAGTCTACCAAGACAGACACTTGCAGTATCCTAGCAACTCAGTGTATTAATGATTGGAACGCGAGTCCTCGTCAGGGTCTCTTAAAAGCTACTCAAAGTTATCGAAAATGCTACAAGAACCATATTTACTGATGGCAGATATCGATGACCTGGAATATATAAGGTAAACAAAACATAGTAATCATAGACAGTAACAAAAGTAGCACGGGTCGTTATGTCTGGTCGGCAGCGCTCAACCCAACAACCTTCCGAGCGCTGCCGGAGCCGCACTGATGTGAATAACCCTCAGGTACGCATTAACGGATTCACTGCGCCACGTCCCTGCAGACATGATACGGTCCAAAGTCAGCCCCGCCCCTTGACAGGCCTGGGCAGCACCCCTACGAAGTCCGTGTAGGGTAAACCCCGTCTCCCTCCCTAGTGCCATGAAAGAAGCCAGCCGCAATGCGCGCTTCAGAACAGGAAGAGTCAGAGGCAGACCTGAAGGAAGCAGGAAAGCCGGAGAACCAAGATACGGTTTCAGATGCTTAGCATACCTACCCCAGGCATTAACAGGACAACACACTGAATCTCGCAAGCGCGGAAGTCTGAAGACCACCGGTGGCACAGATGACGGTCTGGTTTTAGTTGACCTCAGGATCACTGTCAGAGCATTACCTTCCACTTTCACGTCTTTAAACCTAATCACATGGTTAAGTGCTTGAGGTTCTAGTGACGCAGAGACCAAGTTACACTGCCTCACAAACGTAAAGTAGCCAACAAGCAATGCTGCGACAATCACATCTGGTACGGGTGTCAGCCTGTGCATATAGCCGATCATCAACTTAATATCAGGTGACGAAATGGGGGTCGCTCTGATTATTGTATGCTTAGAGGATTTAAAGATACAGGTTTTATAGAGCTTAACTTTTGGAGCATCATACGCCCTATCACTACCTGGACCGGCCGACACCCATACCTTTACCGAGCTGAAGTAATTCATTACCGCACCCCTAGATTTCAACGGATCATTCCGGAACATCAAATAAGACAACAAATCATAAACAGATGGCTGCACAGGGTTCTTAAAGAAGAAAAAAAAGCCGCCAAAATAAGGTTGCACACGATTAATTATACCAAATGTAGTATGCACACACTGTATTCCAAAATTAAAAGAGGAATACTATATATTAAAGTTGCACAGTCCAATGATTTTGTATTCTTCCAATACTGCTTAGATAAACATATTAGGCTGACTATGATAATCTACTTTACTTTAATTCAAGTAAGTTCTATTCTAAAGGGTCAACATTGGAGACATCTGAAGTGAAAATATATTAAATCAATTGTGGCCTGCAGATCGAAACGTTGGATGTCATACTCATAGGCTTTAACAGTGACACTTTTTAAATAATATTGCTTAGCTATTCATCAATACATTTTTAATAGGTGCACTAATATCTAAGTTGAATATGTAGGAGAAAGTCTAGATAAGCGCGTTGTTTTAAAAAAGATGATCCTTTCATCGGATTACTATGCAACCTACCTGGCATCTACACTCTAAAGACACTTAGGTTATTCCCTACTGATCTGCCTCCCACAATAGTCTGCCAGCTTAGTAGATATATATATATTTTTTTTTTGTGTGTGCTAAATATAGCTTATTCATTGAATAAAGTCATTTGTCAGCGCCGTGGCACTGGTCTTCCAGCAATGTGACAATACAGTTATTTACAATATATGTGTAGTCTGATATTGTCATCAGCAGCTAGCTCAAGTCAGCTGAAATAACAATATTAATCATTCAAAGACTTACAGTTTGACAATTCACATATAAAATAGTAGTTATATTTTGTATACATACATACTTAGATACATACATGTGTATTGATTAAACCTTTACATTACGGAGTGGTTAGGTGCATAGTTTCCCTTCACAGGTTTGCATGCCTACTGTGTTGCATAACTATCATGTTGTTGGAGATGGGATTTTGAGATGGAGTGTTAGTAGAATAGTTTGTTTATTCTGTTAGATAGTGTGGTTAGCTTGTAGGGTTATGCTTAAAAGGTATTTTTGACAAAATGAAGTAGTTTTAGTAAGTATATAAAGGAAATGCATTGGCCCATGGACGAATTTGGTCAACTGACTCAAAGCTACCTGGCACTTTGCCCACGTGATCTAAGCCCTCCCGAGATACAAACAAAAAACAACTTTTGAAGAGAACTTGGCCTATCTGACATCAGGCCAATACGTGTGTTGCGAGTTCTGCTGGTCCTTCGGGAAGAACTGAAGCTGAGACCCAGCACGTCGGTTAAGGCCCTGTCACATTACGGCGTATGGCGGGAGCGTATTGAAAACCTACGTAGGTCCTGCGCGTGCCGGCGTATGATGACATTTGGTGACCTTTCGGGTGGTTTTGAGCGTAGGTGGAACCTACGAGGAGCGTACGGGAGCGTGCTGTGACATTTGTTGACAGTATGGGCCATACGCCCTCATAGGTCTTTTTTTTTTAGCATGCACAAAAAAATTTGGACGGACGGATTTATGAAAGCGTATGGTAGTGTATGCCTCATACGCTTCACATACGCCGGCATGTGGCGGCGTATGAGTAGCGTATGCGTAGCGTATACGGCGTATGCCGACGTAACGCCACCATACGCTCCCGCAAAAAAACCTAATGTGACAGCCCCTTTACACACGGCATTCAGCTTACACACAGGAAGTTGGAGGTTGGTGACAATCCCAGCCATATCCTTCACAAGAGGCCGAACACTTTAAACTGACTTTGCACCGATAATCACATGCTTCCTGATGAACAAACTTGGTTGGATTATTCACACGCATTTGTTTCTAATGTAGATTGCAGTGAGTGAAATTATCCCATTAAATATCATACATGAGATTAAATACCCGTGTGTATCACGGTGATATAGTATTCACCACCTCCCCCCAACTTCTGACATGTCAGCTTAAGCTGTGACCCCGTCTCCTGGGTCGCAGCTTCAGTCTTTCCTGAGAAACCAGCGGAACTTGGGATACCTGTATTGACATATCCATCATCATCATGCTGTCAGTCGCAATGCGACAAGGACTGCTTTCATTACTTAACCGCCGCTTTGTGCAGTTGTACATTTCATAAAAGCTGCTTGCAAAGTGTTGAAGTGCTGCTGGCTTTTGCAAGTTACTAGTGGCACTCTCTCAGGGAGCAAATAGAGGTATCACACCGGCAAGAACATGTCAAGACACGCGCAAACTATTTGTCCCTGCAGTGGCTGGTCGGGAGATGTTGGGAGTTCCAATCATCACCGCCCTTAATGCTGCCACGATAACATGGTTTTCTGTTAGGGTTTGCTCCCTTAGCCTTTGGTTCTATCAAGAACCAGAACTTGTACCACACGGCAGTGGTTTACAACTTTGCAAGGCAGGGGCGTCAAACTCCCTGAGGTATTTTAGCACCTAAGGTATCTGAGGTACTGCATTACCCGCATACCACAACATATCCATATAGGTAGTTATTAAAGTACCATGGTTGTTCCGCTACTGTATAATATAATTATAAGGCGTCGGAAATAGTCTCGACGATCTGAAATCGAACGCCATTATTTGCGATTCATTGCTATGATCTTACTTTAGTTTCAAGTAATTTTGTATATAAGTCGTTAACTTTGGAGATAGTTGAATTGAAAAGGGAAAATTGGCGTGCATGTCAAACTTCTGACAACGTAGGGTTCAGTAGTAAGAGGTTCTATTAAATTACCTTATATTCCCTTTTCTGCAGCAACATTAATAACTGCACCATTATCTAAGTTTGATGTGCAGGAGCAAATCTAGCTAAGCGTTTTAGTTTAGAAAATTGGATGTGATCAAAACAGCTTTGCTTATTCACGATTATTATGATAAAACATAACTAGTCATGATTTGAAACAACCAATTCTCTAGGAGTTATTTAAAGTTGAACCATGGTCTGATGGTCTCTGGTCAAGCTGTACCTATTAGTGCACTTCAGCCTGGGTGATGTAAGCTAGGACATAGAAAGCGAAGCAAACCTTGAAGCTGCATAGTCCGATGAAAACATTAAATTTTCAAAACCAATCAATTATCTATATTTGATTCTATATATCTTACTTAGAAACTGGTGCACTTATTAAACATTTGTTGTTGCATAGAAGGGAATACGGAGGCAATTTAACTGAACCTGTTACTGCAGAAGCCTATGGAGTCAGAGTTTTGGCATGCTTGCCAAAATTAACTTTGCATGGTTCCCCTTCAAATACCTCAAAAGTTAGCTATCTAAAATAAAAGTTACTTCAAACTAAAGTGACCAGATGGGGTGGCCGAATGAGTTAGAGCATCTGTCTCCCGTGTTGGTAGATCGTGGGTTCGAACCCTGGTCAAGTCAAACCAATGACTTAAAAATGGATACTTGTCGCTTCCTAGCCTGGCGCTCAGCATTATGAGGATAGGGCAAGGACTGGTTGGCTCAGTGTCAGGATAATGTGACTAAGTGGGATATCAGGTCATGGTGCTGGCACCTGGTCTTCCAGTGGGGTAGCACTATAAAGTCACCATGAGTGCGCACTGTCACAAGTCGGTACTGGTCCTGATATGACCTTAGATGTTGCTAGGACGTAAACCAACAACAAACAAAATATCAAACTAAGGTACGGTAGGTTATAATGATCAACCTCATATATTTATCTCAGAAAATGACAGAAACTCAAAACCATCGGACAATGCCACTTTAAAGCAAATTTACAGGCTATTGACTATAATGTATACCCTCTCTCTCTCTCTCTCTCTCTCTCTATATATATATATATATATATATATATATATATGGACATAATAATCACTTATCATTGTATAAAAAGGCGGAGTGGTTTATTCGTTATTATTGTACGATTTCATTACTGCCCAGTAAATTGCTTGGGTACAACGAAAATTAATGTGGTTTGGCCTAATACGGCCTGATGGGGTCGATCCCTCCGTCTGCTACTTCAGCGCCACTGCGTTTTCGTGCCCTGCTCCCCGCTATTCAGCCAGTTCGCACCGGGTTTTCAGAGTTTGTAACCGGTTAGGCAGTTATCCTAGCCAAGGTCTAGTAATAAACTGATCAACCCATACTTATCTTGTGTCCTATGTTTCTAGAGCGTAGCCTAACTTTATATATATATATATATATATATATATATATATATATATATATATATATACATATATATATACATATATACAATATCACTGAGTATATATATATATATATCAATATGATCAGGATATATATATATCCTGATCATATTGATTTCTCTATGATGACATTCATTACAATGCCCAGTTCCCTGCCTCGTACGATTAAACTGATATTCGGAGTGGTTAGTCCCACATCACATGTTGGTACTCTGTCTCTGTCATTTGCTGAAACACAATTACATTTCGCTTTCTACAACTCAAAAGTCGCCAAACGTTAAAACATAAAGTCAATAAAATATACGTGTCATCACCAATAATATGCATATATGGGGCTTCCGGAGCCCTCGAGCCTCGAGAATGCTTATCAATTTCAGCATTCACTTCTATACCTATATCGATAATACAAAAGCTGTGTTTACACGGGCGATTTAAAACGCCTCATATGAAACGCCTTGCCTAGATCGATTCACATTTGCCGTGTAAACGCGATGCTGTGGCGTTTTAGGGCTGAATCGCTTCATATGAAACGCCTCATCTATACCACCTCAGGAGGTGGTTTATTTGAAGCGATTCAGCTTGTTCCCGGGCGGCGATAGTATAAAATAGTAGTGCGTGCCGGGAACAGGGGGAGCAGTAACTAATCGCTGGTTCCCGGCAGTGTTAGGGCCCGATTACGCCGAAATCTAGTGAATGCGATCATATTTAACAGAATTACAGACTCAAATAATGAAATTTAATTAAATTAACCTTAAATTCCAAGCGATATTAACGTAGCAGCTACATCGGCGTCGAATCACCAAGTGTAAACAAAACAAATAGCAGTGCTAGCCGGCTACAGGCGCCTGCTGATTCCCGGCGCCACACACTTTTCAACTCCGCCGTGTAAACATCTCTCTAAAACGCTTCATATGAATCGCCTTGTCTAGAACGTTTCACAATTCCCCGTGTAAACACGGCTAAAGTCAGTCTCCCGGTGTCGTATTCTCAGCGGCCGGTCATTCTCAGCGGCCTGTCGTGGCTTCTGCGCATGCGCGGATTTTCGCACGTTGCGGCGATCACTGCTATTTGTTTTGTTTACCCTCGGCGATTCGACGCTGATCGAGCCTCTATGTTAATATCGCTTGGAATTTAAGGTTAATTTAATTAAATTTCATTATTTGAGTATGTAATTCTGTTAAATATGATCGCATTCAATAGATTTCGGCGTAATCGGTCCCTAACACTGCCGGGCACCAGCTGAGCTTGTAGCCGGCGATGCCACGGGTATTTTGACCACGACGGGCCGCTGAGAATGACGGGCCGCTGAAAATACGACACCGGGCCTCTGAGACTCCATATCGGGCAATAATGGCTTAATATCAGTACGCACCTATTCTCACCACGCGGTGGTCACCAGTAACCCGCAGGCATAGCAGCATCCAGATAAGCACAGTGGTTAAGCGGCACACCGTGACAGTTAGTGCTCTCTTCATTGTTGCCGTCTTTATTGCACCATGCCCCCGGACTCCGTCATGATTTCACGTGATGATTCACGGTTAGTGTTACACTGTGTAGTCCCTTCTCAGATCCTGTGTGAGTGTGTCACTTTTTGCTGGATTTCTCCGATTGTGTTTGCCTTTGTGGCGTCTTGCTTTCTTCGTGACTCGACGTTTACCCGCGACTCTCCACACTCGTGCTTCTCGTTTGCGGCTTTCTTTGCGGTGTCTAGACTGGTTATGTGTTAATAATGGCGACAGTTCATCCTCTTTGGCTGCAGTGTTCTTCTCGTGTGACACTGCAGTTTGCCGCTCAGCCAGCCTCCGTATGTATGAACCATCACGCATCAGGCAATAAGCACGTCACGCCGGATGTGGCCAGACTCCGCTAGGGGCGCTGATGGTCGGCGACTACCAACAAAGTTCCCTGGTGTTAATATTTAAACTGAGAGGCTGCCGTGGAACTATAGATGCGGCCAGCAAGTACGAAACTTTGTTGGTTGGTTATTGGAGTTTTATATCCTGGCAACATCTGGTGTTCTCTGTGGTAGAGTGGTTAGAGTGTCTCACTTTTGTCTAGGTCGGACTCCTAATCTGAAGGTTGGTGGTTCGATTCCCCATGCCCCCCACCTCTGCCAATTTGGATTTCCACCACTGTGTATAACGTACAGCGTCATCAAAGGCCGGTTGCTCTCATACCATGTCTATGTGATGTGGGAGGTTAAAAATCCCTTGGGTCGGTAAAAGTGTAGGCTCGGGCTTTCTATCGACAAACTGTTTAATGGTGAAAACAAGTCCATTCAGACTTATCCATGATATGCAGTATAAATCTTCAAGAAAAAATATTTAAAAAACATCTCAGGTTATATCAGGACGAGTACCGACTTGTGACAGTGCTGACTCATGACAACTTTATAGTGCTGACTCACTGGGAAATTAGGCTGTCGGCACCAAGGCCCAATATCCCACTGACACTGAGCTAACCAGTCGTTGCCCTATCCTATTAATGCCAAGCACCAGCCTAGGAAACGACACGTTTCAATGTTATAAGTCATTGGTTTGACTCGACCGGGAAGCGAACTCCCGATCTCCCGCACGCGAGGTCCGTGCTCTACCCAAATTCTCAATAACCTTGAAGTTCATTTGTGTTTGTACGAATATGATCCATATGTTGAAAATTACGATGTGATACACAAACAAGAATTAACGGGTAATTGAAAAATGCTAAATTATTATGTCACCCCCATATCAAAATAAAAGATTCATCCCTACCTAGATTAGGGGTGAATTACAGCCTAGTATAGATACAACCGAAAACTGCCTTGGTATGAATCGCCTTAAACAGGCTGCGCAGTTGCTGGTTCCAGCACACAATGTTTATCTATATTGGTGTAGTATTGAGGAATTCGGAGAGAATGTAACGAAAACAAGATGGCCACCACTGGAAGTTATCGATTAGACTTTTAAAGTCTATTAATCTGAATGGTTCTAGTCACCCCAAAAATAGGGGGATAAAAAAGTATTTGAACCATATATTTAGCGGTTTAGATTGGGAAATCATGTGGATATGTCCATAACCCAGCCTTTTGACACTTTTTCTATAACTTAGGTTGTTTAGCAGCCTTGTAACAAAGAGAGACATACAAGGGTAACTACCCCATACTAAACGGTAGTCCCATTTGAAATTGATGCCGCCAATCTGCAACAATATTCCTGAGTGTAGTCTCCGGGGAACCAGTGCATTGACCTGGCTTGTGAGCACCAGTACCCGCCAGATGGGCATGTGTGTGTACAGGGTGTGTGCATGTAAAGGCACAATACTCAACAGCTACAACACCAGCCGAGGTGACCAAATGAGTTGAGGATCTACCTCCCGCTTTGGTAGATTCGAAAAACCGGCTGAATGAAACCAATGACTTTAAAAGTTATACTTGTCGCTACCTAATACCCCAGTCACACAAGGCCTGCGTTCGCTAATGATCGATTCGCGACGTCAAAACGTCCTCCTTGCGCCCTCCTTACGCCCTGATTGAGTGCTGTCGCCGCGAGGACGCCAACCTCCCGGCGTCCATTTCGGGAATTTTGGACGCAAGGAGGTTGCTGCTGCTGCACATGCAACCTCCTTACATCCTGTTCCGGCGGCTCCATTCAAAATGGTTGGCGCCCTGGCCCTGCCCTGGTGCCGCCCTGGTGCCGCCCTGGCACCGCCCTGGGTTGGCGAGTTGCCGGCGATCTGGCACCGATCTGGCGCCGATCTGGCGCCGATCTGGCACTGACCTGGTGGCGCCAACACATGTGATGCTGCAGTCACCATGTGGTCGGCGCCAGGGCGCCGCCCTTTCCTCAACCCGCGCCGCCCTGGCGCCGACCCGGTGCTGACCCAGCACCGCCCTGCTACTGACTCAGCGCCGCCCTGTCACTGACCCAGCGGCGCCCTCATGGCGCCCTTGCGCCACCCTCATGGCGCCCTCGCACCAACCTGGCGCCGACCTGGCGCCGGCATGGCGCCGACCTGGCACCGACATGGCGCCGACATGGCGCCTACAGCGTATTTGAATCAATGTATCGAATGGAAGGCTGGGTGGTTGGCGTCCTTTTGGGCGTAAGGAGGTTGGCGGCGAACGCTGCCTCTTGTGTGACTTGGGTATAACCTAGTGTTTGGCATTACTAGGATAGAGCATGATCGAATGAGGAAGACCAATTGTCTGCAATCGAAATTTCCCCTGCTTTTAAATTAAAATTTGTATTTATTGATACAGTATTTATTCTGCCCATAGTGTGTAAGCACCCGCGAGGGTGCTTGTTTTTAATGCTGGAGAGCTGTGAGGAATGTTATGGTGTATGCCTGGGTTCCGGTTCCGAGTTGGTATCTCAACATCCACCAGCATTTATTTAAGTAGTTAGGATCTATGGGTTTTTGGGGGGAGTATAACTTCCTATCATCTAACTATTATCATAGCCTAGTATGTACTTATAGTGAGATCGTAATAGGCTTGAGGAAGAGGATGTGTTCCCAGAATTTGTTTGTTTGTTTTGTTTGCAGCTTTCCTTTCACTTGTGCCCTATCCCTAGTTAGTGCCTAGATGCGCCAGAACACATCTATACTCTTCGGGACTTAATCAACTAATGTAGTGCCCCCCCTCCCATAAAAACCCAACAACAACAGCAACAAAACACAAACAGAAATCTCCCAAACCACTAACGAACCCGGGCATCAGCACTGGTTGTAAGCGCACTGGCGTCATGATAACAATTAAACGCCGGAAGCGCGGCCATGTTGGAAGACCAACAGAATACATCATCATCATGCTGTCGGTCGCGATGCGACAAAGACTGCTTTCATTACTTGACTGCTGCTCTCCATTTAGCTCTCTGCTGTGAGAGTTGCGTCCATGAGTCGGTCTTAAACATTTCATGAAAGCTGCCTGCAAAAGTGTTTGAAGTGCTGCTGGCTTTTGCAAGTTACCAGCGGCACTCTCTCGGGGATCAAATAGAGGTTTCACACCGGCAAGAACATGTCAAGACAGGCGCAAAACTATTTGTCCCTGCAGTGGCTGGTCGGGAGATGTTGGGAGTTCCATACGTCAACCGCCCTTAATGCTGCCACAGTGACATGGTTTTCTGTTTAGGGTTTGCTCCCTTAGCCTTCGGTTCTGCCAGGAACCTGTACCACAAGGCAGTGGTTTACAACTCTGCAGGGCAGGGGCGTCAAACTCCCTGAGGTATTGCTATACCTGCATACACAGAATACATAAACGTGCACAAAAGGGTGCAGCGAGTGTTGCCACGCCCCATGGCTCTTGGTTAAACCAAAGTCGGTTAATCCAAAGTATTGGTTGATCCAAACAAAATTGTCGCTCCTAGGCCACTTTCGGTATGGTTAAACCAAACTTTAACACCCCACCACCTCTTTCATGTGGTCATAGGGTCATCTGAGCCCCCACCACCTCTTATACCACGCTTGTTTGGATGTTAGCCCGGGAAGCCTTCATGGGGGTGCTTATGCAATTATCCGCTTATGCAAATTTCCTGCTGACTGGAGGGAGATACTGTATCGTGCATCTGCACTTGAAGCCCGGCGTGCTGCCACAGCCGGGTGCGGGGGGGGGGGGGGGGGGGGGGGGGGCTGCCAGCTAGGCAGGCCCGACTTCACAGCAGCACAGTGCTGCACAAACACATAGAATACACTGTCCCACCAGACCGACCGTGTTACCAACCACTAACCGACAGGGCGGCGGGGGCGGGGGGGGGGGGGGGGGGGGGGGGGGGGGGGGGGGCGAGGGGACGGAGGGGGGGGGGGTGGGGACGGGGGGGGGGGGTGCTGGCGGGGAAAGGCAGGGGAGGCAGGGCGGCAGGGGAGGCAGGGCGGCAGGGGAGGCAGGGCGGCAGGGGAGGCAGGGGTGGCAGGGGTGGCAGGGACGGTGGTGGTGGGACACTGCTGGTGGGGAGCAGGAGGGTTACGTAAGGAGCCGGGCGAGATTATAGAGCCTGCGGTGGTGGTGGTGGAGCACTGCGTCCGGGAGGCGATCGTCAGCCACCCGCGCGAATATCGTCTCGGGCCAATGTCGGACCGTCGGCCAGGGATGCGTGATGCAGTCTCGCTGGACGGTTAAGTTGTGGTACAGGAGGCGGCGGATAGAGTCCGAGGGGAAGGCGGGATGGGACTCCAGCATCCTGAGGGCGAGGTTGTACTCCTCGAGGGTGGCCTCCCCCCTCTTGACCGCCTTCCCCTCGGGGCCGCGTTCTATGAGGTCAAGGGGGAAGGGCTGTGGTCAGCGGCGGCGCGGGCGGTGGGCGTGAGGAGACTCGGGGGGCAGGCGACTGGGTCGTGGGGGCGCCGCGCCTCATATGGCGGAGGTAAATGGGGTGGACGTCCGTGGCCGACGCAGGCGGCGCGGCTAGCTGTAGGCGAGTCGCGGTGGCGAGTCCTCCGGCATCGAGCATCAGCCCCTCCACAAACTCGGCAAGCTGCTCCAGGACTGAGGGAGGCTCGGGAGGCGGGGGCGCCGGCGCCGGTGAGGGGGCCGGGCATGCCCCCTGCCCGAGGAGGCTCTCGACGAGTCTGGTGAGGCGCTCGACCGTGAGGGTGTTCGCGTTGATGCGTGGGTCGGGTGCCGGGGCCCAGTCTGGAGCCTCCACCCGGGCGGCTGGCCCGGGGGAGGGTGGAGCCGATGTCGCGGAGGCGGAGTCGGCTGTGGAGGTGGGCGGCATGTTTGCTCCCCTCCTGGTTCCCCGGCGCGCGGTCCGTCGGCCTCGTGTCCTTGGCATGGCTGGTGTAGGCCGGCGATTGGTGGGTCGCAGAGGCGTGGAGGCGTGGATGAACCGGCGGCGAGGAGGCAGCGAGGGGTGAGCCAAATAAATAAAAAGGTCGGGCAGTGCGTCTGGCAGGGCGTGGAGGCGGGGTGGAGAGGGAAGGCAGGGGAGCGGCTTATAAGGGAGACAAAAAGGGTGGGGGGTTATGCAACCCCAACGGTCGGCGGCAGGAGGAGGAGAGGGGGGCTGGGGGTACTCCTCCTTCACTGCGAATCAAACACAATGGAAGCATTACGACCAATCCAAACAGATTTCTAGGGTCCCTTCAACTTTGGTTTAACGGGGGTGTACTGTATATATATGTGGACAGGTGTTGGAGCCACATCAGGATTGGTTGGTTAGTTGTAGTACTAGCAGTAGCAGCCGTATTGTGTATATATATAGTTGTAATTCATCAAATGAACAAGCAAAAGCCAATCCATGCTACTTATCACGTCAAAGCAATATGCCAATCATAGTTAGCTATCAGGGCTCCGAAATCTATATATAGTATAACCCCATTAAACCAAACTTGAAGGGACCCTAGAAATTTGTTTGGATTAACCGATCATTGGTTTAACCGAGCTTTGGCTTTGACTTGGCAAAAATGCGGGTGCATTATCCATGTAATATACAATGTGTGTGGACACTTTGATTAGTGTTTTTTCATGTATATACAGTATAACCCCGTTAAACCAAGCTTGGTTCAACCAAACGATCGGTTAATCCAAACGTTTTTCGGCGGTCCGGCAAAATACTACCATTTATCCTATAAAAAAGTCAGTGGGGTCTCAGATGACCTTATAACCACATGAAAGTTTGGTTTAACCTACTGGAAGTGACGGGGGGGGTTATTTTGTTTGGATTAACCGATAGTTTGGATTAACCGACTTTGATTTAACCAACTTATTTATAAAGGCTTAGTATGGGGCTGCCATTTTGTAGTTCCATGGCCTCCAGAAACAGCCCCTCTCATTGGACGCCATGTAAGGTAGTATCTGATTGGATCCGACATCCTGATGTAAAAATATACGGTCCGAAATTATATATTGGCAGAGAGCATTATTCTTCTCGGGCGATGGAGTGGGGACCAAGGTTATGTAACAGAAAAGCAATGGGTGCCCCACTGGCTGTGTGACATATGAGACTAGGTGAAAAATATGTTAATACATAGTGCCCAAGATTGTGATGAGATGTTCCTATATAAGAGACAGTTAATGTTTGGTGAAATGTTCCCTCTATGCGCCAGTAAGGGTGCAAGTGGAAAAGGACATTTTTAATATGTGTATTTATTGTAACTGTCTGCAACTACCTGTTACCACAGCGCCGATGGGCAAGCACACCCAGCCTGTCTGTATACATTATGGTCACCACCTGCAGCTGGGTTGAGTGACAGCGGCCCATATTAGGGTGTCGCCCCCCAGGCTGTAGAGGGTGTCTGATTGGCTGGATGTGGGAGGCCAAGTCACCTGCACCCCTTTGCCCCACCTGACCACACAGGACTCATTCTGATATTGATTACTCTAGACACTCTGATCTATATGATGCTACAGGCACTACTAAGGGACTCTACTCTTGACTCTTGAGGGAGACACACTCTTCTCTTGGCCAGGGATCCAGACACTCTGTCTGAGGCTCCACCTTTCATATACAAGCTGAGCGGTGTGCAACAAACATGGGACTCCAGTTCAATGGGTTGTAGTCACTGATTCCTATATATAGTAAAGAGAGTAATGAGGCTCTGTGTGGACAAAAGGTAAGGAGTGAGGGTGATAGATCGCTAGTATGTGAACAAGCGTTGATGCCAATGAAGACCAACTTCTTCACTGTCAATCTTGCGAGACTTGTCTTCCCTTTCTTGCTTATGAGTTTGATGGAGAGGGGCATCAGGTGTGAACTGACAGACAGTTGTCAGAACGCACCTGGGGAGAGTAAGTGGTATATCTGGGGCTCAGACGGCCAGCCATTCCAGTTGTATTACAGTTTACACTGAGTTGTGACCGTACTGCTTAGGTAGACACGAACCTAAACACTGTAGCACAAATGAATGGGAGTTGTGTGTGACGTCAGCACAATGTGTGCACTCACCGATGGTGTAATAGAGGTGGTGTGTTGACTTGAAAGCAAAAATAGGCTACATTATCCCGACATACATGTTACCTAATCAGAATCCACTATATGCCGGATGTGCCTGGGCACACAATTTATTATGTAACCATGTTCCTTGTGCCTGAATTGTATCTATGTAGATTTGGCATTATGTTGGGTAGGAAGGTGTGTGATGGTGTGTGTAGGTCACCTCATGTATTTGGTTCATGGATATATACCAGAAGGCACATTTGATGAAATGATACATTCCCAAGTATAATTAGATATCTCTTCATGTGTGCTTCTTAACTGGACGGGGTGGTCGAATCGGTAGAGCGCTGGCTTCTCGTACAGAAGGCCAGAAGTTCAATTCCCAGTCGAGTCAAACTAATGATTTATAAAATTGATACATGTTTGTTTTTTGTTGTTTTACAGGATGAGTACCGGCTTGTGACAGCGCACACTCAATGCGAAGATTATAGTGCTGCCCCACTGGTAGACCAGGCCTCCATCACCATGACCTGATATCCCACTCAGTCACATTATCCTGACACTGAGTCAATCAAAATTGATACTTGTTACTACCTAGCCTAGCACTCAACATTACTAGGATAGGGTAAGGACTAGTAACTAGCTTAGTATGAGGATAATGTGACTGAGTGGAAAATCAGGCCATGGTGCTGGCAGACTGGTCTCCCAGTGGAGTGGCACTATAAAGTCGTCATGAGTGTGGATTGTCACAAATCCTCATATGACCTTAAATGTTACCAGGACATAAAAACTCAAACAAACAAAACCATGTATGCTTCTAAAGTTCTAAGCAGTTGGCAGCCAGTTAGCATTTCCTAAAGGTGCGGTGTTTTTAAAGTGGCATAGTCGGATGGATTTCAGTTTCAGTCCTTTTCTGAGATAAATATATTAAATTGATTGTTTACTTTCATTTGGAGTAACTTTTATTTTAAATCGCTAACCTTTGAGATATTTGAAGTGCAAACATGGAACGTAAATTTTGGCAAGCTTGCCAAAACTCTGACACCAAAAGCTTCTGCAGTAACAGGTTCTATTAAATTGACTCAGTATTCCCTTCTATGCTGCAAGAAATGCTTAATAAGTGCCCCATTATTAAAGTTAGATATGTAGAATTAAATCTAGATAATTGTTTTGGTTTTGAAATGTGGATGCTTCATCGGACTATGCAGCTTTAAGCAATGGAAGGTTTTCTGCAGTTGGTCTTCTGCTAAATCTGCACTGAGCTTAGTTGTGCATGTTGGCCCGAGGCTAACATGGCTAATTTGCAAACAAGGCTGTTGTATTTTTACCTTTCCTCATGCACTCTCTTGCTTTCAAGCTGTCATTCTGCCCCGCTGGCTACTACTTGTGAAAGTACAACATCTGAACACTTTGACTTCTGGATACTGAATGCTTTATTCCCCGTACAGGGGTCTAGACCTCCGGCACACTTAGTCATGTGATGTCATCTCATTTGCATATATTACAGATGTGTCTAGACGTCTATTACGCATATATCACACTACTGTGCACTTCGCTTCACTCGCTAGCTACACGCTCTACAGATCATGCCACCGGTCAGAAAAGGAGAGGCAGGCCGCCTCTAGCTCAGAGGTACGAGCCTTATGGGGCTGTCACACTACGACGACAAGCGGCGACGACAGCTCTGCGACAGCGACTTCCGGTCTGTCGTCGATTGTCGTCGATTGTCGCGCAGGTGTCACACAGGTGTCGCGCAGGTGTCGCCGCGACACCTGCGCGACACCTCCAGTTTCTCCACTCTTTCTCGACTGTCGCCGGGTTGTCGTAGGTGTTTTGGACATGTTGAAAAACTTCGACGACAGCCGATATTGCGGCACTGTCACGGCACTGTCGCGGCACTGTCGCGGCACTGTCGCGGCACTGTCGCACTGTCGCGGCACTGTCGTCTTGTCGTTAAGCTGTAGTTGCTTCTCTCTCCATGTATGTGTCTCTGTGTGTCTCTGTGTCTGTGTCTATGTGTGTGTCTATGTGTGTCTATGTGTGTCTATGTGTGTCTATATGTGTGTCTGTGTGTGTGTCTGTGTCTCTGTGTATGTGTCTGTGTGTGTGTCTGTGTGTGTGTCTGTGTGTGTGTCTGTGTCTCTGTGTGTCTGTGTCTATGTGTGTGTCTGTGTCTATGTTTGTCTATGTGTGTGTCTGTGTCTGTGTGTGTGTCTGTGTGTGTCTGTGTGTGTGTCTGTGTCTGTGTGTGTGTCTGTGTCTCTGTGTGTGTCTGTGTCTCTGTGTGTGTCTGTGACTCTGTGTGCCTCACTCTCACTCTCAGTCTGACTCTGACTCTCACTCTCAGTCTCACTCTCACTCTCAGTCTGACTCTCACTCTGACTCTCACTCTCACTCTCAGTCTGACTCTGACTCTCAGTCTGACTCTGACTCTCACTCTCAGTCTGACTCTGACTCTCAGTCTGACTCTGACTCTGATTCTCAGTCTGACTCTCACTCTCAGTCTGACTCTCACTCTGACTCTCAGTCTGACTCTGACTCTCACTCTGACTCTGACTCTCAGTCTGACTCTCACTCTCACTCTGAATCTCACTCTCAGAGACACAGAGACACACAGAAACACAGAGACACACACAGAGACACACACAGAGACACACCCAGACACACAGAAACACAGAGACACACACAGAGACACAGACACACACATAGAGACACACAGAGACAGAGTCACACACAGAGACACACACAGAAACAGAGACACACACAGACACAACGAGACACACACACATAGAGACACACAGAGACACAGAGTCAGACTGAGAGTGAGAGTGAGAGTCAGACCGAGAGTGAGAGTGAGAGTGAGAGTCAGACTGAGAGTGAGAGTGAGAGTCAGACTGAGAGTGAGAGTAAGAGTCAGAGTCAGACTGAGAGTGAGAGTGAGGCACACACAGAGACACAGACACACACACACACAGACACAGACACACACAGACACAGACACACACACAGAGACACAGACACACACACAGACACACACATAGACACACATAGACACACATAGACACACATAGACACACATAGACACAGACACACACATAGACACAGACACACAGAGACACAGACACACACATAGAGACACACACAGACACACAGAGACACAGACACACACATAGAGATACACACAGAGACAGAGTCACACACACACAGACACAGACACACAGACACTGTCGTCCTGCTGTCGTCCTGTCTGTTGTCCCGATGTCGTCCGGGTGTCGTCCGATTGTCGTCCAACTTAGCCCGAATTTGCAAAGGTCGTCGGATTTCACAAAATCCCAGTCGCCGGGCTGTCGTCACCCCCTTGTCGTCGTAGTGTAATGTAGCAGTCACACTACGACGACAAGGGAGGGACGACAGCCCGGCGGCTGGAATTTTGTGAAATCCCGACGACCTATGCAAATTCGGGCTAAGTTGGACGACAATCGGACGACATCCGGACGACATCGGGACAACAGATGGGACGACAGAGGGACGACAGTGTCTGTGTGTCTGTGTCTCTGTGTGTGTGACTCTGTGTCTGTGTGTGTGTCTCTATGTGTGTGTCTGTGTCTGTGTGTGTGTCTATGTGTGTGTCTGTGTCTATGTGTGTCTATGTGTGTATATGTGTGTCTGTGTGTGTGTCTCTGTGTGTGTCTGTGTGTGTCTGTGTGTGTATGTGTCTGTGTGTGTATGTGTCTCTGTGTGTGTCTGTGTCTGTGTGTGTGTCTGTGTGTGTCTGTGTGTGTCTGTGTCTCTGTGTGTGTGTCTGTGTCTCTGTGTGTGCCTGACTCTCACTCTGAGTCTGACTCTGACTCTGAGTCTGACTCTCACTCTCACTCTGACTCTCACTCTCAGTCTGACTCTGACTCTCACTCTCAGTCTGACTCTCACTCTCACTCTCAGTCTGACTCTCACTCTCACTCTCAGTCTGACTCTCACTCTCACTCTCACTCTCAGTCTGACTCTCACTCTCACTCTGACTCTCACTCTCAGAGACACAGAGACACACAGAAACACAGAGACACACACAGAGACACACACACAGACACACACAGACACACAGAAACACAGAGACACACACAGAGACACAGACACACACATAGAGACACACAGAGACAGAGTCACACACACAGATACACACACAGAGACACACACACAGAAACAGAGACACACACACAGACACACAGAGACACACACACATAGAGACACACACAGAGACACAGAGTCAGACTGTGTGTGTCTCTGTGTGTGTCTCTGTGTTTCTGTGTGTCAGACTCAGAGTCAGACTGAGAGGGAGAGTCAGACTCAGAGTGAGAGTGAGAGTCAGACTGAGAGTGAGAGTGAGAGTCAGACTCAGAGTGAGAGTCAGACTCAGAGTGAGAGTGAGAGTCAGACTCAGAGTGAGAGTGAGAGTCAGAGTCAGACTGAGAGTCAGAGTGAGGCACACACAGAGACACAGACACACAGACACACAGACACAGACACAGACACATACACACACAGACACAGACACACACAGAGACACAGACACACACAGACACACACATAGACACAGACACACACATAGACACAGACACAGGGACACACAGAGACACATACATGGTGAGGCACACACAGAGACAGAGACACAGACACACACACAGACACAGACACACACACAGACACACACACATAGACACACATATACACACACAGACACACACATATACACACACACAGACACACATATACACACACACAGACACACACATAGACACAGACACACACATAGACACATAGACACAGAGACACAGACACACACACAGACACACACACAGACACAGACACACACAGACACACACACAGACACACATAGACACACATAGACACACACACATAGACACAGACACAGGGACACACAGAGACACATACATGGTGAGGCACACACAGAGACACAGACACACACACAGACACACACACATAGACACACATATACACACACAGACACACACACATATACACACACACATACACACATATACACAGACACACACATAGACACAGACACACACATAGACACAGACACACACACAGACACAGACACACACACATACACACACAGAGACACAGACACACACACAGACACACATAGACACAGACACACACATAGACACAGACACATAGACACACAGAGACACATACATGGAGAGAGAAGCAACTACAGCTTAACGACAAGACGACAGTGCCGCGGCAGTGCGACAGTGCCGCGACAGTGCCGCGACAGTGCCGCGACAGTGCCGCAACCTCGGCTGTCGTCGGGTGTCATAGAAGTTTTTCAACATGTCCAAAATCCCCACGACAACCGGGCGACAGTGGAGAAAGAGTAGAGAAACTGGAGGTGTCGCGCAGGTGTCGCGGCGACACCTGCGCGACACCTGCGCGACACCTGCGCGACACCGGAAGTCGCTGTCGCAGAGCTGTCGTCGCCGCTTGTCGTCGTAGTGTGACTGCTACATGACAGCCACATCACAGGCAGGCACGATCTTTTTGCGCCACCGAACAACATGGTTCCTCGGACTCTACCTCTCCGGACAATTCTCGGCCTCCTTCCTCACCCCTGTTCTCACCGCCTATGGAGTCGGACCAGGAGATTATTAGGAGGCTCGCCAGCCCCCTGCCTCACCCCCCCCCCCCCCACGCGCCCCCCACGCGCCCCCTAGGCCGGTTCGCCAATGCTCCTACCGAGAAGACCTCCTCCTCGACACAGCACGGGGTCTGTAAAAACGCACACCTTCATTACTAGAGGGGACCATTTCAAGAAAATTCAGTTCAGTGAAGCAACCTGGGCTAAATATTTCATGGCGATATGCCAGCTAGCAGCTCACCCCTCTTTTCCCGACGAGTTGATGCCAATAAAGCACAACTTCTTCACTGTTTATCTGTGTGACTTGTCTTCATTCTTCCTTAGTATTGGTTAATGAGTTGATAAGTCGGTATTTGAATAACAGCATCACAGGTGATATGAAGGGGAAGGGTTTTATGGTATTATCTGGTGTTCATGCGGCCGAGCATACAGTAATATTATAGTGGCGACTGCCACGATTCTCTGAGACGATTCTCAGATGACAGAAGAACCTGTGAGAAGTGTCGTGGTGACGTGAGAAGTGCCACGATGACGCCCGTGACGCCCGTGAGACGTGCGACGGTGACGGCCGTGAGAAGTGCCGCGAAGGCTCCCGTGAGACGTGCGGCGGTGACGGCCGTGAGAGGTTGTTTTTTTTGTGTTTTTTTAAATTGAGACTGTATTTATACTGTCCATAGCATGTAAGCCCGGGTACCCAGGCTTGTTTTCAATGCTGGCCAGCTGTAGTGTTGGTGTTGTCTTACCAAACAGTAGCTGCTGATAAGTTATTTGATTGTCTGCATTTCAGTAGCAGATAGATAGTCTGTTGGTACGTTTAGTAGCCTATGTTAGTTTTTTTGGGCCCTCTTGGCATTGTATTTTTGTTCTATTCATATTACTCTGTTAGTTGTTTTCTTAAGGTGTATGTTAGTGTTTTGGGGTTTTCTTGGGAAGAGTTTTCCGCTTTTTTCTACTTAATTCTATACTAGGCTATTTTATTTACATGTCCATAGGCTTGTACGTAATAGGTGGTTGAGTTATGTTTGTTTGAATTTGATTTGATTTATATTGTTGTTGGATATGTTATCTGGCTTTTATATTTCCGGTTAACCCGCAATGGGCTGTCCAGTTGGTGGGCCGTGACACATCACCTGCCCCCTTGTGGTGCAGTTTAGTTGGGGTTCCCAGTTTTTATTTTGCACAGATATTTTTTGTACGTTTTTAGGTCAGGGATTTGTCTTTCTTTCACCATTTGCGCATTCCATGCCTTGACGGCCATTTCCAGTGTGCTACTTTCATGGGCTTTGATCTGGCTTCTGGTCTGCCTTAGTAGTGGTGCCTTGCTTGCTCTGGTGTCCCTTAGTGGTTGGGTTAGACGCTTAATGTCTTGGCTATATCCATATGCTAATGTTTTTAGGTGGATTATCCTTCTGTTTTCTAGTAGCTTTACTTTAGTTCTTTTGTGTAGGTCATAAGTGGGGTGTAGTTTGTCTACTTTCAGGCAGATTTTCAGGGCCCTATTTGTAGTATCTGCAATTTTTTAAGTAGCTCCTTTTTAGCACCCATGTATATTACATCCCCGTAGTCAAAGTAGGGGAGTACCATGCCTTTGAAGATATTTATTGACATGTCTTGTGTCATATAGTTTCTTAGTTTAGCAAATAGCCATAGTTTGTGATTTACTTTTTGTATGATTTGTGTTACACACAGATTGTAGTTTAGCTGGCTATCTAGTTCTAGGCCTAGGTATTTGTAGTGATTTACACTTTCCAGTGTTTTCTTTCCTAGTGTGCATTGTAGGTTTCTTCCCGTGGTTGCTGTATGTGAGAAGAGTACTGTTTTAGATTTATTTGCATTGATGGTTATGTTATTGGATTCACACTAGCTGTCCAGCTTTAGCAGGAGGTTATTCAGTTTGGTTGTTACCTCTTCTACTGTGCTTCCTTCTGCATATAAAGCCATGGTCACACGGGCACTGTAAATCGATTCGTAGAAATCGACTTGTATAGTTCGGGTTACATTTCGCGTGTGAACGGGCGTCTGAGTCGAATTAGGGCTGAATCGATTCCTGTGATCCTGATACTGGAAAACACTTGTGGAGATGCATTACGCGAGTAGATTTCTGTGAGTCAATTTATTTTTCCCGTGTGGACGCTCTGAGGCGGATTAAGCACCTCACACGCATGTGCAGTCGATACCTTAGTGTGTTTACTTTCCGGTCGATCAAAAGCGCATATTATATAATTTAGTCTATTAAACCGCTAGCTGTGCACAGATATTTTTTTCATCATTTATTTTTAGGGTTTCACTGCCCAGCAGGAGTTTTGATCGTTCCAAACCAATAAGATTCATTAAATACATATCTAGGTCGAACGCACTCTCTCGTGGTGACTTCGCCTAACCGGAAACTGGCGCTGGTCAGACTGGACTTGCTCATGCGCTGATATCGACTTCCGGCCCAAGTAGTGCCCGTGTGAACGGGCGGCTAATTCGACTCCTGCTATCCGCCTTGTCTAAATCGCTTTAGATTTTGTCCGTGTGACCACGGCTTAAGACAGTGTCATCCGCATATAGCTGGAGACATTCTGTCTGCAGTCATTTTTCTAGGTGCCGCCGAGAACGCCCGTGAGGACGACAGACGCGCCCGTGAGGACGACAAACATCACTGATGGTCGGGTAGGGTCCAGTTGCTTTTATCGCCTGTTTTGGACCCTGGGGCATACCGCTATTTGTAACGAATTTGAAAGCTCTGTGTGTGTGTGTGAAATTTTATATATGTGTGTTGATGCATGTGTGTCGAGATGTGTGTGAGGGGGAATGCGTGGCTATATATACATGTGCTGATATATAGATGAGTGTGAAATTTGATACATATGGTTTTGTATGTATATATGTGGTAACAGGTGTGCATAAGGAGGAGCAGTCTGCACAAATACACGTCATACACACTGCCTGCACACAAACAACACATGATACAAATCTACTGTATATATGAGTTGATGGTGTGATGTGTATGTGTGTATAATAGAAAACTAAGGGATATGAAAAATAAGAAAGATTAGGGTGCTAGTGCGTTCTGTGTTGGGTTAATGCGTTCTGTCCAGTAAGAACAATTTGATAAATTTATATTGGGAAGTTAGGAGTATGAGCGCCGCCGCCAGATCCGCCCGGTAGCTAAGGAACGAGGCTGATATAAGTTTTATATATTATTAAATCTGGCGCTCGGTCCGTTTCTTGTCTGGTCTTCGTCCGGAGGGAATGAAAAATGTATATATAAGTTAACGGTGCGTAGTCCGTTCTCGTCCGGTTGTCGATTAATGTAACGTATCTGAAGGGTGGAATAACGTATTTAATGCTAAGTTAACGGATGGGATTGGTAAAATAACGGATGTAAGGGTGATACAACGCATTTAAGCTAGGATTCCGTATACGCGGTATGCGGTATGCGGTATGCGGTATGCGGCATGCGGTATGCGAATGGCATGATTCCTTCTACGCAGTATGCAGCATGCGGTATGCAGCATGCGGCGAGGTCTCATGCAGACAGGGGTTCTTACTTTAATCCACAGAAATTATAAAGGAAGGAACCCCCATGTGAGACTAATCACTATGTACATGGCACCACTACCACCACCACCACCACCACCACCACCACCACCCCTACCACTACCACTACCACTACCACCACCACCACCACCATATGTTTCCCCTCCTCACACACTAATCACTATGTACACGGCACCCCTCTATGCCTGTGTGTCCCCTCCGCACCCCTGTGTGTGACCGTTCCGTAATGCTCAGTCGCCTCTCCTAGTGTTAAACTAATGGACACATCAGACTCAGGTATCTATTCGCACCCCGCTTGCCGCATGCCGCATGCCGCATGCCGCATGCCGCACCGATCGCTACATGGACCGATCGGAAAAACGCATTCGCATTCGCATTCGCTACCGCATACCGCGTGTAAGGGTTGTAGCCCATTGACTTCAAGGCGTTTCGATTTTTTGCCGCATTCGCATTCGCATACCGCATACCGCATACCCCGTGTAAGGAATCTCAGCTTTAAGCTGAGATTCCTTCTACGCGGTATGCGGCATACAGCATGCGGCATGCGGTATGCGAATGGGAAGATTCCTTCTACACGGTATGCGGCATGCGGCAGACGGCACATGACTGGCTATATTTAAAAAATAAATAATAAACAAGTATACTCCTTACTGCACTGTATATGACCAAATATTGGATTTATATCTATGTACTTTTTCGTAGGTCACATGGGGGTTCCTACCTTTATTATAACCAAATTATAGATAAGTATTCATATTTCTGTGCATATGGTAGCATTTTTAGCTTTCCCCTAACCATATGTCTCCCAGTGCCCAGCTCACCATGTGTTTCCAATTAGCACCCCTCTGTGAGACTGTTCCGTAATGCTCAGTCGCCTCTCCTAGTGTTAAACTAATGGACACAACAGACTCAGGTTTCTATTCACACCCTGCGTGCTGCATACCGCATGCCGGACCGATCGCTACAGGGACCGATCGAGTTGTCGCATTCGCATTCGCATTCGCATTCGCATACCGCATGTAAGGGTTGCAGCCCATTGACTTCAAGGCGTTTCGATTTTTTGCCGCATTCGCATTCGCATTCGCATACCGCATACCGCGTGTAAGGAATCCTAGCTTTAGGCAGACATTGGGAGGTTTATGTAATATCTGCTAGACAGTAGGAGTGGCGAGGGTGCTGGACTAATAGAATATTAGTAATCGCACTCCTTCTGCTAGGCGAAATTACCAGGATAAACCGAGTGCAAAAAGGGGTCGGTAAATTGTAACAACGGGTCTGACCTCAGGGGACTACACGCATCAGTGACCCCACCCACCCCTTATATCCAGCCGACAGTGAGACAGGGGGAGGGAAATTGAAGCTGCATAGTCCGATAGTTTGGAGTCCTGTCATTTCAGAGAGGAGGTCCTGTTAAATTGACTTGGGATTCCATTTCAGTGGATGACGGAGGGTTGGTAAGGACACAGGTATCTAACATTCATAGGTAAAAAGCAGACCTAGAAACAGTGTGTGGTTTTGAGATTGTGTGTTTTTCAGGAGTGTGCAGCTTTAAACATATTGGGGGTTGTACCCAATTACAGCGACGCGACCTACCCTGACTGTGTGTGTGTGTGTAGGGAGACCACAAGCATCAGGCACAGACCCACCGCTTATAGCAGGCCGGCAGGGGTCTGTGTGTGTGTAGGGGAGTAAGTAGGGGGTGTGGCGAGGTAGATGTGACCTGGGACGACCCTAGCAGGGGAATTGTGTCGGGTGTTTTGAATTGTGTCGGGTGTTTTGAATTGTGTCGGGTGTTTTGAATCGTGTCGGGTGTTTTTGCTTGTGTCGGGGTGTTTTGAGAAGGTAGTTGATATTGTTTTTGATATATATCAACAACTAAAGGGAACGGTACGTCGGTACATCGATATATATATATGACATTTTAAACATATAGAGGTACCTTACTACAGCTTAAAGTAACTTTAAGTGAATAAAAGTCATAAACTGGATAGGTTCAGATCTTCCAGGGCCAGCTCCCGAGCTTCCAGGGCCAGTGACTTAGATAGAAGGAGGGGCATTGTGCCAGGTGACAGTACAGACATCACGATGGCAGAAGCAGAGTTTAATAGGGGGTTGCTGACTGGTTCACAAGTGGGGTAGCAGCAGGACAGATACCACCGGATGGGGATAAATTATTATATATAGCCCAATATGCGGCTGGGCAGCTAGAATCACAAGCTAGGATACTCAGGGAAACGGGGGAGATGGGGGTCGGATCCAACCAAGAGCAGGCGCAGCTCATGCGAGATAGAATGATGGGGGAGGAGCGCCTGGCTCTAAGGAGGGATCGAATTAAGGAAGAAGAGAGGGCTGTAAGGGATCTCAAGGAACAGGGAAGACAGATAGCTATTGTGGATGGTTCAGATCTGGGAGTATTGAGAACCTGCCCGGCAGGTAGGCCGGGCAGGTAGAGTGGCTGGGGCCAGAGGGGTGGATGTAGTAAAGTTTGCACTCAGTCACTCTAAGGGCAACCTCCATGAGGTCATATACTCAGTATATGAAGATGATGCAAACAGCTCATGGGAGGAGGTCCAGGGACGCTTGGTTGGGCTGTTCTTAACAGCCAGGGAGGCCACTGCCCTAGTTGACATAGTGTTCTCACTAAAGCCGGAGAAAGGGGAGCTGATGTCGGCGTACTGTATGCGATACAGTGCCTGCTGTGTGGCTAGGATGGGAAACCACAACGAATCAACAGACCGACCGAGTGAGAGAGGTACGCGAACATTGGTGGCCTGTCCTGACACGGAAAAGTTGAGAAAATATTTTGTTTGGTTACTTTTGTGTGGTTTACAGCACTTGAGGCATGGCTAGGACGAAAAACCCCAAAAAGGAGCCAACGACCTACCTGCCGGGTGATAGACAGTGCGCGAACATTGAGTGGTTCCCTACCAGCAAGGAGGTAGTTGAATATATTGGTGAATATATTATTTTATGTGAGGCAGAAGAAGTGATAATTTCCACAAACATTAGGTGCTGATACCTATTTACACGAACATTGTGTGGAGGCCAGCACCGGTGAGATCAGTTTCACTAAACATTTGGTGTTAGATTGTTGCTAAAGACAGTGATTATTTACAGCAACGGTGGTCATTTATAGCAACCGGCTGGTGTGTGTTGTTCAGGAGGCTAAGTTGTTGACCTGGAGTGCAGTAGAGCGTGTACACATAAACACTGCAGGACTTATGTTAATGCCATGTGGTGACCGTGCGGACAGAGGCAGACATCGCCTGAACTAAGGCCTAGTGGTGACCGGTCTGATACCACCTGACGGAGATTATTTTTTAATAATATTATTTTTTGGGGTGTGAAAGTATTCATTAAGGTGTTGTCTGGGAGGCTGCGGATGTGACCTCGAGTGTGCAGGAGAGTGCAGGTCTGAAGACGGCGCGGGGTGCGATAGTAGCACACACCATCAGCGTGACTGATTATTGTGAACAATATTATCTTTTTGTATATGAAGATTCATCCAGGTGCTGTTCGGGAGGCTGAGGAGTGATCTATAGTGCGCTGAACCATGCATGCCTGAATACGACGTGGGACTTGAAGTGTGCTGGGCCGTTAGCCGTGTGATAAGAAGCCGACAGTCAGCTTTGCAGTTTTGTGTTGTTTTTTGTTGTTGTTTAAAACAATATTGGTGAAGATTCATCTGAGTGCTTGTGCTGGAAGCTGGGGAGTCTTTTTAAGACGGAAATTGAGTTTTTTTATCGCTTCGGGAACCTCAGGGGTGCAATTAGATTGCATTCAGGAGTTGTCCGGTTGATTGCAGCAAATTTTGATGCCACGTGAGTGTTGGTCGGGTATCGCGGTTGGGGCTGATATCAGGATCTGTCCGGTCTCACTGTTCGCATAGTGCTGCGGGACATGATCTACCCGGGGATATCACCCAGTAACTGCAATTTTATATTCAAGTCAATTTCTACCATGTGGTCACTGTACTGGCACATCAGCGTCATCTGGTGCTGTCTGCCTATGGGCAGCAGCGCCGACCTGTTTAAGGAAGATGGTGTCCTAGTTCGGGGCCAAGGAGAAGTGAGGACGGTGTCTGCCGTGTGGCAGCTGGTGGTGCTGATCACACTGCCTAACCGGCCACCGGTGGGGCACTGGGTCTCACAGGTGCGGGGCTATATGGACAAATTGACTCAGAACCTGTGGTATGTTAATATTCATCATTGGGAGATGAAGCTCAAGGTCCTGAAGGTCAGATTAGAGCAAGACCCTGCTGAAGTTCTGTAGGTAATTGCGAAACGGCCTAAGAGGGGACTGGTGAATGCAGTAGGGGTGGCGGCATCATGGCTGTTTGATACGGTAAGCCAGGCACAACTAAACAAAGTGCAACAGGCTATTACCACCCACAGTCTACAGACGCATGCCCTGAAGTATAACCAAGAGCACATGCTTTCCATTATGAATCGAACTAGAAATATTCAGCTGCAATTAGCGGAGCATGTTTCAGTCGTGGAGCGAATGATGGCAGCAGCACGGAAGGAGGCAAGAAACATGACGGCCATCTCCAATGATTTGGCACTGCTACAGCGCGTGAGGCTGGCTGTGGAAGAACTGGAAAGCGTGGTGGACGATTATGTATCAAAGCGAGCCTTACACCACCGGATGGTGATGCAGCTGGAGCGCGGCATGTTGACGGATGCGCTACTGATGCCGGCTCAGCTGGCACTCGTGTTGAAGGCGGCCACAGATGCGGGGTTTTGCGGGGTTTTGCAGGGACGTTGTATAAATTTCAAGACGAAATAATGTTTCTCATTTCAGCAGAAGTGACCGGTCGGAAGTGACCGAGCTCTATGTAAATGAGTGAGAGTCTCTCGGAACCGCTGGAGCTTGCCATCATAGGATTTCTAGTCACCTACTCCTAGCCCTTCCCAAGCCTTTCGGTCTGGCGATGGGTAGCTAACTCGGGATCCTGGTAGTGCTCGGGGGATTTGGGAATATCAGGAATTTAGGCTCCCCGCCCAACCCACAGGGGGAGAGGATTTAATTAAACATTATGCGCCTTTCTGATTCCTGCTTGCATGAAACTGGCATGGATATAGCCATGGGAAGGTTCTAGCGGCCACCTGACCCATTCGGCACAGAGTGAGCCATAGACAAGTTCGCCTCTCGGGCTGCTCACGTAATCGAACCGGACGATGCCGTCCGGCAGGGACGAGTCCACGTATACGATGGTGGAAATGCGAGAGAAAGACGACTTAAGTGTAGGAGGGACGAGTTTGTGTGCGCGATAGGGAAATACGAGAGAAAGACAACCTAGTGTAGGCCGGACGGTACGGTGATTCGCTGTGTGTTCACCGCCTCCCCCCATTTACATGTACCCGTAGGTTAATGTGCGGCAGGGACGTGATCCGAGCACCAGTCTGAATCTTTTGTTGTTTTGGGGTAAATCCAATAAGGTGCAGGCGCTGATCGCGGTGCGCGTGTTATCACGATTGGATCGCGGATCCTTAGTCGGTTTCTGAACGTCCAATCGGTGGTAAGCAGTGCCAGACAGGCTGCAGAAATGCGTGGGCTCACGACGCCGTGCACACCACTGGTGTGGGCATCGGCGGTGGGGTGGCACAGTAAGGCGTTGATGATATGATCATTTTTGAGTGATTCGAGTCATCTGATTGATTCGGATCATTTAATTGATCTTGGGGTCAAGGATTGATGGGGTCAATGAGGCGCAAGGGTCACTGAAGGACCGGACCATTGGTTGGCAGGGTCTTTAATGGCATTTTTACAATTGTAATTCAACCATGGAAGTGGCAGGTGCTTTGGCTTTTCAGAACTGTTTCACTTGCAATCGACCCCAATATTTCCATGAATTGATCAATATGATGGACAGCAGCTGTGAACTCCCCGAGGTGTAACGTTGAGAGGTAGACCACTTGGCTTGATGCAACCGCCAACTCCACTCCCTCTAAACAAGTGACAACTCCACCCCATCAAGAATGATAAAATATTAAAGCATGAATAGATGAGTGGTCTGATATTCCTGGAACAAAACTATGCAATGTGGTAAACTTAATATCAAATGGCATATATTAACTTACCCATGCTTGACGCTGATGATCAGGATTCCTCCTCCGTTACTGTATTCTATGAATGTAGTGACTGCATTGCCACGCACAGTAGCATGTTACTATTTATATATGACTTATATGTATGACTTAAAAAAAGTATATATGTGGGAAGGAACTCTTTCTGTCTCATTCAAACAGCAATACCATATGAACCTCAAATTCCAGGATCCACCCAGCTAACACCAGCAGATTCAAATGCATTGCTGCATATGACAAAACTGAACAGAGCACCCTGACCACATGTAGTGTGTCCTGATGGTGGGGTCTCCAACTTGGCGTGAGCATTCAGCTCACTCTAATCTATTATTATATATATGACTTATTATATATATATGACTTATTATATACGACTTATTATATATATGACTTATAATAGCTCATGCTTATTTATACTACATAGGACTAAATTTAATATTCAAGGTATATTGTGCATGTTATGTAGTAACATGAGTAATTCATAACAATTGGTCACCTCACATCTCCTGAATTACTTGGTTGCCAAAAACAGAACAAATTAAAAACATAAGAACTGGCATAACTCACAGCTTAGATCTTATTATTCTGTACACTATGCTGACAGGCAAAGAAATAATCAAAAACAAAAGTTATTAACCTTAATTTAGAAAAAACCCAGTTAATTCATTTGGCTAACCAAGTAATTCTATTACATGGTGTGACGTATTCCACATAACTGGTTGGGCTTACAAGTAATCTAATGGATAAACTGGTTAACTCATATTCTGGAGATACTGTTATAATAACATATAAAAAGAATAATATAAGAAAATGTCATAAACTATGAATTAATTAATATAAGTTGATCTCCAACTGCTAGTGAATGTCTCAATGAATTTGAATTCCCAGTTCTATATATGCATGTTATATAACTATTCAGTAAATTCTAGACTAGTATTTATTCATCTCTATTGTTCTCTTGTAAACTCACAAATGGGTGCAAACTTAGATGAAGTTCTATCTACTAATTAGATTGAGCTTCTAAGTAAAAATAATAGATAAACTGGGTTAACTCATATTCTGTAGATAGTGGTTTCATAGTTTCAAATAAAATCAATTACCTTGCAGATATGTATCTACTAAAATTACTTAAACAAGAACTTAAATGATTTTTAATTGATCTCCAACGTTTAAATAGACAATCTCAAAGAATTAGAACTCCCAGTTATATCTGCAGGTTATATAATTCATCAGTAATTTTAGACTAGGATTTATTCCTTCTTTGTTCTGTTATAAACTGACAAATGGATTCAAACTGAAGTTAAGTTCTATCTATTAACTAGATTGAGCTTCTAAAGCATTATAATAGACAAACTGGGTTAACTCTTATTCTAGAGATAATGGTCTCATACTTTCAAAAGAAATCAAATACCTTACTAATATGTATCTAATGAAATTTATAAACATGAACCCAAATAAAATTCAATCTCCAACTATTAATGGACAATCTCAAAGAATTAGAAATCCCAGTTCTATATATGTATGTTACATAAATCATCAGTAACTGGGTTAACTGATATTCTAGAGATAATGGTCTCCTAGTTTCTAAAAAAAAAAAATCAAATGCCTTGCTGATATGTATCTACTGAAACTTGTTAAACTTGAACTTAAATAAAATTCAAATTGATCTCCAACTATTAAATGGACAATCTAAAAGAATCAGAATTCCAAGATCTATCTATGTATGTTATTTAAGTCATCATTAATGTTAAAAACTAAGATTTAATTCATATTTCTTGTTCTGTATTAAAAATGCAAAAGAACTCTGTTAGAATGACTGAACCACAACTAGAAGATCTCTGACTTTCAAACTGGTGTTGCCAGGTGATGTAAACAAAACTTGTATGCGTTGCCATATCCACTCAATTCAATCTGTGATCCAAGGACTTTGCATCTGTGTTGCTAGGTCCGGTAGTCAAGAAACATTCATGTCTCCAAGCACTCAAATCAAATGTCAACAACAATCTCCAAGGAAACCCTTAGTATATATAGAGGTGGAAAAACCTAGGCTCTCCAACTCACCTGGTCCTGGCACTCATACAGTAAACACCTGGAAGACGGTTTTTCCCCACCCTCCCTCCCTCTTGTACTTACGATATGGCTACTAGGGCTGAGTGTTAGAGGTTTTGTCGGTTGAATCGAACCCGGAACTTTGAGTGTGTGTGTTTAATAACATAGCCTGTGTGTTCTTATGATATGACTTAAACTGACAAGTGATATAATACTTCTGCATACTTACAAATGATTGATGTACAAACCTATTTGCTACGAATAAGCTTGAAGATGTAAATAAATTATAAATTTACTCCCAGTCCAGTCTTTTGTTATGAATTATGCAGTAGAATAATGGATTCAAATTATTGGGCTATTTGTTTCAGTCGGCATACCTGCAGATAATTACAATGGATTAGATTTGACAAATGTGCGCTTTCTATTTGATAAAAGTTATTTGATAAAGTTTTATTTAGTGATAGGTTCTATTAACTCCCTTCTATGTGCTGACAAATGCTTAATAACTGCATCAGTATCTACGTTAGATATGTAGAATCAAATCTAGATAATTGCTTTGATTTAAAAAAGTGTATGCTTCATCAGACTATGAGGCTTTAAGCATACATGACCAATAGCATGCGAGAAAACTCAAATCTCATCCCACATTCAACGTTGTCAGCACCTGGACATGGATGTCTACGATACGAGACGTCATAGACATCCTCATGCAGACTTATCGCCAACCATTACGGCTATTCCAAGATCCGCTGGTCCCCCAGGAAGGACTGTAGCTGTGGCCCAGCATGCCGGATCACAGCTACAACTTACACAGTGGAATGTGAAGGAGGCGGTGAATAAACATATATAGGAACTGGTATTTGTCATGATATATGTTGTACATACACGACCATGACAGTATTCTATCTCATGTAAAGCATTTCCTCAGGCAATTTCACTGTAACGTACATTAGAAGCAAACGTATGGAAATAATCCTACTAGGTTTGGTCATTTGGAGGCATGTGGTTATGGGTTTTTCTTTGTGTTTTTTTTTAATTGTTTATTCTGCTCATACGGGGGGGAAACTTTTATTTTTCGGATTTCTGAATTTTGGATATGGAATTATGGATCTGCACTGCCCAATTCTTGAAAATAGTTACATATGTACAAGGATCATTGGCTACTTTATCGTCACATTGAATTGGGTTCATCGACTGTGATGCCGGGAATGAACCTTCCATCAGGAAGAAACATGCACTTATTGACCTCATGTGATGAAGCACTCTGGGTAAAATCATATAGCGTTCTGCTGCTGGTGAGTCTCCCTGCGTACCACTCTCGGCGTCTTTGTGTGTCATTTACCGCAGTTTGATCATTTGCATGTTGGCTTCCCTTATCTGTAATATGGCTGGCTTCCTGAAGACTTTTTTCTGTGGCTTCTTCTGTCTCTTGCACTATGGTATAGCCTAAGAGAAACTTCATTGGTCTTTGTATGCCTTCTTCTAGGCAAGTCTGTGAGAGTGCCTTCAATTAGACTTAATTTGTAGTCACCTCTCTCATGATATTCTGTGTGACCTTCACCTTGGGTTCCACTCGGAATCGCACCCACACCGTCACCCCTCCTTATCTGGTCAACTAATTCCAAGCATGGGTTGTTTCCTAATTGATTCTGTTTGTAGCTTCCACTGTGATGTCTGGTGTGCTTCAACTGTGGCTTCGATTGTGGTTTCCATTATAGCTTTCAGTGTGGCTTCGGTGGTTGTAGCTTCCATTCTGGCTTCTGTTGAGGCTTCCACTATGGCTTCTGTGGAGGCTTCCATTATGGCTTCCATTGTGACTTCCACTATAACTTCTGTTGATGCTTCCACTATGACTTCCGCTGTGGCTTCCACTATGACTTCAATTCTGTCTTCCACAATGGCTTCTGTTGAGGTTTCCACAAAGAACCCTTTCCTCACTATATTTTTCTATTTGGTCACTAATTTCCAACTCATTATTGTTTCCCAAGTTGCTTCGAGTGTGGCTTCTGCCTTGACTCCGGCTGTGGCTTATGCTGAATTTTCCATTGAGGCTTCTCTTGTCCCATTCCACATGGTTCGCCAACTGACTACCCGCAGCCTTGACCACCTGGACAGATGACAGGTGCTGCTTGGCCTCATCCCTTTGCTGTGATATGACTTGCATTCTGGGCTCGATCGGTTTCCGGAAGAGTGGCTCCGAGTGTCTCATGGTTATGGCCGCCCAAGAACTTCCTCCCGTGTTGTGCCTGCTGAGCGACAGCTGGAGAAGAAGGACGCCCATAGGTCCAGATGAATGGCTGTCCATCTTCGGCCGAATGCCTCGGTAAAAGTCTGTGGCTTCTGAAAGACCATTGGTGAATGGTGTTTACATCGATGTTATATCATATCTTATGGGACCAGATGTGATTGCTGAATGAGTTGAGCGTCCGTTTCCCGTTTTGGTAGATTGTGGGATTCAAATCCACGGGTTCCAACCCTGGTCGAGTCAAACCCATGATGTACAAATTTATACTTGTCGCTTCCTAGCCAGGTGATCGGCATTATTAGGATAAGGCAAGGAGTGGTTGGCTCAGTGTCATGATATCAGGTCATGGTGCTGGTGGCCTGGTCTCCCAGCGGGACATCACTATAAAGTCACCATGAGTGTGTACTGACACAAGTGGATACCCATCCTGATATTACCTGAGATGTTGCCAGGATGTAAACTCCAACAACCAACGAACCAATCATATTTTATGTGAGTATAAATTACAATAATGAAATTCTGTTGTATATGATCGTTTTGCATTTCTCGTGCAACTACTTTCAGCACCTAGGATAATACAGTGTGCCACCTGTCCTCCTCTTCAAGTACTACTGCCACTGCTTATCAAAATTTGAATCATATATTATTAGTCAATTCAGCATTTACAGATTGGCAGAGGATAATTATATACACCTCGCCTAAAATATTATGTGTTGCTTGCATTAATATCCTTGTTAATTATACATACATATATATGTATCTATATCCGTGTTATGTACTAAGTTTATCGCATATATCGTCGGCTGAGAATTAACCAGGCCTATGTCCACTTTCAGAATTTTTTTTTATTTGTACATATAACCCAGATCACAGTTGATAAGCTTTATTTCTCAACCCACAGCTCAATATATAGAGTGAGTGAGTATCTTGGGAGTTAATATATTGAGTTATGGGTTGGGGACATCAAACTTATCAACTCTGAGATGGACTTTATGCATACATATCTTTTTCTGAAAGTGGACATAGGCCTGGTTAATTCTCAGCCGACGATATATCCATAGGGTGTAGCGGTAGCAGTCGTCCAGTGGTACCTGTGTTTGGCTAGTGTTGTCCGTTCCCGCCAGGTGAGTAGTGGCGCGACTGTAAGTATTTGTAGTTGGTTGGTTGGTTGTTGGAGTTTTACATCTTGACAACATCTAAGGTAATATCGGGATGTGTACCGACTTGTGACAGTGCATATTCATGGCAACTTCATAGTACTGCCCTACTGGGAGATCAGGCTGCCAGGACTATGACTTGATATCCCACTCCATCACATTATCCTGACACTGAGCCAACCAGCCATTGCCCTATCCTAATAATGCCGAGCACCTGGCTAGGAAGCGACAAGTATCAATTTTTAAGTCATTGGTTTGACTGAACCAGGGTTCAAACCCATGGGTTCGAATCCCACGATCTACCAAAGTGGGAGATGGACACTCAACTCATTCGGCCAACACGTTTGGTCGATGATATTTATATGGATATCACTGCTAGCTCGCTACTAAGTTAGCCAGACAGGCCGTTTCTTGCGACTGTTTACCAAGTAATTTTACCAATTGTCTTGTGCTTGAGCGTAACTTACATGTGTATATGTATATATATAATATATATATAATATATATATATTATATATATATATCAAAAAGCTTAACAGTTATAAATTTGGCAAATTTGACAACCACCTAAATTCAATTCGATTGATAAAATTCTAGTAGATAGTATTACTGTTCCATCAGAACTTAATGGGAATACAAGGGATAATTGTCTGTCTATTCAGGGACTATGAATGGAAATAAGCAACGAAACCATGGTGGCTAAAAGTCACCCTGATCAATTTTAGAAGAGGTTATGCCAGCATTTAAATAAATAAGCTCTTTTATAGGTAACTTGGGTGGGTAATGACCCCAAACAAAGCGCCAGCCACTCTCCGTACCTTGGGGTCCTTTATGTTGATGCTGGATGCGCATGCCACAACCCACTCTACTCCGAGCACAAAGAACCCGGTGTCGTGGTTTGAAAGCCTGGTCAGATTGAGTGCCCGGCCGTGGCTTCTGCGCATGCGCGGATTTTAAGCGCGTCGTCTGCGCATGCGTCAAATTCATCCCCAGTTTCAAACACCCGTTGATTAAAATGTTCTATCAAACTATGCACATGTTGTTCCTTTATTAGTTCTCTACATGTTGTGAAATTTTAAGGATTTTTGATAGATGGCCAAGAGAGTTATTTAATCCGCAGCACTTGCTTACAGTCGAATATGTCGTGTGGTTTTACATTTTATGAACGATTCTAATCAGAATGAATATATTTGTTTGCGAATTCACAATATATTATGAGACATTTAAATGATTCACCATTCAAAGATTGTGAGTTCTATGTATGTTCACCGTTGCAGCCACAGACTTGAATTTTATGTCATGATTTTGTATGAACGATTCTATGCAGAATGAGTATATTAGTATTATGATTGTGTCCTGTGCCTTTGTTTGCGAATTCACAATATAGTATGAGACATTTAAATGATTCACCATTCAAAGCTTGTTAATTTTATGTATGTTCACCATTGCAGCCACAGACTTGAATTTTATGTCATGATTTAGTATGAACGATTCTATGCAGAATGAGTATATTAGTATTATGATTGTGTCCTGTGCCTTTGTTTGCGAATTCACAATATATTATGAGACATTTAAATGATTCACCATTCAAAGCTTGTTAATTTTATGTCATGATTTTTTATGAACGATTCTATGCAGGATGCGTGAACATTTGGTAACTTGTTTTGTTAATGGCTCCATGTCTTCTTTTCCAGGTGGAAGCAGACGGTCAGCAAAGATAGCAGTCCGATGTCAACAAATCCCATTAAAAGACCAGGAATGCTGCTTTTTTCATCAATGCTTAACAATTACACGTCATGACATTTTAGGATGCCAATATCTTGTGATTCTCTGCAGCTATTAAACTGTTATGAATATATGAACTATTTATCATTTATTCAGTCTTGTTGCAGTTTTCAAAGAAAATACCACGCAATTTAATTACTGTTATGAATATGTGATATGGGTCTTTCAGATGCTGTTGGGAGTTCATTCCAAGTTCCTTTGTCAAATGGAGCTCTGATTAATTAATATGTATCAGGGTTGGGGAAGATTATTCGTATTAGGGTCAGGATGCAAATATCGTTTGATTCTTTGCATGCTGTATGAATCTGTGATATGGGTCTATCAGATGCTGTTGGGAGTTCCTTTGTCAAATGAAGCTCTGATTAACTTTTGGGACAATTGATTTGGTATATGCATATAGATAACACATATTCCTGAAAGACAAGTTCATCTGGTCTTTATATTTTGAATTACTGATGTCTGAAATGTGTGGTGAAATTTATGTCAATGTGTGGTGACATTTATGTCAATTTCCTTGAACTCAAAATGTTGCAGTTCGATGAGAATGTGTTCATTGTTAATAAAAGATATGAAAGATATGAAATATAAATTCTCCCGTCTTGTTTGTCCGAGTGTGGTGAATTCCCGCAGTAGGAAATACAGAAATACAAAAAGAATAATTAAAATAACCCCTCCCCCCAGCCAAGAAAAGAGAAATAAAAATAACCCCCCCCCCACCCTTAAGAGATGACAAAATGATTTTTTTTTAATAATCTCCCCCCCCCCCCACCCACCAAACCCAAGTTTTTGGTTAATCTGGCAGCACTATAAAAGTCGTCATGAGTGCAGGTTGGTACTCGTCCTGATATGACCTTATATGTTGCTAGGATGTAAAACAAACAACAAACTTTCAAATGTTTTATGGACATTTGGCAATATTTAGAACAAGAATTAATCTGGGTCTCCCAGTGAGGCAGCACTGATATGACCTTATATTTTGATAGGATGTAAAACAAACAACAAACTTTAAATGTTTTATGGACATTTGGCAATATTTAGAACAAGAATTAATCTGGGTCTCCCAGTGAGGCCGCACTGATATGACCTTAGATGTTGCTAGGATGTAAAGCAACAAACAACAAATAAGTGTCCACTGGCAGGGCGCTCAAACTGGCCGGGCACTCAAACTCCGACATGCTGCAGTTTGCAGGGCCTCCGAAAATCCGCGCATGGGCAGAAGCCACGGCCGGGCACCCAATCTGACCGGGCTTTCAAACCACGACACCGGTGTGGCGGTTTCAGCACCCGGTCAGTTTCAGCGCCCGGTCGTGGCTTCTGCGCATGCGCGGATTTTAAGAGGCCCTGCAAACTGCAGCATGTCGCCGGCGAGCACTGCTATTTGTTTAGTTTACACTCGGCGATTCGACGCCGATCTAGCTGCTATGTTAATATCGCTTGGAATTTAAGGTTAATTTAATTAAATTTCATTATTTGAGTATGTAATTCTGTTAAATATGATCGCATTCAATAGATTTCGGCCTAATCGGTCCCTAACACTGCCGGGCACCAGCGATAGTTACAGCTGAGCTAGTAGCCGGCGAGGCCACGGGTGTTTTGACGCTCTTAAAATCCGCGCATGCGCAGAAGCCACGGCAGGGCGCTGAAACTGACCGGGCGCTGAAACCGCCACACCGGTGTGGCGGTTTCAGCGTGTTCCCGTGCTCAGACGTGTACCTCGCTTCTGCGCATGCGTCAGAATCTAATGAACATGGCCGTAATCGATTAACACTACCCGGGCGACTCGGGTCATCCGAGTGGTCAGAATTTCAAATAGAACACGGCGAGTGGAGTCGACAAATACACGTGCCGTGTGCAAGAAAAGAATAACTTAGATTAATGAAATGGAACTATAGCTAAACTAGGCCATCATAAAATACTTTAAATCCTATTTTGCTGTAGTTATATCGGTTATTTAAAAAAAAAAAAAAAATTGTCCACCCCAGCGCGGAGAAGCGTATTCGATTATTCGACCCGAGTTTGTAGGATGTGCGCATGCGCCAATAAGTGACTCGGGTGACCCGAGTTGATGCGAAATCCGCGCATGCGCAGAAGCAACGGGACACGGCTGAGCACGGGAACACGCTGAAACCGCCACACCGGCTCCATACGCCATCCATACGATCAGGAATACGCCTAGAAACAGGAAGCAAAGCTAGCTGCAGGTAAACTCGTCTAAACAGTTTAAGACTGCTTCATAGCCTCATCGCTTTTCATCAATTAAAGCTCTATGATCCGATGAAAACATCAAATTTTCAAAACCAAATAGATTATCTACAGTTTATTTTTCACTTAGATACTGGTGCGCTTAGCAAATATTTGTCACCACACAAAACGGAATACCGAGTCAATTTAATAGAACCTGTTACTGCAAAAGCCTACAGTGTCAGAGTTTTGGCATGCTCGCCAAAATTAATTTGGCATGTTTGCACTTCCAATATCTCAAAAGTTTGCCGTTTAAAATAAGTTACTTCAAGCTAAAGTAAGGTATATTATAGCAATGAACCTAATATATTTATCTTAGAAAATGACAGAAATCCAAAACAATCGGAATAGGCAACATTAAGATGTTCTATACTATGTGATTTTAAGGCCTAACCAGTTTTTTAATATTTGTATTGAGATCTGGGCTTTTTCCTTCCCCCCCTTTCTATTGGTGACTTATAATTTGGGGGGGTTGTGCGTTAAGATTAACAATAAGAACAATGCCTAAATGTTTTCAGAATTTTTTTAATTCTTAACCTTTTGCCATGAATTAGGAAGTGTTATTCTATATTGCTTTAATATATTTTTATCTTTCCGAATGTGTATTGAGCTGTCTTTCCTTTATGCTAGTGATGTTTTTTTTTATATCTGTTTCATTTTCTTTAATTAAATTAGCATAGCTTAAAATTATGAAGAGATCAGATATATATGTGTATGTATGTATATATATATATATATATATATATATATATATATATATATATTAAATGGCAAAAACTCAAAAGCCTCGGATTGTGCTTCTGCTGCATTATCAGAATACTGTCTGATGTGACTCTCAAACCAGCGTTTGGCGGCCTTTGCGACACCCGCTTCACTTTGGTTACTGACCAGCCAGCCAGGACTTCGCTATCCGTGTTTATTTGATATAAATGGTTATATTCATCGACGCCATGTTGCATTAGGCTGCACAAATCGCACACAATGTATAATTGATGGGTTTGGGGTTTTGACGCTTTCAAGCGCTCCGGCATTATACACGCACACCGAACGGCCAGTCCCCCTGGTAGATTTGCTTGAATATTACTGTGGGCTAATACAATTACGATGCGGACAAGGGGCTTATGATATGGAACTTTATTTCAGGAACACATCAAGGTATAAGGTTAGCAGTTGACAGTTTGGAATCAAGTACTCAGGCGCTTAACCCTACTAATTCAATTGTCAGATGAGTGTAGGGTCGGGTGGGCGGCTGAGAAAGCTGGGTGGTTGTCAGTGTTCGGCGTCGTGTGGCGAAGTGGCTGGTGGGTGTGGTGTCTGGGGGAGGCCAGCATGACGTCAAAAGGTCTCGTGTGTGCGAGATTTGGGGTCGCCCAGAGCCGGGCAGGGGTGGAGAAAGGGGGGGGGGGGGGAAGGGGGGGGGGGGGGAGAGGGGGGAGGGGGGGGGACATATGGCAGCAGTGAGCCCCCCTATCCGCGCACAAATTACACATGTTGTCAACCAACATGGACAATTACGACGCGGACAAGGGGCTTATGACATGGAACTTTATTTCAGGAACACATCAAGGTATAAGGTTAGCAGTTGACAGTTCGGAATCAAGTACTCAGGCGCTTAACCAAATGAGTTGAGAGTGCTGAGTGGCCACGGTGAAGGCCTCCCGGGGGATGTAATCATGTATCGCACCAAACCGCCAGTTGCCGAGCTGCCGTACGTCTTCCAGGGGGGTGCCTGCAATGGCACAGGCCTGGGCACCACCTCGCCGGATGCTGTGCAGGGTAAATGTGGTCGGGTTTGGATGTCTGGTCGATGAGAGGGCCGCGCGGAGGGCGGCAGTAAGGGTGAGTGCTGAGAATGGTGTACCATTGGGCTTGAGGAAGGCGGGCGCGTTGTGTCTTGTGGGCGTGGCTGCCTGGTATCGGCGCCATGCTCGAACCGGGCAGTAGCGGGTGGCACTGAGTTCTGATAACTGTAGATTATTACAAGAAATATCCAGAGGTGACGCTGTTGGGCGATACGTCGTCTGTCACTGTTATTGAAGCGTTGAAGTATAATTTTGCAAGGCACGGTATTCCTATTCAGGTTATTTCGGACAATGGTCCGCAGTTTAAGAGCCATGAGTATGGGGAATTTGCACACCACTATGGGTTTAAGGTCGTGTATTCCAGTCCACAGTACCCTCGCAGTAATGGGCAGGTGGAACGGTTTGTGCAAACAGTCAAGGACATGTTAAAGAAGTGCGAGAAGACTGATTCAGATTTTCAGTTAACTTTGCTGAATTATCGTAACACTCCATTGCCCGTCTTGAATGCATCTCCGGCTCAGCTGCTCATGAGCAGGAGGCTGAGAGGTAGATTGCCAATGGCGGAAGAAATTTTGGTACCCGAAACGCAAAATCCAAAGAAGGTCCAGATGGCAAAACGGCAGCAAAATGGCAGCAAAGCGTTTCATGACAAGAAGTGTGGAAAGCTGCTCAAACCTATGAAAGTCGGAGATAAAGTAAAATACAAGAATCATGCTGGGGAACGGAAAAAAGGGGTTATTTTGGGTCGGACTGGTATTTCTGGGAGAGAATATCAAATTTTGAACGAGTCAGGTAATATGTTATATCGAAACCGAGTGCAGATTATTAGGGCGCCTTTGGGGGGGCGGCCCGAACTGGTCGGGCAAACGCAAACTAGGTCAGCGTCATTGCCGAATGTAAACAGTGCAGCTAATCTAAGTAGGGCAGGTCAGCTGATTAGGCTGGCGAGCAGGTTAGACCTGCAGTAGCTCTGTGTAGATTGAGTGATTACACGTATAGCATGTGCATGTAGGATTAAGTTATATTTTCAGCTGTGTGTTTTGATATTGAATGTTTGATGGACAATTTATAACGGGAGGCATTAAAGCCGGACAGTGAAGGACTTCAGTGCCATATGACGCTTGGACATTTGCAAGGACTTGTGTTTCAGTTAAGTACGCATATATGTTATTGTGCATTCGTTTGACTGTTATGTGGTATTTTGATGGTTATTTTGAAACCTTTCATGTTCAGAAATACGTTGAGGGGGGGATGTGATATATGCGTAATAGACGTATAGCTGTGTGGCTAATATATGTTAATGAGATGCAGAGTTTGAGACAAAGGATTATGCTAATGAGATGATGTCATGGAAAGTTTAGCCGGCGGGTTGAGCGAGCCCTAGGCCGTAAATAAACCATTCAGTATCCAGAAGTCAAAGTGTTCAGACGAAGGCCAGGGAGGGTTTATCTAGTGGCGTTGGGGACACCGGCGGCCTCAAGGGCGGCCCGGATCAAGGGCCTGACATCATGGGATGTGAGTGGGGTGTCCTTGCGGGTGAGGAAGGCTGGTGCGTCACGCGGCGACGGCAGAAGCGCGATCGCTCGGTCCCAGGCTCGCATTGGGCACAAGGGCGACCCGGGAAGGGCGAGCACGTAAAGCGACACCGCCTGGACCGGGAAGTGGATGGTCTTGGAGGAAGAGACTGTGATCCGGAGGCCACCCGGGGCGCGCTGGACGTCATCGCGGTGCAGGGTGTGCCGGCCGCCCCATGCTGCGTGGGAAGGCGACAGGAGGTTTGACTGCCTCAGGAACGTAAAATATGCGAAGACGACCGCGGCCCACGGGCGACCCTGAGGTGCCCCAAGGACCTCAAGTGGTTGAAGATGAGGGGGATCATCGCAGGGGTGATGACGAGGGCTCTTTTGATCGGGGCGGCGAAGAGCTTCTCCCCGCCCCGCCGGACGCGGTCCACAAAGGGGGCGTCAAAGGGCGCAGGGTCGCCGCCCGCCCTGCAGCCAGGCGCGTGCGCCGGAGATCACGTTGGCGACCGATCTGGGGGAGGGAAGCTCACGGTGTAGGTGGGCGATGAACTGGCCCACGTCGTAGGGATGAGGGCACAGGTGGTCGACGTGCCGCTCCAGCATGAATTCAAGGTACCTCCTCGCGTGGCGGGTCCGGTTCCACCAGGTCCCTGGGGTGAGGGCGGCACGGTGGATGGTCATGAGGTGGGCCAGTACCAATTCGACGTCCGGCTTGTGGCGGACAACGATTGTGAAGGACCCGAGGGCCGCCACCAGCCAGATCTCTCGGGTGCACGCGCCCAGGGTCGGGTCAGTGGCGCGGCCGGATTCGAGGGCCAGGACCAAGGCCGCGTTGTCCGTGTTCACCACGAGCTCGTGTTCGCCTGGCGCCGGGGGTGCGAGTGTCTTAACTGCCATCACAAGGTTGACCGCCTCGAGCTCATGGATCGCGGGGAAGGCCACGGTCATGGTGTTGCTGTAGGCCTCCGAGTAGCAGAAGTCGCGGGAGAAGGCGCCCCCGCCGGTCAGGCAGGAGTCGCATTCGATTACCCATCGGGGACGCGACGGGGGCGGAAGCAGGAATACGCCATTGCCCTTGGCCGCATAGTCGCATAACCATCAGATGTCGCGGCGCAGGTTGATGTCCACGTCGGTTCGGCCGGAGAAGGGGGAAGCACGAAGGCTGGCCAATATCCTGCACATGAACTTTCGGGCCGCTGGGATGCAGCCGGCCGACAAGCCTCAGGATGGCCTTCCTCGTGAGGGTGGGGCAGGCCAGCCAGAGCTCACAGACCGCCAGGACCTCGCCAAGCTTGTGCTCGGGGATGCGCATCACCAGGGCCTCCATGTCGAGCTCTATACCCAGCCAAGCCAGCCGGACGGTAGGGGGGCAGCACTTGTCGGGGGCAAGGGCCAACCCGAGGCGAGCGCAGATGGCGTCGAGGCGAGCGCGGAGGGCGTCGAAGGCACGCATAGCATCCACATATGACGCCTCGCACCTGACGAAGTCAGCCACATATACCAGGCTGAAGAACCCGCGCTCCCGGAGCATCCAAGAAATTGCCCCAGTCACGCGCACGCAAGCCGCGCCCGAGGTGTGGCAGCCGAACGGGAGGGCGATGTCCAGGTACAACTTGTCGTCTACGGTGATACAGAACAGCGGGGTCGAGAGGGGATCTAACCTCAGCTGTCTATACAACCAGCAGAACCCCCCCCGGCCCTTGAGCGTCATGCGACTGCCCATGTCCGAGGCCGCGGGCAGGCTATATTGGTGAGGGCGCCCCAGGTATTCCTTCCGCCGGATGCCCGAGTTCACGCTTCGGCCCAGCAGGAAGGATAGGTCTACTATGATGCGGCGCTTCCCGGGGGTCGATTTAGGCCGAGTCATGATTGGGCTGCACTGTGCCCAGGGCGAGAAGGGGGGCACCTCGAAGGGCCCGAGCAAGGCACCCAGATGGAGCTCCTCTTCCGCGTACGCCGTGATGTGGTGGGCGTGGGCGGGGTCCTCGTGATGGTTGTGGAAGGTAGGCGTGGGCTGCGGTATAATTCACCGGGAACCCAAACTCCAGGTGGTCTGCGAGGGAGTCGTCCGAATACCCGCAGAGCATCTCGCGCCACTCAGTGATGTTAAGGCCCGAAGCGACCGGGACTCGGGCGGCCAAGAAATTAGGAAGGGCCGAGTCCCGGGCGGCGGCATAAGCCGCCGCGTAGTCCTGGCCCAGCCCTCCCCCGACAAGAGGGGCCAGAAGCCATCGAGGGTAGTCTTATACTCGGTGGGGGAGGGGCCGCAGACGGCGGCCGGGGTCCAAGAGTGCTGTAGGGTGTGGTCGAGGACCTGGTCCACTGGCTCGCTCTCGTCTGCGTCTCCCGGGCCGACGCGGTGGGCCGCCTCGGTCAGGTTACATATCCCGCATTGCGCGGCTGCCGCTGTGGATGGCGTAGAGGTGTTCCGGGCGGCGTGTGCGTATTCCGAGAAGCTCCCATAGCTGGGGGTGTGGGTGCGCGTGTGAGAGTCAGTGTCTGGCCGGGCGGGATGGCGGGGCGTACCGTCCACAACACGGGGGCTCTCGCTTGTCCCGACGTGTTAGGGGGTATAGGCTTGTTTACGCCGGGCCGCCCGGCACCAGCGGGGGTAGTGACGTCATTCCGGGGCTCCGTGGGGAACCCCCGCGGCCGGGGGAGCGCCGGTTCCATCGTGCTCGCTGCTAAGCCAATGGGCGGGCGGGCGGGCGGGCGGCCGGGCCGGGAGCCAGCGGCAGTCGTGATGTCATGAGGAGAATCCCGGAGAGTGCCGGAAGGGCCGGGGAACCCCGGGGGGAAGCCGAGTGGCTTCGATAGAATGTCAACAAAGCGTCTAATCGGGGGGCGTGCGGAGAGGTCGTCTACAGGGTCAGGGTGGGGGTGCCGTGGAGTAACTGCCCACCGGGGGTCTAAAAATCCGACAGCGTTCTCTTACCGGGTTTGTCCCATGATTTCTTGGAGTAGCAGGAGGCCTCCGAGTGGTTCGTTACAATTTTCCTGACGTTCGCGCAGTAGCCGCAGACGTGTGCGACCGTCTGCGCGCCCGATCCGTGCGACTCTCCTTTGGCGGCTTTGTCACAGGTTCCGGGATCCCTGTTCAAGGCCTGGCACTGAGCGCCTATGAGCGTCTTGTCGTATTGTGTGCAGGGGTCCAGGCCAGCCTTCTGGTGCTGCGTTTTCCTGGGCTGGGAGTCGTGTGAGGTGGCCATGGCGGTACTGAGGTGGCTCACCATGGCGATAATTTCCACCCGCACGGCGTTGACGGCAGCCGTGTCTCGCCAGCCGTCTGGGAGCCGGCCATCCGCGAACCGGGTAAAGATTTCCTCCGAATATCGATGGACGACCACCCAAGGAAGCAAGCAATTGTCTTGCGCCACCATCTCCTGGTGGCGTGATAGGGCCTCCAGGGCCGATGACGGGAACGCCCATTGGTACTGGAGGCATTTCAGGCCCAGGGTATATTCTTCCTGGGTCGCCTCCCCCTTTTTGATGGCCTTACCCTCATCCCCCCTCTCCACTAAGTCATAGGGAAAAAGATATTTGGCAGGGATACCTTTCTTTCTGCTTGTAGCCTTGCCGTCAGCTGCCGCGACGATGAGGCGCACCGCCTCCTCCGCCGATGACCGGGCGCCTCTGAAATACGCGTCCTGGTCCTGTTGTCGGGACTCGGAGGCACGGGGGTGGCGGGCCGGGCAGGTCTCTCGGTGGCGTCTGCTGCGCGGGCGGGGTGATGGAGGAGCACGAGCGGATGAGCGGAGTGACTCCTCTGTGGCTCGCTTTCGCGAGTGGCAAGCGGGTCTTAGGGCGGCGGTGGCTTCAGCATTTGTCGCTTCACTCTGTCGCCGCCTCGCTCTGCCGCTGTTGCGCGATCGAAGCTGCCGACCCGTCGCCTGCTGGCCTTTGCTGAGGTTTTTTCGGCGAGCTGACTGCCTCACCGGCGGCGTGGGTGCCGTGGGTGGGTGCGGGAAGCGCCGCCATCTTGTGAGCCATTCAACAGTCGCTCTGGGCGGCTCGCGGGGAAACGGGAGCCCTCCGGGTGGCGCGTTTCGCCGGTCGGCCCCTCTGCACTGTGGTGCGTCGAGTTCTCTGCATCTCTGTTTAACGTGGTTACCTTTTTAAATATGCTCCTGCGATGCTGTAGACCGTAAGAGTGTGTGGGTGGAAGCGGGGAATAAAAAAAGAACAAGGTCGGTCTTCTGATGGTGCCCGAATGCGGGTTTTACTGTATATATATCAAGAGAGGTTTTACTGTATATATATCAATGTACCAATAACAACAAAACTCATTCACAACTAAAATTAATTTAACAATGTGAGGTGTCAGTACTCCATGACCTGCTTGTTACAATCAAGTAGGCCTATGTAGTAAGGGGGTGAAAATGGTGAATTTTGTGCCTAGAGCAGGTTTCGATCACATGCACCTTGCCATTCCAGCTTAATGTGCTAATCATTCAACTATCTAGGCTCCCTGATGAAATCACTGTATCCACGCATAGGCTTACCTCTCTATGTTGCTCCTTGCATGGAATGGATGTCAGTGTAGACTACTACACCTATGTTATAATCCAGATATGCATACTGTTAGTATATAATATAATATAGTGGGTTAAGCTCCTGCTTTAGACGCAATATGTCCCATTTTCATTACCCCCGTGGCACTAGTTGTCGGGCCAGGACGTTATAGCTACATGATCTATGCTTGTTGAATGTGCCTTGTGTATGCCAAAGTGAATGGCCTGTATGTGTGTAATTGTAAGCATTAAAAGGGTGACGTAAACCACTTGAGTCTTACAATTCCAGCGGTCAAGAGATCTCCCAGGCAAGGAGGAGCGAAATAGACTAAACAGGTAGCCTAGGCATGGGTAGGGTGATGTCATCGTGGAGCCTAAGTAGTGTAATGATTAGCGTACTAGCCCTGGAATGGCAAAAGATGTGGGTTCAAATCCTGGTCTAGATGCTTTCCCATTTTCTTCATCCCCATGACATTACTATCTATTTACTACCGACTTACTCAGAAATACCAACATACATTTTCCAAGTAGAAACATTTTATGCTACTATCTATGTTATGCTACTATTTATTTAGATGTTTACCAAAGCCTACACAGGTTAAAACCTGTACAGATCAGATGTCTATTTACACAGGCATATATATGCAAACCAATACATTCTAGTCAGCAAATGCAATCAGCAGTTCCTCGCTAACCGACTATCGTAGAGGAAGCGCGGCATGAACAGATGAATGATGCAGAGACTAGTTGACCAAATCTGCCTCCAACTGACGCCACAAGCTCACATCAGGTCGACAGGTGTCGCCCTTGTTGGTTATGGGTGGCGTGGAAAATGGGTTCTGTGTGGAGCCATATATCCCAGTGTTACTGTTAGTGTGTCGTCCATGGTCCTGCTCGTATGTTACACAGTTAGGCCTACAGGTGCATCATCGCACCTTGTGCCCTGACAATGTTGCACTGTTCCCTGCTCCGTACCGGATTCAAAACCATCTCTAACACTTAACTCAGGCGGATATCGCTTTGCCCACGGGACACATGCCTGCAGCACTGACGCAACTATTGTCATATCCGACGAGGGTAGTGCTGTGAAATGAATAAATGAGCAGTGCTTGATGGGTTCCATGGAGTGTGCATTTACACCCCGCTTGGTGGTGATAGTACAGGCACGTGACGGCACATAGTGGCGTTAATAGCGCATGGTGGTCTCCAATGAAGCGTTATACTACTGCTAATATTAGTAATAATAGTAATGAGTAACACCACACAATTACTTGTGACCACAAAAAAGGGGTGATCGCAAAGAGGTCTGTGACCTCCTTGCGATCCACCTGGCGCAGTGGCCGAATTGGTAGAGCACAGGCCTCCCGTGCGGGAGATAGGAAGTTCAATTCCCAGTCGATTCAAATCAATGACTTGCAAAATTGATATTTGCCGCTTCCTACTTGGCACTCGCATTAATAGGATAGGGTAAGTACTGGTTAGCTCAGAATCAGGATGAGTGGGATATCGGGTCATGGGGCTGGCAGCCTGATTTCCCAGTGGGGTAGTACTATAAGTTGCCATGAGTGTGCTGTTATGATCATATATGTTGCCAGGACATAAAACTACAACAACCAACCAATTTTGCGACCATTTTTGTCGCAATGAGGTTGTAGCTTCTACACTAAAACTGTGCGACCAAAATGGTTACACAGAGGTTGGCAACTATGCCCTTGGGCGCAAGGAGGTGAGTTCTTTGATCCAAAGTGGTCGCAAGCCGTAGGGTGCATGACTGGGGCATTATCGATTGGTGATAGGTTTTTGATTAACTTCCTAGTAACATCTGCGGTGTTCTTTGTGCACTCGATGTGGCATTAGAGTGCTTTCCCACTTAGATACTGTGCTGCTGTCAGCACCATGATACGATATCATATTCAGTGAAAACATCATAGCTATTTATAACCAGGGTCTGTTTTATCCTACTAATGCCAAGTGAAATAGAAGCAGAAAAGGTAATTAAGAGAGTTTGGTTTGAGTCACCTGAGGATCAAACCCTCAAGATTTATCAAATGGGTATTTGCCTCGTGCTCGACTTTACCAGAATAGGGCAAAGACTAGTTGGGTCTATGACTTGAGTAGGATATCGGGTCATGGTGCCAGTAGTATGGTGTCACAGTGGGGCAACTATATAAAGCAGCAAGCTCTGCACCACACGGACCGTATAAATACCCGTAAGCTGTTAATTGTGTAAATATAAAGATGGAGCATCTATTTGATCTGAATGCGAGGACATCTACGTAAAGTAGTACTTTAATTAGATGAATAAATAAAGCAAATTCTATGTTAGTTAGTTTTGAAAGATTGTAATTGTTAGTGATAAATATATTCTTCTTTGGAGAAGAAAATCCTTATTCAATGCCAAAGCACTAGATTATTTATCAAATTTGGTTGCAATTGTCAAATTGTGTAATTTGGCATGGCACAACAAATGAGACAACCTTTCACCCCCCCCCCCCCGTTACCCCGCGTTGCCTGGGCTACCATCTCCTGATTGGCTGCCATGTTTCTCAGCCTTTCTGCCGGTGGACCCCCCACCTCCACTTCACTGCCTCACTTCCCAGCGAGTTGGTGACCCAAGCAAACTTACAACCCAACCACCCTACTTCAAAATCCACTCTTATTCCAAATGTATTGTGCATTCTAATGTCAATGTTATTATGATTTCTATACCTTTTCATAATAGATGGCATATCAGAACACCATTAAAAGGATAACATTCTTATACCATGCATTATGCGCTCAGTAATACATGTTTATTCTTTTAATGTAAGAATCCGAAAATATAAACATACAAAATTCTCTATACTTCATAAGCAATAATCAGGACTCCATGCGACAATCATAATGATGTCACTTCAATACTCAGTACATATACAGCCACTGCTATTGTCTATTATGTTCATATCAATCTCTTTTTTAACGTACAGGGATGAAAGTGGTCTCCGGCAAAAATCGCGGAAATGGGGCAGGTTTCAACATAACAAAACATTGTTATTACAGTATAAGCCCGTTAAACCAAACTTGAAGGGAACCTAGAAATTTGTTTGGATCAACCCATCATTGGATTAACCGAGCTTTGGCTTCGACTTTGGCAAAAATGCAGATGCATTATGAATGTAATATACAATGTATGTGGACACTTTAATTGTTGTTTTTTATGTCTCTACAGTATAATCCCGTTAAACCAAGCTCGGTTAAACCAAATGATCAGTTAATCCAAACTTTTTTCGGTGGCCTGGCAAAATACTGCCATTTATCATATAAAAAAAGTTGGTGGGGTCTCAGATGACCTTACAATCACATGAAAGTTTGGTTTAACCATACCTGAAGTAGCCTGGGGCCTGGCAATTTTGTTTGGATTAACCGATAATTTGGATTAACCGACTTTGGTTTAACCAACGTTTTTATATGATAAATGGTAGTATTTTGCTGGGACGCCGAAAAAAGTTTGGATTAACCGATCGTTTGGTTTAACCGAGCTTGGTTAAACGGGGTTGTACTGTATACCAATGGCGAATTTCCGCAAAAACGCGGATTTCCCCCGTAGGATTAGCATTGTCAAGGAATTGCGGAAAATTCCCGGAAGTCAGGTTTCATCCATTACTCTTCTAGCACTATCCTAGCACCATTACATTGATCAGTCATTACAGATTATCCTTGGAGAGCACTCCACTGTCCTTGTTACTGTATTATCACGTATAGTGAACTTTTTTGTTTGGGTTTTCTGTTCTAGCAACATATAAGGTAATATAAGAATGCGATTCAAACTACCCAATTCCTGTCATATACATTGGAATTTTGTGAAGTTAATCGATGAATATAAAAAATCTCGGAAATCCGTGAAATCGCGGAGATCTTTCATCCCTGAGCATATCAAGCAATTGTTGACTAAATAGATATAGGTATTGAATGATTCATAAGCATCAACATTTTCTATTCCGTATTCATTCTTTATAATTCATCCACCTCGTCCATTAAGGCCCTGTCACGCAACACCAGATTGTGGGAAATGGACACAAACCGAACAAAGTCCGGTTTGTGTCCATACAAGTGTTGAACATGCACAAAACTAGGAACGGATGCTGCCGGATTGACATCTACGGTTCTTGTCCAGTTTGAGTTTGTTTCGTCCGTTGGCTATCTGTTCATGTCCGTTTCATCTCAGTTTCATGTCCGTTCGTCTGGCGACTTTGACCCGATATCGCAACACTTTGACACATTTTAATACTTATCACCACCAGACTAGACAATTCTGTCCGTTGCTCAATCCGGCATAGTAAGACAGGCACTTTAAGCACTAAATTAAGCTTGTGTATTATCAGCTAAAAACTACATTTCTGGTTATAAGCAGCCGGCCATCACACAGTGTAATCTCTAAAGGTCACACTCAGGTAAGTCTGTATTTATTCTGCATCAAGCACTACCACAGTACAAACGCACTGACTTCCACAGATATCTCTTCATTAGACCCTCATCCAGAACTCTCAGGTCATCCAGTCAGATAGTATGCATCTCGACGGAGTCACGTGACATTTGCACAATTCCTCACAACACTCCATACATCATTCCTAAAGCGTGTTCAGAAGCAGCACATGTTAGCTTAAGAAGGTAACAAATGGTCACAAATCAGGGTTAGTTGACCAGTATTTATACTTTTTTAATACCTTTTCTAAGAAATTTTGATACTTTAAAAAAAAGAGTCATACTTTTTGGTTAAAATCCAGTTTCAGCACTCCATTTGTGCTTTTGTGTGTCAGGCCCCACTTCGGTTGCCAGAGTAGGTAAGAAATGTATCAGCTCTTGACATTTAAAAAAATCTCCTTCCCTATTTAAAGTTGCATAATCCGATGGTGGTTGATTTGTTGCCATATTGTTCAGATAAATATAATCAGGTTGATCATTGTAATATATTCTTCATTAGTCTGGAGTCACCTTGATGACAAATGGCTACCTTTGGAGCTATTTGAAAAGAAAGCATACAAAATAATTCCGGCAAGCAAACTAAAACTCCTGCAGTTGTGACCTAAATTCCCATCTTACAATGGTCATGTGCTAGACTAAGATATGTACTTGGAATTAAGGCAAGACTAATGAGGCCACAAGATTAGCCTACTTTATCAGTGGCACCCTTGATTCCTAACTTTCAGGAAGTAGATCCCTATATGAATTGTGTAATAAAACCATTAATGATACCTTATAAGCAGCCGAAAATCATTAGTTAATGTGCCAGTATCTAAGGAGATATAGAACCAAATGTAGGTAAGCGTTTTAATTTAGAAAATATTAGCCTTCATCGGACCATGCAACTTTAAATTTCATTTCTGGTGAATAAAATCTATACACCCATAATTTTCAAGCAGATTCTAAGGTTTTATGTTTTCTTGAAGATTTATACTGCCTAGCGGGGATAAGTCTGAATAGGCTTATTTTTACCATTAGACAGTGTACAGCACAATAGAATGTCTCATGCCAGTAAGAGTGCTCTGTTCAGTCTACATTCTTTATTTAGTATTTATCATTTCCATACAGTGGTGTTTTTTTGTGGTCACCCCCCCCCCCCCCTCCGCCGGCAGAATTGGCTAGTAACGCTCTCTATTCTAAAAGATCCTTCATATTATTGGTGATTCACATTTGCAGGAAGACTGAAGAAATTATTTCCTGAATCCTCTAAAAATATAAACACTGTAAAAACATCACACATTTGCTTGTTACTAAATTCATTCCATCAGGGGTGGATACTGCACCACGGTTAGAGTAGTACCCAGTACCATTAAAAGATGCCTTAACCAGGGAATATGAATGTGGGGGGGGGGGGGGGGGGGGGGAGCAGTGGCGTATCTAGAGGGGAGCAGCGAGGCAACATTATTTAAAAGTGGCTCCTTTTCAACAATTTTCTAACTCTTTAATTCCCTTATGTGATAAAACCTGTATCTTCCCTGTGTTTTGATTTTTAATACGAAATAACAATCATATACTGTTTTAAACTACACCTTCCTTATGTTGTGATGTTAAATACAAAATGAAAATGTATAATGAATTTTTAATTATTTGGTATCCGTCGTGGTGCCTTTTTTTTCTATATATGCTCGGACCCCAAACTTTAGAACCTGGCTACGATTTTGGGGAGAGGAGGGGGGGGGGACGATGTTTATGACACAACTTGATGCATTTTAAGTATATACAACAAGCCCACGTGCCCTGATGCACCACACTCCAAATTGGTTTACTTCTTAATGGGGTGGACGGGGTGAGGAGGGAGGGGAGGCGGACTAAAGAAAAGCCTGTGAGTTGACTTGAAACAATGATTAGTAATTTTATGATACATCAGGGGGCGCCATGGGCTGCTGATGACAGACCTCCTCATAAACATAGAAATATATATGCCTGAATGGAATTGCTTTAAAAATAGTTCGCTTAATTATGGATATGTGTTTTATCATCTTGTTTAGTATCTGGTGCCCTTGCCTTGGGTGATGCAGCATTTCCTAGATCTGTGCCTAGGCAGAGAGCGTGTATACAGATGAGAGAGACAACTCCCGCGAAAATCGGTAACACAGGCTACAGTGGCGTTCCTGGCGGTTAGTGTTGAACAAGCTTTGAGTTTGCCATACGTGTAGTGCAAAACATTTGTTTTTATTCAAAATTAATAGAAATGCAGAAGCCTAACCGTATCGATTTAATATAATCCTTTTGGTAAACATGTTTTCTATATGTGTACTAAGCGGCTTGTTTCTATTTGGTGTAGTTTTAGAGATATTTCACTTTTTCTGTAGGAAGATTGCACACGACCATTGACAATGCCTTGAGTTTGCCGTACGCGTAGTGAAAAACGTCAGTTTTAATTCCAAATTAATAGAAATCCAGAACCCTAACCATATCAATTTAATATAATCTTGTTGGTAAACATGTTTCCTATGTGTATTCCAATCAGTTTGTTTCTAGGTGTTGTAGTTTTAGAGATATTTAACGTTTTCTGTAGGAAGATTGCTCACCGCCATTGACAATGCCTTGAGTTTGCCGTACGCGTAGTGAAAAACGTCAGTTTTATTCCAAATTAATAGAAATCCAGAACCCTAACCATATCTCTTTAATATAATCTTGTTGGTAAACATGTTTCCTATGTGTATTCCAATCAGTTTGTTTCTAGGTGTTGTAGTTTTAGAGATATTTAACGTTTTCTGTAGGAAGATTGCACACGACCATTGACAATGCCTTGAGTTTGACAGCTGTGTCATATACTGTTCAACAACCACCACTTGGAGCGCCACAGTCGGCATCTGTTACATGGTGTAGTATGGGAGTTGTCCCTCTCATCTGTATACACGCTCTCTGGCCTAGGTTCCTTTCTTGGCGTATTGTGGATCACAGTTCACACACCCACACCATTCTAACTTCATCAACCATTTGTTTCAGCAGTAATTGTGGTTGGTTGGTTGTTGGAGTTTTACATCCTGGCAACATCTAAAGTCATATCAGGACGAGTACCGACTTGTGACAGTGCACTCATGGCGACTTTATAATGCTGCCCGACTGGGACACCAGACCACCAGTACCATGACCTGATATCCCACTCAGTCACATTATCCTGACACTGAGCCAACCAGTCCTTTCCCTGTCCTAATAATGCAGAGTGCCTGGCTAGGAAGCGACAAGTATAAATTTGGTAAGTCATTGGCTTGACTCGACCGGGAATTAAAATCCCGACATTCCACTGGGGAGACCTGCGCTCTACCGCTTCGGCCACGGCGTCCGGTTGCAGTAAATTAACTGTTTTACTTTAAATACTGATTGTCACTACAATAAAGGAAACACATGACGCATGCGTGCTCCTGAGCTTTGGTGTCAGGTGCACTAGCTATGATTATGGTAACATAATGCGGTACATATACTGCAGTAATATTGCAAGTGGAGACATTTCCTACACTATGAGAGCGGAGATACACTTGATCTCTAGAAAACTATGTGTAATATATTGCGAGACGTCGGACAATGATATTTAGATATTTTAACATAATTAGCACTTTAAGCAACCTCAATGCGCGGGAATATTTCTGGGATTTACCTGCTCAGAAAACAAGAATCGCATGCGCAACATAATCGACGCAGCGGAGCCTTACCCTGAACCATTATGATAGGCTTTTCAGCACCAGGGTTGAAGAAAACATCAATCTGAGGGTGTAGTTGGAGAAGGTGCTGGATTTGGTATTAGGATTTATTTCAGCAGCAGCTCAAACCCACTCAAGGCACGATATAACCGTTCACAGTCATTTATATCATTTGAATCCGAATGAACCCTTCCCATACCTTAAATAAAAGAAAAGGGAAAAGGGGGTTGGGGGGGGGGGCGGGGAGGGGGAAGTGTCATCTCATCATGGCTTTACAATATGCGTTATTTACAGTATTTGACACTGGTGTAGGCCGGGGTGAGTTATATTTATGTATGTATGTATGTATGTATGTATGTATGTATGTATGTATGTATGTATGTATGTATGAACGTACGTACGTACGTATGTACGTACGTACGTACGTACGTATGTATGTATGTATGTATGTATGTATGTATGTATGCATGTATGTGTAATGGTCTGCACTGACCTCTCAGGCAAGGAGCCGCATAGACAGGTAGGCGTGGGTAGTGTGTTGATATCAGGGAGCCTAGGTGGTGTAATGGTTAGCACACTGGCCCGGAATGCAAAGAGATGTGGGTTCGATTCCCGCTCTAGGCACAATATTTCCCATTTTCATCACCCCCATGACACTGGTTGCCGTGACCATGATCCTGTACAAGCTACGCGCTGTATGGTTGTTGAACCTATCCTGTGTATGTATGTGTAAGTGCATTGCCTGTATGTATGTAATTGTAAGCATTAAATGACCATTTAAAAGACTTACAATTCCAGGGGGACGACTGTAGTAGGCTGCACTGACCTCTCAGGCAAGTAACCACATAGACAGGTAGGCATGGGTAGTGTGTTGATATCAGGGAGCCTAGGTGGTGTAATGGTTAGCGCACTGGCCCGGAATGCAAAGAGATGTGGGTTCGAGTCCCGCTCTAGGCACAATATTTCCCATTTTCATCACCCCCATGACACTGGTTGCCGTGACCATGATCCTGTACAAGCTACGCGCTGTATAGTTGTTGAACCTACCCTGTGTATGTAAGTGCGTTGCATTGCCTGTATCTATGTAATTGTAAGCATTAAAAGACTTACAATTCCAGGGGGACGAGGACGAGTGTAATGGTCTGCACTGACCTCTCAGGCAAGGAGCCGCATAGACAGGTAGGCGTGGGTAGTGTGTTGATATCAGGGAGCCTAGGTGGTGTAATGGTTAGCACACTGGCCCGGAATGCAAAGAGATGTGGGTTCGAGTCCTGCTCTAGGCACAATATTTCCCATTTTCATCACCCCCATGACATATGTATGTATGTATGTATGTATGTATGTATGTATGTATGTATGTATGTATGTATGTATGTATGTATGTATGTATGTATGTATGTGCGTGAGAGAAAGAGAGAGAGAGTATTATCTGATGTGATAAGCGTTATTCACAGTATTTTACATAAGTGTTGGCTGAGTGAGTTCTATGTGTGTTTGAGAGGGGTGGCGGTTTTGCTGGGTTGTGGGAAGGGGAGAGAATAGGCCGGTTTCTGATTATCTTCTGCGTGCGATGTGTCACCGGGACTCCTCCTCTGTGTTGACGGCCGTGTCTGCCGTGTGGATGACAGCCTCTAGTGGAATGATGGTGGGCCCGTCCACCAGAGTGACGAGTGTGTTGGCAGGGCGAGGTGCATGCGCAGAGGCCACGACCGGCTTGCGCGCCACAAAGAAGACGCAGTCATAGCGGTACTGCAGCATCGAGCTGGTGTTCTGTGTGTAGGTGGACGGCACCGACAGGTTTTCCCGCTGCAAATAGAAGCAGTGCCAGAGTGGGATTGTTTTGTGTGTGTTTGGTTTAATGGTGTTTTACGTCCTAGCAACATGACAGACAACATAGGTTTCAATAGTGCCAGGTCTAGCCTCGTGTCAGATAGGTATGTCAGCTGCAAAGGAGCAAACAAACAGACAAGTGGCACGTTCATGTTGTGTATTCCTTGTGTTGCTTATTTACTTGCACTCAAGCAAAAATGAGAGACAAATAAGTGTTCACACTTCCTGTCTACCATTTCGCATATAGGTTGGCAATACCGTTTCCCAGAGCCCAAGATTAATAGCTTCATTTGGTTTGTTGGGGTTTATGTCTAAGGTCATATAAGGCTAGAGGTCGACTTGGGATAGTGCGCACTGATAGTGACTTTATTTTGCTGCTCCGCTGGGATAATTACAGAAAGATTTAGATTTTTTTAAATTAAACATTTCTAGGTCTGTGATAATTCTTTAACAAGAAAAATTAAAATAGGAAAAATACTAATGTGAAAAATACAAATGGAAACAAAGGCATGTTAGTAAACCCATTGCAAAGATCTGGTAGAAATAATGAATTCCGAGAAGCCTTTGAATATTATGTTGTACTGGAAAAGTCTGGGGTCCATTTAAATATAAAACAGGAATTATTAACAGTGACGCACTTTGCTACACAAATATTCACCAACAATATTAACTGTGTCCTACCACGACCGCCATATTTATAAACACTAGTGAAACAAGAGTTCATCGACAATCTTGGTGACAATTAAAGTGGCCAAATTTCAGTGATAGCTTACCAATATTTCAAAGTTCAACTTCAGCATTACGGTACGCACATCCTCGTAACTCAGCTCTACGGAACTTTCATTTGACGTATCCGCAAAGTGATAAAGGAGAGGACCTAGAAAAGCACAACAGCAGCAATGGAGAACCTACCTGATCGATTTATTACATCCAGAGCCAATGCTTACAGCTTGAGTTTTTGTTGTTACTGTTATAAAAATACGTCTTAGTGCATCATGGTTGCATAGACCGGTGGTTTTGGGTTTCTGTCATTTTTCTGAGATAATTATTTTTAATTGATTGTTATAAGCTACCTTGGTCGTAATGCGAAGCTGCCTTTTCACCTTGGCCTCATCCACCTCGGATTGCTGACCCACCTCAAGCTACACTATGCCTCAGGGAAAAGGACGAGGACGGAAGGGCTCCCGGACCGCCCCGCGCACCCCGGGGCCAGCTTCAACGCCCGGACGGGACGAGTCTCCGGCCTCCGTGCCGGCGTCTCCCGCGGCGCCCTCGGGCCCCACCTCGGGCGCCGAGTTGTCGGCAGTGCTGGAGGCACTCCGCCTCATCCAGCTGGAGCAGCGCCAGACGTCCGCCGAGGCACGCCAGACCGCAGCCGACATCCATGCCCGGATGGACGCCATGGAGACCGGGGAGGCCCGCCCCGCACCACAGGCGCCCTCCCCCGCAAGCCACCCGGCCGCCCGCCCCGCCGCCCCGGCCCCTCGGGCGCGGACCGCCGTCTCAGTCTGCCCCCCGCCGCCGCCTCAGGCGCACCCGGGGTACGAGAGGTACCGCCACCTCGCTACACAAGCCACGCCAGCCGCACCGTCAGCATACCAGGAGGAACCCACTCGACACAGCCCCGCATCCGCGGCCGACGCCGTCCGGGACATCTTGGCCTCTGCCGAGGCGCGCCACTCCGTCAGGCGCCAAGGTATCCCGGTCGACTATATCTTTCCCTCCGACTTGGTAGAACGGGGCCCTGAAAGGAAGCCGGTGAAGAGGGGCGAGGCGACCAAGGATGAATATACCCTCGCCCTTCTCACCCTCATCGACCACCCAGACTTCCCCGCCCACTCCGCCCAGGGACTCCACCACCACCACCTCGCAGTCTGCCGGGACAACCTCATCTACCCGTGGCCGACCGTCCGCCGGTACTCGGAGACCGTATTCACGTGGATCGCGGACGGAAGGCTCCCCCACGGGTGGCATGACCCGGTAGCACTTAACCTCCTCAGAGTGGAGTGCATTGCCATGCCCGCCCCAGACACCACCCAAGCCCGCCCACTCGACCCTGCAAGGCCCCGATCCCAGCCCCGCGCCCACACGGATACACGCGTGACATACAGCAGGGACACCCACGGAGCACTTTGCTACGCGTGGAACCGGGACCCTAACTCCTGCACCCAAGCTGCCCCGGGGGAGGTCCACGGCCAGGGGGCCACCAAGCAGCGCCACGCATGCGCATACTGCGCCAACGTGCGGAAAGTCCTCACCATGCATAGTGAGGACGCATGCTTGGCGAAGCGCGCACGTGCAGCGGCCCCCACCTCGCCAGATTTTTAGGAAGCCGGCACCTCCTGCCCGGCCCGGAGGCCCCTAACCGGCCCACCTACCCTGACAACGCCGACCACCGCAACCCTACCAGCCCCCCTGAAACCACTCACCTCAGCACTGCCAGCTTGCCCGAGGCGCGGCCTGACTGCCGCCTCGGCACTGCCGACCCCATCGGCAACCAACCCTCACTCGGGCCCCAGCGCCCCCTCTGCAAGGCTCCCATCGCCACCCAGCGCCAGTCGCCCATCACCCTCGACCCAGACGTCCACCTCGACCCAGGCGACACTGCCTTCCTCTGCCCCCCCCACGACCCCCCGCCAGACTCCCCCGACCCTCCCCCCCGTCCTCTCCCCCCCCCACCCCGCACGATTTCGCTGCCCCCCTCGCCCGCCCCCGCCGCACCTCCTCCCCCTCCCCCCGCCCTCAGACCCACCCCGCCCCGCCCACCCTCGACGAGCCCACCGTCGACGTCATCGACCCCAACCTCCAGGCCACCCTCCCCGCCGCCCCCTCCTGCGGCCCCACCCCCTCCCAGTACCGCCCCACCATCCTCGCCTCATGGCCCCACACCTCCGGCGAGGCGTGGGACCGCTACCCAACTTTCCTCCGCACATACACCGCCCTCCGGGAAGCGGGCCTACCTAATTTTTTGGCCGCCCGCATCCCCCTCCCCTCAGGCCTCCACATCCCTGCCTGGCGTTCCCACCTCCAAGGCTACCCCGACCAAGCCGTCCTCGACTTCCTCGAGTTCGGCTTCCCCGCCAACTACTCCGCCCCTACCCTCCCTCGCCCTTCCTTCTCCAACCACCGCGAGCCCCCGGAGTTCCTCCCCCATGTACAGGCCTTCGTCGACACGGAGCTCGCCCTCGGCGCCCTCATCGGCCCCTTCCATGTCCCCCCGTTCTCCCCCTGGACGCAGGTCTCTCCTATGATGACCCGCCCCAAATCCGACTCAGATAAGAGGCGGGTCATCGTCGACCTCTCCTATCCCCGAGGGGCCAGCGTGAACTCGGGCATCCCCCGACGCGAGTACCTCGGGGAACCCCACGCCTACACCCTCCCGTCCGTCGCCGACGTCGGCCGCCGCCTAGTCTCCGAGGGCACTGGGGCCTACGTCTGGTCGGCGGACATATCCCGGGCCTACCGCCAGCTCCGTGCCGACCCCCTCTCCTGCCCTCTCTACGGGATATGCCTCAACGGGGGGACCTACATCGACCTCGCCCTTCCCTTTGGCTGCCGCTCCTCGGGCGCGGCCTGCATCCGCGTCACCTCGGCGGTGGCCTGGATCCTTCGGCGCGAGGGCTTCCACGCCCTCGTCTACGTCGACGACTTCATCGGGTGCGAGGGCTCCTACCTGAGGGCCTGCCAGGCCTTTGACGCCTTCCTCGCCCTCACCACAGCCCTCGGCCTCGACGTGGCACCCGGAAAGTGTCACCCGCCCGCTGTCCGTCTCACATGGCTCGGATTCGCCCTCGACAGCGAGGCTATGACCATCCGGGTCGCCCCCGAAAAGATCCAGGCCCTCGTCGACGACTGCGAGGCCCGCGTCGCCCGCCCCACCCTCGGGAAGCAGGAGCTCCAGAGCCTCCTGGGTCGCCTCAACCACGTGAGCAGCTGCGTGCTCCCCGGCCGCAAGTTCATGGGCCGACTCCTCGGGGCGCTGCGCAGCTGCTCCGGGGCCTCCACCCTCACCCTCGCCGACGACGCCCTCCGGGACCTGAGGTGGTTCGCCGCCTACGGGCGGATATCCAACGGCCTCCGCCTCCTCCGGGCTCCCGAGGGTCGTCGCTGGGTGATCGAGTGTGACTCCTGCCTCACCGGGGGTGGGGCCTTCTCCCCCACCCACTACTACGCCCGAGGGTACACCGAGAACTTCAAGGCGCGGTTCTCGACCATACACGAGCTCGAGGCGGTCAACCTCGTCGTCGCCCTCCGCGCCCTCCTCCCGGACGACGCCGCGGGGGCGACGGTGCTGGTGAACACCGACAACATGGCCTCCGCCCTCGCGCTCGAGTCGGGCCGCGCCCGAGACGGTACCCTCGGGCCCTTTCCCCCCGGGAGCTCTGGCTGATGGCGGCCACCGGCTCCTTCGAGCTCCGCATCATCCACAAGCCCGGGGCGGTCCTCCTCCTCGCCGATGCCCTCAGCCGCGCCCACCTGCCCGGGCCCTGGGACGAGACGGCCCTCGCCGAGGTGGCCCGCCTCGGGCTCCTCCCTGCCAACGCCGCCCATGACGCCTTCCCTTTCTTTCCCGGTCTTTAGGTTTCCCCCCTGCTGAGGTCGCCGCCGTCTCCCGCTTCCGTCCCGCAGCCCTCGCCCCGGCGACCTGGAGGAACCGTCGTCGCCAGGCTGAGGAGTTTGTCACGTACGCGGTTGCCCGAGGCGCGGACCCCCTGGCGCCCACGCCCTTCGACGTCGCCGCCTTCACTGCCGCCCTCTTCCTCCGCGGGCTCGCGCCCGCCTCCATCAAGAACACCATCTCGGGCGCCCGCTCCTGGGTCGAGGGCGCCGGGGGGCCTCAGCTCGGGCTTCGACGCCCGCCTCCCCAAGGACATCTGCCGGGGATGGGAACGGACCTCCACCCACCTCCAGCGGCAGGCGCCCCCTCTCTCCCCGCACCAGCTCGCCCTCGCCGTCAACCACCTGTCGAGGGCAGGGCCCGCCTCCCTCGTCCCTCGGGCCGCGCTCCTCCTCGGGTACTTCGGGATGCTACGACAGTCCAACCTGCTGGCCCCGAGCCCCGAGGGGTGGGGCGGCCCCCACACCCTCACCCGTGCCGACGTCCGCACCGCGCCCGGAGGGCTCCGCCTCCTCATCAAAAGCTCCAAGACCATCTCGAGCCCCTCGGGCGCGGTCGCCCTCTTCATACCTGCTATCCCCGGCTCCTCCCTCTGCCCCGTAGCGGCCTGGCTCGGAGCCGTCGCCCTCTGCCCCGCTGCTCCAGACGCCCCCGCCTTCATGATGCCCTCCGGCCGGCCCCTCGACCCGCGCTCCCTGACCGCGCTGCTGCGAGGGGCCCTCTCAGCCCAACGGGTGCCGACGCCCGAGGCGTTCACCCTGCACAGCCTCCGCCGAGGGGCCGCCCAAGCCTGCCAGCGCGCCGGCGTCCCCCTCTCCGAGATCATGGCGCAGGGCACATGGACCTCCGAGGCGGTCCACGCCTACGTGCCCCGCCTCGCGCCCTCGGGCGCCCCGCGAGCCCTCTCCGCCCTTTTGGTGGAGGGCTCCTCAGCACCCCCTCACTCTACTGACACTTGATTAACTGAACTTTATTCATTACTCCGCTCCTCATGAGCTTCTTTACATTCCTCAGATTATTCCTTATTTACTTCTATTGTCCTCTTTTTACTCTGTATGATCTGTATGCTCTGTCTGTGAGGCGTAAATAAAGACGCCTTATTTCCACCCCCGCCTCCTCTCTTCCTTTTCGCGCATCGGTCGTAATGCGAAGCATTGCGTTTGATGCGAGGAGAGGAAGAGACCCTCCCCCGCCCCGCGCTGTCGCGCTGCTTTCTCACCTCGGCAGACGGCGCGCCCGCCGCCACTCCCCCGCCCTCCGCGTCGCGCAGCACTCGCGCCTCACCCGACGCCCGCTGCTCGCCACCTCTCGCCCTCCCCCGGGCCGGCAGCATTCACACCTCACCTGCTGTCGCCCGTCCCTCTCCCCTTATAAGGTCGCCCGCCGGCCTCCCTCAGGCACTCGCCCTCCTGCCGTCTCCCAGCTCTCTGCCTTTTCACCACCCACCCACCCTACACTCCTCCTACACTTTCTCTTCCAGCGGTGGAGGGCTCCTCGGCACCCCCTCACTCTACTGACACTTGATTAACTGAACTTTATTCATTACTCCGCTCCTCATGAGCTTCTTTACATTCCTCAGATTATTCCTTATTTACTTCTATTGTCCTCTTTTTACTCTGTCTGTGAGGCGTAAATAAAGACGCCTTATTTCCACCCCCGCCTCCTCTCTTCCTTTTCGCGCATCAATTTAGATTGAAGTAACTTTTATCTTTAAAGTTAAATGGCTAAGCTTTTAGATATTCGAAGTGCAAACATGTCAAATTAGTTTTGGCAAGCATGTCAAAACTCTGACACCATAGGCTTTAGTGGTAACAGGTTCTATTAAATTGCCTCAGTATTCCCTTCAATTAGGAAATAAATGCTTTAATAAATGCATCAGCATCTAAGCTCGATATGTAGATTCAATTCTAGATAATTGTTTGTTTTGTGAAAATTTGATGCTTCATCGGACTATGCAACTTTAACTTTAATGAGGATTAAAAAAAACAATTTACAAAAATGAATTTGGTTTGGTGCCCGTTTTGGGGAATCATATTTATTGCCCCCCCCCCACCCCCTGGAGAAGAAGACAGGACTCCTGCATTTTGTTATGAACCTACTTCAATAAACTTCCACTGCTATCACTTTTCAATACTTTTCCAGAACCAGGAGCCACCATTTTCCAATATCTATAAACCTATTTAGTTCTGTAAGTGTATGTTCCTTACGTGTTTTTGCTTACTTTGGGCTAAAGATATATGCATGTCACATGATATATGAAATGAACAAACCATGACCATAATGCTGTCCATAAATTTCCATAACTTTCCAAAACCTTATAAAAGATGGAGTACTTACAAGAATGGCCTTGAAAACTTATTTTTAATCTCCAGAATTTCCCGGTTTTCTAGAACCCTGTGCAAACCTACAAGATCGACTATGTAGAAAAATAACCAAATAGTTAGAGAAACTGCTACTAACCAAGATTGATCCAAATTCCGCCTGGCTTCAGAATCTTGTAAATTGTCTCGAGGTAGGCGATAATGTTGTGTCCGGTATCTATGAAGTAAACCGTAGCAATGCAGTCCCACTGATCTGCAAAAAGGTAAAATAACAGATTATAATTTGTATTTAAATCCCTAATCAACATCACTAATTTAAAGTACCAATATACATCTTCTTTCAACACCCATCGCATTCATATTTTCTAGTTTATTCATCATTAAACTGATTTGTGTCACTGGCTATATGACTCACACAGTCACAGTGATATGGCTGGAAGACCAGCGCCTCAGCCTTAACAAATATATAATTTCGAAGAATACAAATTATTTACCAAAAGAAGCATTTAATCACATTCTTACAACTGATATTTAGTGACACAGCACAATAGCTGTCAAGTACTGTGCTTTCAAATAAGTAAGTTTTTTTAAAACTAACCATCAGAGGTGACCCACATAAAGGATAATGCTGTGATATTTGAAACAGTGCCATGCTAGAGGATGAGAATGTAATGTAATAAATTACTTCCACCACCCACCCACCCTATAGCAGCATTGAAGAGCCCATGTTGTGGGTAGCAGCTCAGTGTGTACAATACCCTGTGGAAAAGGTCTTATAGAGGAGTTCTACATCTAAGCTGCCCTCTGATGGCGGTGGTAATAACTAAGGTGGTGCAGTTTGCTCTGTGTAGAAGGTCTATAATGTAAGTCCGTTAGGTGATTACACATTGGCTGGTAGGCGATCCTCAGTGTACAACGATAATCAGAAAGAGGGACCATTTAATTCCTTACTGTTTAACTGCTGCAGCACACACATATATTCGATCCTCTTTGATTTGACACTCTGTGTCCATCCATGTCCATTGCCTCCTTACAGTTTAATTGCTGCAGGACACACATATATTCGACCCTCTTTGATTTTATACTCTGTGTCCATCCATGTCCATTGCCTCCTTACGGTTTAATTGCTGCAGGACACACATATATTCGACCCTCTTTGATTTGATATTCTGTATCCATCCATGTTCATTACCTCCTTACGGTTTAACTGCTGCAGGACACATCAATTCGATCCTCTTCGATTTGACACTCTGTTTGCTTATTAAACATCTATGTTCATTACCTCCTTATGGTTAACTTGGAAACTTTGCCAATGGCTTTCTATTAATCAACTGAACGAGTCGTTTTACCTGGTTCAGTGTACACATCCAGGAAGTCCCCAGCCGCCATAGAGAACTTGACCTCCGCTGGAATCTCGGTGGGGTCAAGGTCGGGGAAGGTTATCCCTCGCAGCTGGTCAGCGTTCGTTTTGTTGTTACTGTGTTGGTGGATCCATGGGTACAGTGACATGGCGTTTACTTGGTGGCACCTGGTGAGCGACAAAACTATCAGCACACATTTCACCGCAATCATACTGGCACCAATACTTGACTGTCGAGTGAATTTTGCCAAATTATGTGGACAAGGAGTAATATCAAACTAACAAGATATAATGCAATTTCAAATACGTCATATTATGACCTAACACAAAAGAAAATACAGTATATTTTTCACTAAAACATGGTTTATAGGAAATATGAGATATCCGGGCCACATTAATATTAACTCTTTTCATAGCCGCTTTTCTCTCTCTAACTCATCTACTGGTTTAAATTTTTTTTTTTTTAAATTAACTTTTTAGATCCCCCCTTCCTCCCATTAAAATAAAAGTCGTTTGTCCTCACTAAAGGCTTTCTTTAGAAATTAGGGGGATGTCAGAGGAATACATAGATATAGTTGTTAAAGTTGCACAGTCCGATGAAAACGTCAAATTTTCAAAACTAAAAAAAACTATCTAGATTTTATTTTACATATCTAACTTTGATATCGGTGCACTTATTAAACATTTGTCGCCACATAAAAGGCACTGAGGCAATTTAATGGAATATATTACTGCAGAAGCCTATGATGTCATTGGCATGCTTGTCAAAATCAAATTTGCATGTTTGCACTTCAAATACATCACAAGTTAGCCATTTAAAATAAAAGTTTCTTCAAACTAATGTAAGGGAGGTTATAGCGATCACCCTAACATATTTATCTCAGAAAAGGATATAAAATCAAAATAATCGGATTATGCAACTAATCGAAGATTAATCCTAACCTGTTAAGGATAAAGTTGGAGGCGAACAACATGAAGAGGCTGAACTCGTTTCCCTGGCAGGAATAACCAGCGCGTGCAATCTCAAAGGCAAGACGTCCCAGCCCCGCACCCGGAACCAGCACTTGCACTTCCGCCGTTTTACTGAAGGAATAACCGGCTTAGTTCAAACAGGTTTATACAGGGTTCACACAAATATTCACCACCCAAATTTAAGGCATTTTTAAAAGTGATATTTTAAGTCAGAAGTTCGATTGGTAAGGCTCCCAAAAGTATAATCTTTCTGATATACTTTTAGTTCTAAACTACTTAATAAGTCACACATTTACGGCATTCAACAGAAACTGATATAAATTTTCACTTAAAAAATTATATAATATAAACTCAGTTCACAATAAATCGTAATCGTCCACATGCTAGTACACGCTCGACATAATTGTTGGTGGCTCCTGTACTTTGGCTTCAGTTACAGTTTTTTTTAAAAGAAAATTGACTGAGGCAACTTTCAAGGGATTTTCAGGGTTTTTGGATTCCTGGTCTTTTCAGGCCTGTTCGAGAGACATCCTCGAATTCTAGACTATATCAAGATTGCGTGAATTTTATACAACCTTTGTTAGATATATGGTTAATCAAAAGTTTCAAACAGAATATAACAAACAATTTACTGAAACTATATATTCGAATTATTTGTATTAACTTCAGAATGTGTTTATTTGTAACGTCAGACGCTTTTACAATTTCATGGAGTAAATTGCATGTCAAATCAAGCACTAGCTTCCTTCCAACCTCAACAATATCATTTTTACTATATATTATCTCCATGTTATCCCATAACAGCTTGGTTTCTTCAGCTAGATTTATCCATTAAAAAATATAACTATAATAATAATAATAATATGTCCACAAATTAGGCATGTGGAAATCCCCACGATCCGTGGCCGCCATTTTGTTCCCGATCGCTGTGATCAGGAGTGCCTGAACGTGTGTCGACATGCCTGCCAAAATCGCCTCTCATTGGCTAGCGGATGGGACAAGCAGGGAATCCCGGTGATGTCACATATTGGGAAACCTCTATGAACGGTTTCGTTTTCGAATTTTTCATTTCTGTTGCTTCGTTCGTTCGTGAGAGCATTTCAAACATTTGCTCTGCTTTTCGGATGTTCATATCGGTTAAAATTCACTTTGGACGTTAACTAAAAAGTATGTAGATGCAATTATAAATGTCTTTTCTCACTTTCTACCAAAGATTATCATATATATGGTATGAGCTTCATTTCTATACAACAACGGCAAATGGCGATTTTTGACTAATTTAGATCAGTGTAGTCAGTTTAATGGAATTAAAGGCTTTTCAAAACTAATTACCCAAAACAAATTAAATTCAAGGCTTTTCAAGACCTTGAAATGGAGCAGATGAAATTCAAGACTTTCCAGGCTGCACGGACCATGCACTTGAGTTTAAATGGCAGTTTTCCCCAGTTACGTTATTTAGGGGTTATTTTTTAAAATATCGCATGTAAAAAGAAAAAAGGCTGAACACAGAACAGCACCTCAATATTTTGTTCTATTCACCAGAGGCCATCTTTACGGGTTCTTACCACATGTGTGGTGGGAAGCGCTCTCGTAGTTCAACGAGAATGGGTGTGTAGCACTGGGCCCGCTCCTCCCAGCCATCTTTGCTCCAGTCACGCACCATCTGTCGGAGCGTTGTCTTCACCTTGTCCATGTCAAAGTCCGAGGCAGTTATGGGGACGCCCAACTGATGGCACAAGTTAAGAACCCGTCAGTACACTATCACGTTTGGAACTGGCCTTAGACGAAAAACAACCACCACACGGAAATCTACAGCAAGCGATATTCGGATCAATAAAATGATAGCAAAATGCTCTCCAACCAGAATCTGTACCAATTGAGCAGAGGCATGGTGCTAAGACAATGCTAGGAGAGTAATGCACAAAACTGACTTCAGTACGCATTCTTGCGAAATCCTCCCACTGTATATTATGACTAATCGCCACAGCATGACCGGCCACTGCCACGCCATGACTGGCCAAGACCCCACCAATTTCTATAATATATTCCAGGAATTCTGTAATAATAATATAATCAAGTAATACTATTCGATGGGGAAATTGTTCAAATACTTAATAGTTATCATAAATCAGCCATAATTAAAATAAAAGGCATGGTCAATGGGACTTGGGATCATGCCACAACCACGTTCCGGCCCCACGTGGTACACATTTATTATAAACAAGGCTCAACTTCGTTTGTAGCTGCATGGCGGGTTTGCCAGTATGTAGAAGGAAATATTTGGGATTGAGCCAATTAGGAGTATGAGCCAATTATCCGTAATTATGGGTATATATATTGTTGTGGACAATAACCAAAATATAGCTAGAGGATGGGTTTTTTACAATTATTTTAACGTGAAGATGTCTTACACTGTTCCCTGAATGGTTCTTATTTTCAAACATATCTTCTGTGTTTTCGACGATAAGTTTGATTATTTCGTAGTTGTGGTTGATGCGCGATCGGATTTGTGCGAGGTGCTCCTTGAAGTTGGACAACATTGCCCGGTGATGCCGAGGAAGCTCCTGGAAGTGCTTGTCACATAACACTAGTCTCTTCACTGCGTGCGTTCTGTAAATTGGGAATAACTTGTTTATCACAGATGGCCCATGTGTTTGGGGGCAACATAGGTTGTTTATTGCATCAGTCGTTTCAAACACTGAGTAGAAATCATGATGAATTTGTAGTGTAAAGTATATACTAACTATATATTACAACAAAAAGCACCTAATAAAATTGTGTTAAATCGGGTTCAGGAATTCTCGGTAACAATAGGTTCCATATTTTCAAGTATGAACTGACTGTAGATGGGTTCGTAATTCCAGCCACGTAGTGCATTGTGGGATGTATAAAACCAAAAAAAACTCGCAGGAAGGACATGCTTCACGTTGAAGCAGTGAGTGAAGCTACGAAATCTGTTCGTTTCAGCATATTTCAAGTACTGTTTGAAAGGTAGAATACCAATTTAAAAAATACATATATGAAGTTGTTGTTATTTTATCACATCTTTCCCTTATTATTAATGCTGGTTGAAAACAAGAATTGAGAATCGAGAGGGCTCAGTTATCATTGAATTCAAGCCTTTTTATGCAGTTTCTGTTGCCATGTTATTTTTTCCAAATTTATGAAAGGTCTAGATTTATGTTTAGAGCTGAAGTTAGGTTTCATACATGTACGTTTGAAACATGTATTAGTAGTATACGCTGATCGTGCTGCGGCGCTTGAAGCATCTATTAATCGTATACGTTGATAATGCTGCGGCATCTGTACCACATATTGCTGCGGCGTCTGAACAACGTATTAGTATACACCTATAGCTACAGGAAAAATCCCTGAAATCCGCGAAATCGCGTAGATCTTTCATCCCTGATTACTACATTTCTCTATATTAAAAGGTAGATTATATATTTACCACAGAGCATGTGCTCTCAGCTGAAACTCTGAGTGCTAAGCCCCGTTCACACAGCACAACTTTAGGCCGAACTAGATAAGGCGAACTAGATGAGGCAAACTAGTGTCGTGTGCACACACGGAGCGGTTTAAGGCGGAAATCGATATCTGCGCATGGGCAAGTACCCCCCATCTGTATCTGGCAAGCACTGCTATTTGTTTAGTTTTCACTGTCGATTCGACAATATGAATAACGACGCCGATGTAGCTGCTACATTAATATCACTTGGAATTTAAGGTTAATTTAATTTAATTATTTGAGGATGTAATTCTGTTAAATATGATCGCATTCAATAGATTTCGGCCTAATCGGGCCCTAACACTGCCTGGCACCAGCAATAGTTACACCTGAGCCTGTATCTGGCAAGCACTGCTCTTTTACACTATCACTGCCCAGGAACCAGTTAATCGCTTCATCTATACTACCTCGCGAGGTGGTATAGATGAAGCGATCTAGATGAATCGATTCAGCCCTAAATCGCTTCAGCGTAGCGTCCACACGGCGAATGTGAGGCGAACTAGGCAAGGCGATTTAGATGAAGCGTTTTAACTTGCCAGTGTGAACGGGGCTTTAATGTTGATGTAAACATCAGCTTAAGTAAGTAAAGTGACTGTTTTATGGGAAATTGGCAGTTTCTTTGCTTAAAATGTTTAATTATGGATATCTGTGCCTTAAATATATTCATTACATTATTATGCTGCATGGGGGGATCCATGTTTATGCAAAATTGTTCAATTTTATTTTAAAATAATAGATTTGCACTGCACATTTACGGAAACCCAATGAGCATGTGCATTTGTTTAGCTTTGGACGCCGTTTTCAGCGCATGCGCAGTTTGAATTACGAACTGGTCTATTCAGTTCTGATTTACATACTGACCTAAAGGCTCCGTTTGCATCACACAATTATCTTTACAGTAGTAGCTCTTTTCTGATAAATTCCCAGGTAAAATTATTATCGAATCTGGCGAGAGTCACCGTATTTATATAAATGAATGTGTATCTGTGACTGTTGCTTTTGGTAGTTGATGGTGATTATCACAACAATAATAAATTTTCACAAGTTTGTTCTTTTTAATGGCAGTTTCAGAATTCCCATATTGTATCATTATTATCTTTAAAGAAACATGTCACGTAATGTTGACATTATGTTAAGTTACATTCAGTAATAAAACAATAGAACTATTTACAGAGTGTCGTCTTTTAAATGGTCATTTAATGCTTACAATTAGGTCCATATAGACAATGCATTCACATACAATGATACATACACAGGATAGGTTCAACAACCATACATGGCATAACTTGTCCAGGATGATGGTCATGAAAACCAGTGTTGTGGGTGGTGATGAAAATAGAAAATAATGTGGCTAAACGGGGAATCGAACCCACATCTCTTGCATTCTGGGCCAGTGTGCTAACCCTTACACCCCCTCGGCTCCCTGATGTCACCACCCTACCCACGCCTACCTGTTTATGTGGCTCCTTGCCTGCGAGGTCAGTGCAGACTACTACAGATACAAATCAAAATAATCACCCCATCACATAGTAAAGGTGAATGACAACCATATCTAAATCGGAACAAAAACTGCCTTCGTATGAATCACTTCAAACAAGCTGCAGGGTTGCTTGTTCCAATGCACAATGTTTATTTATATTTGCGGAGGTTTAAGGATTTGGGAGAAAATGTAAAGAAAACTAGATGGCGGCCACAGAAAGCTCTAGATCCAACTGTTGATTATCAGTATTAATCAGGATAACATTCACTCCCAATAGTAGTAGGCCATGATATCGTAATTCCAACCTTTGATCGGTAAGTATTTGAACAATACATTTAGTATATTTGATTAAGACTGCAAAATCATGTGGTTATTTCTATAATCCAGCCTTCTGACACTTTTTTAATGGTTTGTTTGGCAGTCCTGTCCAGGACCACGTTCAAGGTACAACTCGGAGGTGCCTCCACAGAGAAATTCCTGACATCACGCTAGTCTGAACGACTTTAGCTGTTGGTCGCCTCAAAAATGAAAAAGAAGAGCTGTGATTGGCTGAAACCACTGAATATGGCGGCCATTTTCGAGGCGCTTTTTGTCTCCAGTCTAAAATGGGAGACGTCTCCGAGATGACTCGGAGGCATACCCTGAGCAGAAATAAGCCACTCGGACGGGTCCGTCCCCTGAATCCGGCCCAGGTACTACTGACCTGGGACTGAGAATGTCAGACTGAGTTAGCCTAAATCTGATGGGGTTTTGTTTTCTACAGCCCATATCAATTATCATGGCATGATATGCCATATCGGTCTTCCTCCGTACGTATTTATTTGGTACAAGGAGTGAGTCAAAAACAATGAGGATTCCTAAATAGTCTATACAGACACACTTCATCGCAAGTGCCAAACCAAACAGAATTATCCATAAATTATTCTGCCTCAACTACTCATAATACTGATATAGACTATAGTCATAGTAACACAACTAAATTAACGCTATAGTCTATAGTAGGTATGTCAGATACCGATAGGGGCGCGCCGGTCACCATGTCTATAGTAAAATGTTTTCACCATTCCGGCCTTGATTAAAGTACTTTTGCATAGGAATATTTGCATGAATTTTATATCACTGGAAAGAACATGAACTAATCTCACCGAAAATATACATTAAAATACCAAAATCAAAATACTTAGAGCATAGAAAGCTGTGACAATGTGGCAAAGGTCGCAGTTTATTATAATGGTGAATCCAGACTAAATTTAACAATTAAGCCGCCATTAGAAATGCCTTAACTGTCTCCCCTATTAAGATATTTTCAAAATTACAACAGATTTGAGTTTGTCTCAGCAAGATCTGTTGAAAGAGCTTAAAGTTGCCGGGTATACCTCACCCAGATACAAACGAATCCAGCATCAAAAGATCCCCAAACATACCTTTGCTTAGTTTGGTCAGTTCATGCAACTAAACATGTGGGAGGAGAGTGCTGAGGTCTGTGACGTATGAATGACATCATAGGTGAGATTCCCTCATCACATGACCCCACACACAGGGGAAGCCATGGCAACCACCAAGATGGCAGAGACAGAAAGCTCTCAATTCAACTTTTAAAGTCTATTAATCTACATGATTTAATCAATTATTCCACAAAAAGTAGCTGGTTATGAGAAATAAACATTTAAACTTCATACTTAGCATTTTAGATTGCAAATTCTAACATTTTTCTCTAAATGGTTGGCTGAAAGCCTTTTCAGTGCTGCTGGACTAACTACAATGCAACAGGAGCAACCAATTTCAGCACTCTGCCCCCCCTCCCCCCCCCCTCCACGTATACAGTTAGATAAACGGAAAACCTGCAAAGGTATGCTTGGAGAGCATTTGTCAAAGTATGGTTCGTATCTCAGCAGCCTATACCGGGTCCGTTTAATTTTATACTGTTGGTTGTGTTTTGAAATTTTAGCTGATCTACCTATCTATTCTATAGCCTATAGACCCCTTTCAATGTTTGTAAACATTGTGTATGCACGCACAGCTTGGCTGCAGAACGAATGCACACTGCCACTGAGTTTGCCGGTAAGTGCAGTGCAAAACGTTTATTTTATTCAAAATTAATAGAAATGCAGAACCCTAACCATATAAATTTAATATAATCTATTCGTTGAATATGTTTTGTATATGTGTTCCAATTGGTTTGTGTCTAGGTGATGTGGTTTTAGAGATATTTCACTTTTTCTGTATGAAGATTGCTCACGGCCATTGACAATGCATTGAGTTTGCCGATACACAGAGTGCAAAACGTTTATTTTATTCAAAATTAATAGAAATGCAGAACCATAACCATATAAATTTAATATAATCTATTCGTTGAAAATGTTTTGTATATATGTGTTCCAATCGGTTTGTGTCTAGGTGATGTGGTTTTAGAGATATTTCACTTTTTCTGTATGAAGATTGCTCACGGCCATTGACAATGCATTGAGTTTGCCGATACGCACAGTGCAAAACGTTTATTTTATTCAAAATTAATAGAAATGCAGAACCCTAACCATATAAATTTAATATAATCTATTCGTTGAATATGTTTTCTATGTGTTCCAATCGGTTTGTGTCTAGGTGATGTGGTTTTAGAGATATTTCACTTTTTCTGTATGAAGATTGCTCAAGGCCATTGACAATGCATTGAGTTTGCCGATATGCGCAGTGCAACATGTCGATTTTATTCAAACTTTATAGAAATACAGAACCCTAACCGTATAAATTTAAGCAAGTCTCTTCTTTGAATATGTTTTCTATATGTGTTCCAATCGGTTTGTGTCTAGGTGGTGTCGTTTAGAGATATTTCACTTCTTCTGTATGAAGATTGCTCACGGCCATTGACAATGCATTGGGTTTGCCGATATGCGCTGTGCAACACGTTGATTTTATTCAAAATTAATAGAAATGCAGAACCCTAACCTTCTTAATTTAATATAATCTCTTCTTTGAATATGTTTTCTATTAGATAAAAGATTCACCCCGTACTTCCTGTACAGGGGTGAACGACAACGTAGTCTAAATACGGGCGAAAATAGCTACTGTAAGTATGGGGTGAATCTTTTATCTAGTTTTCTATATGAGACTGGCTCAATAGGTGCTAGGCAATATAGGATAAAACTTTGTCTATTCACTATTCTCGATGTCGGCATGACGTCACAACCCCGGAACCTAGCCCGCGAAGGGTAAAATACCGCAGTGATGTGTGCTGCAGCAATGCTATGTCTATGCAGAGCATTCATTTTTGTAAAATAAATTTTAAAGCTTTCATTGGATCGATTAAAAATATCTTAATGTGCGATGTAAGAGGAAGATCTGAAGTATTTAATGTAACCTAAGAACAATTTACTCTGAAAGTAATAAAAACAGATAATAGTGAAAGTTGGGATATTCTGAGTGTCAGTGCCAGTGTTAGCCTTACCAGATCATGGCCTCAAAAACTATTTTCGCAAAATGAATTCAAGAACTTCCAATTGGCTGATAAAAAAAAAGCTGAATGCGAAATTGTAGAAAAAGATCTGAACTATTTAATAGAAACAAGAGAAATTTGCTTTCAAAGCATCAAAAATCACAAATTACTGTGATAGTTAGGGTGGTTTTAATGTTGTCTCTATGACAGTGGCATTTGTTTTACCCTTCGCGTGTTGTAAGCGCAAAAAGTGCCCGGATGTCCGACATCGAGAATAGAGTATTGTAACGATCAACATACTATATAGGGTATTCATGTTATGTCACGAACCGGATGCACGGCCATTGTGGCGATATCAACTAGTAAACATCCCATAGAGTTTGCCTGTACGCGCAGTGGAAAAAGTCTATTTCATTCAAAATTAATAGAAATCCAGAACCCTAACCTTATAAATTTAATATAATCTATTCTTTGAATATGTTTTCTATATGTGTACCAAGCGATTTGTTTCTAGGTGGTGTGGTTTTAGAGATATTTCACTTTTTCTGTATGAAGATTGCTCACGACCATTGACAATGCGGCGTGAATGCCTTGAGTTTGCCGGTACGCGCAGTACAAAATGTCTATTTCATTCAAAATTAATAGAAATCCAGAACCCTAACCTTAAAAAATTAATATAATCTATTCGTTGAATATGTTTTCTATAGCCGTGTTCACACGGGCAATGTAAATCGATTCGTAGAAATCGACTTGCCTAGTTCGACGCACATTTCGCGTGTGAAAGGGCGGCTGAGTCGGATTAGGGCTGAATCGATTCCTGTTATCCAGATACTGGAAACCACTTGTGGAGGTCGATTACGTTAGTCGATTTCTGTGAGTCGATTTATTTTGCCCGTATGGACGCACTGAGGCGGATTAAGGATGTCACACTTTCCGGTCGATCAAAAGGGCATATTCTATAATTTGGTCTATGAAACTGCTAGCTGGGCACAGATATTTTTTTCGTGATTTATTTTAAGGTTTTCACTGCCCAGCAGAAGTTTTGACCATTCCAAACCAATACGATTCAGTCCATATATATCTAGGTCGAACCCACACTCTCTCGTGGCGACGTCGACGAACCCAAACTGGCGCTGGTTGGTATGGACTTGCTCATGCGCAGATTTCGATTTCCGGCCCAAGTACTGCCCGTGTGAACGGGCCGCTAATTCGACTCCTAGTATTCGCCTTGGCTGAATCGCTTTACTTTTTCCCCATGTGAACATGGCTTTTATGTGTACCAAGCGATTTGTTTTTAGGTGGTGTGGTTTTAGAGATATTTCACTTTTTCTGTGTGAAGATTGCTCACGACCATTTACAATGCCTTGACTGGCTTGAGTTCGCCGGTACGCGCAGTGCATAACATTAGTTTTATTCCAAATTAATAGAAATCCAGAACCCTAACCGTATCAATTTAATATAATCTTATTGGTAAACATGTTTTCTATATGTGTACCAACCAAGTTGTTTCTAGATGGATTGGTTTTATAGATATTTCACTTTTTCTGTATGAAGATTGCTCATAGCCATTGAGTTTGCAGTGTGACAGTGTGTTATTATTGTGGTTACTATCGCCACAATGGCCGCACTTCCGCTTAGTGTGACGTCAGTGCATACCTTATATTTGCTTATGCATTTCCTCATGATAAACTGATTTGTTTTTTACATGGTGTTTCATAATCCCAATAGATTTGAGGCAAATGTCCTTGTGTTATCATCTTTTGAGACATGCTCATTCATGTCTTCCAATCGGTTTGTGTCTAGGTTAGGTACCCTAGAAACCGCCGGGAGCGCCACCGTCACCGGACCGATTAAACTCGTACAACTTTTTGCGACCTTCTGAGCCGCACAGTCATGTCGGAAAACGGCACTGCATGTGCAGCACAGGCACACTGCAACATCTGTTTTTGAAGCACAACAGACTTAAGCACAGATAGAGACTATTTTCAGTGTTGTATGACATTTGGAAGTCATTTTACAAAGCCATTCAAGTCTTCAGATGCAGAAATCAGAGGTAAGATTGACAGGAATGTCCATGGTAACTTTGAGAATGTGAAGATTTAGTATTTTTTCTTCCTAAAACTGGTCATACAATGACTACAACTGGAATCGCAACTCTAGAATCTGGCAGCCAAAAGTTGGTGTCAGGCAGCTTTTACTGGACTCTCTAGGCTAGTCTAGGTCAGAATTTTATAGCTGAGGTGAGTGACTCACATAACACAGCCTACTATTATGCACCCTAAATAAGGCACTTCTCTAGTGCATTAGCTAATACAAAAAATCTTAAATTCAACAAACTTCAAATGCACATATCTCATTCAATTTTTGGAATATCTTTAAAATTCACAAAGCATATTGCTTTTGATTCATTGGAGCTTCCAATGAAATTATAATTTGAATGCTTGGAATAATTTGAAAATTTTACTGGGGTACCTATCTAGGGTGTGTTTTTAGAGATTTCACCTTTTTTCTATGAAGATTGCTCATAGCCATTGAGTTTGCAGTGTGACCGGATGTTGTCCTGCAGCCAAGCAGCGCGCGCACTGACCTAAATACATGTGCTGACGTCATATGAAATTGGTCTATAGTAGGTACCCTACAATCCGCCCGGGGCGCCACTGTCGGCGGACCTATAAAACACTACAACTTTTTGCGACCTCCTGAGTGGCACAGTCATGTCGGAAAACGGCACCACACATGAAGCACATGCACAGTACATTCGTTGTTACATTCGTTTTTGAAGCACCAAAGACTTAAGCACAGATAGAGACTATTTTCAGTGTTGTACGACATTTGAAAGGCATTTTACTAAGCCATTCAAATCTTCAGATGCAAAAATCAGAGGTAAGACTGCCAGGAATGTGCATTTTAACTATCAGAATGTGAAACTTTAACATTTTTTCTTCCTAAAAATGGTCATACAATGACTACAACTGGAATCGCAACTCTAGAATCTGGTGGCCAAAAGTTGGTGTCAGGCAGTTTTGACTGGATTCTCTAGGTCAGAATGTTATGGCTGGGGTGAGTGAGTCATCACACAGCCTATTATGCATGATCACAATGCATCTGCTCATCACCCAATTTTTATGAAAATTGGTCAATATAGAAAACAGGTATACAAAAATGAATATGGTAGATTAAAAAATTAATATCCTCAAATAATAATAAATATTCATGATTATCGACCGGAGCGAAGGTTGGGTAAATACTGTGATGTGCACATGCCTAATACTCATTGGATAATAGGAGTACAGCTTAGCGGATTGCACCAATGTAAAGAGCTCATTCTAAAGGTTTTAAATACAAAGTTTCATGTTATTCTATAAACAACTCACGATTCTACGGACGCTAAACGGACATGGAGGTGGGAGTGATTGTATTATGGTTGCCATGGAAACCTACATTTTCCTGTGATCTATTTAAAAAAAAAAAGTTTTGACAAGCTGGGGTGATTTGGTATACGAAGAAGAACCTTGGTGTGAAGTTTGATCAGGATGTGATCATTAATAAAGAAACTACAAAGAAATGTTGTTATAATTATTCTATTTGACAGCCGTAAATAAGGCACTTCTCTAGTGCATTAGCTAATACAAAAAAATCTTAAATTCAACAAACTTCAAATGCACATATCTCATTCAATTTTTGGAATATCTTAAAAATTCAAAAAGCCTATTGCTTTTGATTCATTGCCATTGGAGCTTCCAATGAAATTATAATTCGAATGTTTGGAATAATTTGAAAAATTTACTGGGGTACCTATCTATAGACTGGACAGTGCCAGTGAGCGATATTTGATGTTACGCCAAACGCGTTGGACTCTGCGGCACCTGAGATTTAATTTCCAGATAGTATGCAATTACCTATAATATAGAAAGGCGTTAACAATCCTCTGAAAATGTCTTTGTTCGTCAATATCATCATCATCCTCGTTTTCCTGAGTAGGCAAATGCACATTAGTCGGTGCTTTTAAGCCATTTTCCGCCATTTTAAAGAGTGCAAAATGTGGGCGAGGAAACCCGTTGCACTCCACCAATAACTACTGAAGCTGGTTGTCGGTACGAGTAGTAAATGCATGTGACTGACAGTCGATATCTCCTAAGCTGCGTTGTAAACAAGCCTGAAATCATGGAAATCGGTGACACAAATGAAAAATCATAATATTGATCTCGCTATCTGCGATGAGCGTAGTATGTAGAGTTCTGCATGGCTTCGGGACTACCGACTGACCGAGTGAACGGTATACACTGTTACTGGTAACATATGATTCTATTAATTAGTAGTATGATTACATCCAATGTCTTTACTTACAGCACTTTAGCAACAACTTCTGAGGCCAAACTGCTCAAAGTCAAAGCAGTGACAAATAAATCAACAAATCAGTAAATAAGCACAGTGTAGGCAGTTGCAAGCCTTCTGTATGTCATCCAATATGGCCACCGAAAGTTATCTTGTGACGTCATTCCACCCCCTCTATTATGCACAAGGCAAAATATGTACTAAGCAAAAATGCATGCTTAATATTGTATTATTCATTATTTCTGGCTTATGTATCGTATTGTTGTGAAGTATGGGGAAATGCATATAAAACAAATATGGAGTGTATTTATTTGCTACAGAAGAAAGCAGTGAGAATTGTGTGCAACGTTGGATATTGAGAGAACACTAATAAGCTGTTCTTTTATCTTCATGTATTAAAATTAATAGACTTGGTTAAGATCAAATCTAGTATGATAATTTACAATGCAACAAATCTAGTCTTTATTCAAAATAAGTTCCGATAGTAGCCATGGCACAAGGCAGAGTAACAACCTATAGACAAGTATTTGCACGAACAACTTTAAAGTCTCAATGTATATATCTATATGTGGTATAAAAATATGGAATTCACTTGACGATAATATGAAATGTTCAAAAAACATTTATATGTTTCAACGAATCTATAAAAAGAAAATATTTAAGCTTTATCAAAGGGAAAACACATAGTAGTCTAGTACATAAATATATTGAGATGTAATTTACAGTATTGAGGGTAATGTTGATATGCTTTTAACTTTTATCTTTCTATTTATTATTTCTATGGTATAAGCAATGTATCTGTGTCATTTTTAAATGGGGAAAGCACCTCATAAGTATTGTACTTCTGCTTTCTCCTTTTTCATGTGAAAAAATTACTGATATAAATGTCAACTTGTGTGTACATTGATCATGTGGAAATAAATATATTATTATTATTATTTATTTTATTACTGGCATATTTATATTACTGTGTAATATTATAATGTATAGCCGTGCTGGACTGGAGACAGTGAGTAACACTAACAAGTATTAAGTAACAGTAGAGTAACTTACACTGTTACAGTCTTACTCAGTGAGTAACACACTTACACAGTTAATTGAGTTATTCCAATTTCCAGTTATTGAGTTAAGAAGATTGAACTAAACCTAATCTAAAGTCTAAACCACACCGTGTATGCGTACCACTACTTTAGTACTTAGTCATTGCAGTAATTACTTACTATTACTATTATTTCGTTTGTAGTTTCCTACTACGTCTACACCTACGGTACGGATATTTGCCATTAGACATTAACGGTTGGGCGTGGCCTGCGTGGGAAATCTTGGTCGGTGATGGTTTCCCAATTTTAAAAGTGTTTTTCTTTTTTTTTACCCGAGTATATTTTGTTCATAGATAACCTATGTGCCTAAATATTGAGACTGGCTAATACAATGAAAATGAGTTATTGTCCTGGTATGACCTCAAATATTGCTGGGAAGTAAAATCATACCCACATGATCTCACTCAGCTTTGCTGAGCCCACATGTTTAAAAAGTGTTTGCGATTTGGACGCATACCAGGTTTTGTTTGTTTGTTATTGTTTTACGTCCTAGCAACATCTAAGGTCATATCAGGACGGGTACCGACTTGTGACAGTGCGCACTCATGGCGACTTTATAGTGCTGTCCCACTGGGAAACCGGGCTGCCAGCACCATGACCTGAATCCTGATATCCCACTCAGTCACATTATCATGACGCTGAGCTAACCAGTCTTTGCCCTATCCTATTGATGCTGAGCGTCAGGCTAGGAAGCAACAAGTGTCAATTTTAAAGTCATTGGTTTGACTCCACCAGGATTCGAACCCACAAACTCATGGGTTTCGATCTCCCGATCTCGCAAAACTGGAGATGGACGCTCTACTCATTCGGCTACCCTGTCTGGTCGCGCATACCAGGTTCTCAACACAAATTACTCAGCTCACCTCAATATACACCCCGATCGGAACTTATTGTAATATTATTCAAACAAGTTCAGAAGGTACACGGCGCATTATCCATATTGGGTGATGGTCGTGGATTGACCTATTCATAAGCATGTGAAAAGGAGTGGGATCAGCTGATATCAGATATGGGGTGATTCCGGAATTGGATTTGGAATCGAATCGGAATCATATGAAAATATGTGGAACTAGAATCGAATCAGAATCTTTTCTTTTTTTAAATGGGTGGAATCGGATTGGAATTGGAATCTCATTTCAGAGTTGTTGGAATCGTATCATAGAATCATACGAATCATGATTCCACTGTATTTTATTATTATACCAATGTACATGTAGCATTATGAACATCTCATTATTTAAATAATATAAATATCATATACCTGCCTAGTCATATATATATATATATATTTTTTTTTTTACCTCGGTAGTACGCATCTGGGTACTCATAGTCCAAGGAGAAGGAATCACATCCAGGTCCAGCAATTAGCATGTTTTTGAATGGATACATTGGTTTAGTTCATGTTAGCATTCACATACATCAAGCTTTTAAAACTTTGGATTGAATATTGACTGATTTACAGGTTAATTACGATGTGTCGTAACATTGTTAGAACAATGAAGCCATTGTTCTTGAGAGATTGGCAGGAGCCACTTACATCATTAGGATTTATTCCTGGGTTTCTTCGAGATTCCCCAAGTTTTTTAGGCGTACCTCTGAGTTCCATAGTATTTTCTCCAACTTGTTGGCCACAAAAGCCACAGGTGGGAGAACTTTATTGGACAGAGAGTGTGGGAGGCTACCGCTACACTGGTCCCTACCCCTCGTTTGGTTTCGGTTGGTTATCCATACCGGTTACCTAACGTCTGTTGTTAAAATTAACCAAACGTCTGTGTTAATAACGGTTTAAATACGGATTTAACACCAATAGACACTTTTGCTAATAATTGTTGTTTTCCAGTGTCATGTTCACCGTGAAAGATTCCTAACCTTTTGGTTTTTGGTTTCTTACAGACTCCCAGTTATGGCTACGAAGCAGAGTAAGGTGGACACACCTCACGAGCTCAGTGAAGACGAACACCCGTCACCGCCGGTAACAGGTCAAAGGTTGATTGATTGATTGATTGATTGGTGGTTGGTTTACGCTGTGTCGGCAGCATAGGCCATATTCACGGCGAGAAATGTTTGTTTTTTGTTCAAACCATCGCTTTTACATGTAAAAGCAGACAATCAATTATGTGCCAATAGACACTCATTAAATTAGAAAGCTCACAATTATGTGTTTGTGGTCAAGGGAAACAAATTCTCATAGAAAAAGAAAAGTTTTATTAATAATTGATAGAATCTATTTAGTAAACTATATGAGGTGGTACAGTCCAGCTGCCCTCAAAAAGCCTAACATGTTTTCCTGTTTTACCTTAGTAAAAAGGTCATACATACTGTCTGCAGTGTAGAACTGTTGGCGCAGGGCCAAACAAATCAACGCAACTTAGTCAAATGTGTTTGAGTGTCAGCGGGGACCGACACCCAATACATTCAGGGGGAGGTTCCCCTTTGAGCAGAAAAGCATGTGTAAGCCACGAGTGGCCAATACGGCAGCCACTAAGGACCACTTGGTCCCGCCGACCTCCCGCATGAGTCTGTGGTGGCTTTCCCACAGATGGTTCAATTTCTTTAAGTTTATTAATGTTTTCATCCCACTCATGTTGCCATTTGGATTTTATGTGGGTGGCTATTAGTGGTTTCAGATCAGAGTGAGGGATCAGACACGGTTCAGGATTACAGTTCAGGGCCTTCTTCGCAGCCCGATCAGCTCATTCGTTTCCTTGTATGCCGGCATGGCTAGGCACCCAGCACAGGTGGATGCCATACCGATCAGTTGTCAGTTGGTTCATTTTATAAATGACCAGTGCTAGAATAGGGTGATTCGTTTTCAGTCCAGCAATAGCCAGGAGGCAAGAGAACGAATCACTGTATATAACATAGTGTGGTTGGATACCTCGATACACTCCAACGCGAGAAGGAGTGCTCGGGCTTCTGTAGAGAAAATCGAGCTCTGATCGGGCAAACATACACCAAATTTTTCCCGTCTTCAGACTGCTGCAGCAGCTACCCGGCTTTGGTCTTTCGAACCATCAGTGTAGATGGAGAGGTGGTCTGCAAACTGGCCTTGAATCTCTGCATGGAGTCCTTGGTACTCGAGTGGATGTGTCCCAGACTTCCTCAGTTCCGTGAGTCGGAGGATAACTGATGGCTTTCTCAATGACCACGGGGGATGTTCTGGGACTTTTGCATCCTCCAACACATCCAAATCCACGCCCAAGGCCTCTAAATGAGGTTTCATTCGGACCCTCAGTAGCCGGATGTGATTCGGCCTGGCTTCATACCTGGATTCTTCATGTTGCTCGAATAGACAATTGTGTGCAGGATTCAATGCATTAGTTTTTATCTTGACTACATATTGCATGGCCAGTTTGATTCTCCTGTTGTTAAGTGATGGTTCATTGGCTTCGACATAAAGGCTCTGAACCGGTGAGGTGCGGAAGGCCCCAAGGGCCAGGCGCAGTCCCTGGTGGTGGATCGTGTCTAGCAGCCCAATATATGATTTCCTTGCGGAACTGTATACTATGCTGCCATAATCCACTCGTGACCGAACCAAGGTTCTGTACATGGAGAGCAGAACATCTCTGTCCGCTCCCCACTCAGTCTGAGCTGGACAGCACCCTCAGAATATCTAGCGCTTTCAGGCATCTTGTTTTCAGGTACTTTATATGTGGCACAAAAGACAGTTTTGCGTCGAGAATAATGCCCAGAAATTAGTTTTTCTCAACGATTTTAATGGGATCCCCATCCAGAGTCAGCTCCGGTTCCACATGCATTCTACGCAGCAAGCAGAAGTGCATGCAGACTGTTTTGGTCTTGGAAAATTTGAAACTGTTCAGAACTGACCATCGATGGATCCCATTTATGCTTGGTTGTAGCTGTCTCTCTATGACATTCATGTTAGCACCGCTGTAATATAAAACAAAGTCGTTCACGAAAAGACTACAGGAGACCCCCCCCCCCCCGCTTTACAGCAGCAGCAATACCATTGACCTTGATCCCGAAAAGGGTCACGGCCAGTATGCTGCCTTGAGTTCCTGTGAGTGTAGGCTGGAATAGGTAGTCTTGACAGGTCAAAGGTCACCAGAACAAAGAGATTCTGGGTCGGCGGGGGGGTCGGAGGCTGGGCCGGCTGACCTAGATGAACGGGTCGCGAGGCTGGTGCAGCTCAAGCTGGAGGAATTGCTCCCCCCTAAGCCACACGCTGCTAGGAGGAAGCAGCCGGTCTTGTCGGAGGACTCCGATTGGGAGGACTACTCCGAACCTCAGGACTCGTCCGATGGAGAGTCCCAGGAAGAGGTGGTGAGGCCTGTGCGTAAGCGCAAGCACAAGCACAAGAAGACTGACTTGTCCGAGGGGGACGACTTCACCAGGGCACGCAAAAAGAAGCCACTGATGAAGAAAGCAAAGAAGAAATCTAAGAAGAGCAAGACTTCTTCTGACTCTTCATCCGACTCGTCCTCATCGAACACGGACTCGGACATGGAACGGGCGGGGAAATACATCAAATTAAGTGGTTAGGTGGTCAAAAAGATCAAGGTCCAAAAGAGAAAGAAAATCCAGACCACCACCATGATCAGGCAGACCATACAGGGTCATTTCCACACCTTCAAACCAGTGGAGGTAATCATGAAGCTGGCGGAGAAGTTTACGGGGATTAAGGGCATCCTGGAATCGGCCATCAAGGAAATGGATGCCAACATAAAGCTTAACGAGGACCGCAAGAAGTTTGAGGCGGTCCTGCACACAAAGGACGATGACAGACAACACGTTCTCTTCACTCTGTGAGGAGATGGACGGGGGAATCGCGCTGCTCACTGCGACCAGCAATTTTCTATCCTATCGACGTTTTGAAAACATCTTCAAGGCCATCTGCACCGATGCAGGCAAGGAGGTGGCGCGCTCCAAGAAGGTCTTGGACAATGACGTCAAGGTGTACACTCTATTCCTTGCCCCCAAACAAGATGTATGGTGGCCAGCTGAAACACTTGTTCAAGCAAGTGGAGAATGGCAGCAAGTGTGCTAAGCACATGGAGGCCAACAAAAAGAAGGCTGTGGACGGAAATGCTACCCGCTTCAAGAAAACGAGGCAGGATTTTCGCAGCCATCGCACCGGAGAGCAAGGAGGCCGGTTCGGGACCAACTACTGCTACCAGGCCAAGGGAAGGGGTCAGAGGCAGTCGTTCGGCTGGAACGACGGGAACAGACCCTTCAAGAGGGAGTTCACTCCACAGAAACCGTATCCCCACCCAGGGAACAAGTAGAAGTGGCAAGGCAGACCCTTTCCATATCATTTTGATTTTTCAGAACGGGAGGCTTTGACTTGGATTTTGGACTTAACATGGTCGAACAAATTATTTGAGTATCAACATTTCAAGATGTTTTCCCTAGAAACAGATAGAGACTTGGTAATGCAGGGATGCATACTATACAGTGCCGATTTATAAATCTGATCAGAAGTTTCTCAGGTTTTGTTGGAATGATGAGCTTTCAGAGTTCACTTGTATGCCAAATGGTCTAGCTTGTGCCCCACACATTTTCACAAAGTTGCTTAAACCAGTTTTTTCCCACATGGCTAGGAAAGGACACATTATGTTTCCCTATATTGATGATTCATTTATTGTTGCACAAACACAACAACAATGTCAAACAGCAGTAGACCAGCTATGTGGGACACTTACAAAGTTAGGTTTCTACATACATGAAAATAAATCAGTATTAACACCTACAAAGAAATTAAAGTATTTGGGGTTTATTATTGACACCACAGACATGACGATTTCATTAACGAAACAGAAAGTTGATAAATTTACAACAACGGCAAATCAATTGTTACAATTAAGTAAACCAAAGATGAGACAAGTCGCAATATTGATAGGAATCATGATAGTGTAATGGCCCACAGCCTTCCTCCCCACACTGCCACGCACACACGGAAGAAACCAAGATCCAATGTAAGTACGCTTCAACTTGGTTTATTAAACCTATCTGCTCTCTGCGGCGTCCACAGTCAACTGTCGCCCCCTCACTCGCCAGATCCCACATCGACTCCATAGGTGGGTGGGGGGGGGGGGTGAGCTAGCCACACGCAGTAGAGGGCAGCCCGGTCGGGGCCTGCCCAGTGGCTAGCCTGCCGCCACATAGCGCAGTTCAGTGTAACTGCGTAGGTGTGCGACGTAGTCATGTACAGACTACTACAATAGCCTACGCCCCTGCTATTCTATTTGGCAAGGCCCATATTAAATCACTAGAAATAGATAAGAACTTAGTGTTGGCTCGCACTAAAGGAAATTTTGAAAGGCTTATGACCATTTCGCCAGAAGGCCTACAGGATATTATGTGGTGGTTTTCACACATTGATAATTCACCTAACCCCATTAGAATGGGAGAACCCAATACGTTAGTTACGACTGACGCTTCATTAGAAGGATGGGGGGCTAATAGAGACCAACAGGCAACCGGTGGTCGGTGGATGGAAGATGTACTAGAGCTCAGAGCTATTTATTTAGGATTACGCAGTCTAGTTCACCTACCTAAAATTCATGTGCGGGTATTAACAGATAATATGACAGCCATGGCTTACATACGTAATATGGGATGGACACGTTCCAAACCATATAACCAGTTAGCCAAACTAATTTGGGACTGGGCAGAGGAACATGACATATGGCTAACAGTAGTACATATCCCAGGCGATCAAAATACTTTGGCTGACAGAAAAAGTTGACAGTTTCATGATCATCTGGAACGGTCAGTAAGTCACAGTATTTTCAATTACATTTGTGATAAATGGGGCAAGCCAGAAATTGACTTGTTCGCATCACGAAACAACAAAAAGTTACCCAAATATGTGTCTTGGCATCCAGAGCCATAAGCCTGGTGAGTGGATGCATTTTCTCTGATTTGGAATAATAAATTTTATTACATATTCCCACCATGCAGCATTATCAGCAGATTGGCCAGGAAGATCAGGCTGGATCACTCACACGCAGTACTGATAGTACCAGTAGGGACACACAACCATGGCTAGCGGCAGTGACATTAGGAGCGAAAGACAGGCTCAGGTTTCCACGAGGAAAGGACAATCTACAACATCAAGGACCACTAACAAGTCACGGAGATGTGTCAACGATACCCCTTTTGGCATTCCTTTTCTAAAGAAACATTTGGAAAAATATGGCCTAGACAAAATTACACAAGAAAGACTCATGTCACACGCTTGGAGAAAAGGAATGGTGAAATTATACACAATTTATTTAAATAAATGGGGACTTCACTGTTTGCTTAAAGGAGTCCAACGATTAAAACCTACAATAGCCCAGATTGTAAGATTTCTAAGAATGTTAGAAGATGAAGGCTTAGGATTTGGTGCAATTAATGCAGCACGATGCGCACTTTCAATCATTCTACCAAGGATAGATGGACAAACGATTGGAAAGCATCAGGTAGTGCACTGGTTTATTAGGTCAGTGTATGAAAGAAACCCACCAAACCCAAATATAATAGGTTTTGGGAAGTGTCAGTAGTGTTTACGCTGTTCAAGTCACGGCCTAGTAATAAACATTTATCAATGAAGGAACTAGGATTTAAGTTAGCAGTGCTATTACTGCTAGTGACAGGACACAGAGGTCAAACAATTTTGGCATTGTCTCTGGATGGACTGGAGATAGACAACAATGAGGCAACATTCGATTTGGAGACATTACTAAAGTTGAATCGTACAGGGGACCCACCATCCACGGTGCATGTAAATAGTTTTCCAGATGATTGACGTATTTTTGTAGTGTCAGCCATTAGGGCGTATATATCCAAGTCACGAGGAATAAGGAATTCCAGACAGCTTTTAATAAGCATAAGGCTATCTCGAGAGACACACTCACAAGATTGACCAATAAGGTGCTTAAAAGAGGCAGGCGTTAATACAGGACGCTACGCACCCCACTCAATGTGGGGGGCCATGGTCTCTAAAGCAAGACAGTTAGGGATCTCAGTAAAGAAAATCCTGGTGCACGTGGGCTGGAAGACGGCTAGATTGTTTGCAAAACATTACAACAAACGACTAGAAATGTCAAGCGGCCTGGCGGCTCGCCCACTCACCAACTAAACATGGGTGAGAAACACAAATTCTATTTTGTACTGAAACATTATATGTTTAAAGAATAAATATAAAAGAGGATAAAAAATGAGATTATGTAAAGTTCTCCCTGGACTATGACTAGCCAGAGGCATAGTACCGAGGTAAAATAGTATAGTTATACGAGTCTTACCTGGTACAGATGATGGATAGGTGTTGTTTTCCCGAGGTACTAGCCTTGGATAGTCGTGGCTCAGGGCCCCCACCCTACCCTACCACGACTATGACGTTGGCTTGTGCCGAAATGAAAACATTTTAGTATCCATAGAATTTTGAGATAATTTTTTATCCTATTAAGTATGTAAAAGATTGCTGGACCCGGATGTGCTTCCTTCTCCCTGACCCACGACTATCTGAGGCTAGTACCTCAGGAAAACAAGCTATCCATCATCTGTATCAGGTAAGACTTGTATAACTATACTATATATAATTGAAGAGCTCTTTTCCAAAACGCGATAAGTGCCGATCCAAAGAAATGGGCTTGCAATGCCAATGCCAACCTCGTAGCTCGTGCTTCGGAAAAGAGCTCTTCATATATATATATATGAAGACCTCTTTATATGTATACAAACAGCTCTTTTCCAAAACACGAGATTGGCATTGGCATTGCAAGCTCATATATATATATATATATATATATATATATATATATATATATATATATATATAAATATATATATATGGAGTATAATATATTATGCGTATTTAAATGCTGGAATTAAAAGGTTCTATTATTAATATTATCGATCGATTAATAATTAATTATCCTGCATTTCGGCTCGTTAGATATTGTCCAATTAATGACCGTTCCCGGCGAGCCCGGGACTGCCCTATGTGGCACCAAAACGGCGGGTTCCGCAGCCGGGCTGCCATATTTGTTCATTGTGCGCCTAGATTTCAAACTTTGTAACCGGTAGGAATATAATTGCTAGCCCAGACAGCAATATAGAGGATGACTTAAAATCTGGTGTATGAGTCATAATAAATACTAGAGTGACATGGATCTGGGTGTGGCTTGGAAACGATCTATTACAAGTTTGTCGTCATTATGAGTTTATATATAGCACTGGCCATCTCAGCTTGTATCTGCATAGCTTATTTCAGTCCTCGCTTTATTAATAGATTTGCAGAGAAGAAAAAGCACACACTTGCACGTCCAACCCACACCTATCTAGTGCATGTGAACCTATGCCCGCTGAGACTAATGTCATATACCACATCACGAATGTAATATTTTATTTTCTACTTCAGACGGGTAGTTGAACACAACAGTTCACACCCTTGGTCAGCCAAGCGTACAGCCCCCCTGTGCGCCGTGTTGCTGTTCTCATTCATGTGACTACGCACTTGGGGAGTATCATATCATGCACCTCGTACTGTATGGCCGACACAGCATTATGATACACGTACAGCTGCTAAAGGTGGCGTTATCAGCACATTCACTCTGGTCTTACACACACAGAGCATGCTAGTTACATCAGCAGTGTTGGGTGCCCACCATTCACTCCATCCGGGAACCTGCTCCCAGCACTGACCGGCGACCCCTCCACCCTACCCCCGGCCCAGATCCCGGTCACCATGAGGCTGCGCTTCCAGAGAGTGGTTCTCGCCGGCCTCTTGCTGTTCGTGCTGTTTGTCCTCGTCGACTGGTTCACCTTCCCTAACCGGGTGCCACGGATCGAGTCAGCACAGACGGAGTTCCTCGTCGAACAACTCGCTGCCGCCGGGCGGCGGAGCAGCGTCCGGGTGACAAACGCTCTGGAGTCGGAGCAGCTGCTGCCCGTGCCGAACCAGCTGTGGCAGTGGCTGCCGGGCGGCGGCGGCGGCGACGGCCAGGGACACCGGCGCCGTAAGGACATCCCGCAGATAGCGGCGATGAAGAGGACGCTCTCGATGCTCAATGAGAACATGACGTCACAGACGGATACACGGTTGATGGACTTGATCAGGAAGTTCTGGCTGCGTCCGCCGTCGTTGGAGTCGTACAACCTGGCCGCTCCTGAGATGAAGGACTTCTCCAAGGGCCAGAGTGCAATAGTCGACCAAATCCTCCACCAAAAGGTAGGCTGAGACGGTTGGTTGGTTAGTTTGTTTGTTGGTTGGTTGTTGTAGCTTTATGTCCTGGCAACATCTAAGCTCATATTAGGACAGGTACCGACTTGTGACAGTGCACACTCATGGCCACTTGATAGTGCTTCCCCACTGGGAGACCAGGTCGCTGGCACCATGACCTGATATCCCACTCAGTCACATTATCCTGACACTGAGCACACCAGTCCTTGCCATATCCTAATAATGCAGAGCACCCAGCTAGGAAGCGACAAGTACCAATTTTATGAGTCATTGGTTTGACTTGATTAGGAATCGAACTCCCGATCTCCCACACGGGAGATCTGCGCTCTTCCGATTCGATTACCATGCCTGGTCGGCTGAGTAGTCTGTGGTGAGGTTATGCTGGTGGTGGTGGAGAATGCGTTAGATAAAAGATTCACTTCTACCTAAAGTATGGATGAATGACGACCCGGTCTAAATCTAATGCAAAAACTGCTCTGGTAGGAATCAACTTTAACGAGCTGTAGAGGTCCTTGTTTCAGAATGCAGAGTTTATATATATTGATATGGAATTGAGGAACTCGGGAGATTGTAAACAAAAAACAAACAAAAAATCTTGGCCACTGGATGCCCTCAATTTGAGTTTTATAGTCTATTAATCTCCATGATAGATAGGTATCTACACAATATTCTTAGATGCTTAAATTGGGAAATAACATGGATATATGTCAATAACACTTTTTCTATGGGGTTGCTTAGCAGCCATATCACAACAACAGTGCTGTGGAAGTAACAGTAATTAAGAATAAGTGTGTTCCAAGTTGTGCTTGTACCTCCATGAAAGACGAAGGATGCAACCCAGGTACGCAGCGTCAGTTTTTTTACAGAATCACCTTCTAGAACTAGATTGGTCAACTCAGCTCTCGTCAAAAAGCCATGAGACGTGTTTCCCAGATCAAGCCTAAATTGAGTCACTTGGCTGACTGACAGCATAATTACTCCTTCATGAAACCTACACTGGGTCACTGAGATCAGCAAAAGGCAGTACTATGCACCACCTGTGGAAGAACTGGGAACTACTGGAATCTGGTGTAGAAATGAGTGTTACTAACAGGGCCAGAACCGGGTCCCTTTAACATGCATTCAATATCACTGGCTTTCTTGTGTTACCACCAAAGTTAAACATTAGTACATGGATGGAAAGCCATCATGGAATATAATGTGCCTTAGACACGCTGATACAATATTATTATCCTAGTTATAGTCTACTAAAGCAGTAATGAATAAATAATACAGGCTTATACTAATTATAGTGTACCAAAGCAGTTATGGATAACTATAAGACAATTTATGTCTGTTAATAGTACCTTGACTAGAATCAATGTACCTGCTTTGTACTAACATAGTAATAAGAATAGAACAAAAATACAATGCCAAGAGGGCCCAAAAAAACTAACATAGACTACTAAACATACCAACAGACTATCTATCTGCTACTGAAATGCAGACAATCAAATAACTTATCAGCAGCTACTGTTTGGTAAGACAACACCAACACTACAGCTGGCCAGCATTGAAAACAAGCCTGGGTACCCAGGCTTACATGCTATGGACAGAATAAATACAGACTCGAATATAAAAAAAAATATTAAAAAAATAAAATGATGAGATGAAGTGATTGGTACATGACGTCCAAATAATTTGGGGCATTTCTTTTTTTCAGTGGGCATTGCCCTGATTTTATTGCAATGTATTAAGTAGGACATAGCTTGACTTTGCAACAAGGACACTCATTAGATTCTACCTTTTAGGAACAAGGCTTCTTTGTGGAGTGTGGCGCCCTGGATGGAGAGACCCGCTCCAACACACTGTTCTTTGAACGTGAGCGCGGCTGGACCGGGCTGCTGATAGAGGCTGGGCCTTTAAACTACAGGAAGCTGGTCAAGAAGAACCGACAGGCCTACAGCACTCCTGCCTGCCTGGGGGTGCACCCATTCCCCACTAAGGTAGCAGCGTTTAGAATGTTTGTTTGTTGTGGTATTTGTTGACGTTTTTGTGTCTTTTTGTTGTTGTTATTCATCAGGACATGTATTTTCTCAGCGCCGAGGCACCGCTCTTCAGGACATTTACATTATATCAGAGAGCGTGAATATATGAGATGGACAACTCCCATAAAAATCGGTAATATGGACTCTGGTGGCGCTTCTCGCGGTCATTGTTAAACAAGTGAAAATGTTGGTCATATCATACATGACAAGATGTTCTGTGTGACAGTCTGGGCTTATCTGTTACTTCAAAAACATTGAGAATAAAAATCTGTTATAAACAGAACATTAAACTCAACTACAAACAATTTATAATACAGACCAAATACTTTTGGTAAAAATGTAACCATTATGATGTTTGTAGTGCCAGTATTTCCAGTGTTATAGGCATAGTTTAACATGGTATTTTTATTTCACATTTACAGTTTAAAAATAACATTTAAAAAGCAAAAGCCTTGGTAATTTTCGAATATATTTGTCTATCAGCATTGAAGGCCCTGTCACACTACGACGTAATGACGTTAGCGTATGGAGAACGTGAAGAACGTTGAACTTCTCGGCGTAGTATGCAAATTTGGGCACAAGTTGAACGTGGATGCAGTGTAGTTGACGAGAGCGTAATGTCAGTAAAGCGTAGTGATACCATCATTCAACGAGAGAGGTCAACATCATTACGTTATGAACGTTATTCCATCGCCAGAACTACGTTACGTGACATTACATATGTCATGACACGGTGGTGAAACGTTGAACGTATGTTGAATGTATGTTCTCCTGACATTCCCATTACGCCGTGTGGACGTTTCCACCGGGTTTAATGTGGGTCAACGTAGTGAAACGTAGTTGAACGTAGTGAGCAGCATTTGACTAACGTCCGTTTAACGTCATTGACGTTCGCCAAACGTGTACAGAACGTGCGGCGAACGTAAACCCTTACGTTTGAGTTACGTCGAAAGTTTTTAACAGGTTCAAAACTTTGACACGCGCCGACGTAACGTGACGTAGCTCGACGTCAGTCTAACGTCATTCAATTCAATTCTTTTATTTTAACTCTCTGCAAGGTATGTTTACAATAAATTGAGGTGATACAATAAATGCATACAAATTCCTTACAGACAGAAAGGATCCCAGAAAAGCGATGCTTATCTAGCTGGTCTCCATGATGTGAATGAATAAGTGATGACAATAACAAATTATTAAACCTAAGCTACATTTTTAACTAATGATTATGATGAGCTACTGATGCGTCTCTTCACAGTTAGTAAGAAACAAAGTAATGATAGGAATATTATATGGATATTGTGTCATGGATTCATGTACGTACATGCAGTATCAGTAGTTATTTTGCATGTATGTTAATAGGGGTATTATATATATTCTTTACTGGTAATCGATTTAGTATGCATTGAGATAGCTTATCTTTAGTTTTTTTACAGAAGTTTTTCAAAGTTTGAAGGTTTCTAATCTCTACTGGTATTGAGTTCCAGATATTGGTTCCTTGGTTTTCAGTTGTTATTTTGCCATATTTGTTTCTAGTGTGTTTGTGATGTATGTTATTTATCTGTCGTGTGTTATGGGAATGGACCTGATTGTTTTCTTTGAAGAGATTATCAAATATTTCAGGGAGGAGGCCATTCTTTTGCTTGTAAACAAATTTTGCAATGTATATTTTATAAATGTCAGTTACCATAAGTAAGTCCAGGTCTTTATGAAGTGATTTAGTTGGGGTGAGATAGTCTTTGCTATACAGTATTTTCAAGGCTCTGTTTTGTTGTGTCTGTATCTTTTTTAGGGTTGATGATTTGGCTCTCCCATACACCTCTATACCATACTGGATTTTGGAGTAAACGTATGCATAGTATAGTAATTTTTTATTTTCCTCATGTACCCGTCGTCTGATTATTTTAAATGAGTTAGTCGTTTTAATTATTGAATTATTTAAGTCATCATCAGAACGTAACCCAACGTACGTCAACGTAATGACGAAACGTGATCACGTCAGGCTTACGTTTGCTCGTTAAGTCGTAGTGTGACAGGGGTATTAGTTCTGTGGCGTTCTGGAACCACTAAATGAAGTGCCTTCTTCAACAGCCGCCGCTTGGTGCATGGCAGTCGAAAGTATTATATGGTCGAGGATCGGAGTTAGACTTCTCTATATACACATTCTCTGATTACCTTGTAGATAGGTAGCTCAGCGGGTACCTAGGTAGGGTATATAGTGTGCCTAGGTAGGGTATATAGTGTATATAGTGTGTTGTTATTTTTGTGTGTGATGGTGTATTTATGCTGCCCATAACGGTTAAATCTAATGACTTGTTTTCGCCGCTGGACAGTACTACACGATTTCCGCGACGCATGCGCAGACCATAATCCAGACTGGACTTTTGGGTCAGAGTCTGTGGAGAGGCAATTGAGGCTCTGTTAACACTGGCTTCATATTGAGCAACTGACAGTCTTTTCAGCAAAACATACTTACCATTTTTTAATCATTTTTGATAATTATAGCTGTATCCTATTGATTGATTGATTGATTGAAAAGCTCGATCGTCAGTGTAAAACAACACAGTGACACTGTTGACCCACAGCACGAATGTCATTGCCTATCACCAGGTGTCGTACTAGTCGTGGAAATCGTGTATAGTCTCATGGTTCCCCTTGTTTTATTACTTTCAGTTATTGTTTGTAGGTAAGCATTTTACAGGGATGAAAGATCTCCGCGATTCCGCGGATTTCCGGGATTTTTCAATCCCACAGCACCATCAGGTGGTGCAGATGGCGCAGCACTATCAATCAGCGTATACTACTAATAAATGCTCCAAACGGCACAGCACTATCAGCGTATACTACTAATACATGCTTCAAAGGGTGCAGCACTATCAGCGTATACCAATATATATGAAACCCAACTTCCAGAAATTTTCCTCGATTCCGTGACAATGCTAAACCTATGGGACAATATCAGCATTTCCGCTTTTTTTCCTGGAGACCACTTTCATCCCTGATTTTACGTCTTAGCAACATCTCAGATCATATCGGGCCGGGTACAGCGCACACCCCATGGTGACTTTAGAGTGCTGCCACATCGGGAGACCAGGCTGGCAGCATCATTATCCAATATCCCACTCAGTCACGTCATCCTGATACTGACCTTAAGGCCAAACAACAACAAAAGCTTTTCTGGTTGCACGACTGTCCCTATAAAAAGTTGCTGACAGTAATTATTTTCTGACAAAATTATTTAATCTTTAGAAATAAACCCTTTCAGATGTCAAATTACGCCATTGTCAATGGATTTATGGTAAAAAGAAAATAATAATTAAAATCCCTACCTAGCTACTCTATTTTTTTGCTTGCTTGCAACAGGAAACAACTTTTTTTATTTAGGCCTAACCAGGCCTTGTCCATGTGCTAAATTAGATAGCGACACGTATTAATGTTGTAAGTCATTTGTTTGACTCGACCGGGATTTGAACCCCTACCCTAAGCCAGTGTTCTTATTGATTCGGCCAGCGCGTCAGGTTTTGGCTATGCCTCAACAACATAAATTCATTTTGTTCATGTTCGGCAGTCAAGCGTTGTTAGCATTGAACTTTAGGTCACAGTACAAGCATTTTCCCGTTGTAGTTACTATAAATAAACAGGATATTTAGAGCATGGCACACATATATAACCGGTATTTCTGTTATAGGAATATTTGATTAAATGGTGCTTTATATTGAGGTGTTTTTTTTCTTGTTCTTTTCTTTCTGTACTGTCAACGAATTGGAATTATAACAATGTACTATTTTAGTAATCTAGCACATGCTGCATTAACTTATAATTTAGCAAAATTGTCACCAAACTGGTATCCAATGATATTAGCCACGTACCTGTTTATATGCAGTATTGTAGTGACAAAACATCGCAACGAATTGGGAGAACGCAGATTTAGATCTTCTTGAAATAGTGAGGGAATGCTATTACCCCTTCCCCCCAAAAAGTAAGGGAACGCGTTCCTACATCACTGCTCCTATGTGATTATTCATACAGCTTTCGTATTCGTATAGTATCAATATCCAATATGAGTATTTCGTGGTAATCCACAAAAATGACAAATGCCCTCAAGTTGCAAAATTTGGTATTCTTTCTGTTCAATCTTTTAAATATAATTTCTCTTGATCTTTATTTGATCAGTGCTGAGACACTGGTGTTCCAGCCTTAATGGTACACTGAAATAATATTAGACTGGGAGAGCATGGGTGTGGGGTTCGGGTTCGGGGGACTTAGTAAGTCCTGTTAGCTTTTGAGAAGGTGGAATGATCTTGTATGTTTCGATGTTGCTGTTACTGTTAGGTTAAGCTTGGTATGGAAGTCACTAGTCTGACTTTGGTCACTAGCGTAACTTTGTTCAGTAGTGTGAATTTGGTCAGTAGTGTGACTTTGGTCACTAGTGTGACTTTGGTCAGTAGTGTGACTTTGGTCACTAGTGTGACTTTGGTCAGGAGCATGACTTTGGTCACTAGCGTGACTTTGGTCTGTAGTGTGAATTTGGTCAGTAGTGTGACTTTGGTCAATAGCGTGGCTTTGGTCAGTAGTGTGACTTGTCAATAGCGTGAATTTGGTCAGTAGTGTGACTTTGGTCAATAGCATGACTTTGGTCAGTAGTGTGACTTTGGTCACTAGTATGACTTTGGTCAGTAGCGTGACTTTGGTCAGTAGCGTGACTTTGGTCAGTAGCGTGACTTTGGTCACTAGCGTGGCTTTGGTCAATAGCATGACTTTGGTCAATAGTGTGACTTTGGTCACTAGCATGGCTTTGGTCAATAGCTTGGTTTTTGTCAATACTGTGACTTTGGTCAATAGCATGACTTTGGTCACTAGCTTTTTCGTTTTTGTTGCCGAGACCACTTTCATCCCTGGTTGGAGTAGTAGTGACTACACAGTCACAGTAGTGTACAGGATCGCTAAATATGAAAAGTATAGTGGATATATTTCTTTTTATGCACTAAACTACCACAGTCTCAACAATGCTCATTACTCTTGTCTAATGCAGACATTTATTTTTAAACCGTTCAAAAAATGTACATTCCAGTACCCCACGACTCCTCTATCAGCCCAATAAGGAGACCCAAGGGACATGGTTGGGCAGAGTGGGGAGGAACCCTGAAGTGACTTATGTCATAGAGTCACAGCTGACCAGATCAATGAAGTTTGACTGTGCATCAGATAATTTCACTCATCCTTCCTTTTCTTTTCTTTGCTCCACTTTCAGATGTATTTCCACCGTGGAAAGAACCGGGGCCGGCTGATCGATGGAAAGGAGGCGCTGGAGTGGGTGCGGCGTCAGGCTATGACTGTCTGGCTAATGGAGGTGCAGTGCTTCCCACTCTTCTCACTGCTCGCTGCACTCAACCACACGCACATTGACTACTTCTCGCTGGACGTGGAGGGCGTTGAGCAGGAGGTGCTCAGCACCATTCCCTGGGAGTCAGTACACATTAGCGTGCTGACGGTGGAGTTTGCGCATGACAAGGGCGGTAAGGCAGCCATCCAGCGCTACATGGAGGCACGCGGGTATGAGACTGCCGCAGAGGTGACTCGAGCTGACGGGTATGCAAATGATCTTGTCTTCAAACGGAAAGACTTGGATGCTAAGCTACCCATTATATAGTTGGTGGTGACTCAAACCAACCAGGTCACGAATGAGCTTGTCTTCAAACGGAAAGACTTGGATGCCAAGCTACCCGTTATATAGTTGGCAAACTCATGGCGGTGACTCAAACCGAAGGGTTCGCTAGTGATCTTGTCTTCAAACGGAAAGACTTGGATGGCAAGCTACCTGTTTTATAGTTGGCAAACTCATGGCAGTGACTCATTGAGACCCGTCGTGGAGGTGACTCAAACTAAAGAGTTTGCTAATTGTCTTGTCTTTGAATGGAAAGAGCCAGATGTCAAGCTACTTGTTATATATCTTGAGAATCATCGACCTGAAACAACCAAATGAGTTTGCTTGGGACCATGTCTTCAAACAAAAAGATCTGGATCCCAAATTGCCTCTTATATAGCTAAGAATGCTACGGCGGTGATGCAAAAATGAGTTCACTAAGATGTTGTCTTTATAACATAAAGACTTGAATGCCAAGCTGCCTGTTTTATAGATAGCTGAGACAGTTACTATGGTGAAGTGAATCGGTAGTGGTATTGTCTTAACACAAAGAATTCGACTTCAATACCAAAATAACCGTTATACAGCTACTATTCGGGTATGTGGCGTTCTCTGTGGCGGAGTGGTTAGAGTGGCTGACTTTTTTCTAGGGCAGACTCCTAATCTGAGGGTCGGCGGTTCGATTCCCCGTGCCCCCAGCTCTGCCAATTTGGATTTCCACCGCTGTGTATAACTTACAGCGTCATCAAAGGCCGGTTGCTCTCATACCATGTCTATGTGGTGTGGCAGGTTAAAAATCCCTTGGGTCGGTAAAAGTGTAGGCTCGGGCTTTCTATCGACCAGCAGTGGAGTGGTGAAGACCAATCGTCTGTGACTGGGATTTCCCCTGCTTGTGACAACTAATGTACCAAAAAAAACCCCAAAGAAACCCCCAAAAATGAGAGACAAATAAGTGTTCACACTTCATGTCTCATCATCATCATCATCATGCTGTCGGTCGCGATGCGACAAAGACTGCTTTCATTACTTGACTGCCGATCTCTCGGGGAGCAATTAGAAGTTCCTGTCTACCATTCGCTATATGTGCAGTAATTGCTGCAAACAACTCGATGTTTACCCCTTTTAAAGCAGGTGGGTAGCGTGCACACGTGTGGGGTAAATGTGCAGCCTGTAACTTCTACGGGCCCACTAACACTAATCAAAGTACAAAAATACAGTATGACCCTGTGATAATGCGATCGTTCAGGTCCATATAATGCGATCGAGAAAAAATCGGGGTCGCGCTAAATTGGGGTTCAGTTTACTGAATTACCTCTGAATTAAAGAATTCTGGGTCCAATGAATCATCGCGTTATATCCGAATTCGCCTTAAATTGGGGTGCAAAGAATGGGGTTTCATTGTATTACCAAATCCTAGACTAACTGGCTTTACAATCATGGGAAAGCATCACCAAAGTAGTGTTCTTCAGTGCAGAGAGAGCTGAAGTAACCCCCCCCCCCCCCCAAAGTACAAGCGGAACTCAATGCTTGTCTTTCGAGGCACAGTAATGATAGTGTATCAAATTACAATGATTCAATTCTAAAGTTATTATCTGAACATCACCAGGATGTACCAATTTGGTCAGCGTGTCCTGACGATCTTGGTAGAAAACTGTCCGTGGGATTACTTTATTTGATATTTAGGGGTGTTTTACGCCGGGTTTTGTATACCTAATTTTGGTTCACTATTATATACTGCTTGGTAATGTCGTGTTTGTACTTTTCCTGTTATTTAATAGCGTATTGAAACCATGGTGATTGCTTATGTTTTTCATCTATCACTGTATCTTTAAAGAGGTCTCAGCATCTTCATATATATATATATATATATATATATATATATATATATATATATATATATATATATATATATATATATAGATATATATGTACCCAGTGGATCGAGCTGGGATTTAAAGACGCTAATAATGGGCGACTTAACCGGCGCCATTAAGATAATGACGGCGCCATTAAGATAATGCGAGGGGATGCCCCAGCCGGGCCACCGCCACCACCGCCATTCCCTATCGCGTACGCGCCTGTTCACTATGCTCCGAGCTGCTCCGCCTGGCCGCTTCGGCTAACCCACATATCAGCCTCCCCCGGCACTGTGTCAGCCCATCTATGGCTGAAGACGGCGATTACCACTCCCACCCTCCCTAAAGCAAGGATGAGGGGGGGGGGGGGGGGGGGGGGGCGTGCCGCCCACGGGCCGGCGCGCAACACTCCATGCCAGGTGGCGGCTAGGCGTTAATTAACATTGACAAGTGACGCACACACAACATTCCCGCAGACCGCTCACACCGGCGGCGGGCGCGCACTTTGCTTTCTATATATTTAATTTGACTTTGATTGAATTGTTTCCTTCGATTGTTTCATTAATAATAATATGTATAGGTTTGGACTTTAATAAAAAGTCCTTTTACCCCCCCGCAGGCATCCACGTTCATTTAAATACATATATATATATATATATATATATATATATATATATATATATATATATATATATATTAATCCTAGCTATGTAAATGCCTCCTGCCAAACATCTCTCCATTTGGCAATGGGCGGCTTCTTAAATAACCAAACAATGGATGCATTGTTCTAACGATCATTATCAATACGATCGTAATTAAGTTGTAAAACAGTAATAACTTATGGACAAGTTTGAACAAACTTTGTATGTGAATGCTAACATGAACTAAACCAACGTATCCAGTTGGTAAGATACTAACCTTGTTGGTTTTGTAGTTAATGTATTAAAACTGTTGGAGCTGCTCACAAATGTCCTCCTGTTGTGAGTAGATTAAGCTAATTGCTGGACCGGGATGTGCTTCCTTCTCCTGGACTACGAGTAGCCAGAGGCGTGGTACTAAGGTAAAATATATATATATATATATATATATATATATATATATATATATTCCTGGGTTTCTTTATGATTCCCAACAAGGATTATCGAAAAGACGTACCTCCGAGTCCTATAGTATTTTCTTCAACTTGTTGGTGAAGAAAGCCACAGGTGGGAGAAGTTTATAGGACAGAGAGTGTGGGAGGGTACCGCTACACTGGTCCCTACCCCTCATTTGGATCGGTTGGTTTCCCAAACAGTTTTATGGCCATGAATCACACCTCGTATAATTATACTCTAATTATCTGTGTGATATTCACCCCGAATAATGCCTAACCATTGTCTTTTTGGTTTTTACTCCCAGTCTCTGAGCCATGGCTACGAAGCGGGGTAAGGCAGAGGCATCTCGCGCGCTCAGTGAGGATAAAGAACCTTCACCGCTGTCACAGGCACAAAGGTCGCCGGAAGAAAGAGATTCCAACGAGGCGGGGGGTCCGAGGCCAGCCCCGGCCCAGCTGACCTAGATGAGCAGGTAGCACGTCTAGTACAACAGAAGATGGAGGAGATGCTTCCCTCCAGAGTGGCAACCAGGAAAGGGAAGAAGCCAGTGACACAGGATTCAGGGGAATCCGAGTGGGAGGATCTATCGGAAGATCAGGCCTCATCTGACGATGAGTCAGAGGAGGAGGTTGTTATGGCTGCACACAAACGGAAACACCAGAAGATGGTACACTCATCAGATGGGGATGAGTACACGAGGGCACGTAAAAAGAAGCCACATGTGAAGAAGACCAAGAAGAAGACCAAGAAGAGGAAGAAGAACAAATCCTCTTCATCAGACTCGCCTTTGACGAGTTCTGACTCAGACACAAAACACGCGGGGAAATACGCGAAGTTGAGTGGCAAGGAAATGAAGACGTGCAAGGTACTATGGCATAAGAAAATCCACATAACTACGCTTATGAGGAAAACCATACAGGGGCACTTTTAAGATGGCTGAGGTCATTATGAAGTTGGCAGATAAATTCACAGGGATAAAAGGGATCCCGGAATCTGCCATCAAAGAGATGGATTCCGACGTCAGGCTTAGCAAGGACCGGAAAAAGTTTGAAACAGTTCTACATATAGTACACAAAGGGGTACTCTTGGCACTCTCGGCCATTGAGCCTATAGCCAACAGGATGATGGCTGAGAATAAATTCTCATCGCTGGGCGAGGAGATGAATGGGAGAATTGCGCTGCTGACAGCGACAAGCAATTTCCTCTCCTACAGACATTTCAAAAATGTCTTCAAGGCGGCCTGCACAAATGAGGCGGCCTGCACAAAGGAGGTAGCCAGATCGCGTTTGTTCTTGTTTGTTTGTTGTTGTTTTACGTCCTAGCCAGATCAAAGAATGTTTTGGACAATGATGGGAAGGAATACACATTATTCCTTGACCTCAAGCCCATTAAAGGAAAACCATTGGACAAGACTAAGATGTTCGGTGGACAACTCCAGCACTTGTTCAAACAAGTGGAGACCGGTTCCAAGTGTGGGAGACATATGGAAACGGACAAAAAGAAGTCCGCAGACACAAATCCTACCCGCTTCAAGAAGACGAGGCAGGATTTTCAAAACCGGCAAATCGGACAGAGGAGGCCAGTTCGGAACGAACTTCAGCTTCCAAGCCAGGGGAAAGGGCCAAAGGCAGTCGTTCAGCTGGAACGACGGGAACAGACTCTTCAAGAGGGAGTTCAATGCACAGAAGCTGTTCTCCCACCCAGGGAACAAATAGAAGTGGCAACGCAAACACCAGTAAGCATATTTAAAGCTGGTAACCTCAATAATTGCCTACCAGAATGGAATAACATTACCGAGAATTTAGCTATCCTTAGTCAAGCGGAAGGAGTAAGTATACCCATGATGAGGAACCTATTCAAAATAGCATACCTTTCCCGTACCGATTTCATGGTTCAGAACACGAGGCGTTAAATAATCAGGTCCTTAAATTCTGTGAAAAAGGCATCATAGAACCAGCACTACATGTGGCTGGGGAATTCATATCTAATATCTTCTTGAGACCCAAACCAAATGGAGATGTAAGACTAATTCTAGATTAACATTATTTAACAAATTTGTAGCATACAAACATTTCAAAATGTTTTCATTATACACAGCTAGAGACTTAGTAACAAAAGGCTCCTGGCTTGCCAGTGTGGATCTTAAAGATGCATACTATACAGTACCTATCTATAAACTTGATTGTAAATATCTCAGGTTTGGTTGGAACAACAAACTGTATGAGTTCACCTGCATGCCTAATGGACTAGCTTCCTGTCCATGCATTTTCACAAGGTTCCTTAAACCAATATTCTTCCAGATGGCTAGGGAAGGACATATTATGTTTCCTTATATCGATGACTCATTTATTGTTGCACAAACACAACAACATTGTCAGACAGCAGTAGACAAATTATGTGAGACAATTAAAAAATTAGGATTCTACATACATGAAACTAAATCAGTATTAACACCAACAAAGAAGTTAAAGTTTCTGGGATTCTTTATTGACACCACAGAAATGACCATTTCATTAACGGAACAAAAAGTTGATGAATTTACAACAGCAGCAAACTAATTATTACAATTGAACAAACCAAAGATAAGACAAGTTGCAATACTGGTAGGAATTATGATAGCATATGCACTGGCTATTCTTTATGGCAAGGATCATATTAAATCGCTAGAAATACATAAGAACTTGGCGTTGGCTCGCACTAAAGGAAACTTTGAACGGCCCATGACGATTTCACCTCAAGGTCAAAAGGATATTATGTGGTGGCTGTCGCACATTAACAATTCGCCCAACCCCATTAGAATGGGAGAGCCCAACACAACAGTTACAACAGACACTTCACTAGAAGAATGGGGGGCTCACAGAGACCAACAGGCAACAGGTGGTCGGTGGATTGATGATGAAATCTCCGATCACATAAATGTACGAGAACCTAGCAAACCAGAAATTGACTTATTCGCATCACGCACAACAAAATGTTACCCAAATATGTGTCTTGGCATCCAGAACCAGAAGCCTGGAGAGTAGATGCATTTTCTTTAATTTGGGATAATAAATTCTATTACATATTCCCACCATTCAGCATTATCAGCAGAGTGCCAGGAAGATCAATATGGATCATTCACACGCAGTACTGATAGTACCACCATGGGAAACGCAACCATGGCTAGCAGCAAAAGACATGCTCAGGTTCCCATGAGAAAGGAACAACCTACAACATCAAGGACCACTAACAGTCCACGGAGATGTGTCAACGACACCCCTTTTGGCATCCCTTTTTTAAGAAAACATTTAGAACAATATGGTTTAGAAAAAATTACACAAGAAAGTCTTATTTCACACGCCTGGAGGAAAGGAACAGTGAAATTATACACAAGTTAATTAAAGAAATGGGGACTTCATTGTCTTCTAAAAGGAGTCAAGCCATTAAAACCTAAAATAGCCCAAATATTAAGATTTCTCAGAACTTTAGAAGATGAAGGATTAGAATTCAGTGCAATCAATGAAGCAAGATGTGCATTTTCAATTATTCTACCAAGAATAGATGGACAAACGATCGGAAAGCACCAGTTAGTGCACTGGTTCATTAGATCGGTGTATGAAAGAAACCCACCCAAACCTAAATATAATAGGTTTTGGGATGTGTTGATTCTATTTAAGTTATTCAAATCATGGCCTAGCAATAGACATTTATCGATGAAGGAACTAGGATTTAAGTTAGCAGTGCTATTACTGCTAGTGACAGGACACAGAGGCCAAACGATTGTGGCACTCTCACTGGATGGACTAGAAATAGATAAGAATGAGGCAACATTTGATTTAGAGACATTACTAAAGTCAAATCGCACAGGGGACCCACTGTGCACAGTACATGTAAATAGTTTGCCGGAAGATAAACGGACATGTGTAGTTTCAGACATTAGGGCATATATATCCAAGTCACGCGGAATAAGGAATTCCAGACAGCTTCTAATCAGCTTTATTAAACCACATAAAGCTACCTCGAGAGACACACTCGCAAGATGGACCAACAAGGTGCTTATACAGGCATGTGTCAATACTGGACGCTATGCATCCCACTCAACGCGTGGAGCCATGGTCTCCAAGGCAAGACAGTTAGGAATCTCAGTAAAGAGAATCCTTGCACACGCGGGGTGGAAGACGGCTAGGTCGTTTGCAAAACATTACAACAAACGACTAGAAAAGCCAAGCGGCCTGGCGACTCGCCTACTCACCCACTAAAGATGGGTGAGAAACAAAATTACTATTTTGCACTAAGAGCAATATAGTATGATTACAGCATTAAGTATAAAAGGATGAAAAATGAAGTTACGTAAAATTCTCCCTGGACTACGAGTAGCCAGAGGCATAGTACCAAGGTAAAATAGTCTAGTTATGTGAATCTTACCTGGGTACAGATAATGGATAACTGGTGTTTTCCCGAGGTAGTAGCCTCGGATAGTCGTGGGTCAGGGCCCGCCCACCCTACCATACCACGACTATCACATTTTGCTGGTACCAAAACGAAAATACTAAAGTATCCATATAATACTAAGATCATTTTTTATCCTATAAAATATGTAAAAGATTGCTGGACCCGGATGTGCTTCCTTCTCCCTGACCCATGACTATCCGAGGCTAGTACCTCGGGAAAACACCAGTTATCCATCATGTGTACCCAGGTAAGATTCGCATAACTATACTATATATATATAGCCCATGTCCATACCATGTATGGTGACTACTTTAATAGCAATATTCTCTTTCCATTTAAAGTACCAGAGATTTATATAATAAATAGTATTATTAAGAAAACCTGGCTGGGATATCGGAGGAAATAAGATGGTATAACTTTTAATGAGCTAGCATCCATCTATAATTACTTTCAGATGTATTCCACTTGAATAACTCCTTTTTTGCAGTGGAGAAGGTCAGCCCATTTGAACCAATTGGAGAGGAGCACTCGCGGATTAAGTACCACCTGGGTCCCTAGGCTGAGCCACCCGGGCCCCTAGGCTGAGCCAGCCAGGCCCCTAGCTTGAGTCACCTGGGCCCCTACATTGAGTCACCAGGCTTCTAGGCTAAACCAATGCCCCTAGGCTGAGGCACCCTAGACCCTAGGCTGAGTCACCCGGGCCCCTAGGCTGAACCACCCAGGCCCCTAGGCTGAGTCACCCAGGCCCCTAGGCTGAACCACCTGGGTCCCTAGGCTAAACCACCCAGGCCCCTACACTAAGCCACCCAGGCCCCTAGGCTGAACCACACGGGCCCCTAGGCTAAACCACCCAGGCCCTAGGTTGAGCCACCCGGGCCCCTAGGCTGAGCCACCCGGGCCCCTAGGCTAAGCCACCCAGGCCCCTAGGCTAAACCACCCGGGCCCCTAGGCTGAGCCACCCGGGCCCCTAGGCTGAGCCACCCGGGCCCCTAGGCTAAACCACCCGGGCCCTTAGGCTAGGCCCCTAGGCTGAGCCACCCGGGCCCCTAGGCTGAGCCACCCTGATCCCTAAGTTGACCCACCGGGGGGCCCCTAGGCTGCGCTTTAGTACAAATAATTAAGCCGTTTTTAATGCTGTCAGGCCCCTTGCGGGCTCCTAGGCCTAATAAAGTCTACTCAACCTAATGGTTAATCTGCCACTGGAGAACATTAAAAAAAACACCAAATGATTCTAACTTATAAGAGAAAGCATGGGTTCATGATTGCACCTGGGTGTTATTTAGCTTGGCTTTTGTGTGGACCTGCCTTTCTAATTTTATTAGACAAAGCCCATTTTGTTTTGGAAAATTTGATTAAAGATAATTGCTTGTCAATTCGAAGATTGATTAGCAATTTACCTATTATACCACCGAATATGGTTTGAAAACTGACGCGATACATTTGATTGCGTACCGAATTGTGTATGATTAATGATGTGAATCCAAACAACATGTTCACTGTTAGTTATGGTTTCCAAATCTCATATCAGGCAAATTTACCTGCCTTTAGATGTTACTAGGAGTGTGTGGGTTGGTGTTGCAATGTTAGCTGGGTTGTGTGTTTGAATATGAATTAGGTTGGAGGCTATTTGCATGCATTTTGTGATTAACGAGGTGTTGGATCCGGATGGAGAGTTTCTTATTACTTGTGTGTTTTTGTTTACTTATTTACGACTCATTAAAGCTGCATCGTCCGATGAAATATCAAATTTTCAAAACCAAACCAATTATCTAGATTTGATTTGACGTATCTAACTTAGATACTGATGCACTTGTTAAGCATTTGTTTCTGCATAGAAGGCAATACTGAGTCAATTTAACAGAACCTGTTACTGCAGAAGTCTATAGTGTCAGAGTTTTGGCAAGCTTGCCAAAACTAATTTTCTATGTTTGCACTCAAAATATCTCAAAAGTTTACCATTTAAAATAAAAGTAACTTTGAACTAATGTAAAGTAGATACTAGTGATCGATCTAATTTATTCATCTCTGAAAAAATACAGAAATTCAAAACCATCGGACTATGCAACTTTAAGTTATATTGGTTAAAAGCATTTCTACGGTCTAATTTGAATAGCATTTATTGAAGCATGTATTAAGAGTCATACTGGATTTGTTGGATATTGTGTACCTAGTTTAATGTGCCTATGGATGATCTGAATGTATTAGCTGGAACGATGTGTTTCGACCTAATATCCGATCACTGTTATATGTGTGTGTATATATAATGTTATATATAACGATATATATAATATATAAGATGAGCTTAATGAGCTCTCCATATTGTGTTGTTTTTTCTGTGGGCAGACTGTTGATTGCTTTAATTCAATACCGATTCCTCTCGCTGGAAGCTATAGCTTGAGTTATTATTTATATAAGTATAATATATAAATATGTATATATGCGTATAATATATGTATGTATGTGTGTGTAGGTATACATGTATATATATATATATATATATATATATATATATATATATATATATATATATATATATATGCAATATACTCTGCAATAGTCAATGCACATACATCAATTAGTGGATGGGAACACCTATTTATTAGATAAGACTTTCTTTGGCCGCGCAATATCGCTGTAATGATACAAATCAAATATAAAAGTAAAATTCGGGTGCAAATGGCAACTCACGAGTAGGTAGCACGTGACCAAGCTGGGTGGTAGCGCTACCGGTGGTTATACGTAACTAGTACACAGCAAACGGTACATAGCATGCAGCAATACATCGCTCCCTTAAATTATGAATAATTCCTCATTTCGAGGCGCAATGCTACATTGCAGCCTACTTGCCAGGACATAATATTTATAAATTGTGAAACTTTTCTTAATTTGACATAATTATTTCAGATTTTACCACAATTTCCCATATAAAATATAATTCACTCAAAATTATGATAATATGTGTTGTGTATAATATCAGTCTGTTAGTCTATAACCAGTCTCCAACAGTCTGAGCATCAAGCCCCGTTATTTCTAATTGTAGTATGCATATTTCATGTTGTTTATTGTTTTGTGGGTAGTAAAAAGACCATTTGAATGGGCTGATGCGTTCATTGAGGTACATCCATAATATAGTATGCACTATACAGTGAACCCTAGAAAGATGGCTCATGTGATAACTGTGATCGTCTATGCTGTAAGAAATGAACACTGGTACACTGAGTGTTGTTTTAGTGAAGGCACTCTATACTAACTTATGTCTCCATGTTATTTACACCAAAAGAACCAGTTTGTTTGGAGCATAGTCAAGAAGTCAAATCACAAGGGTGACCTGCGCTCCATGGTTTCTTTTGTTTTTTTGTTCTAGTGTTTTTATTCCTCTGAATAACATGTTGTCAGTGCTAATGCACTGGTCTTCAAGCCCTAATGACAATTGCCACTACACAGTAAACAAATCTACAACAATAGGCAATTACAGGGAAATAAGCAAAGCATCGCTACATGAATGATAGGTAAAGAACAAGATAAGAGAAAAATTAAACATAACATGGTTATGGTTTAAGCTTTGTTAAATGAGGAGATTTAAAAAAAAACCTATGTCGTATCAGCCCTTAAAGTTGCATAGTCCTATGGTTTTCAGTTTCTGACATTTTCTTTTAATTAAATACATTAGGTTGATCGTTATAACAGGTTTAAGTCATGCCTCGGCGTGGTGGACTATTAAAGTAAAGCTTTGCATAAGGTGGACTTCAACAGTGTAATGCGCTGGTTACATTAAATGTTCGTTGCCATATTAACAAGTGTATGTCTTCTGGGAATTTCAATTAAATATATATACATGCATAGTCTTTTTTGCCGTATATATATGGTTAAAAAAAGATGATATGTATGTAAATTATATATATATACATATATGAGCCTGTCTCAAAAGGTGATAACTCATATTTGTTTTGTCCTTTGTAACGATTGACACAAAACAGCACAGAAACGGTTACACTGAAAATTTACTTCATTTGTTTCAAATCAGTATGTATTCTATTGTGATTATGAAACGCCATGTAAGAAACAAATCAGTTTATCCTGCATAAGCAGATATTATGTTGATCGTTACAATGGACAAAGTTTTGTCCCATATTGCTTTGCACCTTTTGAGACAGTCTCATATATATATATATATATATATATATATATATATGTGATATATAAATAATTATATGAGTATAAAATGGGCGGAGCAGGCTTGTGCTATTTATTATATATTTATTATATTATTTATTTATTATTGCTTTTATTTCGTTAAATCCCGGACCGTTCTGTCATTTACTGCTTTCCTGTGCTTTCCAGGATAGTTCTTCCGGTACCCTACACCTGTCATATGCCATTCTGCCTGTCCAGGTGTCACATGATTTGAAAACTGGGAAGGACCACAGTCTACCTGTTACCTGTGGTGCCTTTGTTTACCTATGCTACCTGATGGTTTTACCTGGGCCAACGGACGACTTCAGCTGATATCACCTGTGTCTGATCAGCAATAACAAGGACGATCGTACCTGAATGACAGATTAACGGTATCGTGCACATAACTAAACCTTATTTAAGTTTGAACAGGGACAGCGGACGACTGATGCACAATAATTCCATGTTGTCGATTTTCAACCTATACTGATCGACCTTGAAAACGCTTGGTTTGGTCAAATCCCAATCGATCGTTGATAACGATATTAATATGCAATCTATCTATGACACGTTGAACCGACCGATATAGTCGTCACTTGGCCCGCACTTTAAGCAGTTTCATAACGATCGGGTCGATTTTAGTCGGATCGATTTGAAACTTGACGGTCGTTTTTTTTTTGTCATGACCCACCGATCGGGCCAACGGACGACGGACTGCTCGACTTGATCGACTTATCGGGCCAACGGACGATATATATATGCTATATTGCAATGTGCTTTCATATAATCGAACAATGTGTGTCGATTAATGAAATGGCGGACGACTGACGGTAGAACGGCTATAGATCGATCGGATGGCCGGGTGACGAAATCGGGTCAATGGACGACGATTTACGAATTTAACGGTCGTCTTTTTATTTATTTATTTATTTTTATTTTATTTCTTACACAAGAAACTGTGATGCTGGTTCATCGATTATGTCGATCTATGGCATTAATGCTGGTGTAGCCGTGAGTTGACGCCGGTTCTAGTTTGACATTTTACATATAGACGATGCCAATTGATTTTTGTGGAGCGTGTGGAGCAAGCCACGACACGTCAGATTCGGAAACATGCACTAAAAAACGGCAGGTAACAGAACTGACAGGTCGAACAACAAGGAGCAGCACGGCTAAGATGGCAAAGGCACCGGTGTTGGACAGCGGGTCAGAGATGGACACGTGTGGAAGACAGATGTCGCTGGCCGACCAACGGAGGGAGACATTAAGAGAAATCGAGGAACTGAAGCTAGAGGACGAATTGGCCGAACTACGAGAGGAACGGGACAGGCTACTAGCCATGCGCGAGAAGCGAAAGAAGCGTGAACCGACAGGGATAAAGGAAGGGAACGTAATACAAGATGAGACCGGCAAGGTGGAACGGGCAAGACGATCGGATCGGGAGCGGTGTGAACCAGCGACCACCACGGAGTCGGGATACTCTACGTACGGAAGGTCCCGCCCGCGGTCACGAGACGGCCATAGCCGGAGGCGACGTCGTTCGTCTAGCAGCACATCCAGTACCAGTGCGGAGCGAAGGGTTCGAAGTAAGTGGTCTTTAAAACGACATCTTGAAACAAAAAAAGATCCTAGGAAGCTGAACTGTCATGAAATTGTGTGCGCGACAGCTGCTTGGGCATTGGAAATTAATACAATGTCTCTGATGGACCACAGGGCTCTCCTTGAACATATTTATTTTATCTCACACAGAGCCAGACATAATGAGTATCTGGATAGCGCCCATGCCGAGTACGACTTGTGTATTAGGAAAATTGCGGAGAAAAGGGGATTTGAAGCTTTTTCAAGTGAACACACGGGGAAAAGCGTGTTGCACTACGGACATGAGGGTAGTCGGCAGAAGAAGTCTGCGAATCCCACATTTAATGAGAAAAAGCGCGGCATGAGAGGAGGGCGACAGAATACGGCTTGCTACGCCTGGAATAGTGAGCGGGGGTGTGGTAGGAAGGAGGAGGACTGCCGTTATGATCATAAGTGCTCTAAGTGTGGAGGCAAGGGACATAAACGAGGGACATGCAGGGAGTGACATACTGGGAAACGATCCGCGATGGAGGCGGAGGCGAGTGGAGACCCAGTATGGGATAAGGAGCCTTGTCAGGCAATACTGGGTACAGGTGCGAGTAATGACAGTGCATGCGAGGGAGCAGCGTGCTGTGATTCGGGTGAATGGAGGTATTCACCCGGGACCGACAATTCTACGACTATGCGGGGAGGCGCATACCAATACACACTTGGAGACCAAACACGCTCCAAAGGATTGCCTAAGGAGGGAGTGTGTAGTGGCGATGGAGCAAGTGGAGGTGACTCGGAGAATATAAGGAGTACATGTCAACTGGACCGACAAGGACAGTGGACAGAGGTATGCGAGGCTGTGGCGCGTGCCGGCTATGGGGATAGCCTTACTGTCCGCCAGGAGGGCGACGGACGATTGAACGTTGCGGTGAAGGGGGGTAGCAATATGACATGCCAGACTTTCACGGTGGACAGTAGCTGCTTGAGCGGCACTTGTGTGTGTGTATATGTGCTAAGTGGAATGCCCTGTCAATTAAAACCTTGCCGTTTCTTTTCAGAGGCCTTCTGTAGAACGGACATTGATGTTGACGCAATGTTTATTTTGCAGGGTATTGTATTCGGCTTTCGAGTCATCGATGAAAACTGTAATGTCACATACAACATAAAGAGACAAAGGAGTAGTTCGGCTGGGGAGAATGAGATAATAGAGAGTAGGTTGCAAGCAGAGCTTCATAATGGGCTTTTAATTGAGGTCGATAAACCGCCTGCCTGTGTGCATGGAATATTCGTCGTACCGAAGGACGATGGGGGAGGGAGGACTGTAATTGATTGCAGCAAACCAGACTCGGGGAGCGTTAACAAGTATACAGCCGGGGTCGCTCCAAAGTTTAAGTATCTTGGGATAGATGATGTGGTGGATTTGTTAGAAAGAAACGACTACCTGGCGAGCATCGACATTAAAGATGCTTACCGGGCAGTGCAAATCCATCCAGACCACAGGACTCTTCAAGGGCTCCGCTGGTTGTTTAACGGGAACACGAGCGAGACTTATTTAATGGATGGTAGACTCTGTATGGGCCTCTCATCTAGTCCTTATATATTTACTAGACTATCAAATTTTATTGTTCGATGTGCTGGAAGGGACGGGGTTAGTAGAGTCATCAACTACCTAGACGATTTTTGCATTATTGGTAGAACGGAGGATGAGACCACATGTTGTCAGCAGCGCCTCTTAGCAATTTTGAGAAGACTGGGGTTTTTTATTAGTTTTAAGAAACTCATATCCCCTTCAAAGAAGATAAGATTTCTCGGGATTGATGTTAATTCCGAGACTCTAGAGCTAACCTTACCAGATGACAAGTTACTTAAATTACGTCAGACTTTGAATTTATTTCTGGGTCGGAAGAAAAGCTACTCGCAGGGAGTTGGAGAGGCTTGCTGGATACCTAGCTCACTGCGCTAAGGTTACGAGAGGCGGCCGAACTTTTAGTAGGCGCGTCTATGATCTCATATGCACTTTACAAAAACCTTTTTATAAGGCGCGTTTAAACGCCGGGTTCAGGAGTGATATTACTTGGTGGGCGAAGTTCGCATCTAAGTTTAATGGGAAAGCTGGAATGCTTGGGAAGTTCGCTGCAATCGCATCTGTTTACAGTGATGCGTCTAATTGGGGACTTGGGGCAACTCATGGGAATGATTGGCTCATCGCCGCTTTTGAAGGCGAGGCTGATCAGTTGCTGGAGTCTGAGATGGGCCACCACCATGTAAGGCTTCCAGGGGGGGCGCAAGTGGAGCACATTAATGTGAAGGAGATGCGGGGAGTGCTGGAGGGAGCGATTAGATGGGCTCCAAGTTGGGGAGATTCAGAAATCATCTTCATTACAGACAGCGCCGTAGTCCAGGCAGCTCTAAACACAGGGAGGTCTAGGTCATCTGGGATTATGGCTATGCTCCGCCAACTGTTTTGGCTCGCGGTGGAGAATAACTTCACTTTTGTCTCGACCTATATAAATACAACTGTTAATGTGGTATGCGATGCTCTGAGTAGGTTGGATGCCGCGACCAGTGCGGCTAGAATTAGAGCTGTGGATGTTGGTAGGACAATGTGCTGTGCACATCTTTTTGACTATCCTCTATCATGTCATTTCAGAGCTAGAGAGACTGAGGGAGGAGCAAAGGGGCTATGAGAGGCAGTATTACGCCGCGAATTCCATCACCACCAGGACTGTGCAGATACGTAGATATCTCGAATTTGTCAAACAGTTTGCTGAGAACCGCGCGCCTTTCCCTTGCTCTCCCGAACGGGTGGCACTATATGCCTCATGGTTGGCAAGAACACTTACTTATCGTTCAGTGATTAACTATCTATCTGGCCTAAACTTTTTTCTCCGCCAGAATGGTGCTTTAGGAATTAAGTACGATGATTTTGTGATACAGGCGACACTAAAGGGGATCAAGCGCCAAAAGGGTGACGCTCCACGGCAGGCTCCACCAATGCTGCCTTCTATGTTGCTTAGAATATTCTCTCTGCTCACACTAAACCCTGGCCATGTGTCTTGGCGAGCAGCTATGTTATGCTCATTTAGGGCGTTGCTGCGGAAGTCGCAAGTAACGGAGTCGGACTCGGCTCTTCGCCGTGGAGATTTCGCCTTCTTCGACTGGGGCATGTTAATTAAGGTTAGACGTTCCAAGACAATTCAGTTTGCGGAGCGTGTCCTCGAGATACCGGTCGCGCGCTGTGCAGATAAGGCCTTATGCGCGGTCTACTGGACAGAGCGGCATTTCGAAGAGATGGTTGCGGGGATGGGGGATCTTGCTTTTCGGATTCCCGGGCCAGGACACGCTTCCCAACCTTTGTCTTATAAGGCTTATCAGACTATGCTAAGGTTATTTTCCGAGCAGGCGGGATTGGGGGAATATTATTTTACTTCGCACTCACTCAGGAGGGGGGTTGCACCTACTTGTCAATGGCTGGCGCGACTATCGAGGAGATCAAGGCCAGGGGCGATTGGGCTTCAGAGACGGTCTATTCATACCTGAAGACCCCGCTACAAACCCGGATCGTGAACGATCTGCGGGTTGCTGCGACCCTATCTGCGATCCGGAATAGTTCGGAGGAGTGTTGGGGGCCTGGGCCGGTATAGCCGGCTGGGGTCTTGGCTTCTATTGCTCGGCCAAGGGCCTCGTTTAAATAAACCAGGTTCCCCACCACTCCTCGTGCTGTTCTCCTTACTAGGGCGTAGCCCACCTTTTATGTGATATATAAATAATTATATGAGTATAAAATGGGCGGAGCAGGCTTGTGCTATTTATTATATATTTATTATATTATTTATTTATTATTGCTTTTATTTCGTTAAATCCCGGACCGTTCTGTCATTTACTGCTTTCCTGTGCTTTCCAGGATAGTTCTTCCGGTACCCTACACCTGTCATATGCCATTCTGCCTGTCCAGGTGTCACATGAGCTTGATTTGAAAACTTTTCTGGTAGGGCTTCTATTGCTCGGCCAAGGGCCTCGTTTAAATAAACCAGGTTCCCCACCACTCCTCGTGCTGTTCTCCTTACTAGGGCGTAGCCCACCTTTTATATATATATATATACATATATATATATATATATATTTGTTGAACAAAGACAAATTTGTTGAACTGAAATAAAAATCATGGAAGGTGGAAATAGGGGGGGGGGGGGTCCTCCAGTCATACCCGTGAACCATTGCCTGGTGCAGCTGAAATAATAATTTCCCGTTAAAAAATAGATATATTGTTTTAATTCTCATTCCTATTCCTGCAACAATCCATTGCATGACATAGTGACTGTTGGGGAGTCAAAGGTATTGTGTGGGTTGTGAGTGTTCTGTTGGGTGCTACAGGGTCTAGTGGTGAGTAATTACACGGCTTGTGCATACATGGATGGTGCTAACCGTGTTAACGCGGTGGGGTGTGTTGAAATGGGAGGGAGACGGTAGATGTTCTATATGTGTTGCTTTTTTCTGTTGTTTTATTTACCTGATAATATCGTACTGGTTCTAAAACATTTCAATGCAACGGTCTATGCCAACCGATTTAAAAGAACATATTGGTATAGGAGAGTATACATTTTAGGCCAACAAATCTATTCTTGTTATATATATATATATATAATATATATATATAATATATACATATATGAGGAGATAAACATATATATATATATATATATATATATATATACCAGTGTAGGTAGCTAAAAGCCATTGTTCAGAAGAAATAGTAAATGATTTTCCCGTTTACTAATAACGTAACCTAATTTTTAAGCAAGATTTAAAATGAATTCTGGCTGGAACCTTATATTTGGTGATAATGTCTGTTATATATTTGTGTGGCCATTATTCAGCTCGTGTTGCCGATGGGGATCATGATGCTTCCTAATGACTTGCCAAATAGTTAGTATTCAATGTCACTTAATCAGGAAGTCTTTAAAATAAAGACATCAAACTCCCTAAATAATTTATGAGTATTGTTGTTTTACCGATTTCACGTTCAGAACGCGAAGCGTTAGATAATCAACTCCTTAAATTCCGTGAAAAAGGCATCATAGAACCAGCACTACATGTGGCTGCGGAATTCATATCTAATATTTTCTTGCAACCCAAACCAAATGGAGGCGTAAGACTAATTTTAGATCTAACATTATTCAACAAATTCGTAGACTACAAACATTTAAAGATGTTTTCCTTAGACACAGTAAGAGGCTTAGTAACGTGAGGCTCCTGGCTAGCCAGTGTAGATCTTAGAGATGCATACTATACAGTATCTATCTATAAACTTGATCGGAAATATCTCAGATTGTGTTGGAACGGCGAACTTTATGTGCACAACATCCTCATCTAGGTATGTGTACGATCTTCGAATGATGGCCAGTATTCCATTAGCTCTGTATGTGGTCGCTGAATGTAAGTTTTTTTGTTTTTTTTGTTTTTTGTTGTCCATTAGTTGTTTAAGCAGGGGAAATTTCAGTCATAGATGACTGGTCTTCCTCATTCCACTGCTGGTCCACCTTGACACCCAAGTCCTTTTCTATCATTTTTTCGGAACATTATTCACACCATCATTCATTACATAGATGTGCTTGCTGTTTTTGCCCCCTAAATGTTGCATGTTGAAGCATTAAACTTCAGCTGCCAATCACTTGACCACTTCTGCATGTTGTTGAGGTCCTTCTGCAAGTCCCCTCAGTCACTGCCTTTCTCCATATGGCAGAATACTTTGATATCGTCAGCAAACATTTGGACCATAGAATGTACAACTTCTGGTAAGTCATTGATATATATCACAAATAAGACTGATCATACATATCCAAGTCACAAGGAATTAGGAATTCCAGACAGCTACTAATCAGCTTTAGACACTCGTAAGATGGACGATCTAGGTGCTTAAACAGGCAGGAGTCAATACTGGACACCGCACATCCCACTCAATGCATGGAGCCATGGTTTCCAATGCAAGACTTTTAGGAATCTCGGTAAAGTGAATCCTTGCACACGCGGGGTGGAAGACGGCTAAATCGTTTGCAAAACATTACAACAAACGACTAGAAAAACCAAGCAGCCTGACCCACGACCAATCAAGGCTAGTACCTGAGGAAAACACCAGTTATCCATCATCTGTACCCAGGTAAGATTCGTATAACTATACTATATATATTTATATATATATATAGTTCAATTCCCGGCCAAATCAATGACTTAAAAAATTTAGACTTGTCCCTTTCTAGCCAGGCGCTCGGAATGCCTCCGAGGCGTGCAGTTGAACGCGGCCCTGGTTAGTTCTAGTCTTCCGTGAGTCACCTCTCGATCCAGGTCGGACGCATGAGTTGAACACCCACTCCCTGTTTGGGAGGTCATGGGATTCAAACCCAGCTGAGTCAAAGTAATGATTTTAATATGCATACCTGTCGCTACCTAGTTTAGTATTTGGCATTATGATGGTAAGCAATTGAATGAAGAATTTTTCGCAATTGACATTTCTTGTTTCATCAATCAATGTCATAATTTTTTATTTTTTTATAGAACAGGCACTTCCTTCAGTTCCACCCCACCTGTAGATAGACAATTGGCCGTCACAATCAACAGTATCACGATACTTCCCTGAAGACTTGCGAGGAGCGGGGTTTGAGAAGGCTATGGTGCTGTCACCTGCTGGCATATCATTCTGAAGCGGGGGTGGGGGTGGTGGGATTTGTTGAGCTTCACTATTTTGTTGTGGTGCCGCCACCTATTGGGTAACTAAGCTCACCTCTAGTAACCCTTCGTTGTACCAGCAGATGTTACAAAAATGACGGCCTGGTCTCCCAGTGGGACATCCCTATAAAGTCGCCATGATTGCACACTGTTAGAAGTCAGTGCCCGCCCTGATAAGACCCTAGATGTTGCCAGGACGTAAAACTCAACAAACCATATGTATATATATATATATATATATATGTGATGTATAACGAATTATGCAAGTATAAAGATACGTAAGGGTTAATTATTACTTTATTGTTATACTCCGTAAGACAAACACTGTACGGGTGGCTCCACCTACCCTCCTCACCTCCACCGGATGTAGACCAGTGTCAGTCGCACCGGAGGATTTTTATAATACAGTGAGTGTATGTGGGGGGGGGGGGGGCAGTGGCAGACGGGTGGCGCCCCCCAACGGATCTGAGTGTGAGTCGGATGGAAGTTTTTATGTTAACAGACAGGCTCCTCCAGTAAATGACTGAGGGATGAGATAGGGTGAGGAGCAGGTGGAAGCTTCCGGCCTTATTAAAATTTGACCATCCGACGGGTCTATCAATCAATCAATCAATCAATAGGATACAGCTATAATAGGCCTTGGACCTGTTAGCCGCTCTTAATTAATTGAAATGGAGACAGTTCTTCAGATGTGGTCAATCGTAGCAACTGTCACTGGCTCCAAGATATATGTAATGCTTGACCAGTATGCATCCAGTCGGGACTTGAAGCAGTTCACCGACTCCGCTGCTATGACACTCTCCGGCAGGTCATTCCACAGGTCAACCACCCTAAAGCCGAAAAAGTTGTGTCGCAGATCCAGTCTGGAGTACCGCTTCCTCAGCTTCAGGGAGTGCCCTCTGGTCCTGGTGTTGGAGTCTCTGATAAGGGTGCCGCCTGTCTTGTAGATACCATGGAGATATTTGAATACTTCAATCATATCCCCCCGGGCCCGTCTGTAGTACATGCTTGGGATCTTCAAATGACGCATACGTTGTTCATAGGGTATTGCATCGAATCCATGTACAAGCTTCGTTGCCCTTCTTTGGATCCTCTCAATTGACTCAGCATCCTTCCTGTAGAGTGGTGACCACACAACATTTCCATATTCCAAAAGTGGACGTGCAAGGGATGTGTACAGTCTGCGTACAACATCCTCGTCTAGGTATGTGTACGATCTTCGAATGATAGCCAGTATTCCATTAGCTCTGTTGGCGGCTTCCTGGATGTGGTCGCTGAATGTCAGTTTGTTGTCCACCTTGACACCCAAGTCCTTTTCTATCATTGTTTCGGAGAGCGGAACATTATTCACACCATCGTTCATTACATAGATGTGCTTGCTGTTTTTGCCCCCTAAGTGCATCACTTTGCATTTTGAAGCATTAAACTTCAGCTGCCAATCACTTGACCACTTCTGCATGTTGTTGAGGTCCTTCTGCAAGTCCCGTGAGTCACTACCTTTCTCCATACGGCGGAATACTTTGGTATCGTCAGCAAACATTTGGACCATAGAATGTACAACCTCTGGTAAGTCATTGATATATATCACAAATAAGACTGGTCCAAGCACGCTGCCCTGAGGTATTCCGCTTTTCACCGAGCACCATCCTGATGGTTTGCCATTTACAATGACTCGCTGTCTTCTGTTGCTCAGAAAATCCTTTATCCAGTGTAGGACATCTCCTCTTATGCCATAGCCATGCAGTTTTTTTTAGCAGTCGCTGGTGTGGAACAGTGTCGAATGCTTTTTGGAAATCTAGATAAATAGCATCCAGATCTCCAAAGTCATCAATAACGCGGGTCCACTCATCCATACATGCCAGTAGTTGGGTCGTACAAGATCTTCCTTGCACAAAGCCATGCTGCTGTGTTGATAGGAGGTTGTTTTCGACAAGATGAGCCATGATAGAATCTCTTATTATTGATTCCAGCAACCTACACACTACAGATGTTAGACTGATTGGCCTATAGTTTCCTGGATCACTTCTGTTACCCTTTTTGAAGATGGGAGCTACATGTCCATCCTTCCATGGGTGAGGAAGTTTTCTTTGGTTTAGTGATTTTTGGAAAATGTGTCTAAGTGGTTCAACAAGCTCATTGTGTAGCTCCTTCAATATGCGTGGGTATATTCCATCAGGACCTGCTGCCTTAGATGCATTAAGATTGTATAATCTTTTCTTCAGATCGGATGGTGCAATATTTATGTTGGTCAGGGGGGCACGAAAGAGTCGGTCCTCAAACATTGGTATATATGACAGGTCTTCTTGTGTGAAGACACTTGCGAATCTGGTGTTCAAAGTATTAGCTTTGTCGATATCCTTTTGTGCAATGGTCCCATCATCCCGCCTCAAATCTCCAACTGGTATATGTACTTTGAGTTTACTCCTAGCATATTTATAGAAGGCTTTTGGGTTCTCTTTGGCATTTTTGGCTATGTTTTTCTCATGCTCTCTCTTTGCTTTCCTACATTCCCACTTTACTTGGTTACATAGTTTTGCATATCGAATTCTGTTACTTTCTGTGCCCGACTGTCTCTTCACTGCATATGCCTGTTGTTTCAAGCTGATCTTCTGCTTGACTTGGTCATTCATCCATTCTGGCCGTGGTCTGCCATTATTCATTTTGCCAGATGACATGGGTATGTGCTGTTTGCATTTTTCCATGAAGGTTTTTTCAAATGCATTCCAATTTTGCTCAACAGTGTCTGTATTTGGGGCTGCACTTAGTAGAACTTGGTCGAGATCCTGTCTCAAGCCCTCATAGTCGCCTTTATCCAATATGAATTTGTGCTTTCCACTTGGGTTTGCATGGTAATAGCAACTGAAATTAAAGAAAAGGCAATCATGGTGGCTATTTCCAAGTCTCGCAACATGCTTAAGGTTTCCAATCATTTCTTCCTCATTTGTGATGATGAGATCTAGTATATTTGCAGCCTGGTTACCACGCTTATGCGTTGGTTCCGTGACGTGCTGGAAAAGGAAACAATCTCTAAGATTTTCGACAAAGAGTGTTGCTGGATGTTGTTCGCTATTTGGTGTCCGCATGGGTTGCCAACTGATTTCTGGATAATTGAAGTCTCCCATGATTAGGAGGTGGCTGTCGTTTAGGGCTGAGGCCTTTTGGATCAGCTGTCGAGTTTCCTCATGGACACTGTTGTCGCTGTTGGGTGACCTGTAGATGCATCCAACAAGCAGACTGTCCCTGTCTTCTAGCTTAATCTCGCACCATATCGCTTCTGTTGAGTTACATGGTAGTACATCTAAAGGGACTGCATTACGGTTGCATTTAGTATATATACACACACCCCTCCTCCCTTCATCGATATTGCTGAAAATATCAAATCCATTTATGGCAATCTCACATAGCTGGACTGGGTCTTTTGGATTTGTTGGTATGACTTCGCTAATTGCAATGATATCTGGGTTGTAAATTGCAGTATTTGCTTCCAGTTCGGCTCGCTTGTTCATAATTGAATCTGCGTTGGTATACATACATCTCAGGCCATTGATAATTTTATGAGATGTGCTGATATGGATTCTGTTTTTGTTCAAGTTTGAGTTAGGATTGTGGCCCCAATGATACTTATGTGTTATACATGGTTTAGGTTTAGTTGTTTCTTGCATACTTCTGATGTTACAGTTGATGTTACTTCGGCTGACATCTAAACCTGGGTGCGTGGTCTCACTCTCACTATTTTTTGTTCCCATGGCGGTCCTCTGACACGGAATACCCAGTTTTTTGCCTCTTCTCCCAGTTCAGTGTCCGACGCCATGTCTGCTGTTTTCTTTTTGGCTTCCTCTACCAGGAGTTTTGTTTGTTTTCTTTCTTTTTGCGTCATATCATGGCCCACGCTGACATTCTTGTACTGGTCGATGCCACGTAGTTTAAAAAGCTGACTGAACAGTTGGCGTTTTGTTTTTTCAGAGTTTACAGTGATGAGCAGAGGTCTAGCAGAGCCATCGTCATGGATCCTGCCCAGGCGACGTGCCTGGATGACTTCGTTTTCACACTGTTGGTCACACACAGTCTTGAAAATGCTGTTGAACATATTGACGTCATTTGCTTTCGTCTCTTCTCGGGATTCACCTGTCTGCTCAGCTGCATTGAAAATGATAATGTTTTTCTTCCTGTCTTCAAGTGCTTTTTCTTCCTTTTTTGTTTCATTTAGTGTTTCCTTCATAATGGCTTTGAGATTTGGTGTGGCATTTGTTGCGGTTTTATTTGCATCACTTTTCAGTGCATCTGCGAAGGTCTTGCAGTCTTTATTGACTTGCTCGGGAACCTTTGTTATAATTTCTAAGGTGATAACGGCCAGACGCAGCTGACATAGAGTGCTTAGAGCCCCTCACAGGTGGCGCCAGTGTGACCAATACTGTACTACACACGGTCCGTTAGATAGGCTACAGTAAATATAATATTCAGTTTCCTATGTAATACTAATAGTATTTGTATTAGATAGGAAACTGAATATAGATAGTGTCCTTTTTTATATTCTCATAATAGATTATAGAGCACATAATGGCTTTTACAGCATATCTGGCATATGCTGTCTGATTATTCAGCCATGCAGTCTAATCGTGCCATTATCGTAATGGGCCCTTTCAATGTTAGTGACCACTGGATTAAACTGTATCCGGTGTATATTCAGACATTAGAGATATTATATGTATGCACAAATACGGAGACACTTCAATATTGCACGATATAAAAAATGGGTTCTTTATTCGACTATATGCAAACCTTTTTCTCCATCCTCGTGAAGGGGTGCAGCTTTTTCACCATGTCAGTAAGACATTATATGTTTGTTGTTTTATGTCCTAGCAACATCTAAGGTCATATCAGGATGGGTACCAACTTGTGCCAGTGCGCACTCATGGTGACTTTATAGTGCTGCCCCACTCGGAGACCATGCTGCTGGCACCATGACCCGATATCCTACATAGTCACTCCTAATAATGTGCCAACCACTTCATGTCATATCCTGTTAATGCCGAGCGCCAGGCGAGAAAGCAACACGTATCAATTTTATAAGTCATTGGTCTGACTCGGCTGGGATTCAAACTGCCAACCTTCTGCACGGGAAGCCTGCACTCTACCCATTCGACCACCGCGTCCGGTTTATACATATATATATGAATATATAGGTATAGAGGGTATGAATGGACACATAATTGAAATTGAATTAGGGTTTCTTACCCTTTTATGATATGTGTGAATTTTAGGGCAAATGCAGCTGGAGCAACAGGGGACATTGTCCGATGAAACCATCAACTTTTCGAAACCAAGACAACGAGCTAGATTTAATTACACATATCTAACTTAGATATTGGTACACTTGTTAACCATTTGTTGCTGCATAGAAGGGTATGTACTGAGTCAATTTAATAGAAGCTGTTACTGCAGAAGCCTATAGTATCAGAGTTTTTGATGTGTTTGCCAACATTATTTTAGCCTGTTTGTTATTTAATTATCACCAAGGTTATCCACTTAAAATAACTCATTCATAGGAGACCGTGTCAAATTCTCCCGGGAAGATCAACCAATCAATCCATACCTTTCTTGTTATCACTTGGAGTTTAAATCTCCACATTATATGACGTCACACCAGGAAGCAATAATGGAAGGATCTAGCGACATGGGGTATTGTAGGCTAATAAGACAAATTTTCCAATTTCAATTTTCAATGGAAAAGAAAATGATTTCGAAACCATTTCCTAAAGGATCAGTGACACCCTACTGTAGCGATGCCGTGCTTGTTCATAGTCCACTTTTATAATTAGCGACATGGGAGCCTAAGGATGCTTCATTACACTATAAATTAATTCTCTTTCTGGGTATATTAGTGAAATCTGAAAGAGGACCAGGAAATATACCCAAAGTGGATTAATTACATACATATGAATAACATTAATTTTCACACACAAAACATGAGTGAAGCTAACTAAGCATGGCTGGACGACCAGTGCCCCAGCACTGAAAAAAAAGGGACTGTATTCAGATGAATAAAAATGTTAACCCACAAAAATGTCGCTATAGACTACATCACGGTTCCAGCGGCGTGGTGCAATGTGGGTTGCATCAGAGCAAAACATACCCGCGAGAAGCACATGGATAATGCTAATACACTGGGTGCAGCTATGAAATGTGCTAGTTTCAGCTCATATCAGCTCTTGTTTGAAACATAGAATACCAACTAAAGAAATATACATAATAAATTAAGATATTAATCTTTTATCCAGCATTGCATTTACATCAATATAATCAGCACATCTTATGCCATGTGCATTTAGATTTAGACAAATCTAGGCACTCAGACTAGTGTTAGAGTCATAGGCATAGCCAGAGTCAGTTTTATTTATTTTATTCATGTTTTTATTTATATTCTATGGTTAATGACATATGTAGAAATAGAAAATGAGTAGGGTTAATCAGATATTAGTTATATATTTCTTTGAAATAAGTTTTTGTTGACACATTTGACATTTGAATATTTAGAACAAGAATTACTTCTGGCTAATCAATGGTGATGTAAACATCAGTCTGTAAAGTGACTGAAATTGTATGTTTCTTAGCTCAAAATGCTTAATTATGGAGAGTTGTATCTTATACATATTCATTATATTATTATATTGCATCCTTCCATCCATGTTTGTGCCAAATTGTTATGTATTTCTATTTATTTTGAATAAAATGCCAGTTTTGCCCTACAAGTATCGGCAAACTCAATGGCCGCACGCCTTTGCTTTGCTCCTGGCGCCGTTTTCAGCTCATGCGCAGTCGGAACCGTGATGTAGTCTATTGTCATGGGATATTGAAAATTGGAAATGTTGTGCCTAGAGAAGCATTCCAAGCCACACTTCTTAGCAATCCGGTGCTAGGTTGCTAACCATTACACTACCTAGGCTCCCTGATACAATCATCCTATACATGCCTACCTGTCTATGTGATTCCTTACCCAAACTACCGTAAGTCGCTTAATGCTTACATACAAGCAATGCATTTAGATATACATACACAAGATAGGTTCAACACCACATAGTGCATAGCTTGTACGGGATCCAGGTCACAACAATTAATGTCATGTGGGTGATTAAGAATGGGAAATATTGCACCTCGAGTAGGATTCGAACCCACACTTCTTGTCATTCTGGGGCTAGCTTGCTAACCATTAACATAAGTTCCTTGATGGCATAACCCTATCCACGCCTACCTCTCTATGTGGTGGCTCCTTGCCTGAGAGGTTAGTGTAGACTATTACACTATCCTTAATTTTCCATGTAGGATCCCCCCCCTAAACAAAGGTTGTAGTCGTAATGTAGTGTTACACAACAGGTCTATGTAGAGAAGTAATGCCAGTATGAGCCTCTCTATAACTTATAAGCCGTACAAGGCCGGCCATTACCCTATTAGCTGGGATACCGGCTGATTGACTGAATGGTGGGCGTTTCATATACTTGATTGAGGTCATGTGACCTGCATTCCAGTGCATTGTCGGGCATTGATCTATAATCATTTAGCCAAACCCGCTCAGAGAACGTTGAGTGCCTACTGGTGTAAGTGGGTAGGACAGCCAACTACTTACAGTTGCACTGAATACCTGGTGAAATTAATATGGTCTTCCAGTACGATGAACAGAAATTGGCACAGTATATCGCCCGCATGTATTTGCAGATATGTATGCTAGAAATTATATATGACCTAGGTAATCCTGAGGGAACGAGCCAACATTGGGGGAGTCAGGTTATTATGGGAGTCAGGCTTGGATCTAGAACTGTACCAGGAGGCCAAGAGGTGGTTGAGGGGAGGTTGGGGGGGGGGGGGGCATGTTGGAAATATTTACTCTGCAGCTTGACATAACGCTGCATAGTCCGATCAAAACACCAAATTTTCAAAACCAAAACAATGATCTAAATTTGATTCTACATATCAAACTTAGATACCAGTGCAGCTATTGAACATTTGTCAGCTCAGAAGGGAATACTGAGGCAATTTAATGGAACCTGTTACTCCAGTGCATTGTCGGGCATTGATCTATAATCATTTAGCCGAACCCGCTCAGTGAACGTTGAGCGCCTGTAACTGGTGTAAGTGGGTAGGACAGCCAACTACTTACAGTTGCATTGAATACCTGGCGAAATTAATATGGTCTTGCAGTACTATGAACAGAAATTAGCACAGTAGATCGCCCGTATGTATTTGCAAAAATTGTATGCTAGAAATTGGGTTCGACTCCTGATTGCACTGATCACGACCCTGTACAAGCTACACATTGTGTGGTTGTTGAACCCACCCTATGTATGTACATGTGCAAGTGCTTTGCCTGTCTGCATGTAATTGTAAGCATTAAACAAAGTATGGCCTTCAATGCCAGGGGGATCACGGTAATAGTTTGCACTACTAACCTTTCAGGCAAAGAGCCACATCGACAGGTATGCATGAATAGAATAATTGTATCAAGAAGCCTAGATAGTTTAATGGTTAGAATGCTAGCCCTGGAATGACAGAAAGTGTGGGTTCGAATCATGTTCTAGGCACAATATTTCCCATTTTCATCACCTGCACAACAGTAGTATTATGCAGCTTTAAGACTTTGAAATTGGATATTAAGAGCATCTCCCCAAATGTTACTTCCATTGTTGGGAATAGTGTAAGAACCTATAAACAGCCTATAGCGGACACAAGGGGCGTTTCTGGGATCGAGCAAAAAGGGATAATCCATACTCCATCTACGACGTTAATAGCCTGCTGGGGATAGGCGGCTTATCTGTATTACTGAAACGGGCGAGGCTGTGGATGAGAGCTGGGTTTTAAGTGGCTTTGTTACTTTTCATCACGATCCATATCGTAAAGTGTGATGTCCCTGAGGACAGACATCGAGGGAGGGTCAGATACTAGTTGTACACTAGAGAAGTACGCTTATCTCTCCAGATAATGTGCCATATAATGATATATACACGTTACGGGCACCAGGAATTCTAGGTGGTTCAGCATCATGGAGCGTCGGTTGATTGATTGATTGGTGGTTGTTTTACGCCGTGTCGGCAGCATAGGCCGTATTCACGGAGAGAAATGTTTGTTTTTTGTTCAAACCATCGCTTTTACATGTAAAAGCAGACAATCAATTATGTGCCAATAGACACTCATTAAATTAGAAAGCTCACAATCATATATTTGTGGTCAAGGGAAACAAATTCCCAAAGAAAAAGGAAAGTTTTATTAATAATTGATAGAATCTAATTAGTAAACTATATGAGGTGGTACAGTCCAGCTGCCCTCAAAAAGGCTAAAATGTTTTCCTGTTTTACCTTAGTAAAAAGGTCATGCATACTGTCTGCAGTGTAGAACTTTTGGCGCAGGGCCAAAAAATCGACACAACTTAGTAAAATGTGTTTGAGTGTCAGCGGGGACTGACACCCAATACATTCAAGGGGAGGTTCCCCCTTGAGCAGAAAAGCATGTGTAAGCCACGAGTGGCCAATACGGCAGCGGCTAAGGACCACTTGGTCCCGCCGACCTCCCGCATGAGTCTGTGGTGGCTTTCCCACAGATGGTTCAATTTCTTTAAGTTTATTGATGTTTTCATCCCACTCATGTTGCCATTTGGATTTTATGTGGGTGGCTATTATTGGTTTCAGATCAGAGTGAGGGATCAAACATGGTTCAAGATCACAGTTCATGGCCTTCTTCGCAGCCCGATCAGCTCGTTCATTTCCTTGTATGCCGGCATGGCCAGGCACCCAGCACAGGTGGATGTCATACCCATCCGTTGTCAGTTGGTTCATTTTATAAATGACCGTTGCTAGAATAGGGTGATTCATTTTCAGTCCAGCAACAGCCAGGAGGCAAGAGAACGAATCACTGTATATAACATAGTTAGTGTGGTTGGATACCTCGATACACTCCAACGCGAGAAGGAGTGCTCGGGCTTCTGCAGTGAAAATCGAGCTCTGATCGGGCAAACATACACCACATTTTTCCCGTCGGCAGACTGCCGCAGCAGTTACCCGGCTTTGGTCTTTTGAACCATCAGTGTATATGGAGAGGTGGTCTGTAAACTGGCCTTGAATCTCTGCATGCAGTCCTTGGTACTCGAGTGGATGTGTCCCAGACTTCCTCAGTTCTGTGAGTCGGAGGATAACCGATGGCTTTCTCAACGACCACGGGGGATGTTCTGGGACTTTGGCATCCTCCAACACGTCCAAATCCATGCCCAAGGCCTCCAAATGAGGTTTCATTCGGAGCCTCAGTGGCCCGATGTAATTCAGCCTGGCTTCATACCTGGATTCGTCATGTTGCTCGAATAGACAATTGTGTGCAGGATTCAATGCATTAGTTTTTATCTTGACTACATATTGCATGGCCAGTTTGATTCTTGTGTTGTTAAGTGATGGTTCATTGGCTTTGATGTAAAGGCTCTGAACCGGTGAGGTGCGGAAGGCCTCAAGAGCCTAGGTGATCCAACACTAGGGAGCCATCAAGTCATCGAGGGAGGGTCAGATACTAGTTGTACGCTAGAGAAGTGGGCTGCGTTTATCTGTCCAGATAATGTGCCATATATACACGTTACGGGCACCAGGAAGTCTAGGTGGTTCAGCATCAGGGAGTCTAGGTGATCCAACACTAGCATAAGACATGCTGATTATATTGATGTAAATGCAATGCTGGATAAAAGATTAATATCTTAATTTATTATATATATATTTTTTAGTTGGTATTCTCTGTTTCAAACAAGAGCTGAGATGAGCTGAAACTAGCACATTTCATAACTGCACCCAGTATATTAGCTAGATTGTGCCATGTCCTTCTCGCGGGTTTGTTTTTCTTCTATGCATCCCACAATGCACCGCGCCGCTGGAATGGTGATGTAGTCTATAGAGGCGGTGAAACCAGAGATGTCATGGCAACATTTGAAGAGACGCCGTGACTACCACTGACTACTAGGCCTGTAGCAGGCTTCCCCCACGTGTAGCTGGAATTAACGACCGGTCACATTTAGGCTTTCTCACCGCCGAAGCAAGCTACACGGGTCCCTACTTCCTCACCAGTGCACAGGTCATAAATCAAACAGGGCGTTCTGTGCCGGGGGGTGGGAATGGGGTTGAGAGGGTTAACAGGTGGAGATGTGGGGGTGGGGGTGGGGGTGTGTGGCAGTGGGTGTGGGTGTGGGTGCGGGTGGGGGAGAAGGTGTTCTACTAACAGATCATCGGGCACTTCTGCCCTCATAAGTATGGCTCGTTAACCATAGGGCTTTCATAGACAACAATGCTCACGTGACCTTATTTCAGTTCAGCTGGTGGTCAGAATTGATGTGCATATCGCGATTGGATCTTGACACATTTTGTTCATTCGCGGATTTGACAGTAAATATTAGTAGAAACTGGCGTGTATTTGACAGCCCAACCGCGGGACACCTTGTGACATTGACTGTCAACTTGGACACTGAACATCATCATTCCACAATACACCCTGGGTGTGGCACGCAGTCACCTGGGGTTGTTTGTTTGTTGTTTGTTTCTTGTAGTTTTACATCCTGGCAACATCTAAGGTAAAATCCTGATGGGTACCAATTTGTGACAGTGCACGCTAATGGCGATTTCATAGTGCTGCCCCACTGGGAGACCAAGCTGCGTGCACTATGACCCAATGTCTCACTCAGTTACATTATCCTGGTACTGAGCTAACCAGCAGTCCTTGGAAAGCTAAGCGCCAGGCTAGGTAGTGGTGTTCTCTGTGGTGGAGTGGTTAGAGTGTCTGACTTTTTTCTAGGTCAGACTCCTAATCTGAAGGTCGGTGGTTCGATTCCCCATGACCCCACCTCTGCCAATCTGGATTTCCACCGCTGTGGATAACTTACAGCGTCATCAAAGGCCAGTTGCTCTCATACCATGTCTATGTGGTGTGGGAGGTTAAAAATCCCTTGGGTCGGTAAAAGTGTAGGCTCGGGCTTTCTATCGACAAACTGTCTAATGGTGAAAACAAGTCTATTCAGGCTTATCCATAATATGCAGTATAAATCTTCAAGAAAAAAAAAAGGTAGTAACACATATAAACTTAGTAGATCATTGGTTTGCCTCAGTTGCGTTTCAAACCCAAGACCTTCCACACAGGAAGTGTGCACTCTACCGATTCGGCCAATTCGTCCGGCAGTCACTTGGAAAGCCACAATTTAAATCCTCTAGGTGCAGTGTCTGTAAACAGCAAACTGGGGAAATTAGACCCTTCTATTAGGTGATCGTGAATTCTAAACCACTCATAAATATATAGGGGGCTAGTCCATCCGCACTGTAGGCATGCATTGTTTTTAATATCTCATTCTATCTAATCTTTGATATAAGATAACTGAGTGCTGACTGTATGAGGGTTTATGGTGTGTATAATGGCTATCATATTTTAGTACATGATGTTGGTTAATTTGCATATTTCCCTTATCTTATAAACCAATCATTATATATAGTACACGTCAATAATTCACGTGTAGGATAAACCTGTTCACAAGAGGGTTCCTCAGAGGAAGGCTCTTACTGGTTAAAGGGGAGGTAGAGTGACCAAAGCAACTTTACTTATTTACAATAATACTGATCAAACATGGTGAGTTGGTTGTTGGAGTTTTACATCCTAGCAACGTCTAAGGTCATATCAGGACAGGTACCGATTTGTGACAGTGCACACTCATGGTAATGTTATAGTGCTGCCCCACTGGGAGACCAGGCTGCCAGCAAAATGACCTAATATCCAATGAAGTCACACTATCCTGACACTGAGCCAACCAGTCCTTGCCCTATCCTAATAATGCTAGCATGCAACAAGTATCAATTTTTAAGTCATTGGATTGACTCGACCACTATGGTCAAATATAACTAGTCATGATTCCCTAAGAGTTATTTAGGGCCCAACCATTGATTAGGGGTATCTGTGGTCAAGGTGTGTCAATTAGTGACTAGTAAGTGTCCTCAGTGATGTAGGTTAGGGAATATTACAGGCTTTGAAAGTGAATTTGAAAGGTTTTGAGTATGACTTATAACCTATGTAAGTCCACCTTTCCCATCCCTGTTTGATATCTCAGAGCTACAGTATAACCCCGTTAAACCAAACTTGAAGGGAACCTAGAAATTTGTTTTGATTAACCGATCATTGGTTTAACCGAGCTTTGACTTTGACTTGGCTTTGGCAAAAATGGGGGGGCATTATGAATGTACAATGAATGTGGACACTATGATTATTCTTGTTTATGTATATACAGTTTAACCCCATTAAACCAACCTCGGTTAAATGAAACAATCGGTTAATCCAAACTTTTTTCGGCAACCTGGCAAAATACTACCATTTATCATATAAAAATGTCTCAGATGACCTTAAAACCACATGAAAGTTTGGTTTAACTGTACTGATAATTTTGTTTGGATTAACCGATACTTTGGATTAACCGACTTTGGTTTAACCAACTTTTGTATATGATAAATGGTAGTATTTTGCCGGGCCGCCGAAAAAAGTTAGGATTAACCGATCGTTTGGTTTAACCGAGCTTGGTTTAACGGGGTTGTACTGTATTAATAACAGCCATGGGGTACACCGAATGGAATAGTGCTGGGCAGACAAATCCCCACCTGCTAGGTTCGAGCTCAGATAGCTCCTTCTCAGTGTGATCTTTCACTAATAATAATAGAATATCCATGCAATGACTACATGAGGCAATCATGTGACCAGATCTGTAAGTAGGCTACACACTAAGCACTTTGATTAAAGACGCGATTCTCCCATAACTGAAAAGCGCATGTCAGTTTAGTTTCAATGAAATTAAGTTGCAAATCAAATGTTTTTTCGCCTTGGCCACATTTGGAATGTCATTTCCAACTCAGAATTAATCCTGCTAGAGCTTAATCTTCACATTCTGATTACGCTATCCTTTTTTCCTTCTGTTTCTTTAAGTGTGTGTGGGTTTTTTCTGAGGTGAGTTATTTTACTTTCGGGTCGTGAGTCGCGGGTCTTTCCTCGTCCAGCCCCGATGTGTGAGCCCTCCTTTAGATCCAGGATTGGGACTGGTGGCGACAGCAGCAGGGTGCGGGGAGGGAGGCTGCACTTGCTCAGGTAGGCTGTCGACAGTAGCTCACGCTGGGAAGGAGGTACTTACAGGTCAGCGCTGTAGTCACATGATCGCCAACACAGGTAGTATTCAGTCTCACCTACAGCGTTATCGCAAATGTGCATAATGTGCTATAATTACATTTTAACGTGTTGGTCAGTGAGAATCAGTTTTAATAGGATTGAAAAATATGTCATATATGCCTGATTTATTTATTGTCCAGTATTATCAAATGGCTCTTCTTAGTAAGGACGCTGTACTAAATCTATATTGTCATTTTGGACTCATTTAAGGGTGCTCTGCTAAATCTGCATTGCCATTTTGAAATCATTTAAAGATGCTCTGCTAAATCTACATTGTCATTTTGCAATCATTTTCATTCTGGAACTATAAGGGTGCTCTGCTAAATCTTGTCGAGTCAAACCATTGACTTAAAATGTTATTCTTGTTGCTTCATAGCCAGACGCTCGGCATTATGAGCATAGGGAAAGGACTGGTTGGCTCAGTGTCAGGATAATGTGACTGAGTGGGATATCATGATGCCAGTGGCCTGGTCTCCCAGTGGGGCAGCACTATAACATTGCCATGAGTGTGCATTGTCACAAGCCGGTACCCATCCTGATATGACATTAGATGTTGCCAAGACGAAAAACCCCACAACAACCAAACTCAAGTGCGTGTATGTGGGGCCACCTATATTGCAAATTAACCCTATCCCAAAACAGCTATATATTTACTTTAACCCTACCATCCCTATTTTTTAAATATTCATCTTATTCCTATCCCTGAATATCAAGAAATTTTACAAAGCGACTCAGCTGCAGCTCGGCCTTACCGTACTCAACGTGTGCACTAGCAGACGAGTGTTCGGCAGATAGGTCAGGTGAGTTAGTGGTCGTCAATAACTCCAGTGTTTGCTTGTCACGCGATCCCAGTAAACACACCACCTATACATGACGTTGTGAACAGATCCTCTTTATGGTAGGTAGGCCTCCATAGTAATACGTCAATGTTAAATGGCATTGCAAGTGCATGCATTGGGGCAAACTGGTTCTCGTCAGTGTTGATATTGTGGATTAAACTCTATCCATTGATTATTTTTAAACAGTCCTGGGTATGAACAAATATGATTGCAAAGTGGTCGCAAAGTGGACTCAAAGTGGTCGCAAATGGTCGCAAGCCGTAGTGGACGTATTCGATTAAACAACTCAGGTCACCCGAACCACTTTTTGGCGCATGCGCAGAACCTACAACCTCGGGTTGCATAAACGAATATGCTCGGGGTGGAAAAAATTGTGGCTTAATCCAAATTTGTTTTTTTTAATAACCATTATAACTACAGCAAAATAGGATTTAAAGTATTTTATGATCGCATAGTTTAGTTATGTTTTCATTTAATTAATCTGGGTTATTACAAAACAAAACATTAAAGAAACATGTAGGACTTGTACTGGTAGCTATTACCCTACAGTACGGTACCTGCACAAATGTTTTTTTTTTTTTTTGTGTACATTAGTTGTTTAAGCAGGGGAAATTTCAGTCGCAGACAACTGGTCTTCCTCATTCCACTGCTCCTTGCCCTATCCTAGTAATGCCGAGCGTCTGGCTAGGAAGTGACAAGTATCAATTTTTAAGTCATTGGTTTGACTCGACCAGGATTTGAACCCACGACCCCACGATCTACCAGCACGGGAGACGGACGCTCGAACTCATTCGGCCATCCCGTCTGGTGTGACGTCATTGCTCCTAGCACCCCCAGCCAAGATGTGGGGCACTGGAGTCGGGTCGTTTTCCACACGGCACATGTATATTTAGACTCAACTCGCGGTGTTCTATTTGAAATCTTAACGACTCGGGTGACTTGAATCGGCCGGAGCGTCATAATCGAATACGGCCAGTGTGACTCGGGCTTTACACAGTCACAATGTAATGCTACAATGTTATTGTCTCCATGTTACAATATTATTCCACCCACTATATCAAGTACAATGTGGCGACCAGGCAGGCTGGCCGAATGAGTAGAGTGTCCGTCTCCTGCTTTGGGAGATCGGGAGATCCGAACCCATGTGTTCGTGGGTTCGAATCCTGGTCGGGTCAAACCGATGACTTAAAAATTGATACTTGTCGCTTCCAAGCCTGGCGCTCGGCATTATTAGGACAGGGCAAGGACTGGTTGGCTCAGTGTCATGATAATGTGACTGCGTGGGATATCAGGTCATGGTGCTGACAGTCTGGTGTCCCAGTGGGGCAGCACTATAAAGGTGCCATGCGTGTGCACTGTCACAAGTCGGTACCCGTCCTGACATAACCTTAGATGTTGCTAGGACGTAAAATAACAACAAACAAACAAAGTACAGTGTGGCAATATCAGGAATGCAAACAACTCGTCTATCACTATTTTCAGCATATCGGCGCCAATCGCCAACTCCCGTCGGTGTGTGGCGGTCTTACTCTTAGCGCCAGTTTGCGTCAGGTGTTGATATCAGTTTGTCATGGGTGTCGCAACTACTGTTATTCTTCAGGGAGCACCCCATGATAAGGTGTTGTTAACGTTGACAACTGAGACCACATGAAGCAGGCCGGACATGACAGTTAGTGATCAAATTTTGTCGGCATTCAGTGTCAGCAGCCACACTGAACTCCCAGGGGTGAAATAACCACCCAACCTGGGCGTGAGCAGCATAGGGTTTGGTGCACAAATATTTGCTTGGAAAAGGCGATAGAAAGCGTGATGAAGGCTTCTAACGTCTTCTTTTTCATTGCATGAAGATAAGTGAATCGTATGTCAGGTTGAAAAATAAGTAGATAAAGACGAGTGTAATTATTTAGGGTTGTTTCCAGAAGAAGGGTAGCTGCCACAGCTGAGGTAACTACCGCCCAGTGAGCCACACTTCAGTGATTGCCAAGCTACTGGAATCAATGATCAGGATGCGATAGTGGAGCATATGCTGGGTAACGGCTTATTCACTGACGAACAGGATGGATTTGTACCCGGTCGATCGTGTATGACCCAGCTACTGGTAGTAATGGAAGAGTGGACCGCAATCCTGCAACATGGTGAACCAATTGATATGTTGTACCTGGACTTCAAGAAGGCTTTTGACTCTGTCCACCACCAACGTCTGCTCTCCAAACTCGAATCGCACGGAATAAAAGGAAACCTCCTGAAGTGGTTGAATAGCTTCTTGTCTGGAAGGAAACGATGAGTTTTTGTCAAAGTGGAGAAGTCTGACTGGAGTCATGTTAAAAGTAGCATCCCCCAAGGGTCAGTACTCGCCCAGTCCTGTTTGTGATTTTCATCAATGATCTGCCTGATGTCATCAACAGCACCTGTCACATCTTTGCACCACAAAGTCACGTCAGCTGAGGGGCCAGTTTAACTGCAGGAGGACATGGACAACCTGGACAGGTGGTCCGAGACATGGCAGCTCCCCTTCAACTCTGGCAAGTGCCACTCCATGCATATGGGAACCAAGAACCCCAATCATGTATATCACATGGGAGACAATCAGCTGGGGCAGATAGATCAGGAGAAGGATTTGGGTGTCTTTATCGACAATCAGCTCAAGTTCCATGACCATAGTACAACTGTATGCAATAAAGCCAACAAATTCCTGGCCATTGCTAAAAGATCTTTTGAGTTCCTGGATGAAATAACAGTTCCCCTGCTGTATACAGCAATGGTACACCCACACCTGGAGTATGGCAACAGCATCTGGGGTCCCCATTACAAGCTCGACCAGCAAGTAGCGGAGAGAGTGCAAAGGAGAGCTACAAAGTTGGTCCAGGATTTGAGAGACGTACCATATCTGGAACGTCTAAGACTTAAAAATGCCAACATTGTACTACCATCACAGAAGAGGTGATATGATCCAGACAATCAAAATCAAGTCAGGATTTGTGAGAGTGGAGCCCTCCATTTTCTTCATGGATCCCCCTCAAGCAAGACCCGGAAATGGAAGCTTTTCAAGGCACATGCCCAGAAAGAGATCAAACTTCATACCTTCAGCTGTCGAGTGGTAGACGACTGGAATTCCTTACCGGCCTCTGTGATAAGTGCAGAGACAGTCGACAAATTCAAGGCTTGTATCGACCGCCACTGGATGAACGAACGTTATGTTCTACCCTGCTAAGCTCCGACTGTGATACTTATAGTAGGAGTTAGGACCGGGACCCACAGGGACGAGCCTTATCTCCCCAATGATAGCTGATAGCTGATAGCTGATAGTTTTTATTTGTTGTTAAGAACTTGAGGGGGCTGGGAGACCATGTAAGCATTTGAAACCTGGAATTCAACACAATGTTAAAAAAGGAATTTAGGGGTTGTAATGTCTCCATTTTCGCTTCATAATTGAAATTTGAAGATAATTGAATAGTAGGTCAGGGTGAAAAATACCTAGCTGGGTGTCTCTGCAAGAGTATAATTTATTGTTGTTATTGTTAAGAGCTTGCGGGGCCGTAGTGGGCAGATGTTGGACAGGGAAATGGTCACCGGGTGACCGGGTGCCAGTAGAGATAGCAGGTAGTAGTCGCTAGTCAGTGATAAGTAGTCGGCAACGGCTATAGTATGGCTGAGTCTGTTCTACAAGTATGTGTCACTGGTCAAATAACTGTGATGACGATCGAGGGTGTATTCGTAGCTAGGATGAGATGGATCATTTATTAATGATCCATGAATGTTCTATGTACACAATGGACATTACGCAAGGGATATATGTGTTTTTTTGCAAGTGTATATATGTGACTCGCTGTGGAGTGTGGGTTTCATCCTAGTGTGTTGAGTTTCCTGATGTGGATAGCTATACTGTCTGGTTGGTAGGTAATTTATAGTAATTGAAAATGACAATTATATAAACAAAATTATAATCGTTATAAGCACTAACACCACAAGTTGCAAAAAACGGAAACTAGTAAAAGGCACAAGAGGGTGTTTACCTCCATTAGATCCTTGTTATTAGATATCATAGACCAACTAAGCCACGTATGGTACCATATTACAGTGATATTGTAGTAGTTTGCACTGACCTTTCAGGCAAGGAGCCACATAGAGAGGTGGGCATGGGTGGGGTGATGGCATCAGGGGGTCCTAGATGGTGTAATGGTTAGCACACTGGTCCGGAATGCAAGAGATGTGGGTTCGACTCCTGCTCTAGACGCAATATTTTCGACCTTCATCACACCCACGACACTGGTTGCCATGAGCAGGATCCTGTACAGGTTATGTGATGTATGGTTGTTGAACCTACCCTGTGTATTCAATTATAAGCATGAAATGACCATTTAAAAGACCGATGATTCCAGGGGGACGTATGTAGTAGTCTGCACTGACATCTCATGTCTCATGCAACATAGACAGGTGGGCGTGGATAGGGTGATGAGATCAGGGAACCTAGGTGGTGTAATGGTTAGCACACTGGCCCAAAATGCAAGAGATATGGGTTCGACTCCCGCTCTAGGCGCAATATTTCCCATTTCCCATTTCCGGACGATAATATTTTCAATTATAGGGCACTGTTGGCCTTGTCTGTCTAGACAATGAATCACCTTGTTTTTCATTTGTGTCGAGGATTAAAGTGACCAAGTATGAGAGAGGGTAGGAGTCAATGCGTCATTCTGCATGTCACAACTAACCCACTCCGCTTAGTGCATGGTCATCAATCAATCAATAGTTCCATCCTCTAGTCGAGGGTTGGATGCAATGGTTCTCCACTTGTCCCGATGTTGTGCTGTTCTGATAGACTGTGAATAATTCAAGCCTGTCCACTGTGAAATATTTGTAAACCATGATGTTCTTGGTCTCCCTCTTCCTCTGCTGCCATTCACCTTCCCTTCCAACAATGTACGGTATATTGAACTCTGACGAATGATGTGGCCAAAATAAATAAGTTTCTTTGTCTGTATAGTGGCAAACAAGCTTTTCTTATTTTTAATTTTTCTGAGAACTTCTTTGTTGGTGATCTTCTTTGTCCATGATATTTTCATCATCCTTCGATAAGTCCACATCTCAAATGCTGCTAAACGTTTGTACATTTTCTTAGAGATTGTCCATGTCTCTGCCCCATACATTAGAGTAGACCACACATAACACTGAAGAATACGCTTCCTTGTTTGTATTAATATCTTACTTGATGTCATAGACACAGCAAATAGCTGTATGTGTGCATGGTCATAGACACAGCAAATAGCTGTATGTGTGTGCACGCCAGTGAAACGCGATATATATGTACATTCTTGGTTAGCAATGCATTTTGTGGGGATAAATAATGTATGTCTCAGGATATATATCGCTGGTCATTGAGTGCAGCCCCTCGTAGCGACCGTTCGCAGGCCGTGGTCAGGTGTGGGCTAAGTTATTAAACGTAAAAAGTCCTCGGAGGGGAGTGAAGGGGGAATATATGTAATAGAAGTAGTTGTGAGTATTTCCGTGTTTATATTCGCATAATATATTATACAGAGTATATATTTCTTTTTTTTAGTCAGTGGTGAAATACTGGTTTTCTGGTCATAGAGAATTGCAGGAAATTGACACAAATGAGTGGCATATTTTCACTATGTACTAAGCTAGGACAATTAGAAGCTATGGTGATATTACTAGGTGCAGTAGACGTTAGAATGATGGGGTATGGTACGCAAATTGAAGTTCAATTTGTCTCAGTGTCTACAGGTTCATATCTGTTTATGTGTTCATGTGTGTTCAAAAAAATGTTGTCCGGTGATGTTAATTTAATAGTTTGGACTACTTTTATTGATTTACTTTGTTATATTTGTTTGCATAATCTTTACATTTAAGGACAGCGTAGTCATGATGTTCTTACAGGTACATGAGGGGATGGTTAGAGTGGGGGTGCTAGTCACTATGGCGGAGAGAGGAGAGTGTCTGCCTATGAGGAGGGGATTATAAGGGGAGAAGGTGGACGTGGGAGGATTGTTTCTTGTGGTTCTACATCCCAGCAACATCTAAGGTCAGAGCAGGACAGGTACCGAGTTATGGCATTGCGCACTCATAGCTGCATTGTAGTGCTCTCCCGTTGGTGACCAGACGGGATGGCCGAATGAGTTTAGCGTCCGTCTCCCGTTTTGGTAGATCGTAGGATTCGTAAACACGGGTTTGATACTTGTCGCTTCCTAGCCAGGCACTCGAAATTATTAGAATAAGGCAAGGACTGGTTGGCTCAGTGTCAGGATAATGTGACTGAGTGGGATATCAGGTCATTGGTGCTGGTGGCCTGGGCCACGTTCAAGGTCCGTCTCGGAGGCGCCTCGGCGACGTCTCGGCGATGCTTTTTGGTCTATTTGCGTTCGGGGTCCGTCTCGGCGACGTCTCAGCGATGCCTCCCTTTTCAGGCAGGAGACAAAAAGCGCCTCAAAAATGGCCACTGCATGCAGTGGTTTCATCCAATCAGAGCGCAGCATTTCGATTGCAAATGGCCACCGCCTATGGTAGTGGCCATTTTCGAGACAAGAAACTGCCTTTGTCGTTCAGACTAGCGTGACGTCACGGGCACCTCCGAGACGCCCCCGAGACGGACCCTGAATGCGGCCCTGGTGTCCCAGTGGGGCAGCACTATAAAGTCGTCATGAGTGCGCACTGTCACAAGTCGGGTCCCATCTTGATATGACCTTAGATGTTGCCAGGGCGCAACACTCCAATAATCAAATAATCAACCAACCAACCCATTGAGAGACTTGACCATGGTCCAATATATACCACTGAGTCACATTGTCACCTGATACTTGCCCTATCCTATTGACGCGGAGTGCTAGACTAAGGTGGCGATAAGCATACATTTTGTAAGTCATTGCTTTGACATGGTCAGCGTTCCAATCCGCCACCTGCCACTCGGAAAGCCAGTGAGCGCTCTTATAAGTCTTAACAATTTAGCCTTCCTGTCTCGAGGGAGGAGTATGAAGGAGTTTCCTGTAGTAGATGGGTATTAAATATAGATGCTCAGTAGAAGTATTTTACCCTCCAGCGACGCCAGTGCTAAGTTATGGTGCTGTCATATTACGACGTTTCTCGCCAACGCGAGTCTGGAAGCGTTATGCGCGCGTCAGGCGTGCGTTGGTAATCATTGATGGACGGTGACAGTCGGCGACACGCATCAGGGTATCGGCGAAGTTTTGTGCTTGCACAAAACTTTCGACGTGCGACAATGCGCGACAATGCGTGACAACGCGTGGGTGCCAATATTATGGCGACGTCAGGAGCATGTCGACATCGCTGGAATAACGTAATGCGAATGCCAAGCATATGTCGCGCGTGTGTTAGGGTCATGCCCACATGTTGCACCAATCTGTTGCTTTGTTGTTTTACGTCCTAGCTACATCTAAGGTCATATCAGGATGGCGCGCCAAAACTTTTTTGTTTTTTTTCGCCCGCATCGATATACGTTACCACAACATCGGCCGCACGCTACCAGTACATTGCGCTGACGCCGAAAAGTTTGATGTTTCTAGACGATTAAAAGTGATTTTGCGCTTTGGCGGCACGCCGGCGAGATACGTTGTAGTATAACAGGGCTATTAGCTGGCTGGGAGAAGTGTGGACAACTGGGACGGCGGTGAATGCCATTCTGTAATTATTGAAAGAAATAGGAACTGAACAGAATCGAAGAAAGTTTGTTTCCAGCACCATACAATATCCACACTTCACTAAGTTTACACAAGATATCGGTTTTTTCCGTTAATAATAGCTGAGTGCAATTTAATTCACAATTCAGGCTGCAATTGCTTTCGACTGATTTGTCCTTCAGACATGACCTTTCCGCAGCTGTTTATTTGGGATTTCTTTTGCAATTGAAGTTATAGGATCATCTGTCATGTTGGTTATCTCCCCGCCCCTTTTCAATCTTAACTATTGTTGGGGGGGGGGGGGGGCTTGCAAATTGGAAATATTGCGCCTCGAGCTGGATTAGAACCCACGCTTCTTGTCATTCTAGGGCGAGCATCCTAACCATTAGTCTATCTGGGCTTCTTGATGCGATCACCCTATCCATACCTACCTGTCTATATGGCTACTTGCCTGAGACGTCATTGCAGACTACTCCATTTGTACCCCTAGAATCGTCAATCTTTAAAATGATTTAAGTCCATAAATCATCTACATTGCTTACGATTACACACAATGTACTTAGATATACAGTAAAAGCTCTCTAAATCGACCGACCTTCGGACCGACTTTAAGTGGTCCATTTAGGTAGGTGGTCACTCTAGAGAGTTAGAATGTGGTTACAATGGTATTGTTGGGACCCAAATAAACGATCGCTATCGGGGAGTGGTCGATCTGTGGAGGTGGTCGGTTAGGGAGGTTTTACTGTACATACACAGAGTAGGTTAAACAAGCATACGACGTGTAGCTTGCACAGGATCCTAGCCATGGCAACCAGTGTCACGACGGTGATGCCAATGGGAAATATTGCGCCTAGAGCTGGATCCGAATGCACACTTCTTATCATTCTGGGGATAGAATCCTAACCGTTAGATTATCTAGACTCCATGATATAATCATCCACACCTACATGTCTATGTGGCTACTTAATAAATACATAGCCCATAAATAGCCCATAAATACTTCCTTCCATAATTTTTTGACAGCATCCATTATCTTCATTGTCTCACTCAGTTGTTCTAAGAGTGTTTTGACCAGACGGGATGGCCGAATGAGTTAGTGTCCATCTCCCATTTTGGTAGATCGCGGGATTCGAATCCATGGGTTCGAACCCTGGTCGAGTCAAGCCAATGACTTAAAAATGTATACTTGTCACTTCCTAGCCAGGCACTCGGCATTAATAGGATAGGGCAAGAACTGGTTGGTTCAGTGTCAGGATAATGTGACTGAGTAGGATATCAAGTCATGGTGCTGGTGGCCTGGTCTCCCAGTGGCAATACAGGTTTTATTTCACCAGGCGGGCAAGGCATTCTGTATTAAGACAACCTTAGTGTTGTGTTCTTGGTGTAAGTATGTAGGCTCTATTTTGCTATGAAGTAGCACCATGGCGCCGTCTGTCATTGAAAGCCGATGTTAGATAGTCAGTAATTGTGCATAACCTTCCGTAAAAGCCCTGTCACATTACAACGCATCTCACAAGCGCGCAGCCAATGCGTAAAATCACTTTTTTACGTCGAGAAGCGTCGAACATTTGCGGCGCGGGGGGTAAAGTTGGATGTATACAAACTGTATACATAGCATATGGCCAATGTATGACCAACGTACGCCTATTAGTGTATGGTTCATCTAAATGCGACATGAAACAGACCAGTAGTTACAGGACCGCGTGGTAGAGCCTGATGCCTCCCCATTTTAACCCATCAGAATATAAGCAGAAGCGGTGTACCACTGAGCTTGGCTGTCCCACTTTTAAAGCTGCATAGTCTGATGAAAGCATCACATTTTCTAACTCAAGGCTTTTACCTAGATTTGAGTATACATACCCAACTTAGATACCGGTGCACTTAATAAGTATGTGTCACTGCATAGAAGGGTACACTAAGTCAATTTAATAGAACCTGTCTATGGGGGATGAAATGCATGCCATGTTTTCATGTTAAATATCCCCAAAATAAGCCAATTAAAATCAAAATTACTCCAAAGTAAAATAATGTAGGTTATGAGAACCAACCTTATGTGCTGTATAAGAAATTATACAAGTATAATTATCCAGGGAAACCGATTATCTATGAACTGTCTCCTCAGTCAATCTTATCTGACACTCCACCAGTCTTCTTCTGGTTGTTCCATAATAAATTACACTCCTCCAGTCATCTACTGGTCAGGCATTCTGCCTCGCCTGGTGTGCCACTTCGCCTCATCTTCCTCGTCTGACACTAGCCTTTAATTCTTTTCTTTAAAAAAAAATGCAAATGATGACAGAAACTCAAAGCCATCGAACTCTTCCATTTCTGCACTGGGGTGTATCCCTGCTTTTAGTGATGTTGCTGCTTGCCTGTGAAAGCTGCTAGATGCATGTATTACGGGACCAGACGGGGCGGCCGAATGAATAGAGCGTCCGTCTCCGGTTTGACTTGACCAGGACTCGGCCCGGTTTCGAACGCACAACCTTCCACGTGGTAAAACAGCCAGCGCTCTTACCAATTCAGCCATTTTGTCTGGTTCCACACCATGAACAGTGCTGGTATCAATAGACAAAAGCTTTCTCTCAACATAAATGCTTGCAGGCACCAGCAGCCTCTGGCCTCTAGGTTTGAACTATGGTATGCCCACCTTTAGCTACCATTTGGGTGCTTTCCGCAGCCATTCTTGCAATACAGTGTTGTACTAGCTTCGGATGACTGCCACCTCTTTTGTGCAATCTATGACTGAATGCGTGTCACAGTGTCAGATACCGCCCGTCTACGCATCAATACATTGTCCTAGCTTAGCCGAGGTTAAGCAAACTGTATTTGTACTAATAGTAGGAGGTCTATGTCTGTGTTCGGCAAAGTCCTGTAGAATATATCTTCTGTATGTCTATTTACATATATATACATATATCCATATATATAACTATATATATGTACATATATATATATATATGTATACACATATATATATATGTATACATATGCGGATATATATATATATATATATATACAGTACAACCAGATGGGATGGCCGAATGAGTTAGAGCGTCCGTCTCCCTTGTTGGTAGATCGTGGGGTCGTGGGTTCGAATCCTGGTTGAGTCAAATCAATGACTTAAAAATTTATACTTGTCACTTCCTAGCCAGACCCTCGGCATTACTAGGATAGGGCAAGGAGCAGTGGAATGAGGAAGACCAGTCATCTGCGACTTAAATTTCCCCTGCTTAAACAACTAATGTACAAACAAACAAAAAAAGCTCGGTTAAACCAAACGATCGGTTAATTCAAACTTTTTTCGGCGGCCCTGCAAAATACTACCATTAATCATATAAAAAAAATTGGTTAAACCAAAGTCAGTTAATCCAAAGTATCGGTTAATCCAAACAAAATTGTCTGCCCCAGGCCACTTCCGGTAGAGTTAAACCAAACTTTCATGTGGTTTTAAGGTCATCTGAGAATTTGTTATATGATAAATGGTAGTATCTTGCCAAGTCGCCGAAAAAAGTTTGGATTAACTGATCGTTTGATTTAACCGAGGTTGGTTTAATGGGGTTAAACTGTATATACATAAAAAACAATAATCATAGTGTCCACATACATTGTACATTCATAATGCACCCCCGTTTTTGCCAAAGCAAAGTCAAAGTCAAAGCTCGGTTAAACCAATGATCGGTTAATCCAAACAAATTTCTGGGGTCCCTTCAAGTTTGGTTTAACGGGGTTATACTGTATATGGAGAGACGGAGAGGCAGGCAGGTAGACAGGCAGATAATAGGACAGGCACACAGACGGACTGGTGGACAGGGAGACAGGCAGACAAAGGGACAACTGGACAGGCAGACAAACGGACAAGTGGATGACAGGCAGACACACGGACAAGTGGACAGGCAGACAAAGGGACAAGTGGACAGGCAGACAAACGGACAAGTGGACAGGCAGACAAACGGACAGGTGGACAGGCAGACAGGAAGACAGGAAGACAAGCGGAGAAGTGGACAGGCAGACAAACCGACAAGTGGACAGGCAGACAAACGGACAAGTGGACTGGCAGACAAACGGACAAGTGGACAGGCAGACAAGTGGACAGGTGGACAGGCAGAAAAACAGACAAGTGGACAGGCAGACAAACGGACAAATGGACAGACGGACAGGCAGACAAACGGACAAGTAGACAGGTAGACAGGAAGATAAACGGACAAGTGGACAGGCAGACAAACAGACAAGTGCACAGTATGATATAGAAAGCTTGTTTTGATTATATCTATTCACACACATCTGCAAACATTTACAGAAATGTACTTAATTGCAGAGCAACTATGCGAAATTCTGTATGAGAATACGCATGGTTAAATTGGTTTCCTCCATTGAGGTTAATGCATTCAAGCAACATGCCTCACTTGAGGAGAGTGTGGGGACATTGTAGATAGTCTCATCACTGAAGTTGGTGAAGTTGGTGCTAGCCAAAGTCGTGTCTAGTCTGAGAGGTGGACACGTGACACAGAAGCAGGACGTTCTCACTAGAGGGCGGGCGGAACAGCTGCAAACATGGCTCAGACAATCCAGTGATTACCAACGAGATATCGCGTGACATACTCTAGGGGCGTACACAGTGGAAGGAAATTTGGTACATCCTGATTCCTCTGGACTTGCTATGTAGAAATAAAAGACCGGACAGGATAGCCTAGTGGGTAGAGCGTCTTAAGTTTCCTCTTAGCATTTAATCACATGTTAATTTAGACAGTATTGGGACGTGTCCGGTGTTTCCTTCCCACCTCTTCCTTTGTCCACCTAGTTTTCTTCCCGCTTTCATTGCATTTTGCTAGATGATTTTGCCGAGACCTGATGAAGGGGAATATGTAATTAGTGGTTTAAGAAACCCCTGGCATATATATATATATATACTTATATATATATATATATATATATATATATATATATATATATATGAAGTGGGCGAGAGCTGATTACATTTTTAATATAAATTAATCAGTATTCCATTGCTGAGTGTCTGCCAAATTTGGCATTTTACATAGTAAAACTTCAGTAAATTCTAACTAGAATCCTTCGTGGTAAGTTACATCATGTAACCATTTAAATATGAATTAGTATTATATGAAATTTCATATAATACAGCATGTCTTTCGTCATGCGTATTTTAATAATATGCTACATGCTAAATTTCAGGTTGAGAGTTTCATACACAACGAGAGGTAAATTTGGGCCCCTGCGCATTCAGCGGTTTCCATACGCTGAACGCGCAGGGACACGGTCATGGGATTATTTATTTTCAGGTTGCTACTTCCGAGAACTGTTGTAGTCACGCCCACTTTTCTTTTCTTAGACGAGCATCAATTCTTGTTGTTCGTCTGGGGGAGCAGTGAAGTGGGCGAGACTGCTCGCCTTGGGCATTTGCGCGCTGGTGCCGAGTGACTCGCATTTGTAGATGCGGGCTACTCTGTTCCACGGGCGCGCAAATCGCCACCATTTGGGCGGCCGCGGGTTCTCGGCCATAAAGCGTTGCTTGGATACGTCAATTGCGACCCAGACCCGTCGAACGTGTTTTTGCACGCTCCGATGTTTTACCCGAGATTTAGGCCTTATTTATTGAAATTCTAAACTTATTTAACATAAATAACCATGGGAGGGGATTTATCTATAATAATATAACCTGCTACTACGCCATCTTGTTAGTTATGGTAAGAATAAAGTCGTGAGCTCTTGGAAAGGTGGATTGGAACGTTCCTTGCATTCTTTACTATCCTCCAGTCTTATTGTAGATTAACCGCTATGGAAAACCTGATATTCGATTGCTTTATATGTAATTAAGGGCCTTATGCCTAAATAGGCCTTATGCAGTTAATTAGCCCATCTGAGGGAATATAATAACAGACATATTAACGGAATTAACGTAGTGTTACTTTTGGCTAAAATAACGACATGCACTTAGGCGGATTAACCGTGACAGCAGCAGCAACACTAGCTTGACTGCTTAGTTCTGGATTAATTTAGTAACATTAATATACCCCGAACGGCAAGGGGACAGCCAGTTAGTTGAAATAACCTAATATATATCCTTTAGGCCGATAAATGTGCATGAAGGCAAATTCCAGTATTTAGACGAAACTCTGGCTGGCCGCCTTTAGTACGGGGCGGACACCGACGGAGACGGACTACCTGCAGACGGTTCGAGAGGCTGCGGCGGCCCGCGGCAGGCCCAGGAAATTCACAAGGAAATAATTACATAAATTAACACGAAGGCTTGCCTTAAGCGGGGTGGAATAGCCCGACGGTTAAATATATATATATATATGGGCAGTGCACATAATGCCAAATCCGCCAAGAGAGAGAGAGAGAGAGAGAGAGAGAGAGAGAGAGAGAGAGAGAGAGACAGACCCACCCACCAGACATGTACTGGAAAGTCTGCTGCTTCCAATATCAGGTGGCACCAGAGAAGATTAGCACGCATCTGCCACCTGTCAGCCACTAATTTACTTCTCAAACCCCCCGACAGCTGAGTACAGCAACCCCTCCTGCGCGGGAGGTCGTGGGATCAATCCACAGCTGAGTCATGCCAACGAGGCATAGCACACAAATGTAGGCATGCCATTCACTACCTTGCCTTGTGCTTCGCATTGCGACATGTGGCTGGGAGGGATATCGGGACATGGTGCCAGCAGAACGGTGTCCCAGTCAGACGGACCGCTTGCTGTCTGGACCGCACTTCGTCCACACCTCTCTATCTCCTCTCCGCTGGCCTTGCTCCTCCTTGATATGTCTGAAAAGAGTTCCAGGAGGGGGAGCCCGCCAGCATTTCACTTTCTACTCTTACTCTGTCCGTGTCTATGGCTCGCTGGTTGGTCACCATAGAGCAAATAGCCATGGTCCTTTGACTCAACTCTCCTCATTTCTCTTTCCTAGACTCTATCCTTTCTATTTCTCCCAGGCATACTTCTCCCCCTGACCAGGGGAGTTGTGTGCCTGGGTGGGGCCCTGTACCTTTATGTTTCTCTCGCTTTGTTCTCGTTGCTGGAACGACCACTGCACCCATCTTTACCCGCACTTTGTCAAAACCCTTGCTGCTGTCTGCTGGATACAAGTGCTCAACTACCGCTGGACTGAAGAGATTCGGTGCCGCCCCAATGCTTTGCCATTACAACGTTGTAAAGATGTCCCCAGCTTCTACAACCGCCCCTACTGAAGATTAATCTTCAACCAAAGATTGGGCCGATTTATCGGAGCCTCTCTATAATGTTGCAGTTCTTCAACCAGTAAACGTTGTAAGGTTACAAACCACCCCAATCAAGCAGCAAGGTGTCCCAGTGGAACAGTACTATGAAGTTACCTTCAGTGATTATTGTCACAAATCCTGATTATACCTTTAGATATTCCTGGTCATTTATAAAATGAACCAACTGGCAACGGATGGGTATGACATCCACCTGTGCTGGGTGCCTGGCCATGCTGGCATACAAGGAAATGAACGAGCTGATCGGGCTGCGAAGAAGGCCCTGAACTGTGATCTTGAACCGTGCCTGATCCCTCACTCTGATCTGAAACCACTAATAGCCACCCACATAAAATCCAAATGCCAACATGAGTGGGATGAAAACATTAATAAACTTAACCATCTGTGGGAAAACCACCACAGACTCATGCGGGAGGTCGGTGGGACCAAGTGGTCCTTAGCCGCTGCCGTATTGGCCACTGGTGGCTTTCACATGCTTTACTGCTCAAGGGGGAACCTCCCCCTGAATGTATTGGGTGTCAGTCCCCGCTGACACTCAAACACATTTGACTAAGTTGCGTTGATTTTTTGGCCCTGCACCAACAATTCTAAACTGTAGACAGTATGTATGACCTTTTTACTAAAGTAAAACAAGAAAACATTTTAGCCTTTTTGAGGGCAGCTGGACTGTACCACCTCATATAATTTACTAAATAAATTCTATCAATTATTAATAAAACTTGTCTTTTTCTATGGGAATTTGTTTCCCTTGACCCCAAATATATGATTGTGAGCTTTCTAATTTAATGAGTGTCTATTGGCATATACTTGATTGTCTGCTTTTACATGTAAAAGCAATGGTTTGAACAAAAAACAAACATTTCTCGCTGTGAATATGGCCTATGCTGCTGACACAGCGTAAAGCAACCACCAATCAATCAATCAATCAATCAATCTTAGATATTCCTAGAATGCTATGCCTCAATAAAACAAAAATCCTCCCGCAGATTGAAAAGATGAGAGTGGGAATAAAGGTATCTGTCTGTTGGATTGATTGATCGGTTGGTTGATTGACTGATTGACTGACTAATGGCGGTCTTACACCCTGTTAGCATTCACAAGAAGTGTTTCGATTGACGTCTATCGTATTATTAATTTATTTACTTAACTATTACTTTTACAGAGAATGTAAAACCTCACAAACAATTAACAAAAATTAGGTGCTGGGAAGGTTAAGGAATACTGCTGTTAGTAATAGTTACTTATGCACAGTGTATAGGTTGTGTGCGTGCACAGATATACACACACGCATACAACAAAATACATGAAAGAAAAATCACTAAGTTATATTAAATTCCAAGCAAACTTACTCATATATTGCTATGCACACTGACAGCGACAGTCATTGAATATTGAATTAATGTCAAGTTCAGTCAAGACAGGCCTCTGTGTACGCCCACCTAGTTTCCTTCTTCCCGCTCGCCGAGTCACTCGGGGACCTGATGTTGCCGGTGCCCGGCCGGTATTCTGGACACACGCACTAATGTGACCAACCCCCATCGCGTGTCGCCCTCAGTGTTGACATTAGAGGGTCTAGCCGAGGGACGCTGTACATCGTGAATAATTGGTAGATATTGACGAGCGGCTCCCCATAAAGAACTATGCCATCCCATACGTGGTGTGTTGGTGTCTTACGTCCCAGCAACATCTGAAGTCAGGACCAGACGTGGCGGCCGAATCGGGAGAGCACAGGCTTCCCATGCAGAAGGTCTAGAGTTTGATTCCCAGCTGATTCAAACCAATGATTTATAAATTTGATACTTGTCGCTACCTAGCCTAGCGCTCGGCATTAATAGGATAGGACAAGGGCTGGTTAGCACAGTATCAGGATAAAGTGACTGAGTGGGATATCGGGTCACGGTGCTGGCGGCCTGGTATCCCAATGCAGACAGCACTATGAAGTCACTGTGAGTGCGCACTGTCACAAGTCGGTACCCGTCCTGATATGACCTTAGAGGTTGCCAGGACGTAAAACTCCAACAACCAACCATTACTCCATCGCAGCTCACTGTGTTGTACCGAAAACGCAGATGCTCCAGCATACAAGAGTACGCCAGCCAACAGTATGTCAGCGCTGCACCTGTCGGGTTGTAAAATGGAGGAGGTGGAAGTGGGTACCGGTGCCTGATAGTGCACCCACCACCCCCTCACCCCTCACCCCCGCCACACACAGATACACACACATACACTCCCGTTCGTCTTTAGGTGGGGAATGACGTGAAAGACACAGGTTTGAGTGTCCATACAAACATAGGCGTGGACTGACACTTGAGAGGAAGGAGTGCATGCCGAAAACCAGTGGTTTGCAGCATCTAGCGGTGTCATTACTTACTCACAGAAATAGTGCATCTTTGAGAAATAAAAAGTGAGTTTTTTTTTATCAGCCACCTGAAGTAAGGTAGGAACAGGTCACCTCTGTAGCAGCATGGTGGAGGATGGGTACAATTAAGGAGATAGCAGTGGAGTGAATGAATATAGCACATGGAGTACACATATATACAGGGAGTCAGTACAAAGTGACTGTGGTGTTGTTTATAATAGATTTTACCGACCCCCCACCCAGACTAACACGTGTATATATATATATATATATATATATATATATATATATATATATATTATATACATAAACATTACCCATACTCATAGAGGTGGAAAATGAATTCACCAGAATCCAGCAACCGGAAACAGAAACAGCTCGTCAAACTTCGCTGGGACCCGTCGGTCCGCAGCAAACAGGGTGGACGACAGCGATTGGTTAATAATATACTCGTGTTGACTATGGCTAGTTTTGTCTTAAATATATTCATTATATCATTATATTGCATATGTGAATCCACGTTTATGCCAGATGGTGATTTTTTCTATTAATTTTGAATAAAATTGAAGTTTTGCCCTGCGCATTTTGGCGAACTCCATGGCCGTACGCATTGTTTTGCTGTCGGACCTAAGCATTACTTATTCATATTACAGGCCTATTACATACACACGTATATATATGTAGGCCTACATACAGTGAAACCTTGATTTTACGCGCCCTGGTTTGACGTGAATTCGGATATATAACGCAATTCATCATTGGTCCCAGAATTCCTTAATTCAAAGGTAATTCAATAAACTGAACCCCAATTTAGGATGGGTATATTTTTATCACGCTGATATTTTATGGACCCCAACGATTGCATTATAATAGCATCTCACTGGATGTATATATATTTATGTGTGTAAATATATATAAATATATAGATATCTATATTGAGCATTGCCCAATATACAGCTGTCCGATCCATCACAGGACCAACAAACTTGCAATACGCCAGAGGATCATCTTAACCAAATTACATCCACTAATATCACGGTTGGGCGAGCCTTTTTGATACTACAGCTAAACCAACAAAATAGCACCAGCATTAATCATACCGATCCACCTATGACTAACACATGTGTATATATACATTAACAATACTCGTACTCATAGAAGTGGAAAATGAAATCACTAAAATCCAGCAAACGGAAACGGAAATACCCCTATATGGGCACCGCCATTTGTATACTCATGTTGAATAACCAAAATCCAGCAAACGGGAAATGGAAATAGCTCATCAAACTTCGCTATGCAGGGTGGTTGCCAGCGATTGGACAATAATTGGTTAATAATATACTCGCGTTGATAAATATATGAATAAATAAATAATTCTCTGAGCATTTACTAAATGCTGTATGATTCATTGATTAAACACCGGCATTTTTTTGGCAGATGCCGGCAGTGGCCGAGAACAAACAGTACACACCGAGAACCAGCGAGAAAAGGCCATCAGTGAAAGAGAGCCTCGTGGGACAGTACAAGCCGGGAACAAGCAGCACTCGGCGGGCCATCCCATAATAGCGGGAGCAGACGGCGCAATCTTCCCGCACTGCCCGCGCCATCCCATAATAGTGCGAGCAGACGGCGTGGTATAGACTACATCACGGTTCCGACTGCGCATGTGCCGAAAACGGCCTTGGGAGCAAAGCAAAGGCGTACGACCATTGAGTTTGCCTTTACGCGCATTGAAAAACGTCAGTTTTCTTCAAAATTAATAGAAATCCCAAACCCTAACCTTATCAATTTAATATAATCTTTTTGTTAAACCTGTTTTCTATATGTGTTCCAAGTGGTTTGTGCCTAGGTGGTGTGGTTTTAGCAATATTTTACTTTTTCTGTATGGAGATTACTCACTGCCATTGACAATGCATTGAGTACTCTGGCTGTGGCTCTAACACTAGTCTGAGTGCCTAGATCTTTCTAAATCTAAATGCACATGGCATAAGATGTGCGGATTATATTGATGTAAATGCAATGCTGGATACAAGATTAATATCTTAATTTATTATATATATTTTTTTAGTTAGTATTCTATGTTTCAAACAAGAGCTGAGATGAGCTGAAACTAGCACATTTCATAGCTGTACTAGCATGTGCCATGTGCTTTTGGGGGGGTTGTTTTGCTCTGACCCATCCCACAATGCACCGCGCCGCTGGAACCGTGATGTAGTCTATAGCGCGCCATCCCATAATAGTGCGAGCAGACGGCGTGGTATTCCCGCGCTGCCGCTAGGGGGCTCTCCCCGACATCTCGTCGGGGCGCATACAGTGCACACTCTCCCCCCACAGTGCCAGTCAAAAGCCCCTCGGAGAGGCATCATGAGGAGGGGTGCGAATACGGCAATGGCTAGGCCCCTGGACTGGGCACCGGCTTGTGTGTGCCTGGTGGCGGTGCTGGCGGGACATTTAGCCACTGCCACAACGAGCATCACCAACACGTCACGAGATGCTGCTGTTAAGAACGCACACTCCAGTCTCGGACATCCGGACAGGTAGGACACCACGCCTTGCTGTTTTATATCTGAGTCAATTATAATTTAAAGGAATAGTACAATTCATTTATAGTACAATGATACCTTTTTCCCAGTTGATCTTCTTTTCCATTGGAATAAATATGGATATTATTTCATTTATATATATATACATATATATCTGTATATAAAATTGGGCTACGGTAAAGGACAGAGAGAGAGACACACATGAGTAGTGGTGGGGAACCACTACTCATGTAGCTAAAATACAGTGCTAGCGTGAGTGCAGTTCAAGCGCGAATTAGCCAGGCGGCAATGGTGTGGCAGTCGCGGGGCAAAAGAGAGGCCTGCAGTGAATATGAAGTGAAGAAATAAATAAGATAAATATAATAAATAATTAATTAAATACAAGCAGGGAAAACTCTGCCTCTTTATATATATATAATAAATTATATTCTACATATATCTATATATATATGAATGACAAAAATGTCATTGATATATATTTTTTCCTTTGGTATATATATATATATATATATTGATATCTATCTTGTATATACGTATATATATGTGATGAATAAAAGTTATGCGAGTATAAAGGTGTGTAGAAGATTCCCTGTATAGGCCACCCATACGTTGTGTACTACTTAATGGGTGACCCCCCCTCCTCTTCACGGTGGGACAGATGGCGCCACCCCCCCCCCCCCCCCCCCCACACACACCCCCCATCGCTACCAATGCCGCGAATACTGTCACTCGCGCACTGGAATATATATATATGGAAAATTTCATTGGTAATATTCTTTTTCTTTGGTATATTTTGCAATGCCAGGGTCTATTGAATTGCCCTAATATTCCTTCTTTGTAGCAATACGTTAAAATGAGTGCACTGGTAAGTAGGATCAAATTTAGGTCAATGTTTTGGTTTCGAAAAGTTTATGCCATCACCGGGACTATGCAGCTTTAATAGAAAAAAATTAATAGACATGAAGAGGGATAATTAGTTACACATCGGGGGGGGGGGGATGAGGGCGGGAGAGGGAGGGGGAAGGGGGAGGGTTAATAGGGGAAGCATGGCGTGTTTGGTGTTGATGTTGGTGGGGGTATCCATTTGCCAATATTATCCAGATACTTGTCTACACACAAGCTACCCTGCTCACTGCATATATCCTGAATCTACTCATCCAAATATGTATGTTATGTATATATATATGTATATATGTATATATATATACACAGTAAAACCTCTCTAAATCGACCGACCTAGGGACGGATTTTAAGTGGTCCATTTATGGAGGTGGTCGGTTTAGGGAGTTAGAATATGGTTACAATGGTATTGTTGGGACCCAAATAAAGCGATCGATATAGGGGAGTGGTCTATCTGTGGAGGTGGTCGGTTAGAGAGGTTTTACTGTATATGTATATATGTGTATATATTTACAGTAAAACCTCTCTAACCAACCACCTCCACAGATCGACCACTCCCCTATATCCATCGCTTTATTTGGGTCCCAATCGATAGCCCATACAATACCATTGTAATGATAAAACAAACTCCCTAAATCGACCACCTCCCTAAATCGACCATTTAAAGTCAGACCCATGGTCGGTTGATTTAGAGCGATGTTACTGTATATGTATGCATATATGCTGCTGCTGACGATTGCTCGTCTTTTAATGTTGTGTCGGCAGCAAGCCAAAGCTTCGAACTGTGGGCATGGAGAAGAATGCTTGGAATATCATGGCAAGAGCATGAACTAACATAGGTGTTTTAGAAGAAAACTGGGAAACCTAGAAACCTACTTTCATAAGTTTACAAAGTGAAGCTGCGATTCTTTGTCACATCGCTAGAAAGGAGGATTACAGTATGGAGAAAACCATAATGACTGGAACGATAGATGATAAAGGACATACAGGACGACCTCCAACTTAATAGTTTGACAGGGTATGGCGGGTTACTGACAAAAGAAGGATGCCCATACTAATTCAACAAGCGGTGGATTGTAAATGCTGGTAATGAACAGTCATGAATATTCCTGATAGGACAAACTCGTCTTGACTGACCGACAATATATACATATGTGTGTGCATATATGCATATAGGCAGATAGACAGATATGTCGATAAGCATATATGCATATGCGTATATGCACATATATACATATATATGCATATAAACATCATCATCATGCTGTCGGTTGCAATGCGACAAAGACTGCTTTTATCACTTGACTGTCGCTCTCCATTTAGCTCTCTGCTGTGAGAGTGATGTCTTAATGTCTCCCAGCTTCAGGTTTCTCTTGATGGTATCCTTGAACCGGAGATGAGGGCGTCCTCTCTTTCTGTAACCAGAAGACAGTTGAGAGTAGAGGATCTGCTTTGGTAGCCTGTCTGATGACATCCTCATGAGTCCACCGGAGATTCTTTTTGATCAGAAGATCTTCCATAGAGGGAAGCCCCCCCCCATATATATATACACATATGCATAGATGTTTATGTATAAATGTTTACCTTTATGCAAGTATTATATAAGCAGTTCAGATGAATCTATTGTGTGCTGATTCTGGAAGGTTCTCTGTGGTGCAGTTAGAGTGTGGGGACAGGTAAGCAAAGGCAGCTGGTCAGCAGGTGCTTCCTGTCCCACTACCTGTTGTTCACTTCTACCTGATTTTTTGTAAAACCTCTCTAAATCGACCGACCTTGGGGCCAACTTTAAGTGGTCGGTTTAGGGAGTTAAAATATGGTTACAATGGACCCAAATAAAGCGATCGATATAGGGGAGAGGTCGATCTGTGGAGGTAGTCGGTTAGAGAGGTTTTACTGTATATGCATATAGTCTACACATATATGTATATATACTTATATACAGTAAAACCTCTCTATACTGACCCCTCAACAGATTGACCACTCCCATATGTCGATCGCTTTATTTGGGTCCCAACAATACCATTGTAAGGATATTGTAACTCTCTAAACCGACCACCTCTCTATATGCATGGACCACTTACAGTCGGTCCCACAGTCGGTCGATTTAGAGAGGTTTTACTGTATATGCATATGTGTATATGTGCATATGCATATATCCACATATGCATCAGCTATAATATTATGTGTGTTGTCTGGCTGCAGATTAATCAGAATAGAGGTTATACTTTTAGCGACGGGGTTGGAATGGGATGGAAATGGGCGGCGAAGGGTGGTGGAGGTGGAGGTGGAGCTGGCGGTGGAGGATGAGGGTGGAAAGGGGGGAGGGCGTTGTTTAGTGTGTGTGGTAGAATCAATTTATCAGACAGTACATTTCAGCACCACCATACATCAATCCTATTCAATTACATTGATTCCGGACCCACGTCCTTCCCAGACTGGAGAGTGTCTTGATTCATAGATGCCAACATGGCTGCTCCTTTTTCTTCTTGTTGTAGTACTGGGCGGGGTGTAGTAATTCTTCTCTTTTTTTTCAATATTTGTGAATGTGGACACACTGAGTTCAATTCATTCATAAATGGTACAATATTCTCTACAGATTTTAGACATGTATGACAAGATCGCATTCTTAGAGCAATTTGATACATTTCGATCATGCACTGTTGTATTTATTTACTTGTTTTTTACTACAGTCAATGCGACTGTCAGAATCAACCAGGTGGGATTCGAGGCCCAGGTTCAAATCTCACCTGAGTTAACCCAATGATATGATACTTCATACCTAGCCTGGAATTCACCTTTACTAGGATAGGGCAAGGAGCAGTGGAATGAGGAAGACCAAGTGTCACGATAAAATTCCCACTACTTAATCAATGAATGTAATAACATTATTACTGTGAGAGAGCACATACCCCCCCCCCCCCCACCCCCGACAGAGATATGCGGGTTATATGAGAAAATGGATCAAATTAATAATTCCGGTGACAATCGCATTCTTATTATTACGAATTTAACCAAATTTAACCCCAACCATGCTGATAATTTGCATCGTGGTGGAAGCCATTTTGCTTACCACTATTCTACATATCATGGAATTGCACCCTCTTGCTTCGAAGATAAATTCCGTCGCCATTATTATAAGTACAACCACTGTTGAATTACTGACACTATCTGACACATGCATCGACATGAAGCCCACAAATGAAATCAGAGTGTATTCAATGCAGACACGCACAAATCTGATTTAGCAGTCAGCAAATCTCCCAGCAGGAGTTTGAACCTGAGGTGCCTGACTAAAAGCTGCATAGTCTGGTGGAAGCAGCCAATTTATGAAACCAAACATTTACCTAGACTTGATCCTTCATATCCAACTTAGATACTGGTGTACTTATTAAAGATATGTTACTGCATAGACAGAATTTTTTTATTTAAAAAAAAGATTTATACTGCCTATTATGGATAAGTCTGAATAGACTTGTTTTCACCATTAGACAGTTTGTCGAAAGAAAGCCTGAGCCTACACTTTTACCGACCCAAGGGAGTTTTAACCTCCCATACCACATAGACATGGTATGAGAGCAACTGGCCTTTGATTACTTTGTAAGTTATACACAGTGGTGGAAATCCAAATTGGCAGAGGTGGAGGTACGGGGAATTGAACCACTGACCTTCAGATTAGGAGTCCGACCTAGAAAAATGTCAGACACTCTAACCACTCCACCACAGAGAACACCACGAGTTCTCAATTTAAGTCAATTTAATAGAACATGGCAGAGCTGAGGCCTATGGTGTCCAGCATTTCGGTGTGCACACCAAAAGTAAGTTTACATGTTTTCATTTCTACAACGTTAGCCATTTATAATAACAGTTACTTTAAAGCTGCATAGTCTGATGAAATATCAAATTTGCTAAACCAAACCAATTATCTAGATTTGATTTTACATATCTAACTTAGATACTGATGCACTTATTAAGCATTTGTCTCAGCGTAGAAGGCAATACTGAGTCAATTTATCTGAACCTGTTACTGCAGAAGTCTATGGCGTCAGAGTCTTGGCAAGCATGCCAAAACTAATTTTCCATATTTGCACTCAATATATCTCAAAAGTTTACCGTTTAAAATAAAAATAACTTTCAACTAATGTAAAGTAGATACTACTGATCGATCTAATATATTTATCTCAGAAAAAATACAGAAATTAAAAACCATTGGACTATGCAACTTTAAGCTAAAGCAAGGTGGATTATAATGATCAACCTAGCACATTTATCTTTTTTTAAATATGCCAGAAACTCAAAACCATTGGTCTATGCATCTTTCAATGGCAATGGCGAATGGCTGCAGGATGGTGGTGGGAATCCCCTATAAGACATTTACCACTGAGCATACTGCACAGTCAGTTACTACCAGAAGATTAGTTCTTCCACTGACGTTAGAGGGCAGCTTGGTTGTGGCAATCATCTATTGAATAACCGAGCAAGAACGGCGCAATCATGCAACTTTGAAAACTGTTATCTTACTTTGAATGATGTCTTCTTCCTAAATGCATAGAGCAAATGCCTCAAATTGACTATTCATGCCGTGTTGCATGTTGGAATTCTCCCATAGCCGAATTGGTGCAGTTTCGTGACAAATAATTGAAAATATAATTGTAGCAATCAAATCTCAACGCCTACTATTCCTTCCCTGAGGAATACCAATATAACAGTGATACAGCCCCGATCTCATCGTATCTTTTTCTAAACATGTGTTTGTTTCCTTAAAGAGCAGTCTGTAGGTTATTTGTATATTAGTTACAGGGCTCATGGTTTTGTTTCATAGATTATTCTGTTCATAGGGGCAGTGGGAAGGCAACCATTAATGGTTACACTGTTCCTGCAATTTATATTGTCAACAGAATAGTATATGTTTGTGGAATAATGTATAGAAATTGTGAATAAAAAAGTGTCTAAATCTCTTCTTAGAGGCCTGCCCAGACTGCTGGACTCTAATCAGATTCTTCAGGGTGCTTGCCTGGTTTTGACCTGGAATTCATTATATAATGCCAAGTACACACCTACCGTTTACGATTCGCGCACTAAAACTCGCGACTCGACCCGACCCGCTTAAAACTGAAAACGAGCCGATTCATTTTTCGAATCGCGAATCGCAATCGTAATCGGCCCGTTTTAGCCCTAAAACTGAGTTTTAAGTCGTGAATCGCAATCGGTAGATGTGCTAGGGTGTCACACACCTAACGACTTTTGTGCGCGAAACGGGCCGTTTTCGATCGTAAACGGTAGGTGGTGTAATGTATGACCATGCCGTTGTGGTAGAGACCTGACTGTGAGATGTGTAGGCGGGCGCACCAGCCAGAGGAACCAGGTGACGGTGGTACCTGAATAAACCAGTTGAGACTCAGACGTCAACGTGTTCAGTCATTCTTTACATGGTGTCAGACGGTAAAGGAACCACGCAACATGGCTCTGACGGGTTTGAAAGCACCAGGTCCGCTAAATTTGGACGACAACCTGGCTGCTAATTGGAGAACATGGTACAATTCATACGAAATTTATGCAACGGCAATAGGAGTGGGAGCGAAAACCGAGAGAATACAATGCTGCGTTTTCTTACATGTGGCGGGTCCCGAGGCACAGAAGGTGCACCAGAGTATGGAAATACCGGCGAGTGACAGAGACAAGCTCGCACCTCTCATTGAACAATTTCGGCTATACTGTGAAGGGAAAACTAATATCACGGTATTAAGATATAAGTTCAACAAATTCAACCAAACGAGTCAACGAATGGACGCGTATATAAGAGAGTTGAAGCATATGATACCGCAATGCGCGTACGGCGACATGGAAGAGGGCCTACTGTGTGACAGGTTGGTGTGTGGGGTGCGGTGTGACAAATTGAGAAACCGACTGTTACAAACAATTAACTTGACGTTACAACAGTGTGAGGACATGTGCCGGGTCAGTGAGCACACGTCAGCTCAATTGTCTAGTGATATGAGTACGGTGGACATATCGGTGGACGCTATTGAGAGGCGTCAGCAGACGCGCATGACTGCACCGGCGGTTAGGCAAGCACAGCCATGGGCAAGGCGTAGCCAGGCAGGTGGAGTGACACAAACACCTTGCGGGTGGTGTGGGTACACACACCGGAAAGGGCAGTGCCCGGCAACAGGCAAGACATGTGCAGGGTGTGGTAAAATGGGGCATTTTGTTAAAGTGTGCCGTAGTAAGAGACAGGAAACGCCGCCCGTGGATGACATTGTCGTGGAAGAAACCGACGGGCGAGACAGCTGGTCACAGGACCATTCGCCGGAAGACTTCAATGGTGAGCTGTATGTGGGCGCCATTACGGCTGAAGGTGTGGCGTCAGCTGATCTTTGGTACACAAACATCAATGTTGGACGAACTCAAGTGAAGTTTAAACTAGACACCGGATCGGAGGCGAACATACTGCCGATGACAATGTTCGCCAAAATACCGAATGGAAAACTCAACGCGCCCAGATGCAAACTACTGACGTACTCCGGGCATCGGCTGCAACCGCGGGGAGAGACGATGATCAACATCAGAGGACACCTCATGCGTTTTCAAGTGGTCGACAGGGGGACACCCATCCTGGGGAGGGATGCCTGTGTTCTCCTAAAGATGATCGCACGGATCGACACGGTTGAAGCACGAGAAAACTGCAAGGACTCGCCACAAGAAGCACACGATATGGTAAAGGCTTATGCTGATGTATTTGAAGGGTTAGGACTAATCAAAACGAATGCAAAAATTCATGTAAATCCTGATGTAGAGCCTTGTATAGATCCACCCCGTCGTATCCCACATGCTATTGAAGATCGGGTTAAAGATGAACTAGACCGGATGATAAAATTAGCGGTGATAACTGAGGTAGATGAGCCTACTCCATGGGTAAATTCAATAACAATTGTTAAGAAAGTAAACAAAATCAGAATTTGTTTGGATCCCACCAAACTTAACAAGGCAATCAAGCGTGGGCCGTACCCAACACGGACTATAGAGGAAGTAGTATCCAAGTTAGACAATGCACGTTATTTCTCGGTGCTAGACGCCAACAGTGGGTACTGGCAGGTAGAGTTGGAGGAGGAGAGTTCTAAATTGTGCACGTTCAATACGCCATGGGGTAGGTTCAGGTACACCAGATTGCCGTTTGGTATAAAAACGGCCGGAGATATCTTTATATACGAGATGAATAAGATATTAGGGGACCTAAAGGGAGTTAATGTGGTAACGGACGATATTCTCATATATGGAGAGACGATAGCTGAACACAACCGTAATTTGAAGAGTGTACTGGACAGAGCAAGAGAAGTAAACCTGAAATTTAATCCAGAGAAATCGAAGATATGTCAATCTGAAGTAAACTATGTGGGGCATACGATAACAAGAGAGGGTCTCAAACCAAGTAAAGAGCGTGTTCAAGCCATTAATGATTTACCCGTACCACAAAACATAGCGGCAGTACAGCGTTTCCTGGGGATGATGGGGTATGTAAGCAAATTTATTCCGGGTTTAGCAAATATAAGTAAACCATTGAGAATTTTGATAAATAAGGAAATTGCATGGCACTGGGGGGACGAGCAGCAGGCGGCATTTGAAAAATTAAAAGAATTGTTGACAACAGCACCAGTGCTGAGATTCTACAACGTAGATAAAGCCATCACACTACAGGTGGATGCTTCAAAATCGGGACTAGGGGCAGCACTGATACAAGAAGGAAGGCCAATCGCATTAGCATCTAAATCCCTAGACGATACACAAGCTAGCTACGCGGTAATAGAGAAAGAATTGTTGGCGATTTGTTTCGGGTGTGTTAAATTTCACAATTACATATTCGGAAAAAAAGTTTTTGTACAAACTGACCATAAGCCATTAGTGGCTATCTTGAGCAAGCCCTTGTATCAGTTATCTGCTCGCATGCAGCGCATGCGAATGCGCTTGTTGAATTATGACATTAATGTAACACACATAAAAGGTACTGACATGTTGATTGCAGATGCCTTATCCCGCGGTCACAGCGCAACAGTAGAGCCGAATGACTTGTTCGACCGTGACGTGAACATCGCGTCCATAGAACTAGTGGACAGCATAGTGGAAAGAATATGCAGAGAAACGAGCACCGACTCAGCGTTGGAACAGGTAATGTACTGTGCTCGTACCGGGTGGCCTGAACAAAGCAACAAAATACCTCATTGCATTAAACCATTTGTCACATACAAAGATGAGATCACTGTAGACAAGGGGTTACTCATGAAAGGTAGCAGAATAATAATCCCACAAACACTACAGACTGAAATGCTAAACAGGTTGCATGAAACCCACATGGGGGTAGCCAAAACCAAACAATTAGCAAGAGATTTAATCTTCTGGCCGGGGATGCAAGCACAGATTGAGGATAGAATATCGCGATGCTCACTATGCCAACAGTTCCGAAATGCACAGCATAAGGAACCAATGCAGCCGCACGAAATACCATTGTTACCATATCAGAAGGTAGGGGCAGACTTATTTCAGGTAAACGGGACTATGTTTATGGTGGTCGTAGACTATTTTTCAAAGTTTCCCGAGGTAGTTGAATTGACATCGACGACTAGCGCAGCCATAATCCGGGAATTAAAGCAGATATTTGGGAGGCACGGAATACCGCTAGTGATAGTGTCCGATAATGGTCCCCAATTTGCCAGTGCAGAATACCAAGAATTTGCACAAGAGTATGGTTTCAAAACAGTGTTCACGAGCCCGCAGTTTCCGCAGAGCAACGGACAGACGGAGCGGTACGTACAGATAGTAAAGCGGATGATCAAAAAGGCAATTGTAGAAGGGAAAGATTATAATTTATCACTGTTAAATTACAGGAACACAAGTATAAGTGGGTTAGAGGCGTCACCAGCTCAAATGCTAATGGGCAGGAGACTCCGATCAAGGATTCCGGTGACGAGCAAACAGCTAAAACCTTCTGCACACCAGGTGACACACAAACAAATAATCACGAGACAGCAAAAACAAAAGAAATATTTTGACAAGCGCGCTGGGAAGCCCCATCCACCTCTGAAGGTAAATGATCCCGTGCAATACATGACACATGCCGGGAAATGGGCAAAGGGGACGATAAAAAAGACCGATAGAGAAAACACACGAAATTACGAGATACAAACGAAGCGTAATGAAAACATCTTGAGAAGAAACCGAGTGCATATATACAAGACAAAAAACGAACACACAGAAAAATCAGAAAAGCCATCCTTGGTAGATAGAACACGAGAAAGGAATGAACAGAAAGCAATTGAAGGCATGGCAAAGAGGGACAAAGCCACTCGGTACGGTAGAGTCATAAAACCGGTCCAACGTTTAGGGTTTGATTAAACCTCGCACAAGTAGAGTAGAAATTGATTAAGAAGTAAGAGTAGTTTATGAAATTAAGAAGGCAAAAGGCAGTGGCCTTAAATTTTCAGAAGTAATGAGACTAGAGTAAGACTAGTAAATACATAAAGTTAAGAGTTGGTCAGGAGTGTTGTGAAAATGATGTAATGAGAAATGAATTCAATGTAATGTGCTTCAGAGACAGCGAACTTGGAAGGTCCAATTATGTTTTGACAAACGCGACTGTAGGTCAGCAAGGTACAGATGAAATGTAAGTACCGACGAAATTATATTGTAATGTATTACAATGTTGTGATAACATGTAGGTGGTGGGAAAGTTTTTAAAAAAAAAAAAAAAAAAAAGAAGATAAGTATGCAGAAGCAAAGATGACCGATATATATATTATCAACTTGGTGAAATCAATCATGAGAAAGGGGATGTAATGTATGACCATGCCGTTGTGGTAGAGACCTGACTGTGAGATGTGTAGGCGGGCGCACCAGCCAGAGGAACCAGGTGACGGTGGTACCTGAATAAACCAGTTGAGACTCAGACGTCAACGTGTTCAGTCATTCTTTACAGGTGGGTGCGGATGAACGGTAGTTTCACAGTTCCAGACAATGTATTGTGCCACTGGTGCCAAGCTTGTCAGCGGGATATTAGAGCAGCTCCAATATCCGGGTCACTTATGCAGTCACGTGGTACACCCTGACCAACAGCTTATCCCGTGATGCGTGGTGGCCCGAACTCAATCTGATAAATAAATAAATAAATAAATACACTGACTTAGTGTGCGCGAATTACAGTTTCCGCTTTCATGTGGAAATTGATTCCGAGTGAAAGCAACGCGTCGGGTCTCGTAATATGGATATTCTGAGTTATGAATGTCCCTCGGAAAGGATTAAATCTGCGACCCAGCATGCCAGGTCGCAGCTTCAGCTTGGGAGCGGGACGTAGCTCAGGCAGTAGAGGGTCCACCTGTGAAGGTGCGGGTCATCAACTGGTTCATCAAAGGTTGTGGTATGTCCTGTCCTGTCTTTGGGAAAAGTGCATATAAAAGACCCCTTGCTACTTATCAGAAAGAGTAGCCTGTGTGGCGGCGGTGGGTCCTCCAAAGAACTATGTCAGAATGACCATATGTTTAACATCCAATAGCCAATGATAAAAATCAATGTGCTCTAGAGGCATCGTTAAATAAAACAAACATTATTTGCAGCTTCAGCTTACATGATGGAAGTTAGGGTTGGTGTCACTCCCAGCTCTATCCTTCACAATAGACCTTAGACAGTAAAACCTCTTTAACCGATCACCTCCACAGATCGACCACTCCCATATATCGATCGCTTTATTTCGGTCCCAAACGATCGCTCATACAACACCATTGTAACGATGAAGAAACTCCCTAAACTGACCACCTCCCTACATGGACCATTTCAAGTTGGCCCCATGATCGGTCGATTTAGAAAGGTTTTCCGGTCGATTTAGAGAGGTGTTACTGTACTTTAAAGTTGCATAGTCCGATGGTTTTGAGATTCCGTCATTTTTTAAAGATAAATATATTAAATTTGTTGTCATAATCTACATTACTTTGGTTTGAAGTATTTTAAATGGCTAACTTTTGAGATATTTGAAGTGTCAGCATGTCAAATTAATTGTGGCAAGCACGCCAAAACTCTGACATCATAGGTTTCTGCATGGACAGGTTCTATTAAATTGGCTCAGTATTCCCTTCTATATGGCGACACATGCTTTAATGAGTTCATCAGTATCTAATTTACATATGTAGAATCAAATCTAGATAATTGCTTTGGTTTTGAAAAGTTGATCCTTCATCTAACTATGCAGCTTTAAACTCACTTTGCACAAGTCACCACATGCCTGCTGATAACCAAAGTTGGTCAGATTCTTGCCTTATGGTGCAGTCACACTACGACGCTTCTCCCGGCGACCCGTCAGCGTGGAAAATAAAATCTTGCGCGTCGAGAACGTCCAACTTTTCGGCGGTTTGGGGAAAAAGTTTGGCGTCAGCGCGGCGCGTTATTCGCGTGCGGCCAACGGGTTTCGACGCGTGAGAAAAAAAAAAAAGGTTTGGTGCGACGTGCTCATATTACCTTAGATGTTGGTAGGACGTAAACCAAGAAAGCAACGATTTGGCGCAACGTGTGGAGACGACCCGCCCGCGCGAGCGCCGTCTGCCTAGCGTTCCCATAACGTTATTCCTAATGTCCTTACCCATATATTTGCGCGCACTGCCGGTCGTTGTTTTTTTTTGACATGCTTAAAACCTTGGGCGACCGGCAACGCGCGCCGACGTTGTCCGCCGACCATCAACGTCAAGAATAGTGTACCGACATGTACCAACGCGCGCATAACGCGCCCCCAGCGTGTCTCGATATTTCATCCATTTTCGCCCAAAAACACCACACGTCGCCAGGTCGCCGGCTAGAAGCGTCGTAGTGTGACTGCACCATTACATTTTGGTTCTAATGGAAATTGCAGTGTAATTATTGGTTGGTTGTTGGAGTTTTACCCCCTTGCAACATCTGAGGTCATATCAGGACGTGAAATTGTCACAACAAATGCTTTACATTAGATAAAATACTACTTTGTGTATAATTCACCATCTTCCCCAACCTTCCATCGTCAATGGTGAACTTACTGCCTAACATGCCAGGTTGCAGCTATTGTCCTTCCTGGGGGACTGATGGCATTTGAAACACACGGTCGTAGTGCCTATGTGTCTTAATATATTTTGGTTATAATAGCTGAGAACAATAAAACAATATTGAAACCACACAAAGCAACGACCTTCAAATGGATGACTGTTGTGGTATGATTCCCTCTGTGAAGTAAGAAATATGTACCATACAATACATTAAGTAGAAATATATGGTGGCAACTCTTCGATGTTTTATTTCCACTGCATTCTCATTGTTAGAACATAATGAGATAAAGGCTATGAGAGATTGAGTATCACAAAATAAGAAGGGAGTACAACAACAAAAAAGTAAATTGGTCAATATATGTGTGAGGAATAAATTTTTTTTTTTTTAAAGAACCACGACACGTAATTCTAAAGAGGATGTGAATCATCAGAGAAAGTGTACCATGCCCGAGGTGACGGTGTGTGTGTGGGGGGGGGGGTGGCTTGGAAATTATTCGCCAAAAGAATTGGTGGATTTTACCAAATGTCCTAATTCCCTCATGCGCCTGCCTTTCATCGTATTGGCCCCGGGATTGTGAAAGCGGCAGGTATTGGAACTGACTCACGTTGTCTCGGTGGACAGTGTCAACACTCAAGTGGCAATATGTTGATGGCTAAAGTCTTTTAATGGACACTTGATCGGCCTACTATGGGGTTTCAGACCCTAGGCAGTTCTCAGGAGGCTGGAAGGCGCATCGACCTCGGTTAGCCCTTGGTCGATACTCATTCAGTCTCGTGGGCCTCAAGTCTCAAATCAGGTAATAAGTGCTTAATATGTACAGATATACAGACATATACGCACATATATATATATATATATATATATATATATATATATATTTATATATATATTCATATATTTTATATATATTACACATATATATCATACATATGCACACGTGTGTACATATATAGACATAGATACACATATACAGGTATGCATACACATACAGTGGTACCCCTCTTAAATGACTACTCTGAACAACGACCACCCGCCATATACGGCCAGAATTCCAATGCATCGCCATATTTTAACTACAAATTACCCCCCCCCCCCTTTATGCGACCATTATTTCAAAACCAACAAGTATGGTTATGTGATATTTAAATGGACATCTTAAAACCAGTGTGGTAATTTAAGAGGTGGGCCACTGTATACACATATACACACAGATATACACATATATGCATATATATATATATATATATATATATATATATATATATAGATATATATATATATATTATGGATAGTGATAAACCCCTTTATTGCGGATAATAAGCTCTGTAGTGGTTCCTCCCCCCGCCTCTCATTGGGGGGGGGGGGTTACCAGCATGCACCTTGTCCCCCCCCCCCCACCTCTGGGGGGGGCTGCTTTCGCCACTATATACATAGATCCTTTCGTGGGTCCAGCCAGAAAATTTCTTGATCCAAACCTAATTTGATATTATTGTCCTTGATGGAAGAATACAAATAATAGTCCTTGGATTGCGTGACTTTTAATCCGCTAACCACCGGTAACCGCCTTCTACGTTACTCTGCAGCCTGGGCTTGTCGGACGAGACCCGGCTGGTGAACACTCTGCTCGCCCGGTACAAGCGCAACGGTAAGGTAGCACGGCCCGTGTACGACGCCAAGAAGCAGCTCATCGTCCGCTTTGGGATGCGGCTCATCCAGCTGGACATCATAGAGAAGGAGCAGGCGCTCAAGGCCAGCGTCTGGGTCAGATGTGTGAGTATATATATATAGGTTGAGATAGAAGATATATTCTCTGGCAGAGATATATTAAATGCCCAGCTAAAGTTTAAATTTGTGACTGTTCAAACGGGTCTATATGTGATATCGGCCAGACGCAGCTGGCATGCAGCAGCTGGGTGTGGAGCTCCTGGCGAACATCTCGTATTGGGGGTGGATCGCCCCCGGGAGGGCTGGCAGGGGCGGAGGAGGCGGGTAGGCTCCTCCTACTGTGTGGGCACGGGCCGTCGGCTGAGGGGCGGCGTCGGCATCATGGGAGGGCTGAGGCGGCGTCACGGAGGCGGGGGCGGCCGGCTGTCTGGCTGGAGGGTCGATCCTGTCGAGTCATGATGAAAGCCGCTCCAGTGCGCTTACGGTCTCATGGAGAGTCGACTGCATCGTCCGAGCCCATTCGGAGGAGGCATCGCCCAAAGCGGGGGTAGTGGCTCTCGGGGGCGAGGGAGGCATGGATGAGGGAGGCGACCTGGCCTCGGATATCCTCTGTGCCTCCCTCCGTGCGGTGCGTCGTCCTCGACCCCTTCTGGCAGGCATGGTGGTGGCGTGGTGTGGCGTGAGTAGCAGTGGCGTGTGTAGAGCCAGAGTGTAGGGCACCGGCGGATGTAAGGCCAGAGTGTAGTGTGTAGTGCCGGAGTGTAGTGCCAAAGAAAAAAGGGTGCCGGAGGAGTAGCGTGGCTGGAGGCGGGCGGGTGAGTGGCTTGATGGGGCTGGAGGGGCTGGCTATAAGGGAAGAAAGGGCGGGAGATTGCGTAAGGGCCAATGGCCGAGGGAGGACTGGAGGGGGGGGGGGTTCTTCCCTGCCTCGCATCAACCGCAATGCGAGCATTACAACCAATGATGGTCAACTACTCAAGAGACTGGTCAGGACCTCTGCCTCACCCCAGGGCCATATGTATGTGTCGGTGTTAGCGTGCCAAAACTGGGTTTGGACGGGATTTCTGGTTTAGCAGCGAAAAGTCGGTATGTATGTGGCCAGGTTAGGGAAACTCTGCGAGTTTAACATCATCTACACTAACCCCAAGCCATATCAAGTTTACCGTCGGTGTTAGGGACCGATTAGGTCCAAATCTATTCAATGCTATCATATTTAACAGAATTACATACTCAAAACGTGAAATTTCATTAAATTAACCCTAAAATTGAACCGATATTAATGCCGCCATTACATCAGTGGCGATATTAATATTGTCGAATCGATGAATGTAAACTAAACAAATCTCCGCCGCCGCCATTCACATTGGCGGCGATATATTAGAGCCAAATCTATTCAATGCTATCATATTTAACAGAATTACATACACAATAAGTGAAATTTCATCAAATTAACCCTGAAATCGAAGCGATATTAATGCCGCCACCGAATTTTGGTAAAATTAAACCAATAATCGAACCGATATTAACGCCGCTGCCACTGCCAGATCGGTGGCGATATTGTGAAATAGCAGTGCTCACTGGCAACAGGCTCAGCAATAACAAGGCTCGCTGATGCCCGGCGGTGTTAGGGACCGATTAGGCCCAAATCTATTCAATGCGATCATATTTAACAGAATTACATACTCAAATCGTGAAATTTCATTAAATTAACCCTAAAAATCGAACCGATATTAACGCCGCCACCGCCACCCCCACCCCCGCCGCATCGGCGGCAATATTGTCAAATAGCAGTGCTCGCCAGCAACAGGCTCAGAGGGATTTCCCAAATCTATAAATAACACATCGGTTAGCTAACTCCGCCGTGCTTTGGCCACATACATTTCCTGTGACACATATTCCAACACCGACGTTAGCTAACCGCCGGCCACCCTTAACACCGGAGCCGATAAAAAGTTGTTCATACATTTGGCCCCAGGCTGGTGCTGCCACCTAGCCTATTCAGCTGTCCTGACTCTGTCTCACGCCTGTACCACTCACTCAAAAATATATCCAATGGGAGTGATACTAGCGATAGTGGGGCTCGCACCAGCTCGGCGGCTGCTCGTGGTGGGTTTGCCTCACTGCATGCAAACCCAAGTCGCCCAGGCTGCTGCAATCAGCAGTTCGGGCAATAGTAGCGTTCAGTGGACGAAACATCAAAGGCATATAAAAGACCAGAACAAAAGTCTTGATGTCCCAATTTGCCAGGTCTATATTAATACTAGCCAGTGGATTTCCATTCGCATTGTTATATATTCAAAATATATAGCACATGTGCACAACATTATGCTTGCATTGCAGTGTCAGTTTTACATGCATTCTCATTTTTTATCTAAATTCAAAAATACAAAATTGCTGATTTTAGCAATAAAGGGTTGAGCGGTGGATGTGGGGTGGGAATTGTGGTTGTGGTATGCTATGTGTTTTCTGTGCTCATGGTGGTTGCCAGTGGTTGATGCACTGGGCAGCGGGACGTAACTCAGGCAGTAGAGTCCACCTGTGAAGGTGTGGGTCATCCAATTGATCCTGCTCAGTGGATCTGTTTGCAGTTTGGGCTATTTTCCGTTCCAACCAGTAGTCCACAACTGGGTCATCAAAGGCTGTGGTATGTGCTGTCCTGTCTGTGGGAAAGTGCATATAAAAGACCCCTTCCTGCTTGTCAGAAAGAGTACCCTATGTGGAGGCAGCAGGTTTCATCCAAAGAAATATGTCAGAATGACCATATGTTTGACGTCCAATAGCCGATCATAAAAATGAATGTGCTCTGGAGGCATCGTTAAATAAAACAAACTTTTTGGTTGATGCACTAGCCAATGCATGTCATGCGTACATGGGATCATATAACGTGATATCGGCCCGTATGCATGAAGTGGTGTTAATGACCCAATACTATAATAGTGGTAAACAAAAGGTATGCCTGGAGTGGTACTAGCGCTATCCGAGCTACCCTATCCCGTGTTAGCATATTCCTCCTTGTTACCAGTGTTAGAGCTATCTCGGCGAGGATAACTGTAGATTGTGCGCTGTCCATCCGGGAGAGCAAGAGGGAGAGTGGGTGGGAGAGTGGGTGGGAGAGCGGGAGAGTGGACGGGAGGGCCTTTTGGTCCATTAGTTGTTTTAAGCAGGGGAAATTTCTGTCATAGACGACTGGTCTTCCTCATTCCACTGGTGGTCGTTAGAAAGCTCGAGCCTACACTTTTACCGACTCAGGGGATTTTTAACCTCCCACACCACATAGACATGGCATGAGAGCAACCGGCCTTTGATGACGCTGTAAGTTATACACAGCAGTGGAAATCCAAATTGGCAGAGCTGGGGGCACGGGGAATCGAACTGCCGACACTCAGATTAGGAGTCTGACCTAGATAAAAGTCAGACACTCTAACCACTCTGCCACAGAGAAGCCTATCGCCAGTTAGCCGCATAACAGCCATGCGAATAGTCACTTCCATTTTCATAACACTGTTATTAATAGGGAAAGGGGAATTTGGGGAATGGGCGATAATATAATCACACACAAAAAGACAATGCAACGCTCACCAAGGATAGTCTTTTCTGTGAAATGGAGCTAGGATACTGCTTGGAGAGATGTGAACATGCGAAGGAAATCATATCCTGGTCCCCACAAGCTGAACGGACAATGAGAGGGAACCCCCAAATCTAAAAATAACCACGCAAATAGCTCTGCCCAACATCATTTTCATTCGTGCATATGAAATGAGGCGCACCCATATCTTCGTAATAGCAAACCCGGGGATAGAGGGAGGATATCCTCCGAGGTAAGCTATTACGGCTTCATGCAAACAGGGCCATGGGAGAGTGTGCGCGGCGTGAGAATGAGGCTAGCCATAATAACAGACCCTGCTGCCGTGTGATTGATCTGACCTGGGGCAATGACCAACACACCACACAGTGTTTTCCAGCACTCCCGAAAAGGTCACGTGGTTAAGTTGGTAGTTTGATGTTGGCGTTTTACGTCCTGGCAATATCTAAGGTCATATCAGGACGGGCACCGACTCATGACAGTGTGCACTCATGGTGACTTTATAGTGCTGTCCCACTGGGAGACCAGGCCAGTAAAATATCCCACTCACATTATCCTGACACTGAGTCCGTGCAATATCCTAATAATGGCGAGCGCCTGGCTAGGAAGCGACAAGTATCAATTTTTAAGTCATTGGTTTGACTCATATCAACCAGGGTTTGAACCAGTGGGTTCGAAACACCAACGATCTACCAAAACGGGAGACGAGCGTTCAACTCATTCGGCCATCCCGTCTGGTCACACGCGATTAAGCGTTAATGCATTTATGATTCCCCATCACACACCGACCGACCACACTCACGTAGTTTATCCGCTTAGCGCGTGAGGGGAAATCGGCATACCCCTTGCTGGGCATATTCCATAGATCGTCATGTCCAAATGGCGCGCAATTTTGGGCTGGGTCCCCGTTAAACGGAAGTGCACTTTTCGTGGTGCACGCTCTGATTGGGAGCACAGCGCAGTTCCGGAAGTGGGGAAGGGTGACTTCCTGTCTGCCCTTTTCATTCGTTGTCCAATGGTAATGGAACTGGGTCGACCTTAGTTATGGAAAGACACAAAAAGCACCGTATATGCAACGCACGAGTAGGAATGCACTTAAAGCCGCATAGTCCGATCAGTTTGAGTTTCCCTTTTCTTTTCCTTTTATTAGATAAATATATTATATTGATCGATACAATATGCCTACAACACTGCAGTCATTCTTATTTAAAATGGCTAACTTTGGAGATATTTGAATTGCAAACATGCCAATTTAATTTTGGCATGCCTCCAAAACTACCAATTTAAGATGTCTACAGAAGGTGTTCAGACCCTCTCACCTTAAGCCGAGATTCCGTTAAAACACAAAATGCTCAGCGCGTGTTATGCGGTGTGCGATGTGTGACGTATTGAAACAATGGTGGCTCCATATGGCGACTTAATGGTGCTGCCATATTGAGATACCATACCACCGGCACCATGACACGGTCTCCCACTCAGTCACTTCCGTCTTAACACTGAGACAACCAGTCAGAACTGAGACGCAATACGGGAACCTGCCGGGTGCAGCACCTATAAGCATGATGAATGGATATTTGATCCAAAAGCAAATTATACCCCGGGGAGATGGTCATAAGTTGGAGTCAGGCATTCAGAAAGCATTTGTATTCCTTGCTTGCACTGCGATATTATGGCATTGAATCTACTCTGTGCTGCTCCCCATTTTTGCATGAACTACAGTGTCTGGTGTTGTACATTATACAGCAGGAGGCACTCCCTTAATTCTACAGGACCGGACTAATACAGCACTGATCAAACTTAGATTATTTAGACTGTCAATTCCAATAGTAAAATTGCTGGAAGACCAGTGCTCTGGCACTGACAAATGTCATATTCAGATGAATAAATACTTTACCCCACCAAAAAAATATGATTAGAAAACAACTGATAATAACGTAGTACTATTCAGCCTAAGCTAATCCGCGCTATTTAGGCAAATGTAAACATTGCTCTTAGAATCATCACTCGCTAAGCAACTTTTATCGGCATGATTTATGTTTTGTTTTGCTCAAATGCGTCATTTTTACTGATATCCTCTCACAGTGTCTCACGCTTTTCAACCAGGGCCGCCTCCGAGGCGTCTTTTGGCTTATTTCCATTCAGGGTACGCCTCCCAGTCGTCTCGGAGACGTCTCCCCTTTCAGACTGGAGACAAAAAGCGTCTCGAAAATGGCCACCGATTTCAGAGGTTTCAGATAATCAGACCTCTTCTTTTCCATTGCAAATAGGGGTTGGCCATTTTTTAGGCGACCAACAGTAAAGTCGTTCAGACTAGCGTGATGTCAGGAATTTCTCCGAGGCGCCTTTGAGGCATACCTTGAACGTGGCCCATGTCTCATGGGACTCATTATTGGGAATATGTGGAGGAATAGAAAAGTGATGGAGATGTAGACACTTCACATGCCATGTTTCAATTTCTTTGATCAATTTCTTAGTGGCCATTCAAATATTACGTAATGCTATTTTTGTTCAAATTATACCCCCCTCCCTTTAACACTCCGAAACTCTATACCATACACGCCACATGTGTGCTTGGACTATCACCCCAACCCCAACCCCCTTATTGGTACGTGATATTTGAATGGTCCTTTACAGGAAGCAAGAATTGTGAACGGTGACATAAGACACATTCGAAGTAATATTGGGTCATTGTGGTAGCTTTTTTTTGGTCGAGGGGTCGAGTAATATTTCACTTTAAAAAAATACTTACCACGTTTATTCGCGTAAAAATCGACCTCATTTAAAAAAATGACCCACTATTTTTGATCCAAGAAAAGTCTGGAATTGTCCAACTACCTTGTGTAAATATTGCATCTATTGATCCATTTCTGTACATCGAAATAACAACACTGCTACAAAATGGTCATGAATTTAAGTGCTGATATTTACAGTTAAACTACAGAACTAAGCTATATATATGGTGAATGTGTTAATATGACGGAAGTCAGCTATGGTAAATGTGTACTTTCTACGGTAGACTTTTGATGATCATGCTTCTAAACACCTGTAGGCTACCAGTAAATTATTACACTAATTTATGAGACATCCTGACCACCAGCCATTCAATTGTGTACATGATATTACAAACCTACCGTACATGCACTTCATGGTACCGGTAACTGGAATATGGTACAACAGTACCATTCTACCACAGCAGGCAGAATCTAGACAGTTATTTTGAAGACAAATATTTTGCGAGTGGCTATATTTTTATTATCCTTTATTGTTTATTATTTTATATAGAAATCTAGCTCTTCGTTGTCCTTTATTTCATTTCATGAATTGGATCCCTTCAAAAACAGTACTTGCGTAATAATCAACCCAATAATTTCAGCTTTAAAAGAACATCTAACAATTTCTACCTTTACCTGAGGATATACAGTAGTTAGATGTCTAGTACAGCGGGCGCGGTGGCCGAATCGATAGAGCGCGGGCCTCGCGTGCGGGAGATCAGTAGTTCGGTTCTTGGTCGAGTCAAACCAATGACTTATACAATTGATACTTATCACTTCCTAGCTTGTCACTCAGCATTAATAGGATACAACAAGGAATGGTTAGCTCAGTGTCGGGATAATGTGACTGAGTGGGATATCGGGTCATGGTGCTGTCCGCCTGATTTCCCAGGGGGAAGCACTGTAAAGTCACACACTGTCACAAGTCGGTACCCGTCCTGATATGACCTTAGATGTTGCCAGGAGGTAAAACTCCAACAGCCAACCATCCAGAACGGCACTGTCTATTGCTACCCAAGGTATCATGTGAGCACTACCTGGGAACCAGGGGTTAACTGCCTAACTCAGAAGTGAAGCCTTGTTCACAGTTGGAGCTCCCCCAGCTAAATAAGTGAAATTCTTGTTATTTTTCTTGGTTTTAATTATCCGCTCACATGCGCTTATAATATCAGGTTAAATTATTTCCTAAACAATAGTTTTGAGCACTGGGTTCCCATGTCAACTCAGGTAGGGCTGTTTCGCCAGCCGCTTGTTTTTTGGTGTTTTTTTTAAGAGGACACACAATCTCCCCTCCCACCCATCCCCCGACCACCCCACCGTCCTCACCCCAACTCCCACCCCAATGTAAATAGATATGGTTATTATCCAGAGGGTCTTTCATTCGCATGAATCAACACTTTGGGACCAGACGGGAATTGCATTCATAGGGAATTGAGCGTCCGTCTCTCGTTTTGGTAGATCGTAGGACTCGAACCCACGGGTTCGAATCCTGGTCGAGTCAAACCAATGACTTAAAAATGAATACTTGTCGCTTCCTAGCCAAGCGCTTGGCATTATTAGGATAGGGTAAGGACCGGTTGTCTCAGTGTTAGAATAATGTGACTGAGTGGAATATCGGGTCATAGTGCTGGAGGCCTGATCTCCCAGTGGGGCAGCACTATAAAATCACCATGAGTGCTCACTCCCACAAGTCGGTATCCGTCCTGATATGACCCTATTTCTGTGTTTGATCCATCCCCTGTCCCTCTCCCTGTCCCCGTCCGCTGTCCTCATCCCCCTGTCCCCTGTCCCCGTCCGCAGTCCCCCATGTCGCCGTCCTCATGTCGCTGTCCCCTGTCCCCCTATTCCTGTGCTTGATCCATCCCCTGTCCCTGTCACCTGCCCATGTCCCTTCCCCCAACCGCAGTCCCCTGTCACAGTCCCCCTGTCATGTCCCTGTCCGCTACCCCCTGTCCCCGCCCGCTGTCCGTTGTCCCCCTATTCCTGTTCTTGACCCCATCCCCTGTTCCCTTGCGCTGTACCCCTGTTCCTACCCCCTGTCCCTGCCCCGATGCCCTGTCCCTATCCCTGTCCACGCCCGCTGCCCGCTGTCCCCTCTTCCCGTCCGCGCCGGGTGCATGTTGGGACGGCACAGACATTACTTCCTGTGGTGCAATAACTAAAGGGTATTGTGATATGAATGGCGCCGAGCGGGCAGGCTGTCACATGCCGCTCGGAACAAGCAGTCCCTGGGGCTATATGGTCATGGTCTCTGTGGGGTCGGGTTTTTTTCTCTCCTTTTTTTCCCCCCTCCTCCCCCCCCCCCCCCCCACTCATTTTTATTCCTTTTTCATATTTTGTGTTGTTTTTTGTTGGGGGGAGAGGGTTCGAGTCACACGCAGTGCAGCACACGACGTGCGTCGTGCGTGGCTGTTGTTTTATTTTGTGTGTGGAATTTCTTGTTTTGTTCAAGTAAAGCCGAGACTCCACTGATACGCAGTGCAGCACACGATGCGCCTCACGTGTGGCTGTTTTTTGCATGGAGTTTTGTCTTTTTTGATGTTCAAGTAAAGGCGAGACTCCATTAACACATAGTGTGTCAAGCGATGCGTGTCATGCGATAAGCTTTACACGTTACACGATGTACGTCATGAGCTTTCCTGTTGATGTACGTCACGCGATATATGGCGTGTATCAATCGTGTGATATGCAATATGAATCACGTGTAAGCGACGTGCTCTTGTTACATAAAGCATTATGCAAGTATAAAGAAACGTAAGGGAATTATTATTATTGTTATATTCCATAAGGCCCAACACTGTATCGGTGGCGCCACCTGTGAGATTCTCGGCTCCACCGAATGTAGACCAGTGTCAGTCGCACCGAAGGGTATGTATGTGTGTATATGGGTCACTCTCCTGAAAACTGGCCAGAAGTGTCACATGGAGAGTTGAAATCTAATATTTGAATTTTTAACATTTTTTGGTTGCAAATGAAAGCTGGAAATCTCCATTTACATCTATGTAAAAATTAAATTGATGAGATAAAAATTGAGGTGTAGTCCATGATTAAGCTATGTCTTATGGCAGTATAACATGTGTTGCTCAGATGTAACACATGTTTAGGACACCACACAGTCTGCTTAATAAAAAATCTAAGCAGAATTAAGTAATTTCATACTTAGAAGCATATTAATGATGGCATAATATACAGAAATATGTAGTACTTATATTGATTTTTTTTAAAGAAGTAATTCCCAGCCATGCTTTATTCACTGAATAATTAGTGTATAATACACCACTGTTTACATCTGTGACGGAAATTTGTAATGTTATTTCTGAAGACATCAAATAATTCTTTTTTTAAATTTAAGCATGCATACATGTTAATAACTACTTCCTTTTTGATTTGGGAACTGTTTTATTTGATATATAAATGCAATACAAGATGTTAGTAAGGATTCAACCACGTCCCATATGTCATGTTACAAATGGCTGACTGTAAAATGGGGTTTAATGGTACAAAAACACTTCATAACTAAAATAACCAAAGTTGCACACAATTTATTTTATTTCCCTTATTTCTTACATCAAATCTGAACATGAATATGAAAAGTATAAGGAAAGAAATAAGTAGGAAGTTTTGTTATTGATGTTTTAAAATCCCGTCCCATAATGACCAGTTTTCAGGAGAGTGACCCATATATATGTATTCCTAGCAGCCTTTTTTCTGGTATGTTAAAATATGATCAAATCACTGTCAAAAGTCGGTACGGTCCCTGATATTTTCTCAGATGTTATGACGTAAAGCTTTTAATCCGTTTACTCACTCTTTGTGTTGAACAAAATCATTCTTTCTATTTTGTTTCGGAACCACTCTTGCCCCCCCCCCCCCCTCTGTGACGTCATATCAAGAGAATTTCCCCGCTCCCATACTCCAATGGCGGCGGTATATTATTTGATTTTTGTGACAGAGGTGGCGGATGTGTACTTATATACCTTTATGTATGTTCTGTGACAGGTGGTGGGATGAGTACTTATAATCTACATGTGTTCTGTGATAGAGGTAGCGTTCTGTGACAGAGGTGGTGGGATGAGTACCCAAAATATATGTGTGGTCTGTGACAGAGGTTGTGGGATGAGTACCTATAATGTATGTGTGTTCAGTGACAGAGGTGGTGGGATGAGTACCAATAATGTATGTGCGTTCAGTGACAGAGGTGGTGGGATGAGTACCAATAATGTATGTGTGTTTTGTGACAGAGGTAGTGTTCTGTGACAGAGGTGATGGGATGAGTAGCCTAATGTATGTGTGTTCTGTGACAGAGGTGGTGGGATGAGTACCCATAATATATGTGTGGTCTGTGACAGAGGTGGTGGGATGAGTACCTATAATGTATGTGCATTCAGTGACAGAGGTGGTGGGATTGAGTACCAATAATGTATGTGTGTTTTGTGACAGAGGTAGCGTTCTGTGACAGAGGTGGTGGGATGAGTACCCATAATGTATGTGTGTTCTGTGACAGAGGTGGCAGGATGAGTACCCATAATGTATGTGTGTTCTATGACTGAGGTGGTGGGATGAGTACCTATAATGTATGTGTGTTCTGTGACAGAGGTGGCAGGATGAGTACCTATAATGCATGTATGTGTGTTCCATGACAGAGGTGGCGGGATGAGTACCTATAGTGCATGTACCTGTGTTCTGTTACATAGGTGGTGGGATGAGTACCTATAGTGAATGTACCTGTGTTCTGTGACAGAGGTGGCATCATCATCATGCTGTCGGTCGCGATGCGACAAAGACTGCTTTCATTACTTGACTGCCGCTCTCCATTTAGCTCTCTGCTGTGAGAGTGATGTCCATGAGTCGGTCTTAATGTCTCTCAGCTTCATGTTTCTCTTGATGGTATCCTTGAACCGGAGACGAGGGCTCCCTCTCTTTCTGTAACCAGAAGACAGTTGAGAATAGAGGATCTGCTTTGGTAGCCTGTGTGATGACATACTCATGAGGTGTCCAGTCCACCGGAGATTCTTTTTGATCAAAAGATCTTCCATGGAGGGAAGCCCCGTCCGTTCGAGTATTTCCTTATTTGTCACTTTGTCCTTCCGGGTTAGCCTCATGATTGAACGCAGATGTCGCATCATGAAGGCATGCAGCTTTTTCACCTGTCGTCTGTACACTGTCCAGGCCTCGGCTCCATATAGTAGGGTGGATAGCACGTTTGCATGGTAGATCTTACCTTTGACCCGCATGGACACATGGTGGTTGTTCCAGAGTCTCTGCCATAGTCGGTCGAAAGATGCGCTAGCCTTGGCCATCCTCCTCTGTATTTCAACATCAATGTGTCCATCACTTGATCTAGTGCTTCCGAGGTAGGTGAATTCCGGAACAGAGTTCAGCTTGTTTCCGTCAAGCATGATATCCTCCTCTCCGGTTCTTGTAGAGTTGGGTTGGTACAGCACCTCCGTCTTCTTGATGTTAATCTTCAGGCCGAACTTCTTTGATGCATCGGAGAAAGCGTCCACTATTTTCTGGATCTCTTCAGCAGAGTGGGCAACCTGTGCACTGTCATCTGCAAATAGCAGCTCTCTCACCAGTATCCGAGTAGTCTTGCTCTTCGCTCTGAAGTTGCAAAATTAGTACCTGTAATACATGTACATGTGTTCTGTGACAGTGGTGGTGGGATGAGTACATATAATACATGTAAGTGTGTTCTTTGACAGAGGTGGCTGAATGAGTACCTATAATACATGTATGTGTGTTCTATGTATGTGTGTTCTGTGACAGAGGTGGCAGAATGAGTACCTATAATACATGTATATGTGTTGTGTGACAGAGGTGGCAGGATGAGTACCCATAATACATGCACATGTGTTCTGTGACAGAGGTGGCAGGCTGAGTACCCATAAAACATGTAGGCCTACACATGTTCTGTGACAGAAGTGGTGGGATGATTATGTATAATGCGTGTATGCATGTTCTGTGACAGAGGTGGTGGGATGGGTACCCATAATACATCTACATTTGTTCTGTGATAGAGGTGGTGGGATGAGTACCTATACTGTATGTGTGTTCTGTGACAGAGGTGGCGGGATGAGTACCTATAATGTATGTGTGTTCTGTGCCAGAGGTGGCGAGATGAGTACCTATAATGTATGTGTGTTATGTGACAGAGGTGGTGGGATGAGTACCTATACTGTATGTGTGTTCTGTGACAGAGGTGGCGGGATGAGTACCTATAATGTATGTGTGTTCTGTGCCAGAGGTGGCGAGATGAGTACCTATAATGTATGTGTGTTCTGTGCCAGAGGTGGCGAGATGAGTACCTATAATGTATGTGTGTTCTGTGACAGAGGTGGTGGGATGAGTACATATAATACATGTATGTGTGTTCTATGTATGTGTGTTCTGTAAGAGAGGTAGTGGGATGAGTACATATAATGTATGTGTGTTCTGTGACAGAGGTGACGGGATGAGTACCTATAATGTATGTGTGTTCTGTGACAGAGGTGGTGGGATGAGTACCTATAATGTATGTGTGTTCTGTGACAGAGGTGGTGGGATGAGTACCTATAATGTATGTGTGTTCTGTGACAGAGGTGGTGGGATGAGTACCTATAATGTATGTGTGTTATGTGACAGAGGTTGTGGGATGAATACCTATAATGTATGTGTGTTCTGTGACAGAGGTTGTGGGATGAGTACCTATAATTCATGTAACTGTGTTCTGTGACAGAGGTGGCAGGATGAGTACCTATAATGTATGTGTGTTCTGTGACAGAGGTGGCGGGATGAGTACCTACGCTGGAAGCCTGCAGACTATGGCGGACTGACGTCCGTCACTTTACCATGGGATCAGGTGTGGCTTCCTGACATCGTCCTCGTGAACACGTAAGTGCCGGCGAACACTGCGCGATAATTCCACCTCTGCCCTTATTAATCGGAGACCGGGAGAAACTCCAACCTCAGAAGGGGTTTGGCACTTGCAAAATCTCATAGCATGCGATTTTTACCGAACTCTGATATCAATAGAGCGTCTCGCTAATTTGAAGGCTAACCTGAATGCTTATGTAGAGAAAAGGTCATAATTGTCTAAGATTGCAGCCAAGATTGTAGTCAAGAAGGCTGTCGGTCCCTGTCCTGATATGACATTAGATGTTGCTAGGATTTATAACAACAACATAACAAAAACAGTTCCACATGTGACCGCCAGGGCTGAGGCGCAGATAGAGGAGCGGGCAGCCGATCTGATGGTGGACCATTTGGGCCGGGTGTTCTGGGCGCCGCACAAGGTCTTCAAGAGTGCATGCCTCATCGACGTCACCAACTTCCCGTATGACCAGCACACCTGCAGCATGTGGTTCCAGAGCATGTCACGCTACAGCTGGCACCTCGACCTGCAGCCCTACCTCATCAGGTGGGCCATGCATTTCTGTGTATTTTAACATTTTAGATCTGAAGCCCCAGTCACACCTGGCCGGACGAGCCCCGGACCGTGATCCGGCGTGGTCTGTGCCGATCCGGCGTGATCCGTGGGTTATTCGTGGCTGGTCCTTGGTGATCCTTGGTGATCCTTGGTGATCCTTGGTGATCCGTGGCTGGTCCGGCCTTGCCCAGGGTCCGCCCCGGATGTTTTAAAATGTTAAAAACATCCGGGGGGGTCCGGGGGATTTTGCTATCCGGGCTTGATCCGGCATCATCCTGGATGATCCGGGGGTAATCCGGGGGTGGTCCGGGTAGTCCGGGTGTGGACCGGGGGTAGTCCGTGCCACGTCCGGGCCAGTCTGGGGCTGTTTCGCCCTGGATGAGGCACGTTTTAGCCACGGTTCAACCTGGACCAGCCCTGGACTTGCCCCGACGTAGCCATAGACCACTCCCGGACTGCCCGGATAAGACCCGGACAAGCCAGATGAGCACGGATCAGCCACAGATCACCATGGATAGCCCGGTTTACCACGGATCAGTCCAGGATGAGCCCCATTTATATATATATATAGCAGGAGCAAGTCCACTTCCAGTCCAGGACTGATCTGGGACTACTCTGTGAGTACACCGGGTAGTCCGAGGGTGGTCCGGCTAGACCGGGGGCTAGACCGGGGGCTAGACCATGTAGGTGTGACTGTGAGGCCAAAACGACTAAAATAGCGATTTTATCCAGGGCTGTCTGGGACAGTCCAGGTGACTGGTCTGGGGGTGGTCCGGCTAAAAATCCGGGGCGCATCCGGGGAGGTGTGGCTGGGGCTTTAGGCCAATTTGTTTTGTTTTTAAGTTGGTGATCGTCCTTTTGAAATAAAAATCTGGGTCCCTTCAATTCAAGCCCTGCTCCCTCCCAATCCCAGTTCTCTCCCTATCACCACCTCAAATCCCTCTCCGTTCCTCCCCCCCCCCCCCCCCACTGCGCTGTCCATTCCCCGCTCTTCCCTCCCCTTTCTGTGCATCACTCCATGCACCCCATTCTCCTTTCCATTTCTCACTCCACCTGCCCTCTCCATTTAACAGTTTTAAAAAAATATTTTAAAAAAACAACAAAATGTGATGCTTAATTTGATCATTTCTCTACATTCAATAAGATCTTCACCGTAACACACTTTATCCAAGTCCCCTGATGCGCAATGACTTCCAATATGGTGTAATCATTTCAATTGCCTCTTCAACTTTCCATCAATAACCTCGTATAAGTTCCTCTCTATCTTCCAATTCACCACGCAATGACCTCTAACTGTTTCATTTCTTCATAGATATGTACTATATAATTGATTATGTGGATATAAATAACGGCAGCCCCTTAATGTTTTCTCACTAACCACCTTAACTTCCATGTTATTCACTGCAGAGCGAGCATTCTCTCCTCCCCGCCTCCTCTACATCGTGAGCCAAATGTCACTCTGCTCACTTTCAAAACGATATATATATATATATATATATATATATATATATACATATATATATATAGATGTATCGCCTTTGCGCGCAGGCGCACTGATTCCCTGAGATCCCTGACTTCCGATGACAGTATCATATAACCCCGCCAGGTGACCTGTCCAGTTTCCAGGCGTTCTGTTGGCAGTGACATATTAACATCTGAGACAAGCAGCTGTGCCCAGGTGCACAAGTCTTTTGAAGAGTCTACCTCTATTTGATATAAGCGCCCCCATACACTGTGCGCTGTAATATTTAACATTGCATCATCGGATGAAAGCCTCAAATATTCTATTTAAAATACAACAACACTGACCTAGATTTGATGGTAGTTGCATAGTCCGATGGGTTTGAGTTTGTCATTTTTCTGAGATAAATATATTAAATTGATTTATTATTTACCTTTGTTTAGTTTGAAGTAACTTTTATTTTAAATGGCTAAGTTTTGAGATATTTGAAAAGCAAACACGTAAAATTAGTTTTGGCAAATATGCCAAAACTCTGACACCACAGGCTTCCGCAATAACAGCTTCTATTAAATTGCCTCAGTGTTCCCTTCTATTTGCCAACAAATGCTTAATAAGCGCATCAATATCTAAGCTAGATATGTAGAATCCATTCTAGATAATTGTCTTGGTTTTGAAAATGTGATGCTTAATCGGCCTATGCAGCTTTAAATACTGTAGTTTGCTGCTCCTGAGCAATTTTGTTTACCTTGAAAATGGGTAAATAAAGCCCAAGTCCAACATGTCAATATGCACACATATATATATAGATAATTATATATACATATATATAAGTGTAGTAAGTAGTCTGTACATGAGCTCTACTACCACGCGGTAGCAGCGGAGACTACGCCGTACACCAGCGCAGTACCACTATACTACGCCAGGTGGTGGCATGGGTAGCCACCGGGCAGACCCCGACTGGGCTGCCCTCTACTGCGGGTGGCTGACCCCCCCCCCCCACACACACACACCTATAGAGTCGATGTGGGATCTGGCGAGTCAGGGGGCGGGTCAGACAACTACTGATGCCGTGGAGAGCAGATGGTACAATAAACCAAGTTGAAGCGTACTCTAATTGAATCTTGGTGTTCTTCCGTGAGTAACGGTGTGAGTGAGAGTCGGAGGGCCGTGGGCCATTCCATATATATATAAATTCAGCATGATTTCTCCATAGTTAACCTATTAAAGTAAAAGTTACTGTAAACTAAAGTAAAGTCGATTATAACGATCAACCTGTTATATTTGTCACCAAAGGAATACGGCAGTAACTCAAAGCCATCGGATTACGCAATCGTAATTTGTGCAGGCGTATAGAAAACCCAAACCTTCTCTAAATGTAACCTGAAATTTAATGATTGAATACAATCCGTCTCTAAAAGCAGAAAAGATCTCCCATAGATGTCGATATAAAGATCATTGCTGATGGTGTAATTATGCTGTCCATAACGGTTAAGTCTAATGACCTGCTTTCACTGCTAGATAGTAATAGATTCATGTTTTCCCCTTGTTGTGTTACTTTCAGTTGTGTAGCTATCTACTGTAGATTTATGCATTCTTTCTCTGTTTGTAAGCATTTCCCCACATCTCCCTATCCTATGTGAGTGTGTTCGTTGTACAATTGGTTAGTTGTTTGGTTATCTATAGTTATTTCCCCTGTCTGCCCACACCTTGTTGTGTTAGTGGTCATCAGTTTGGGTTTTAAGTTTTAAGTTTACCTCATGGGTGTGTCATTCCTAGTATGTATACTTTCTAAGAGATTACATGAATTATCAATGTATTTTTATTTATTTAATTTGTTATTCATTATTAATTTGTTTTAATTAGGTTGTATTATACAGCAAAACGTCTCTAAATCGACCGCCCATAAATGGTCCATTTAGGAAGGTGGTTGGTTCATGGAATTGTTTTTATCATTACAATGGTATTGCATGGGTGATCGTTTGGGACCAAAATAAAGCGATCGATATAGGGTCGATATGGAAAGGTTGTCGGTTAGAGAGGTTTTACTCTATCAGTGTGTCCATTCAGTGAGCTGGTCGGTTTACAGAGGTTTTTTTTATCATAACAGTGGTATTGCATGGGCGATCGTTTGGGACCCAAATAAAGCGATCGATTTTGGGTCGATCTGTGGAGGTGGTCGGTTAGAGAGGTTTACTGTATCAGTGTGTATTACATTTATCAACGACCTCCCCCATGCTCACCTATGTGCCCCACCCCCACTCACCCACCCACTCACAAACCGCAGCCCCTGGGACCTGGAGACATACCTGAGCAGCTTCAAGGAGTCCCAGGAGTGGGAGATCAGGGAGAACATCACCGAGCGCTTCACCTCGTCACGTGACATCGGCGTCATGCTCAAGTTTTCGCGGCGCCCTGCGCTGCGCTTCTCGCTGTCGGTGCGCAGGCGCATGGGGTACACGTGTCACCTGCTCATGCTGCCGGGCGTCTTCCTCATCGCCATGACGCTCGTCGTCTTCTGCCTGCCCCCCGAGCGGCCTGACCGGCACAGCCTGGGTGAGCCACATATATTTGGATATATGCTGGATGGTTGATTGTTGGAATTTTACGTCCAGTCAACATCTAAGGTCATATCAGGACGGGTGTATATACATGTATACTGGGTGAGGGAGATATATGTGTATATCTGCTCTATAATATATTGTGGGAATATAAACAAGGACACTATCTGTCTTCAGTTCCCTATATTACAGTATACTCGCTATATCATATCTAACTGGCTCTGTGTAGTTACAGCATTGGTCACACTGGCGCCACCGGTGACGGGGATCTAAGCACTGTATGCCAGCTGCATCACGAAAGATTACTTCTTTAATATACATGTATATATATAGTGGGTAGGGCAACTGCGGGCTTAGTGATTAGCAGGAATAATCACTTCTGCTATGTACATATATATATATATATATACAGCAGAAGTTGAGCAGTAGATGAGTAGTCCGATGTTCAACCACCCGATTATCGGTGGGTGGGTGTTAGGATAGTATAGAATTCCAGGTTATAATACTAATATAATTCTTATACAGCATGTATACTTCTGTTATATATATTATGAGGCTTAGTGATTAGCAGCAATAGGTACTTCCATAGGAAGATCATGTTGAATTATATAGAGTCATATATACATAGCCGAAGCAGGATATCTGGTGGCTTTGTGATTAACAATAGTGATTTACATAAGAGTATTACGATCTAATATTATAGATACATAGCCGAGGCAGGGAAACCACTGATGCTTGGCGCGAAAACATGCAGAATTAAATGTGGTGAGCTCATCAGAACAGTGGACACCACAGGCTTTAGTAGCAAAATCTATTAAATTAACTCAGTATCCCCTGCTTTGCATCAACAAATGCTTAATAACCGCAAAAATATCCAAGTTGGGTACGTATTATTAAATCTAGGTCTAAGTGTTTTAGTTTAGAGAATTTGTTGATCAACACACACAAAGATTCTATGGTAACGTTAATGCTTGCTGCCGTTACACTTCACAACAGCGTTATCGATTATTTTATTTTCAGCTATGAGTCTGTTCGGCAGTTTCATGGTGCTGTTACTGATACTAGTGGAGGTGGCTCCCCCTACCGCAGCCTCCATACCTAAATTAGGTAAGTCCGCATGCCATATACAGTAAAACCTCTCTAACCGATCACCTCCACTAATCAGCCACTCCCCTATATCGATCGCTTTATTTGGGTCCCAAACGATCACCCATACAATACCATTGTAATGATAAGAAAACTCCCTAAACCAACCACCTCCCTAAATGGACCATTTAAAATTGGTCCCATGGTCGTTCGATTTAGAGAGATTTTACTGTATATCTACACAGTTCATGGCAGTCCAAACCTTGCATTCTATCCTTAAATGAAATGTAAATTGTGAAACCTTAGTAATGTCAGTTAGTTACATATATGAAGTAAGGAATGTGTGCTCAGTATGTGCTTGATTTCAACCTCATTTGATACAAGAAGGAGTTTTTGTTGCGTATTCGCAGAACCAAATGTACAAGTGCTTGGCCTGGTCTCCATCTCCATAACTACATCTACTGCAAACTGCATTGGTTGCGGTATGAAAGCGAGTTATGCTCGGCGACTATTGCTTGTGAATGGCCCCTCTGTTAAATCGCCCACCCGGGTGGGCTTACTGAGCATGCGAGACCTCTTTGCCAATGTAAATCTCAAACAAATCTTAAGAGTTCCTAAAAAAAAAAAAAGGCTATATCGCCCCCTGTAATGTTGGCAATTTTGTGTGAGTTAGATGTCACTGTCAGTTGACACAAGTCTAACCACTTCAAAAGTGCACCAGAGTTTGTTTTTGCTATCATCTGAAATGGAACTAACCATTTCAGAATGTTGAGTAAATGTTAATGTAAACATGTGAATGTAATTGACAAGACTGTCAGAATAGATCACTCAGCCACTCGTTTTTCATTGTGAATATTGCCATTGTTGCCGACTGAAAATTAAACCATCAAAAATCAATCATTCAAATGAAGCCATTCCTACAATGGTTTGCCTGGAGTGGAAGAAATGTGGGCTGGACTTGCAGCAGCCCTATGCATGGCGAGGGATGTATTGGCAACCCCCACCCCATGCCCACACACCCACACACACACCTCCAACTGCCCCAGTGACAGCAGTACAAGGGCGTGACATGTGACTTTGTCATGTACTGCAGGGACTTACTATGCGTGCAACATGACCCTGGTCATGTTATCGATCTTCCTCTCGGGGACCGTGGTGAACGTCAGTCGGCGCGGGGAGGTCAAGGTCAAAGTGCCCTGTTGGGTTAAGTTCGTAAGTATCCAATACCAACTATAGGTAGGACCGCGTCATAGATCGCCCACCTCGCCTATGCACCTAGCGTAGTTTTCTATTTCACTATTTACATATATATGTATATGGGTGAGATATATATATTTGGCTATGCTTAAAGCATCAAATTTTCAAACGAAATTAATGATCCAGTTTTGAACCTATATCTCTAAGATTCTGATACACTGATTAAGCATTTGTTGCCACATAGAAGGGAATGCTAGGCCAATTCATTAGAATTTGTCTGCTTAATCCTAGGGTCTCAGAGTTTTGGCGTGTTTTGAATGTTTTCACTTCAAAGTTAGCCATTTAAAATTAAACTTGCTTCAAACTAAAGTAAGGTAGGTTATAACAATCAATTAAATATATTTATCTCAGAAAATGACGGAAACTCAAAACCATCAGACTATGCAACTTTAATATTTTTAAAAAAATTTAAAAGGAAGACACGAGACGAGGAATGGTGAGAACCTCTTTTATTTGCCAAGGCCTGGCTGGGCAAATATCGCCCTACCTATACAAAGCTAAAATTTAAAATGTTCGATCAAGTAGCATTGTGGCGCATTGAGTGACGTGAGAAGTAAACGGTGGTGGCGCCACCCACGCAGAATAATGGCTGCCCCGCAGCAAATGTATAGCACATGGAAATAAATAAATAATACTAAAATAGATAGCAGTAATAAATAAGTTATTAAATAATACTAGCTTATATCCGCCCCTTTATATAATAAATTATATTCCACATAATAATACATAGCTCAGTATCGGTATAATATATATGTATATATAAGTAGATTATTTGAATCCCATTCGACTAACCAAGTCGAGTTTATTTAAACGTTGATTCATTGACTTTCTGCTTTCGTTAATATGTTTGACATATCGATTTGCAAGAAACATGACTGTCGATTATAATATGGAGAAAATGCTCTGAAGTATAGGCTACATTAAGTGATGGTTCACTTGAAATAACGGTCGTTATGCACACGTCACAGCTTTCTTTTCACCTGAGTGGGTTACTTTGCTAATCCGCTTAACCACTTAGCGCTTAATCCGCTTAATGAAGCGTACCGTAGTACGGCTGCTTTAGGGATTAGGGATTCGGGATTAGGATGCCAGGTGCAGGTTACTGCACTGATTGCGGTTCTACCCACAAACAGGACCAGGTAACGTGCGCACGTAAAAGTATCGACACACTGGCCCAAAGTAGCATGTCGACGCGCAGCGGTAAAGCGTCATCGAAAAATACGAGACCGGCAGCAGAGCATTCCGATAGCCTCGACATGGACTCGACTACTTCAGCAATGTCCACTCTATCACTGGACGACCGGGAGCGGTACGCGAGGGAGGCGATCGACACCATCAAGGCCGAGATGCGTGTAACCGACTTAGAGGACGAACTGGAGGCGTTGAAGGAGGAGCGGGAGAGACGACGAACTAGGCGCCGGACGACCGCGGCAGTGGACGACGGACGACGGGGCGCCGACTCTGCCGCCACCAACACCTATCGTACTTCAACTCGGCACGCAACAAGGGACGACACGCCGCACGCGGACGACCGAAAGCGGACGACGGACGTTACCCTGCCTCCTCCATCCTGGACGCGAGGATCCGAGCGTGATGATGGACATTCGACCTTCGGGCGCTCTCGTCGATGGTCGAGAGGGTCGAGCAGGCGGAGAAGGCGCTCTTCTAGGTCGAACAGCGACGGCAGCTCGTCTAGGCGCAGGAGAAGTAAGTGGTCTCTCAGAAAATACGGGCAGGGGAAGGACGTGCGGAAAATGAACGCTCATGAACTGGTGAAGGCTTCCTGTCAATGGTGCCTTGACATCCCCTGCCTGACGATAGCCGACTACAGGTCGTTCATTGAACACGTCAGCTTTATCTCGTCAAGAGCCAGGGATGACCATTACAAGAACATTGCACATGTGGACCACGTACTTGCTATCCGCAAGCTGGGTGAGACCGTCGGGTTTGCGGCCTTCTCCAAGATGCACCAAGACGAAAGCATCGAGCATTACGGTCCTCATAATATGAAGACGAAGAAGGCCGCAAATGGGAAACACAGTGCGGGGAAGCGTTCACCGGCCAGAGCAGCGCATAGGGCATGCTATGCATGGAACGGGGACAATGGATGCGTTCGCTCAGACTGTCGTTTCTCCCATGCTTGTTCCCTATGTGGCTCCAAGGGACACACCCGATCTTAGTGTAAAGACTGACGTTCGAAGGTTAGGCGATCCAAGGACGTTGGTTGCCAGACAGTCGATCTGGACACTGCTTTAGTCGCTGTCGTTGATTACCCTGATAACGCCCCTGACGATTCTGATTCTGACATAACAAATACTGACGTTTATGCTTCTTTTCCCCTTGACAATAATCAGAGTGTTACCTTCGATGTTTCAGGTGTTGACACTGTTGCTCTCGGTAATATTAGCGAGACCCAGTTACGAGTCGGGGCGTTGGGTGATGGTTTACGCTGGCTGCAACCAGCTGGCGCCAGTCATGTAGATCGCCTGTTCGTGGAGCAAGGCGATCCTAGTAGCCTCCTTGTTCATATTCGGGAACGGGAGGGGGGGCCACCCGTGACGATTGAGGTCACGAATGATTGTGTGGTTGGCTCCTGTGGATGCGTCCATAATATCGCCGGGGTCGCTACTCAGCTTAGACCCTGTAGAGTCTTCGCCGAGCTTTTTTTGCGGGGCGACACCGATCCCGATTGGTTATATATTCTGATCGGAGTTACGTTCGGTTTCCGGGTTGTTAATCCCGGGTGCGCGGTGAGTTACACTCCAACGAAGACTCGCGGTAAGTCAGCCTGGGAGAGTGACATTATTGACAGGAAGTTTCGGAACGAGGAGCGTGATGGCGTCATCTCCATCATCGATGTGCCCGCAGCTTGTACCTACGACACATTTGTCATCCCCAAGGACGACGGCGGTGGGCGGGTCGTCATCGATTGTAGTATGCCCTCGGAGGTTTCTGTCAATAACTTCACTGACCGGGTCTGCCAAAAGTTTTCTTACAAAAGTCTGGAGGATGTTACAGACATGTTGGAGCAGGGTGACACGCTAGGAACCGTCGATATTAAGGATGCATACAGGGCTGTATCGATCCACCCAGAGGACCGGCAGCGCCAGGGTCTCCGATACAGGAGACCTGGTGGTCCAAACTTTGCTTACTTTCTTGACAACCGCCTCAGCATGGGCCTTTCATCAAGCCCCTACATCTTCTCCAAAATTTCGGATTTTGTTGTTAGGTGCTGCGTTCGTGAGGGCCTTGACCGGGTAGTGAACTACTTGGACGACTTTTGTGTCATCGGTGGTACCAGGCGCGAGGTCGAGCGGGGCCAGTTGATTTTGATAAGGATCCTGAGGAGGATTGGGTTCTTTGTGAGTTTCAAGAAGGTAAGCAAAGCCGACACCAAGGTCCGGTTCCTCGGGATCGATGTTGACTCCGTGAGTCTTGAGCTCAGCCTTCCTCACGACAAATTAGTAAAAACAAGGGAAGTCCTACACAAGCTCCGTGGTCGGAGGAAAGCCTCCAAGAAAGAACTGGAACGTGTGGGGGGACTGCTTGCGCACTGTGCTAAGGTTATTAGGGGTGGTAGGACTTTTACCAGATGCATCTACGACTTTATGACCAAGGTAAAGCAGCCCTACCACAGAGTCCGTCTGAATAAGGGAGTGAGGGATGACATCGACTGGTGGCTGAACTTTGCTAGCGCATTTAACGGCAAGGCAAAGATCCTTGGGAAGTTCACCCCCGTTATATCGACCTACAGCGATGCCTCCAACTGGGGTTTCGGGGCCCTCCATGGGAACGATTGGTTGGTCGGCGCTTTCGTGGGCGGAGCCAGCGAGCCCCTTGAGGCCTACGTCGGCCACCACCATGTCATCCCTCCTCCTGACGTCAGTACAGCACACATTAATGTGCAGGAGATGTGGGCTGTCTATGCGGCCTGCCTTCGTTGGGGTGCTGGCTGGGCCGACAGCACCGTCATGATCGTGACTGATAGTGCTGTGGTTCAGGCAGCACTGAACACGGGCATGTCGAGATCTAAAGGCATTATGTTTTTTCTCCGTAGGCTATTTTGGCTTGCGGTTGAAAATAACTTCGTATTTGAATCCATTTATATACGTAGCAGCCTTAATGTTATCTGTGATGCTCTCAGTAGGCTGAATCAGAATGACAGCGTTGACAGGATTAGGACAGCCGACGTCACTGGTGCACTATGCTGTGGCCACGTCTTTGATGCCTCGTTTGTTGCTTGCAGGGGTATCGGCGCTAAAGGAGGAACAGATGGGATACCAGCGCCAGTATTACGCAAAGAACTCGGCCATCGCGAGGCAGGTTCAGGTTCAAAAATATTTAGCTTATGTTGACTCGTTCAACACTTCCAGGGCCCCTATCCCCTGTTCTTGCGAGCAGGTCGCCCTCTATGGTACTTGGCTCGCCCGCTCCCTTAAGTATCGGTCGATCCTAAATTACCTGAGTGGCCTGAACTATTTCCTGAGGCAAAACGGGGAGCCGCCTATTGACTACAAGGGTTTCGTTTTGGCCTCCACTTTAAAAGGAATCCGTCGGGTCAAGGGTGATGTGCCTCGACGGGCGACGCCGATGCTTCCACACATGCTGCGAAGAATTTTCGCGCTGCTAACTAATAATCCAGGCCACGTTGCATGGAGGGCGGCCATTCTATGCTCCTTCAGAGGTCTCCTACGTAAGTCGCAAGTGACCATGTCTGACTCTACCCTTCGTAGGTCTGACTTTGTTTTCTACGACTGGGGGATGCTCCTGACCGTCCGACGGTCCAAGACCATCCAATTCTCGGAACGAGTGCTCGAGATCCCCATTGCCAGGTGCTGCGACACCGATGTCTGTGCAGTGCATTGGACTGAGAAACACTTCACTCAGATCCGGGCTGACCCATCTGAGCCCGCCTTCCGGATCCCATGCTCGGACGGTCTCTCGTGTCCCCTCTCGTACCACGTTTACCAGGAGACCTTAAGGATATTTGCCACTAGGGCTGGGTTTGACGCGTCCACCCTGTCCTCCCACTCCCTTAGGCAGGGGGGCTGCACCTTTCTTGCTATGTGTGGGGCCACAATCGAGGAGTTGAAGGCTAGAGGCGATTGGGCCTCCGAGACGGTTATAGCTACCTGCAGACCCCCCTGGGGACTCGTATAGTGAACGATTTGAGGGTGGTCGCGGCCCTTTGCTCGGATGAGTCGCGTGTTGGGTTGGAGGGATTCGCTTAGGCTTCTCCTTTGGCCTGTTATCTCGCTTGCCCAGACGCTCAATAAAAGTGTCCGACCCAACACGCGTCTCTATCCTTCCTTCCTTACGTAGCCACACTTTATAGTACGTATAATTTATTATGCATGTATAAATAGGCGGAGTACTTTATTATTATTATTTATTCCATCATGTTACTTCGATATATTATTATTGTCCAATCAGTGACTTGCCCTGATTTGCCCCGGTTGCCTACTACTTGCGCCACCACCGGCCGCTTTTCTCACCAATCCGACCGGGCAAGTCACTTCCACATTGGATTTCAAACTTTTACCGGTAAGCCTGTTATCTCGCTTGCCCAGACGCTCAATAAAAGTGTCCGACCCAACACGCGTCTCTAGCCTTCCTTCCTTGCGTAGCCACACTTTATATATATATATATATATATATATATACATATATAAAGTACAGACATGTATATGTATACATGTGCATATGTATACGTGTTTATTTTGTTTGTTTGTTGGAGTTTTATATCCTGGCATCATCTAAGTATTATGTACTTAACTTATAAGACACACAGAAACTAGTAAAATAAAGAAAATCCACACACAAAATCAACAATACACCGCAACCATCGCAAACATAAACAATAACCTTGCACTTAAAGGATTTCAGTAAATAACTTGCTAACGTAACATTAGACCTAGCCTAATTGACATTTCTTTTTTTGTTTTCTACGGCGAGAAGACAAGGCGCTGACACCAGAATTGTTTGTAGGAATATACATATTTTTCCTGAATGTGGGGGGGGGGGGGCACAAATTAAAATTTGGTAAAGACATATATTACCTACAACAAATGCAATCATTTATGGCGTTGCTTAGTAGAAAAATAATTTTCTGTCAAAGATAACTCTAAAGTCTAAGCTTCGGCGTCCATTAAAAGTTCGCCTTTTGTGTATTTTCGCATTCCTAATTCGTGACCCCCCCCCCCCGCCCCCAACACACACACACACTGATGAACTCACTCACACAGCACAGGCCGCTGGGAAATATTGGTGCATATTGCTCAGCATACCACTTCCACTCACGCAGGTGTTCATCGACGTCCTCGCCTACCCGCTCCTACTGCGCAGCCGCGTCGCCGGCGTCTTCGGCCGGCCGTCGGGACGCATGCGCGGCGGGTATCGCGCCCATGACCGGCAGCTGGAGACGCGGGCGGAAGCCTCGCTGGTGGCGCCCGGTGCGCCTGCGTTCAGCAGCGCACATCCGGTGTCCCAGAACGTGTACACCTACTCGCCACCAGAGGACGCCACCTTCGACGGAAGCAGCGGCGGCGGCTGCGCGTGCTGTTCCTCCAGCACCTGCCCAGCCGGGAGGGAAACCTTTGCGCAGTTGGACCAGAAACTGAAGCGCATGGAGGCGATGGTCGCGCAGATGCATTCTGGGGCTCAGTGGCCTGGAGGAAGTTATGGCGGCGGCGGCGGTGGCGGTGGTGGGGGTGGTGTTGGGGGTGAGGAAGGGGTTGAGCAGGGGTTGAGGCTGCTCAAGGTGCAATGGAGGAATGTGGGCGTGGTCATGGATCGACTCTTCTTTGTTCTGTACTTTATTGTGATTCTGACGACGCTGATAGTCATTTTCCCATGGCCGTCATATGGTTAGGTGGAACCTTGTCGTCTCACATCGGATGTTTGGTGTGATCAATAAGGGTGCTACTAATAAGTAAATTGATTTAACCTCAAATGTTTTCTTCATAGATTTAGTGAGGCTGATTCTGTCTATATATATATATATATATATATATATATATATATATATATATATACATATATATATGTGTGTGTGTATGTGCGAATGAGAACATGAATCTCATTATATATATGTATATATATTATGGTATATATAGACCAGGTATGATATGTGTGATGTGTAAGAATTATGTGAGTATAAACACCGGAAGTTCTGTAAACTCCCTCATCAGTCTTTGACTGCCTTGCTCTGTGACTCTACTAAGTCGAAGGGTAGTGCCTCCGAGGTGCATCTGCCTCTCTAACCATTAATCTACGCATGTGCCAGCCACACCGAAAGAAATGCACATATATATATATATATATATATACATATAAATAATACATACCAGAGCTAGTGACTGGTGTTATGTTGAACCAACAAGGGAAAACACTATAGAGTGTGCAGGTCCTGACAAACACTCCCGCATTATTAGCATTTTTTCACTATCACACTAGCAACATCCTACAGTTTTTTCAACAACAAAAATTTCTTTAGCATATCCATAACCAACAGGTTGTGAGTGTGCGAGAATTTGTATGTGTATATCATAGCATTATGATGGGTACTTTTTGTTATTTGTATTGTATTGCAAATACAGCATTCACTCCATATTATAATGAATTACAAGCAATGTATGTGCCTAAGCCGAGGTTCTGAATGTACTTAAGCATTGTGAATTAATTGTGATCTAAGTATTTATATAGAGCATTTCCACTGACCTGTCCTCTGACGTCAGTGGAAGAATGAATGCGCTGGGTAGCACTAGCAGTTCAATGTGCCACATGCTCTGTGGAAAAGGTCTTATAAAGGCGTCCTATTACCAGCCTGTCCTCTGATGGCAGTGGCAAGAACTAATAGTGTGGGAAAAAGCTCACCATGTGCTCTTTGAAGCTCTTATAGAGGATTTCCACCACCAAACTGCTCTCCGATGGCAGTGGCAATAAGTAATGTTGCTTATTGCGCATGCTCAAAGAAAAGCTATGGTGTAAAGTATATCTCTGTCCACAAACGCTGTGTTCAGTGGTCAGTGCATGCGCAGTCACTTGTTGGGATGGGCTCATATGCGCATGACCAGTGTCTGTGGGTGGAGGGTGGGTGTGTGAGTTGGGGTGGTGGAGGGGGTTGCGTTGAATCAGCGCATGGTCCCTTTTCGTATGTAATGTGCCAACTATTTGGATCATTGCAGTGTGCTCGATATCCACTTGGCGTGGACAGTAGACCGCCGTGTGGCCAGGTATTGATTGACTAACTACTAGAGGTATACAGTCTTTAAAAGCAAAAACAGTAATAATTAGGTCACGGTAGCGTTGGGATCCACCTACACGAAGATCAAGATTCTGTCGCCAGAAATGAATGGCAGAATCTATATTGGGTGGGAATTCCCTGACGTCATTCGTAAATAGGTCATGTGTGGTTCCCACCCTAACCTTGCTATTATCTCGGAACAGCTATTATCTCAGGCCGCGTTCAGGGTAGACCTCATAGTCAACTCTGAGACGGCTCCACAACGTCTTTTTGGCCAATTTGCGTTCAGGGTGCGCCTCGGAGTCAACTATGAGACATCGCGCTTTTCAGATAGGAGGCAAAAAGCGCCTCCAAAACACCAGATGGCGCCACCAAGATCAGTGGGTTCAGCTGAAGCACAGCCGAGCATGGAGCGATTGCCGGTGCAGACCTAACTTTTTTTCTTTTTTCTTTTTCTAAATGTGTGTATGGAAAAATATCCAGATTAATGTCTATTTTTATATCAAATATCTCTACACAGAATTATGCATTTTGGCAAATTTGAAAGATGAGAGTTTTTTAAATTGCTTAATTATAGATTCTACGGCTTACCCTTTTGGTGTGTCTTTTCACCATTGTCAGATATTCAGAAAATTGCAGTCCATTAACTTTAAAGTACCTAAATTGTTTAAATAGCTACCCGCTATTTCTCACTCAGAAGTAGTCTACCATTATCAAAAGATTGTCTTTGTTATTAATTGAAGGTCAGAGCTCACTCAGAAGATGATGTCGAGCAGTGTGACTGGTAAAAGTGGACATTGTTTGCATCTTTAATTCAATAGCAGGATAATGGTCCACATTGCATCAGATTGTATATTAACATATTTTCTATACAGTTAGTTCAATTGCATTTCTTCCCACACTGGTAAGCGTTATTCCAGACGGTACATTACAGACCAAAAACCGTGTACATTTGTTGCTCAATGAACTATTAGTATTACTGTTCTTATCGAATACTCAGTGTGTCGTGCTGGTGAACAAACACCGTGTCGTCACCCTACACTGACTCAGCACATTGATGACTAAATAAAGGATACTCTCCAGTGACCCGGATAGTCTTGTTATTTATCTTAAAGCCTTTTACCGCAAGATAGTACAGTAAAACCTCTCTATACCAACCCCTCCACAGATCGACCACTCCCTTATATCGATCGCTTTATTTGGGTCCCAACAATACCATTGTAAGGATATTCTCCCTAAATGGACCACTTAAAGTCGGTCCCATGGTCGGTCGATTTAGAGAGGATTTGCTGTTTGGTCAGTAAAACTACTGTTGCGAGATATATATAATACAAATAAGATTTCCCATCCCTGCAATTGATTCAATCTACCACATCAAAGACTTAATAATAACCGATGATGGCCATCTTGAAAATGGCCGCCATTTTTGTCACAGGTCGAATTTGAGATGGCCTTATAGCTAAAAATCATCATTGAGGCATAGTCTAACTGTGTGTCAAATTCCATGCTGCTATTTTCAAACCCACAATTCTTCCAAATATTTCATATATCGCCAGTAGTACTAGAATTCCGTTAACACACAATTAAATATATACCATGTGTGATGTGCCTATCTAACACTAGCATCGAACGATCATTCACATGCCATAGATGCAACATGTGATATGCAGCATGCATACATGCTCCGTGTGTGAATTATACATATCTGCTCTCAAACACTACTTGACTGTGTTACTATTTGAATTTGTGTAAATACTCACATTGATCTGACCAACAGTGATTTAATTATATGACACTACTGTTAACATATTGCTATGGAGCCTTTGAGTTACAGAATTTCATTGTGTTATATACTGCAAATTCTGTATTCAAAGTTATTTTATACCTTACTCTATATACCTTTTGTGTAAATACCCCTGAATTGAAAAATAGCTCGAAGACCAATGCTTCGGCACTGACAAAAGACTTATTCAGAAGAATAAACATATTTACCACACACAAAAAAAGAAAGAAAAAGATCACTCCATAAGACAATATCAGACGCTATGTTAATTCACGCCATTAAAATGGCCCTCATAGCCTCACAACCATATTTGTTCATGCAAGTTGTGTATTGTACATGAAATCGCGCCTGTTGAATATGAGCTTAATCTAATCATAACCAATCTTTCACAAAGACATACTTTGACTAATAGTAATAATACGAATATATTGACCGGAAGTAACATTAGCAGTGGCTTCCGGTGTTCTCGACATTAATGGGAGGTGAGGATAATCAATGTTAGTTAGGTCAATCACATTTGTAATAAAATGTATATTCAGTAAAACCTCTCTAAATCGACCGACCATGGGACCGACTTTAAGTGGTCGATTTAGGGAGGTGGTCGGTTTAGAGAGTTAGAATATTGTTACAATGGTACTGTTGGGACCCAAATAAAGCGATCGATATAGGGGAGTGGTCAATCTGTGGAGGGGTCGGTATAGAGAGGTTTTACTGTATGTACATATATATGTATATATATACATATATTTTTTAACCTCTGTCCTTTAAATAGAAGCTTTCCACTACGTCTGTCTGACGGCAGTGGTAGAACCAATGTATTTGGACAACAGTTCGCTGTGCAGCATGCTCTGCGGTAAATGCCTTATATGAGGAAGATTTCCAACCCAACCCGCGCCCTCCAACGCCCGTGGGTAGAACTAATGCGTTGGGTAGCCATTGTGAGAACGGCGGAAGATGTTTGTTGTTTACATCCCGGCAACAAATAATATCATATCATGACGGGTACCGACTTGTGACAGTGCACAATCATGGTGACTTTATAGTCCTGTCCCACTGAGAAATCAGGCCACTCTCACCATGACCCAATTTCTCACTCAGTCACATTATCCTGATACTGAATTAACCAGTCATTGCCCTATTCTAGTAGTACCGAGCGCCAGGCTAGGTAGTGACAAGTACCAATTTCGTAAGTCATCGCTTTGACTCGACCAGGAATCAAATTCCCGACCTTCCACACGGGAAGCCTGTGCTCTACCGATTCACCCACAGCATCCAGTGCTGGAGTAGAGATGGTTACGCGGATGCTATGGCGGTCTCAGCGTACACTGGTGGGGCAGACGGCAACACCGGTGGCCAACCAGCATCAGCGTGAACAACATCCGTATAGGACGGCAGGGCCCTGGCAGTGTCAGGGTGACCCTGGAAGCCTCCACCTCCTCCAGGAGCCACCGGATGCTGCGCAAGCCAGTGCGCACTGACACTGACTGCGCACTCATACTGGTTATCCTCGGCCGGCTGGTGCAGCCGCTGGTCCCGGCCTGCTGCAGGACCACTGGGTGCAGCTTGCTTCTTTCTCCGGCAGCAGACCGAGCAGGCCACCACAGGTATCACACCTATGACTAGGAGAAACACCATCGTGCTGCCAATTGTTATTGTTCTTAAGCCGATCAAAGAAGAGGAGTCTCTGTCACCTGATCCGGAAAAACAGAAGCATTAAAACATTACAAGGGGAAGTGCATAAATTAGGATCATTATTCAACTCTTTAAAAAAAACACAATACACCTTGATGCTGCATCTTATAAGTCTTCTATAAGTTTTAATCCAGTTGTGTGTGTATTTTGTTGTTGCTTTTTTGGTGACTGAATTTGGAGGGGCCTTTTGGAGGGGATTTTTCGGGTGGCTTTTTCGAAGCCTTTTATTAAAGTGTTTTTTGTTGTTTACATTTGTTGTGAATGCAGGGAAAATTTGAATTGTGGACAATTGGTCTTCCTCATTCCACTACTCCTTGTCATAATCCTATTCTGTAAAGTATTTGGCAGTGGCTTGACTCTCGTCGGTAGGTAACGAGTTTAAATCAAGTGACCAGAGTGTTAAGGCTGCATAGTTCAATGGAAGCATCAGCCTAAAAAAAAACTTAAATCTGTATTTGATCATGCATATCCAACTTAGATACTAGTGCACTTATTAAACATCTGTCGCTGCTTAGAATGGAATACTTAGTCAATTTAATAGAACTTGTTACTACTAAAGCCAGCATATTGATGTGCACATTATTTTAGTATGCCTTCACTTCAAATATCTTCACAACTAGCCACTAATAACAATAACAGTTATTTCAAACTAATTCACGGTAGATTACAATGATCAATTTAAAATAGCTACAAAGATATTGCCGAAACTCTAACGCACCATACAATGGAATTTTAAGCATCGAACAGATTTGAATATCCTTTGTCCCCTATCTTAGAATTGATTTTGGATTGTGCCTTCTCTGTAACTATCCTATGACATACAGCTTAGAGTGGATTGTAAGCTTTGGCATTCTGGATAAATTTGGTGGTTAAACAACAATATGGGAGAATCAATTTTAAACATAATCTGCCATGCATGCGGCCTTTGTTTTTAAATTTGAGTGGCTGGACTTAAATAGAGGGGGGATAATCATGAAATAACAAATATTTATAGGAATATTAAAAATAACGAACATTTGTTGGAACAGTAAATAGTTCTGATTCTCATTATCCAGCACAGCTCTGACACAAACTTAGGATTAACCCAAATCAAAATCACAGGACCAACCAGTTAGTGAGGAAAAACATTTTCCTTGATAGAGCGGAAAACACATGGAATAGGCTTCCACCCAAAATAGTCGAAGCTCTGTAACTAAATAAAATGAATTGACAAACAGACTTGATCAATTTTGGAGTCAGTATCGGTATAGTCAGTCCTCACCACACGACCACTATAATTATGACAGGTCATATATAGACAGGTCGAATCTGTTAAAAGGCTACTATGCATAAATATATAAACAGAAGAGGATAAGTATAAACATTAGTATAAGTATAAGTAGTTAAAGATTGCAGAATCTTACCTTGGGGTACATTTGCATCAGTGGTGGTTGTTGTCTGATTAGTAATTGGTGCGCTTGTACTTTTTGTAGTAAACGGGAATAATGGTGGGGCATAAGTCACCGGCATTTCGGCGCAACAGTCATTGCGAATGTCAATGACCCAATTCATGGATTTGAATACCTGGCTAATCGATGAAACCTCATTAGAAAATGGGATGCCCTTCCGCGAGAGCAAATCGCGTAGGTTGGATTTGAAGTCAGAAATGTCTTGTGGTCCCCATGGGTTTCCGTATATGAAAGCGGGGAAGTATGCACTGTTCAGTTTGTTCACTTTGTTCAGAGGAGGAGGTCCACTAATGCCAGATCGTTGTAGTGTCGAGAGCACCTACATTAATGAGTAAGTACTGTGTTATGGACATGTTATACGCATATTACTAAATATGGGGTTTCTTCTTTGTCTGTCGAGAGCACCTGCATTAATGAGTAAGTACTGTGTTATGGACATGTTATACGCATATTACTAAATATGGGGTTTCTTCTTTGTCTGTCGAGAGCACCTGCATTAATGAGTAAGTACTGTGTTATGGACATGTTATACGCATATTACTAAATATGGGGTTTCTTCTTTGTCTGTCAAGAGCACCTGCATTAATGAGTAAGTACTGTGTTATGGACATGTTATACGCATATTACTAAATATGGGGTTTCTTCTTTGTCTGTCGAGAGCACCTGCATTAATGAGTACGTACTGTGTTATGGACATGTTATACGCATATTACTAAATATGGGGTTTCTTCTTTGTCTGCTAAGTGTTATTCTTATATGTGTTATTAGGGGACTCAGATGGTTTGAGCGGCATGGGGAGCAGCCATATCATGCATTAAGGCAGATCAAGTCCGGCTCGATCTACTTCCGGTCCTGCTCTTAAAGCTGCATAGTCCGATGAAATATCAAATTTTCAAAACCAAACCAATTATCTAGATTTGATTTTACATATCTAACTTAGATACTGATGCACATATTAAGCATTTGTTTCTGCGTAGAAGGGAACACTGAGTCAATTTAACAGAACATGTTACTGCAGAAGTCTATGCTGTCAGAGTTTTCCATTTTTGCACTCAAAATATCTCAAAAGTTTACCATTTAAAATAAAAGTAACTTTGAACTAATGTAAAGTAGATACTAGTGATCGATCTAATGTATTTATCTCAGAAAAAATACAGAAATTCAAAACCATCGGACTATGCAACTTTAACCCATTCACCTGTCCGATTTCGTCAGGGTTAAGGATCGAATACTTCCACATGGTAAAGTAGCTATCAGTTTCCCCTTGCCGATGACGAAACAGTCGCTGACTTAATTATCACAACCCCGACCAACAAGGATATTTTTTTTATAAAGTTGGTATTAAATAGAACATATTCATATAAATCGTCCTTTTTACTTTAGTCTATTGGCTAATAATTTATAGTTAAAGCTGCATAGTCCGATGAAAGGATAAGATTTTCTAAATCAAAACACTCACCTAGATTTAATCCTACATATCTAGTTTGGTTACGGGTTCACTTATTAAGCATTTCTTGCTGCATCAAATGGAATACTAATTATAATTAATATATAATTATAAAAACATTCAATAGAACCTGTTATTGCTGACGTGTCAGAGTTTTGACGTTCTTGCCAAAATTAAGTTTGCATGGCTGCCCATGGAATATCTCCAAAGTTAGCCATTTAAAATAAAAGTTACCTCAATCTAAAGTAAAGTAGATTATAACGATCAATGTAATATATTTAACCTAGAAAATAGAGCATCGGATTATGCAACTTTAATACATAGCATTACATTGCCGCAATTGCTTTGTTATTGAAACTGTAATTGCATCGTACTTAGTATAAGTTAAAAGCTGTGTTTACACGGGCAAATTTAAAACGATCTAGACAAATCGATTTATATGAAGCGATGTAGTGGCGCGTTTACACGGACCGAGTTTGAAAGTGTGTCGGCGCCGGGAACCAGCAGCCTTAGTGGTGAGCCTGTAGCCGGTGAGTACTGCTATTTGTTTAGTCGCCGCCCGGGAACCAGCTGAATCGCTTCACATAAACCACCTCGCGACCCGGTATACATGAAGCGTTTCACATGAATCGATTCAGCCCTAAAACGCCACAGCGTCGCATTTACACGGCAAATGTGAATCAATCTAGGCAAGTCGTTTTATATGAGGCGTTTTAAATCACCCGTGTAAACAGGGCTATAGAAGTAAATTTTTTTTAAATATATTAACCTAATGTAGCAGTCACACTACGACGACAAGCGGATGACGACAGCCCGGCGACTGGGATTTTGTGAAATCACGACGACATATGCAATTTCGGGCCGATTTGGACGACAATCGGACGACAACCGGACAACAGCCCGACGACATCGGGACCACAGACGGGACGACAGCGGGACGACAGTGTCTGTGTGTGTCTGTGTGTGTGACTCTGTGTCTGTGTGTGTGTCTCTATGTGTGTGTCTGTGTCTCTGTGTGTGTCTCTGTGTGTGTCTCTGTGTGTGTCTCTGTGTGTGTCTGTGTGTGTGACTGTGTGTGTCTGTGTGTGTCTCTATGTGTGTGTCTGTGTCTCTGTGTCTGTGTGTGTCTCTGTGTGTGTCTCTGTGTCTCTGTGTGTATGTCTGTGACTCTGTCTCTGTGTGTCTCTATGTGTGTGTCTGTGTCTCTGTGTGTGTCTCTGTGTGTCTCTGTGTTTCTGTGTGTCTGTGAAATAATCACATTTATAGCTTGACTGTGTGTGTGTCTGTGTGTGTGACTCTGTGTCTCTGTGTGTGTCTCTATGTGTGTGTCTGTGTCTCTGTGTGTGTCTCTGTGTGTGTCTCTGTGTGTGTCTCTGTGTGTGTCTCTGTGTGTCTCTGTGTGTGTCTCTGTGTGTGACTCTGTGTCTCTGTGTGTGTCTCTATGTGTGTCTCTGTGTCTGTGTGTGAGTCTCTGTGTGTGTCTCTGTGTTTCTGTGTGTGTGTCTCTGTGTGTGTATCTGTGTGTGTGACTCTGTCTCTGTGTGTCTCTATGTGTGTGTGTGTCTCTGTGTGTGTCTCTGTGTGTCTCTGTGTTTCTGTGTGTCTGTGAAATAATCACATTTATAGCTTGACTGTGTGTGTCTGTGTGTGTGACTCTGTGTCTGTGTGTATGTCTCTATGTGTGTGTCTGTGTGTGTGTCTCTGTGTGTGTCTCTGTGTGTCTCTGTGTGTGTCTGTGTGTGTGACTCTGTGTCTCTGTGTGTGTCTCTATGTGTGTGTCTGTGTCTCTGTGTCTGTGCGTGTCTCTGTGTTTCTGTGTGTGTGTCTCTGTGTGTGTGACTCTGTCTCTGTGTGTCTCTATGTGTGTGTCTGTGTCTCTGTGTGTGTCTCTGTGTTTCTGTGTGTCTGTGTGTGTCTCTGTGTGTGTCTATGTGTTTCTGTGTGTCTCTGTGTCTCTGAGAGTGAGAGTGAGAGTGAGAGTCAGACTGAGAGTGAGAGTGAGAGTCAGACTGAGAGTGAGAGTGAGAGTCAGACTGAGAGTGAGAGTGAGAGTCAGACTGAGAGTGAGAGTCAGACTGAGAGTGAGAGTCAGACTGAGAGTGAGAGGGAGAGTGAGAGTCAGACTGAGAGTGAGAGTGAGAGTCAGACTGAGAGTGAGAGTCAGAGTGAGAGTCAGACTGAGAGTGAGAGTCAGACTGAGAGTGAGAGTCAGAGTCAGATTGAGAGTGAGAGTCAGACTGAGAGTGAGAGTCAGAGTCAGACTGAGAATGAGAGTCAGACTGAGAGTGAGAGTGAGAGTGAGAGTGAGACTGAGAGTGAGAATGAGAGTCAGAGTCAGACTGAGAGTGAGAGTGAGAGTCAGACTGAGAGTGAGAGTGAGGCACACACAGAGACACAGACACACACAGACACAGACACACACAGATACACAGAGAGACACACACAGAGACACAGACACACACAGACACAGACACACACAGACCCACACACAGACACAGACACACATACACACACAGACACACACAGACACACACACACAGACACACACATAGACACAGACACACACAGACACACACACAGACACACACAGACACAGAAACACACACACAGAGACACACACATAGACACACATAGACACAGACACATAGAGACACAGAGACACACACATAGACACAGACACACACATAGACACAGACACACAGAGACACATACACCGAGACACACATACAGCTGCTATGGAGAGAGACACACACACAGAGACACACACACAGACACACAGACACAGACACAGACACACAGAGACACACTCACAGACACAACACAGAGACACACACACAGAGACACACACACACAGACACACACAGAGACACACACTATACGGCCCAGAACCGGCCCAAAACACGCAGTTGATAGCGCTAGACACCTCCGACTCTTTGATGAGTAGATGACGACAGCGCGGCGACAGTGCCACGACAGTGCCACGACAGTGCCGCGACATCGGGTGTCGTCACCTGTCGTCAAAGTTTTTCAACATGTCCAAAAAGCCTACGACAACCCGGCGATAGTCGAGAAACAGTGGAGAAACTGGAGGTGTCGCGGAGGTGTCGCGACGACACCTGCGCGACACCTGCATGACAATCAGCGACAATCAGCGACAATCGACGACAGACCGGAAGTCGCTGTCGCAGGGCTGTCGTCGCCGCTTGTCGTCGTAGTGTGACAGCCACATAAGGCAGATAGATCTAAATGGTAGATATCGGTATTTCTAACATAACAAACAAATACCGATGAACGAAAGAACAAACTCCCTAAGTAAGCTGTTTGGCAGTTCCATAAATTATTTCTTAAGCTGAGATTTCATTAACGAGTATTACGACATTTGATGCGTGGCAAACGACATGCGTCATATCCGGCATACGTAATATAAGTCATGTGTTTTTGTGAGATGACCTAGGTGATAAAACCACTGCCACAAGTCAACAGTTAAGATTTGTTCACTTTGTTTAGTTAATCCTGATATCACCTCAGATGTGGCTAGTATGTAAAAGCAGCATTCATTCACGCATCCTGTGCATTTGAAAGGTTCTAAATTCGCTACCTGACGCAGTTCGATTTACGCACATAGAGACCCTTGCGACAACGCACACCATTTGCGCACCAATGAAAGCACCATGATTAGCCGACATCTATTTCAATATGCATGACGTATGTCGCATAATCACATGTCACATGCGTAAACAGAATCTCAGATGTTGACTTATTTGCTAGTGCCACTTCAATACACCAGGTGGCAGCAGCAATCCTGATATTAACCTAAAAGACACAACTGCATTATCACTAGTTCCTTGTGATTGCAAATTGAATATATTGTATTTTGAGAAAGCAAGGAACTGCTCCTTATCATATGAATGCACAATTTCCAACAAGAAGCAATGGACGGTGATCATTCACACGTGCTTGATTTCCACTGTAATTTTTTACACAACAATGCCTTCAGAAATGATGGTAGGTATATGACTCCCATTATCAAAACTGGGTCAGAAAACTGGAGGCAGGGGGAGCTTACATTTAATTTAAGGCAAATCTTTCCTAAATTGGCCAATTACTTTATGACGAGTTGGCTTTTAGTAGTAAGTTCCTTCGCCAAAACCTTACACTTACAGATCTGGATAATGTAATTAATGTGAATGTAAAGAAAAAAGCAATTAACAACTAGTTTACGTAGTATATTTGGTTAGTGTGCTTGGTTGTTGGAGTTTTACATCCTGGGAACATCTAAGGTCATATCAGGATGGGTACCGACTTGGGACAGTGCACACCCATGGTGACTTTTATAGTGCTGCTTCACTGGGAAATAAGGCCGCCGGCACCATGACCTGTTGTCCCACTCAGTCATATTATCCTGACACTGAGCTAACCAGTCCTTCCCCTAACCTATTAATGCCAACGGCCAGGCTAGGAAGCGGTAAGTATCAATTTTAAAGTCATTGGTTTGACTCGACCGGGAACCAAACTCCCAATCTTCCCCACGCGAGGCCCACGCTCTACCGATTAGGCCACCGCGCCCGGTCTGCTTAGTGTGTAACGGCGTTTGTAATTATGGCTGGAAGGTCAGTGTACTGGAACTGTCAACATGTTATTCATAGGAATAAAACCATTTGGACAAAGACGAAAAGAAAGAAAGAAAGGAAAGGAAAGAAACAAAGAAACAAAGAATGAAACAAACAAAGAAAAAGGAGAAAAAGAAAAAGAAATGACAGAAGAAGTCAAAGGGTGAAGTAGAAGTTTTTTAAAACCTTAAGTAATTCTTGGAGTTAATATAATCTGTTCATAACCATAATATAATCAACCACATATATAATGTATGGAATCAACCATACACATGTATATGTATGTTCCATCCTAATATGACCTTAGATGTTGCTAGGAAGTAAAACAACAACAGACAAACATATATACGTAATGTGGAAGTAAGCATAACTTACAATAATACGCGTTAATGCTGGAATGTCCATGAAGGCATTATCAAGAATCCAGTGTATCCTATATTTCGATAGAAGAACAAGTGTAAAAGGCACCGGGCTAGAGCAGAGGTTGTTGATAGATATCTGCACCTGAAGAAAAGAAGAATGCTGATTTCTATGAAATGAACGACTAGAAAATAATCAGTCATAGTGCCTCCATGTTATATACATACCACAACATACACACCCCTCCTAAGGATCTAACGCTAAGCTATGCACCATAATGTTTCACTTTGTTGATCAAAGGTTTATCTAACAGATAGACACTACACATGTGCATGAGTCCAGGGTGCCTTAAGGGGCTGTCACATTATGATGCATCGCGCCAATGTACACCGACATATGTGATTTTTGGCCGCTACGTCGGGATACATCATTATGCATTACACGTGCGTTAGGCGCTTGTTGGTATACGTCAATGTATGTCGACGTTCGTTGAGATACGGCATCGCGCATCAGGTGGTCGGCAAAGTTTTGTGCATGCACATTCTTTAGACAAACGTTGTTCACTACATTGACCTACGCTAAAGGCAGTGGGAATGTACAGTCCACATACTGACAACGTATGGATAATGTATGTCTAAAGTAGTCTAACGTACGTTTAGCATTTCTCCAGCTTGTCTTGACATATGTAATGTAGTTCTAGCGATCAAATAACATATATAACATTCACCGGCGTTCTGTGAAGGTACCGTGAGCGTAATCTGCACATTTTTCACCCGGAAGCACATTAGCAATACATTGGTCATACATTGGCCATACGCTATGTATACGGTATGAATACGTCCAACTTTGCCCCACGTGACGAAAAGTTTGACGCTTCTCGACATAAAAAAGTGATTTTACACATTGGCCGCGCACTTTCGAGATGCATCACAATGTGACAGGGCCTTTAGGTGGAGTGATGGATATGAGGCTAGCCTGGTTCCCTGGCCTTTGAGTTCACAGGTGTCGCCATTATAGCCACTTCAAAAGCCAGGCACAGAGGTACTTCACTTCTCTCCTATTCCTATTATAACCCAGCTGCATATAGACAATATCAAAACAAGTGTCGTTGATTAAGTGAGGGTAAATATGTTAAGTTCAATGACTGCATATATTCTCTCCTATTATCACCCAGCTTCATATTAACAATCAAAACAAGTGTCGTTTATTAACTGAGGCTAAATATGTCAACTTTAATGACTGCATATATTCTCTCCTATTATCACCCAGTTTCATATAAACAATCAAAGCAAGTCTTGTTGATTAAGTGAGAGTAAAGTATGTAAACTTTAATGAATGCATATAATCATCATCATCATCATGCTGTCGGTTGGGATGTGACAAAGACTGCTTTCATTACTTGACTGCCGCTCTCCATTTAGCTCTCTGCTGTGAGAGTGATGTCCATGTCCATGAGTCGGTCTTAATGTCTCTCATGTACATTTCATGAAAGCTGCCTGCAAAAGTGTTGAAGTGCTGCTGGCTTTTGCAAGTTACCAACGGTACTCTCTCAGGGAGCAAATATAGGTTTCACACGGAAAGAAGATGTAGAAGGCGAACCATCGCAGGACGTGTCAGGCCTCCTTTCCGAGGGTTAGAGAACCAGGGCCATAGCAGCTCCGGAGGGCAGCCAGGAGCGGGGCCATGAACTTGCAGGCCGGGCTTCCTGGTGGTTGTTGTAGGTCACCACTGGAGGGTCTCCACCAAGTAGTTTGCGGGGAAACCGAAGTCGAGGAGGTCGGCGAGCTTATGGTCTGGGTAGTCGCGGAGGCAAGAACGCCACTTGGGAACGTTAAGTCCAGAGGGGAGGGGGATGCGGCTGGGCAAAAAATTAGGGAGGCCCGCATCCCGGAGGGTTTTGTAGGTGTCGACGAATCCAGGGTAGGTGGCCCACGCCTCGCCGGAGGTGTGTGGCGAGATGGAGAGGAGGGTGGTGCTGTATTCTTCGAGGGCTTGGTGGCGGGGAGGGTGTCCTGGATGACAGGGTCGACCACATCGGCCGGGGGTTCCCCGAGGTCGGGGACAAGTGTGTGGCCGTGGGTGGGTGATGAGGTCTGGGGGGTGGCGGCCAGGTGAGTGTCGAGGCCTGCTGAGTGACCGTCGTCGCTGATGGTGGATAACTGAGGTCGGGGAAGTGGGTGAAGTAGGCGGTGTCTTCGGGGGCGGGAGAGTCGCGCCAGGGTGAATGGGGGGTGAGGCGGGCCGGTCTCCTGGGGGCGGACCGGTGCTTGGGTGATGACGTCGCCGGCTGTGACATCACTTGGGTATCGGGGGTGACATTGCGTGTCATCCTGACGGTCCGATGGGGGGTGCCAGGGCAAGACACAGCAGCTCCCCTGCTCGCATGAGGGGTGCCGCCGGCGGATCAGAAATCCGCCGAGGCCCCCCCCCCCCGTGGTCGGCGCTCATGGTTTCCTTGCCGAGGGTTCTCCGTGAGCCTCGCGAGGCCGGGGCACGATCGCAGGAGGCTGGATCGTGGTTCCAGGCTGCACAGGGGGTCCCGTAGGCTTCCTTGGTGTAGAGGGTACCGGGTTCGACAGCCAGCGCGCGGATGGGGGCCTCGGCAAGGGCCAGCTCAGCGGCTTGCGATTTGGTGCTCATGGTGATTGTCTCGAGGCAGAGGGTGTTGATGGCGACGGGATCGTGCCATCCGAGGAGCAGCCTTCCGTCCGCTATCCAGGTGAAGATGGTCTCCAAGTAGTGTCAGACGGTAGGCCACAGAAGAGACAGGTTGTCTCGGAGGAGGGTGGTGATATGGTGAGAGAGGGCAGGGTCAGAGTCAGGGGGGAAGGCGGGGTGGGTCTCGAGGCACCTGAGAGCCAGGCTCGTCCTTGGTCGCCTCGCCCTTCTTCATGGGCTTACCCTCGGGCCCTCGCTCTACGAGATCATGGGGAAATATATAATTGCTAGGAATACCTTTCTGGGTGATGCTGTAGTGGGCCTCGGCAGAAGCGAGGATCTCTCAGATGGCGTCAACAGCGGAGGCGGGCATGTGGGTTTTCAGGTGGTGGAGGGTTGGCATCGCTGGGGCAGGGAGGTGCATCCCCGCAGGCGCCAGTTTCTGAAGAGGCGGCAATACTTGGGGTGAAGGGTGGCGGCCGTCTGTGGAGGGTACGGCATCATGGGGTAGGTGTAGGCCCCAGACGGTGCCGCGGGGGCCGGTGTGGGAGGTGGGGGTGGGGTGGCTGGTGTCTGGCTGAGGATGAGGTTCTCCATAAGGCTTCCAAGCCGGTCGAGCATGCAGTTGTGGGAGTCGAGTGACGCTGAGGTGGAGACGGCCCATCATTCCATGCCTTCCGCTGGGGCGAGGCCGAGACGGGCATCATGGAGGCAGAGTCGGCTGTACGCCCTTCTGCTGCTTCTGCGGCTGGCAGGGTGGCCTTGACCACTGGTGGCGAAAGGAATGATGATCGCGGAGGCGCCAAGGAGAGGTCCGGGAGGTGAAAGCCAAAGAAGAAGAGACGTAGAGCAGGAGGCAGCAGGAGGCAGAATGGCTGGAGGCAGCGATAGCCAGGGTTATAAGGGGGAGGGAGAGGGAAGGCGAGAAAGCCCCAGGGGCGACCAGCGGGGAGGTGTTAGGCGGCAGGGGGGAGCAGAGGTGGTCAAGTGTCAGGGCAGGGTGTGAGCTGCAAGGTGTGAGTGGCCGCGTGAAGGGGGGAGGGGGGGGGGGGTCTTCTCCCACACGCAGACGACATCCACAGACTGCAGGTATATTGAAGTGGACTATAATCGAGCTGTGGCCGGTGCGAGCTTGGGTCGAGCATCCTGCATATGGAAATGTGGGCTGCTCGCCAAGACGAATCGGCATTGGCCATCAAATGCAGGGAAGGGTTCGCTGCTGTAACTCGTTGCTAGGAGATGCACCGTGGTGTCCCGCGTTACTCTCCTAGCAACGTAGAAGGTTCAAGCCGTCAGGCCCTGGAGCCATCAGACGTGTTTCATTAGCGCTCTGATGATTCAGACGATAATCTGGCTTTAAATACAATAACTGACTATAAAGGAAATGGAGGGGAGTATTTATTCATATGATTGACATTGGAAGAGATTAGATGGTGTTGGTAGGAACAGAAATAAAGTTGTGAGCTCTTAAAATGCGATTGAGATGTTCCTTGCATTCCTTACCCTTTACAAACAGGTCCCTTATTACACTAACCGTCATGGTCAACCCCCTAATGATGGTTCATTATTATATCTATTACTATTGGCCTTCTGCACAGACGAGGGAGTAATGTAGACATTACAGAACATAACCTGCCCCTCTCCTCGGGGCTAGTAACCACCTTCTTAATACAGACAATAACAATAATAGGTAATATCTCGGTTGTTTATAAGTGATAGCGGTGGCGGAGTACACTGTCGGCCTTAGCAATGGAAGCGTAGGAGTAATGGTAATTAATACACAAACGATATGTGGGGGTAGAGCCCGTGAACATGTAGTACATCAGCTGTCAGCACTCGGGCGGGATTATATTAACAAAAACGTGAAATGGCTACGAGAAGGAGAGGCAGCGGTGAAGAGAGACGGCGGCGGACAGCAGCAGAAGTGGTGAATCCATGTTTATATTAATCGAACGATAGGAGGAGAACGGTTAAATATATACCAAGATATATACTAAGTATATGCGGATGTAGGAATCGCATGGTGCTGCCCCCTCCCGCCTGTTCGACGAACCCACCGGGAGGGGTTTGGCTATTCCACTAACCTACCTACCTGTGATATATACCCCACTGATTCCACCGGCTGCTCACTCTCTTGCTGCCGGAAATCCATCACACTGTACTATTATTTTTTTCTATTTTATTTATTTGTCGTGGAGGTGAAATGGAAATACTGTGCTAGAGCGGACTCGAACCCACTCTCTTTGCATTCCGGGCAGTGGCTAACCTTACACCCTAGGCTCCTGATATCAACACACTCCCACGCTACTGTCTATGGGTTACTTGCCTGAGAGGTCAGTGCAGACCCTACACTCGTCCCCCTGGAATTGTAAGTCTTGGTAATGCTTACAATTAACATACATACAGGCAATGCACTAACACATACATACACAGGGTAGGTTCAACAACCATACAGCGCAAAGCTTGTACAGGATCCTGGTCACGGCACCACGTGTCGTTGGAGGAGATGAAAATGGGAATACTGTGCCTAGAGCAGGACTCGAACCCACATCTCTTTGCATTCGGGCCAGTGTGCTAACCATGTACACCACCTAGGCTCCCTGATATCAACACACTCCCAACGCCTACCTGTCTATGTGGTTACTTGCCTGAGAGGTCAGTGCAGACCACTACATATTTATATTTTATTTTTATATCTTATATTTTGGGAGGGCATTTGTAGCCCAGCCAGATACTACCACATTGACTTTAGTAATAAAAACTGTATCCACCACACTCCCTTCGGCTTAATGCGTAGTTCCATGTATATATATATTCATATATATATAAGCATTTATAATCACCCCAATCGCACAGTGTCTAGAATAAGATGGGGGGGGGGTAGTTTCGAGTTTCTTAGATCATATAGAACTTACCGATCGTTGACTCCTCAGTCCGGATTGTACAATAACATGATATATTGATGAAAACTGGCTACATGTTCCTGTGCAACCATATGTGACAATGCTGTCAGATAGTGCAACACCTCCTTGTTCTGTTGGTGTCGATGTACAAGTATCTAAATATAAAAACACCATTAAAGCTGCAAACACTCTTAAAGCTGCATATTCCGATGAAAACCAAACCAATTACTCAAATTTGATTCTACATTATCTAACTTAGATACTGGTGCACTTAGTAAACATTTGTCACCACATATAAGGAAATACTGAGACAATTTAATAATAGAATATGTTGCTGCAGAAGCCTATGGTGTCAGTGTTGGCAAGCTTGCCCAAATTAATTTGGCATGCTTGCACTTCAAATATCTCAAAAGTTAGCCATTTGAAATCAAAGTTATTTCAATCTGAAGTAACATAGATTATAACAATCAACCCAATATATTTATCTCACAAAATGACAGAAACTCAAAAGCATCGGACTATCCAACTTGAATTAAAGCTGTATGCATCCTCACAGTATGCTGCTCCTTGCATTCATTCATATAAGCAATATGTTTGGGTGTTGTTGTTTTTTTAGTATTTTTTTACATATTTTCATTTTTGTTTAAATAATGGTTGCGAATTCAAACTTGTTGAAAGTTGTACAGTCCTATTGCATAGAGTTTCTAATGTTTGTTTAACTTAAAAACAAGAATATTGATAAATGCACTATCTTGAGCGTTATTACTTATTTTACTTTCATTTGAGTTAACTTTTATTTTAAAGGATTAACTTTGAATATATTTCAAGTGAAAGCAAATCAAATTAATATTGGTATGTAGAAATCGTAAGCTTCAGCAGCGATAGGTTCTATTAAATTGACTTAATATTCCTTCTATGCAGCAAATAAATGCTTAATATAGATCAAGTGTTGTGGTTTATTACATGTAGACGGTTTGTGAAACTGCAGTTAATGTAACTTTGTTTGTTGGAATTTTACACCTGGAAACACAGGTATGACCAGCAAATCAATGATATAGTGTATGCTACATCCGGGCTCTTCCCACTAGATACCCCGTCGTGATGATGTCACGAGGTGAATGACAACTAGCAGTCACTCGTGACTGACTAGTACTAGTTAGTTGGTTGGTTGTTGGAGGTTTACGTCCTGCCAACATCTAAGGTCATATCAGGACCAGACTAAATATTAGTAGACTGCCAAAATAACTCATCGTTTTATTGGGGTTTTACGTCCTGGAAACATCTGACATCATGTCGGTATGGGCACTTGTAACCGTGCGTATTCACATAAGCATCACGTTTGTAAGGCTTTGGTTTGACTAAGTATGAGATAGATCACATGATATAAGGTATGTTTTCGATGACGATGTATATTTAATAGAAAGCTCCTACCAGTAAGAACAATTCTACACACTGTACAATACAGCCACAGAATAACAAATAAAGCTTAGTCTTGAGAACAGATTAAAGCTAAGATTCCCTATACACATGTATGTGTATGCGGCTACATAAAAGATTCACCCCGTACTTACAGTACAGGGGTGAACGATGACGTAGTCTAAATACAGGCGAAAATAGCTTTAGTATGAAACAGGAAGTTGAAACCCTTGTTTCAGGATCAAATGGCTACATATATCGGCTTAGAGCTTGTGAAATGAGACAGAATGCAAACAGACAAGATGGCAGCGATAAAATGCCATTGATTTCATTTTAAATTGCATTAATGTATATGTTTTATTATATTTTCCAACTCAAAAGTACCAGGTAAATATGAAGACGTACATAAAGAATATATTGTGCTTCTTAAATTAAGAATGTATCCCTTCAGTTCATTTCCCCGGCATATCGAAATCCTTCGCCAGCTTTTCTAATGGATTGGTTTTCACCCCTGTACTGGAAGTACGGGGTGAATCTTTTATCTAGTATGCGGCATGCCATTCGCATTCGCACTCGCACCGATTGGTCCATTGCCATATTATTTTGAGTCAAGACATTCCATTTGCGATACGACATCATGAGTTTCTAGGACGCAATACCCCAAATAATCACCCAACATTGCACTCTTGCAATAGGTTGACGGAACACTAAGATTAAGAACCTACCAGTAACATCCACGGCGAGTCTGATGGGCAGGATGAGAGCGAGGCAGGAGACCACGTATTGTAACTTCCAGTGAGTTGCCATGGTGAGGGGAGATTGGTTCCTTGGGTGACTGTGCCAGTGTTTGGCCCTGTGGAGGGAAAGAGTGTGTGTCACTGGCGCGCCACTCCCCGCCAGGTTTGAGTATTACTATTAGTCACGTCCTCTCAGATGAATCGTGCAGTCACCCCAGGGGACAAGTTCCCGTGTTCACCACGTATCAGCTCGTGTCCACCGATTTTCTCATTGCAACTGGTGCACAATTAAATAGGGCTTGTCGTGAATGACGTCACACCCTGACACGGATAGCCTAATGACCAGTCGGTTGGACGAACAGATTCAAAGTTTATATTCATCTCTATGTTGTAATGACAACAAGGTTGGCGCGAATGACGTCATACACTGGCATGAATATTCCAATGAACAGTCGATTGGATGATCAGATTCAACGTCTATATTCATCTCTATGTTGTAATGACAACAAGGTTGGCGCGAATGACGTCATACACTGGCATGAATATTCCAATGAACAGTCGATTGGATGATCAGATTCAACGTCTATATTCATCTCTATGATGTAATCACAACAAGGTTGGCGCGAATGATGTCAGACACTGGCATGAATATTCCAATGAACAGTCGGTTGGATGATCAGATTCAAAGTCTATATTCATCTCTATGATGTAATCACAACAAGTTTGTTGTGAATGACGTCAAACGCTGCTATGAATATTCCAATGTCGGTTGGATGATCAGATTCAAAATCGATATTCATCTCTATGGTGTAATCACAAAAAGTATGTCGTTACTGATGCCACACGTTGGCATGAATATTCCAATGAACAGTTGGTTAGACAGACTCAAAATCTATATTTAGCAACAGGGCATAATGACAAAAAGCTTGTCACGAATGACCCCCCACACTGGCACGGATATTCAAAAAGGTAATCGGTTAGACAAACAAACTCAACATGGGTGCCTGCAGCCCCACGTACACTCAGTCGAGGCACTATTCAGTGAGTAAGCTCTCCCAAGTAAGGTTGGGTGTTGGAGTTTTGTGTCCTGGCAACATCTAAGGTTATATCAGGATGGGTACTGACTTGTGACATTGCACACTCATGGCAACATTTTAGTGCTGCCCCACTGGGCAACCAGGCCGCAAGCACCATGACCTCATATCCCATTCAGTCACATTATCCTGACACTGAGCCAACCAGTCCTTGCCCTATCATAATAAGGCTGGCTAGGAAGCGACAAGTGTACATTTTAAAGTCAGGTTAGACCAGGGTTCGAACCTGTGGGTTCGAATCTCACGAGCCTTCAAAATGGGAGACAGACGTTCAATACATTTGGCCATCCCTTCTGGTACTACTGAGGGTCCAGTCTTTAATATAAATAACACTCTTGTCAAAACTCGTGTCACTTAAAAAATACCAGCGTTGTTCAGGGTCATGCTAGAGTTGGGGGTAAACCACTTTCCACTCTGCTACACATATACACACCAAGTGGTATTTTATTTACTAAAGAGTCTTTGCTATATTTAGACAAATAAGTATTCACACTTCCTGTCTACCATTCACTATAACCGACAACTGTTATATGTAACAAACTTGTATTTTATTCAATGAATAAAAGTACACTTACTAAATAAAAACGCACCACCCCCAATTAAATTGTGATGCTTGTGGACGTCACTTTAAGGCTGCATACAGAAGGCTACACGTGAGTGTCACGAGTATCTACGTTCCACATGAGTGACCGTGCACAGCGTGCCGTTCGGGGATATCGCCTTTGGATTAGCACTTAGAAGCGGAAATCCGGATGACAAATAATGAACAGAATAGTTCCATACATTTTGTTCGTCGGTGAAAAGTGTGCTATATCACATTTGCAATATATCATGATATTACATATTACATTTCGTGGTATGTTGTAATTAATTATATATTGGGAGAATTCAATTCTCAATTTTGGGAGGAAGTGTCGAGAAAGAGGAGTGGCAGGAACATGGACAGGAGTAGGAGGGTGGACATGAGCAGGAGCATGGACAGGAGCAGGAGGGTGGACAGGAGCAGGGGAGTGGACAGGAGCGGGAGGCTGAACAGGAGCAGGGGGTGGACAGGAGCAGGAGAGTGGACAGGAGCAGGAAGGTGGACAGTAGCAAGAGGGTGGACAGGAGCAGGAGGGTGGATAGGAGGAGGAGAGTGGACGGGAGTCGGAGGATGGACAGGAGCAGGAGAGTGGACAGGAACAAGAGGATGGACAGTAACAGTAGGGTAGCATATCCCCATGCCCCCAGCTCTGCCAATTTGGATTTCCACCGCTGTGTATAACTTACAGCGTCATCAAAGGCCGGTTGCTCTCATACGATGTCTATGTGGTGTGGGAGGTTAAAAATTCCTTGGGTCAGTAAAAGTGTAGCTCGGGCTTTCTATCGACCAGCAGTGGAGAGGGGAAGACCAGTCGTCTGTGACTGGGATTTCCCCTGCTTGGGACAACTAATGTACCAACAACAAAAATGACGACAAAAATGAGAGACAAACAAATAGTTCATATCAACCCGACACTATACCACCTCCTAACTCCTCCAGTCATCTACTGGTCAGGCCTTCTGCCTCGCCTGGTGGCTGGACAGGAGCAAGAGGTGGCGCCCCCTGCCGCGTCATTCTCGCCTGTCTCTGCCTCACGCCTGTACTACTAGTAGTACTCGCTCCAAATGTGATTTGCAGTGATTGCTTTGCAGTGTATGAGTTACCCCCAATAGCTGATGTTTACTCTTTGGGCTGGGGGGGGGGGGGGGGGGGGGGGGGGGGTATGGCACAAAGAGGAAAGCTTTGTGCTGGGGGGTGTAGTGTACTGAAAGCAGGCGAACACCACGACATCCCGTATGTCAATCCCTTTATTTACTTCCAACCTCTGACGTCATCCCCTCGAGTCACAAGCTATGCTCACTGTACGCATACCTTACATCTTCCCCCCTTTTTTTTCTCTTTTTCTTTTTCCGAAGGATGTTTACAATGGTGACTCGGGGGCATATACATATATAGTACAACACTATCAGACGGTATCGGAGGTAGGCAGACAAAATATCACATAGCAGATCAGGAACACAGCGAACCAGGAACATATAAAAACGGATGAACTTGTAACCAGTTAACTGATATATATTTATATACATTGGGTGGGGAACACCTACAACTATGGTGGGGACCAGACGGGATGGCTGAATGAGTTAGAGCGTCCGTCTCCCATGCTGGTAGATCGTGGGGTCGTGGGTTCGAGTCCCGGTCGAGTCAAACCAATGACTTTAAAATTGATACTTGTCGCTTCCTAGCCAGGCGCTCGGCATTATTAGGATAGGGCAAGGACTGGTGTGCTCAGTGTCAGGATAATGTGACTGAGTGGGATACCAGGTCATGGTGCCGGCGGCCTGGTTTCCCAGTGGGACAGCACTATAGAGTTGCCATGAGTGCGCACTGTCACAAGTCGGTACCCATCCTGATATGACCTTAGATGTTGCTAGGACGTAAAACAACAACAAACAACTATGGTGGGACAATTATTTTACTCACATTGTAATAACCACCTTAATTTAGGTGTATGAATGTTCTGATATCCCTAGTCTCTTCGGCGGACGTGAGACATGCCCACTCTGAGTCGTGTATGTGGTAGGTGTAGTGTTTGCTGATATTTGTTTGTTTGAGAACGATGATTGTTTATTGTGGGTATTATGTTGTGGTGCAATGTCATGCCCAGGGTTGCAGGCCGGGACATGAGGTGTCGGCACCCAAAACATGTGAACCCTGTTCCTGTGTACTGTCCTCCCTGCACAGTTCTCAATTACATAGTCTTTCCGGTTCCGCTTGGTTGTATGTGTTACCGTGCCAGCCCTCCATTTGCCCTCATGTGTTTTGTATTTGATGTGATCATCTATCTTTAGCTCTTGTTTGTCTTTCCCAGCCCTTTTGTCATAATAGTATTTTTGTCGCTCCTGTATTCTGGCAATGCTTTCTGTCTTGGATGTCTGAACCTGTGGGTGCAATCGGTCTGTAGTGATGGGTATCTTAGAACGAAGACGACGACTCATGAGTAGTTGGGCTGGAGAGGCATTCAATAGCCTCAAAGGGGTATTACGGTAGTTTAGTAAGTATAGGTTGAAATCCTGATCATTTTCCCCTGCTTTCTTCATCATTTTCTTTATTGTCTGCACGTAACGTTCTATCTGACCATTACTTTTAGGGTAATATGGGCTAGAAACAATGTGGTTGAATTTATATTTGTTTACGAACGCTTTGAACTCATTGCTAGCAAACTGTGGTCCATTGTCAGAGATTAGGGCGGTTGGTATGCCATAGCATCCAAAAATCACTTTTAGAGCCTTAATAATAGCATTTGATGTTGTGAGAACCAGTTCAACCACCTCAGGAAATTTAGAGTAATAATCCACCAGAATGAGATATGTTTTACTTTGGTATTCAAATAAATCCACCCCCACTTTACAGAACGGTATGTCGGGTATCTCATGAGGGGTCATGGGTTCAGCACTAAGTGAATTTCTATGATTTTGGCACGTGCTACACCGGGATATCAAATCTTCGATCTGAGTGTTCATCCCCGGCCAAAAAATAGTGTCTCTTGCTAGCTGCTTACTTTTTATTATTCCTAAATGGGTTTCGTGTAATATGCTCAACATTTCCTTTTGTAGCTCATAGGGTATAACTACTTGTGCTCCCTTGAATATCATACCATCTGTGCTAACTAGGTCGTCTTTGTATGTAAAAAACGGTTTTGCACAGGATTTCACCAAGGTATTCCTATTAGGCCATCCTTCATTTATCAATTTAGTAACTTCAATAAGGGCAGCATCCGTTTTAGTAGCAACTGTGCTGCGTGCTAGCATGTCATGGGCGATACCTATGGTTGCTATGGAAATTGTGTCATCAAACAGTATCTGTGGTGTCAATTTGTTGGTGTGTGCACATGACAGTGTGTCAGCAAAAAACATTTCAGTACCTACGACATATTTCATTATGATGTTAGAGTTTTGTAGTCTCATACGCATCCGTTGCATCCTGGATGACAAAAGGTGCAACGGTTTCGACATTATAGACACAAGCGGTTTATGATCAGTTTCAATGATGACTTGTTTACCATATATGTAGTCATGGAAACGGACACACCCAAAACAAATTGCCAATAACTCCTTCTCAATTACAGCATATGAGGATTGGCATTCATCCAAAGCCTTTGATGCTATGGCAATGGGCCTACCCTGCTGGAAAATAGCAGCGCCCAGGCCGGATTTGGAAGCATCTACCTGTAAAGTTATTTGCTCTTCTACATCATAGTATTTCAATACAGGTGCTGTCACTAAAAGATTCTTAAGAGTGTTAAATGCATGTTCCTGTTCATGTTGCCAAAACCACACAATATTTTTAGCAAGGATTTGTCTTAACGGTTTGAAAATGTTTGACAGGTTTGGGATGAGTTTTCCAACATACCCTACCATGCCCAAAAAACGCTGAACAGTAGCCTTGTCAGTTAGGGTAGGCATGTCGACAATAGCCAGGATGCGGTCCTCAGTGGGTTTTAATCCGGATTGGGTTAATGTGTGCCCTACATAGTTCACCTCGGTTTTGCAAATGACAGATTTCTTGTGGTTGAGGCGTAGGTCAGCCTCATGAGCCCGTTTAAACACGTTTTCTAAATTGGTATTGTGTTCATCTTCAGTGCTGCCGTACACTAAAATATCGTCAGCGATTACATTAACTCTGGCCAAACCGTGCAATATTTTGTTCATTTCCCCAATGAAAATGTCACCAGCTGTTTTTATACCGAATGGCAGCCTGGTATAACGGAAACGCCCCCATGGGTATTAAAAGTACATAATTTTGAACTCTCATAATCTAACTCTATCTGCCAATATCCACTATTTGCATCAATGACAGAAAATAATTTAGCCTTGCTAGTCTTAGCTATTACCTCTTCAATTGTCCTTGTAGGACATGGGGTACTTAAAATGGCCTTATTAAGTTTGGTGGGGTCCAAGCACACTCTAATCTTATTTGGCTTTTTTACAATTGTTATAGAATTCACCCATGGGGTGGGGTCGTTTTGCCGTACAATAACACCCATATTCAACATCCTATCTATTTCAGCTTGTACTTTGTCAACAATTGCATGGGGAATTCGTCGTGATGGGTCGATAACAGGGTCTATATGATTGTCGATATGAATTTTTGCATTGCTCTTGATCCTTCCTAGGCCTGTGAAAATGTCCGAATACTCCTTTACCAAACGGTTTGCAGCCAGTCCGACGTGTGTAGATTGCTTTGTTCGTACGGAGACTTCTCCAACCCGCTGCAGGAGTCGTAGTTGAACACACGCCTCCTTCCCCAGGATGGGTGTGCCGTTCGTCGTCACTTGAAATTTCAACGGCAGACCATCGACGTCGATCGTTACCTCACCCTCAGGATGAATTCGATCACCTGAGTATGTGACGAGACAACAACGTGAGGGATTTAATACTACGTCGTGAAGTGCATCGTAGATAGGACGAGGAATTATATTGGCTTGGGAACCAGTGTCCAGTTTGAAACTAATAGGAATGTTTTGCACTATGCAGTCAACATACCACAAGCTGCTGCTGTTCGTCATTTCGGCCGTTATTTCGCCAACGAACAGGTCGTCCACGTCCTCCCCCGTGGTATCCTCTGCCACGCCTACCTGTACATCTAGTTCGTTCACTTGTGCATGATTCGGCCGACGGGATCGGCAGACTCTTTGGAAGTGTCCATATTTGTTACATAGCAGACACTGCTTATCTGCCGCCGGGCACGGGCCGCTGCCATGCGTATATCCACAACGGGGGCAGTTCGCACGAGGCAGAATGCCTCGCGTGCGTTGGTCTGGCCACCTGTGCACACGCGATGTTGACGTATATTTTCCGGGACGTGACGCGTACTCCTCTTGTCTCCTGGACACCACGTCCACCTGCTCCTCTGTATTTATATGTTCGCCCGAGTTCAGTTGCTTATGAGTCTTTTCACTTAATCTACACATATCAAAACAAGAGGTCAGTGTTAAGTTAGGAGTCTGTAGTAATTTATCACGTAGTTTTGTGTCCCTCACACCGCACACCAACCTGTCGCATAGCAACGCGTCTTCCATCACCGCATAGTCACAGTAAGACACTCTGTGCTTTAGCTCTCTAATGTAAGTATCCATGGTTTCCGACGTCTGATTGAACGAGTTGAACTTGTAGCAAACGACCGTGATGTTGGTTCTACCAACACAATATTCCTCGAACAGGCTGATGAGATGGTCTATCTTGTCTTTCTGTGCATCTTGTATTTTAAAAGTGAGGTGTAGTTTCTGGGCCTCCTGTCCAGCTACGTGTAGGAAGACGCAGCACTGGATTTTCTCTGTCTTGTTTGCAGCACCCGATGCGATACTGTAAATGGTGTAAGCGTGATGCCAAGCCCTCCAATTCATGGCCAAATTTCCCTCCAAGTTTAATGGCAGCGGTGGTTTTAAACCTGATAAAGCCATAGTCCACTCTTGGGCGTGGAAAGTCCGGATTCACAATCTGACACCATGTAGTGTACTGAAAGCAGGCGAACACTGTGACGTCCAGTAAGTCAATCCCTTTATTTACTTCCAACCTCTGACGTCATCCCTTCGAGTCACAAGCTATGCGCACTGTACGCATACCTTACAGGGGGTATGGCACAAAGAGTAAAGCTTTGTGCTGGGGGGTATGGCACAAAGAATAAACATCAGCAATTGGGGGTCGTTGAACAAACAAACTAAAGAGTTGAATAAGTTATTATCCGAGAATAAATAATGGGTCTAATAATTCTGATTTCCATGTTCTAATAATGAACTAGTTCATAGATAATCGGTTTCTGGATAATTATGCTCGTATAATTGCATATGCAGCACATATACATATATCCACATCAGTGTTCATATATATGTGTGTATATATATATACATATATATATATATCATCATCATCATCATCATGCTGTCGGTCGCGATGCGACAAAGATGCTTTCATTACTTGACTGCCGCTCTCCATTTAGCTCTCTGCTGTGAGAGTTGCGTCCATGAGTCGGTCTTAATGTCTCTCAGCTTCAGGTTTCTCTTGATGGTATCTTTGAACCGGAGACGGGGGCGCCCTCTCTTTCTGTAGCCAGAAGACAGTTGAGAATAGAGAATCTGCTTTGGTAGCCTGTCTAATGACATCCTCATGAGGTGTCCAGTCCACCGGAGATTCTTTTTGATCAGAAGATCTTCCATAGAGGGCAGCCCCATCCGTTCGAGTATTTCCTTATTCGTCACTTTGTCCTTCCAGGTTAGCCTCATGATTGAACGCAGATGTCGCATCATGAAGGCATGCAGCTTTTTCACCTGCTGTCTGTACACTGTCCAGGCCTCGGCTCCGTATAGTAGGGTGGATAGCACGATTGCGCGGTAGATCTTACCTTTGACCCGAATGGACACATGGTGGTTGTTCCAGAGTCTCTGGCGTAGTCGGCCGAAAGATGCGCTAGCCTTGGCCATCCTCCTCTGTATCTCAGCATCAATGCGTCCATCACTTGATATAGTGCTTCCGAGATAGGTGAATTCCGGAACAGAGTTCAGCTTGTTTCCGTCAACCATGATCTCCTCCTCTTGGGATCTTGTAGAGTTGGGTTGGTACAGCACCTCCGTCTTCTTGATGTTAATTTTCAGGCCAAACTTCTTTGATGCATCGGAGAAAGCGTCCACTATTTTCTGGGTCTCTTCAGCAGAGTGGGCAACCAGTGCACTGTCATCTGCGAATAGTAGCTCTCTCACCAGTATCTGAGTAGTCTTGGTCTTCGCTCTGAAGTGTGCGACATTGAATAGGTCAGCGCTCTGCCTGGACTGTATATAGATGCCATCCCCCATGTCTCGGAAAGCCTCGTTTGGTATTGCTGATAGGAAGATGGAGAAGAGCGTGGGGGCCAGTACACAACCTTGCTTGACCCCATTGGTAACCCCGAACGATTCCGAGACTTCCCCTCCAGCACTAACGTTCGCCATCATTCCTGTATGTAGAGGCTCGATCATAGTTGTGAAATTCTCTGGGCATCTGTACTTCCTCAGTAGCTGCCATAGCCCGGTCCTCCCGACTGTATCAAATGCCTTAGTAAAATCGACAAATACCATGTACAGTGGTCGGTCCTGCTCAATGCACTTTTCTTGTAGATGTCGGAGACAAAATATCATATATATACAGTAAAACCTCTCTATACTGACCCCTCCACAGATCGACCACTCCCCTATATCGATTGCTATATTTGGGTCCCAAAAATATTGTAAGGATATTCTAACTCTCTAAACCGACCACCTCCCTAAATCGACCACTTAATGTCAGTCCATGGTCGGTCGATTTAGAGAGGTTTTACTGTATATATATATAGAGAGTATAATCTATTATGCGCATATAAAAGGGGCGGAGCTCTTCTCATGATTATCGATATTATTATTACGATTATTCTCTACTGATTATTGTCCAATCGCTGACTTGCCCGTATTTGCCCCGGTCCTTGCCTACGCCAGTGCCCCCACCAGGCGTTTCCGGCCATTGCGCATCCCGGGCAGTCAGTCTGTGTCCTGCTTTCAACATTTTTACCGGTAAGCCTGTATTATGCTTAGCCATGATGCAAATAAAGTGTCCTACCCATCACCTCCTTGTCTCTCTCCTTTTCCGTAGCCCAACTTTATATTATATCAACACCAGTGGTTGTGGGCATTGAGAGGTAGCGCCATCTAGTGGAAACAGTTGCGATACTGTCCAATGCTGCAATGGGGCAATTCTGGCAGGTTGTAGAGCCATCCATTAAATTGATAGTTAATGAAGTCCGCCCTCTGATAATTGTTACTGTGTGCTCAGGTAGGATCCATGTACGCAGGCCCACATAGGCATTCGTGATCCCAAATATAGCTGGCTGTTGCGGTATTTTGAATCAGTATGTGAGTCCTGTGTTTACTATGGTGCTGCCACCTAGTGCTTTGTTTTGGTATTTAAATACACTGTTCGTTTTCGCGGGGTGGCGAACAATAAAAGAAACGACACAAAATTGTTCCAGCCCTAATAATCGAAGAGCTTAATATGTGAAGAGTTCAGGGGCAAAACCATGTAAACGCCAATCCTAAAATGCAATTAAAATACAAGATTTTGACCCGAAAGTAATTTTAATTCTGACGGGGTTTTGCGTCTGAACTCTAGATGATTTTATATACGTGTAAAAATGTTTTGGTTTAAGTATTCTGAAATTACATAAATGAATAATCATTTGAAAGCTACCATACCTGGGATTGTCCAATAGTCTTGATGGTGATGAGTGCGAGAGCAAACTACTCTATTATTACTATATGTATACACCGCGTTATTATCATTGCCGTGATCAATGTTGCAAACAAAGGGAACTGGGGGATTTGAACCCGCATTTCTGCCCTTCCGGGGTGGGTACCATAATCATTAAAGCCGCATAGTCCGGTGACACTAAGACACTTATCTAGATTTGACTCTACTTACACAACTTAGATACTGGTGCACTTGTTAAACATTCTTTGCTGTATAGAAGGATAGAAAGTCAATTGAATAGAACCTGTTACTGTTGAAGCGTATGGTGTCCGGGGATTTATGTGCATGCCAAAGTTAAATTTCCCAAACCCTGGTCCAGTCAAACCAATGACTTCAACAATGAATACTTGTTGCTTCCTAGCCAGGTGCTCGGCATTATTAGGATAGGGCAAACAAACTCACTGGCTCAGTGTCGGGATAATGTGACTGAGTGGGATATCAATTTCCCAAACCCTGGTCGAGTCAAACCAATGACATAAACAAATGGATACTTGTCGTTTCCTAGCCAGGTGCTCAGCATTATTAGGATAGAGCAAGGACTGATTGGCTCAGTGTCAGGATAATGTGACTGAGTGGGATATCAGGTCATGGTGCTGGTGACCTGATCCCCCAGTGGGGCAGCACTATAAAGTCACCATGAGTTCGGACTGTCACAAGTCAGTGCCTGTCCTGATATGACCTTATATGGTGATAGGACGTAAAACAACAACAAACAAACCAAGTTAGATGTCCATGGCTTCACTTCAGATATATCCAAAGTTAGCTTTTAAAAATGTTAATGTGGATTATAATGATCAATCTATTTATCTCAGAATAGGGTCAGTTACACCCATACTCCTGCTGTGCGTATCTGCTTTCATTTTGTTAAATTCATAATATATTTTCTTTCGTGTTATCTTATCGAGCAGCCTACCTTATTTGTAGTTCTCAAAAGAACCGCCAGATGGGAGCAGCATTCGTGCGGCAACCTCTTACCGGTGTCTATCGGTATTTCTGCTCATTTGTCCAGTTAATGGTTCGTTATTCAATGGGCGGGGGGGGGGGGGGGGCGGGCGGGGGGGGGGGGGGGGGGGGTCACGACGTCATTACAACCGGTGGTGAGCGCAAACAGGGGAAACTGGGGAAGGTCTAAACTTGGATGAAACAATGAATATGATCGCATTCGGGTGCACACGTCCAAACACGTTTACCTCTATCTATAACAAACCGGACGCAGTGGCCGATTCGGTAGAGCGCAGGCCTCCCGTGCGGAAGGTCGGGAGTTCGATTCCCGCTCGAGTCAAATCATTGACTTATCAAATTTATACTTGTCGCTTCCTAGCCTGGTGCTCAGCATTATTAGGATAGGGCAAGGACTGGTTAGCTCAGTATCCGTATAATGTGACTGAGTGGGATATTGGGCCATGGTGCTGGTGGCCTGGTCTCCCAGTGAGGCAGTATTGTAAAGTCGCCATTAGTGCACACTGTCACAAGTCGATACCCGTCCTGATATGACCTTAGATGTTGCCAGGATGTAAAACTCCAACAACCAACCAACCTATCTACAAACAATGATCGGCCGCAATATCGGCCCTAGGGTTGGTTCCTGGTGCCCTTACAAGTATCTTTTTTTGTAAATTGAGAATTTCTTGAAATTATATTTGGCGCCCCTAGCACGCGACGCCCCATGTGCGCCGGTAGCTTCAGTTGGCCCTGGTGGGTGCTAGTTGTTAGAGCATAGATGTACACGCGGTTTGGAAGACGCAGATACCATATTCTGAAAAATCAAACCAAACTCTCCAAAATTTGATTGATACCCCCTCGCCTAGTGCGTAGCCCCCCCAACTTTATCCTTCATTATCTTTCAGCCCAACATTTTAGACTCACTTTGCACCTATAGTCATACTATGCCTCTTGACGACAAAACCTGGTATGGTTTTTGCCATGCATTTGTTTCTAATGTAGATTGTAGTGGAATTGTCCTAGAAAATATCTTATATAAGATAAAATGTCACTTCGTGTGAGTGTAGTCATTAGCTCCACCACCTTTTGATGTATGAGTTGAAACTGCGACTTGGTATGCTGGGTCCTGGGGCACAAGCATCATGTGGAATACACGTATAATTGGACCTAGATAAAAGATTCACCCCGTACTTCCAGTACAGGGGTGAACAACAATGTAGTGTAAATACGGGCGAAAATAGCTTTAGTATGGAACAGGAAGTAGAATGCCTGCCTCCAGTATCAAATGGATACTTATATCGGCACAGAGTTGGTGAAATGGGAGAGAATGCAAAAAGACAAGATGGTGGCCATAGAACGCCGTCGATTTCACTTTTAAATTGCATTAAAGTATATGTTTTATTATATTTTCCAACTCAAAAGTAGCGGTTAAATATGAAGACATACATAAAGAATATATTGTGCTTCTTAAATTACCAGCTAAGTTAATTTCCCCAACATGTCGAAATTCTTCACCAGTTTTTCTAATGGGTTGGTTTTCACCCCTGTACTGGAAGTACGGGTGAATCTTTTTTCTAAATTGGACCTAATTAACGGAATCTTATGATAATGTGCTTTCTGAGTGGAATGTCGCACCACCATGCCAGTGTGGAGGCAGTGGCGGTGTGTGTGTGTGTGTGGGGGGGGGGGGGGTAGGACGAGAGATCTGTGCATAGTCCGATGATTTTGAGTTTCGGCCATTTTTCTGACATCAATATATTAGATTGATTTATTACATTAGTTTGTGGTAACTGTGATTTTAAATGGCTAACTTTGGAGATATTCGAAGCAGAAATATGCAACATTAATTTTGGCAAGCATGCCAAAACTCTGACACCATAGGCTTTTATGCAGGAACAACTTCTATTAAATTGACTCAGTGTGCCCTCCTATGTGGCAACAAATGCTTAATATTAATATGTGTCAGTATTTAAATTAGATGTGTAGAATCCAATCTAGATAATTGCTTTGGTTTTGAAAACTTGATGTTCTCATCGGACTATGCAGCTTTAGCGCCAGGGCTTTATCATGATCTGCACCATCGAGGCTAGACTGTGTCACAAGCCCTGATAATGACATGGAAATGTTGATAGCGCATACAAAAACACAATCAACAAAATTGTGTTAAAGCCTATCAAGATCTGTCTGAGCTTGGCTTGCCTGCGGGCAGTTTTGGAGCGGAGGTGGGGGGGGGGGGGTCTATATCGGACCTTTCCACAGGCGGTGAGATCAAAGCCGGGCTAGATAGAGCCCGCATCCACAGGACGATTTGAGATTTAATTCAACTCGACCGTGAATAGATTGGCACAGACAAATGCTCTTCGCCACGCCCCAGTGAGAAATCTCCGAGAGGGAAAGGACTCGGTATGCTATATAAGCCAGGGTGTTATCGTGAGGTCATCTGAGGTGGGGTGGAGGTGGGGTGGGGGTGGGGGTGTTGTGGGGGTGGCGGACTCCCCCAACCCCACCCCCACCCCGTTCCCCCTCCCCATGTCCTGTTACAATGCGCATTCTACGGTGGCCGACATGTTGCATCTTCAACATTGCCCACTGTTGAATCGAAACTATTCTGAGTATTCAAAATATCCTGACCTATGAAATGTCTGGTATACAGTGTTTACTGTTCGTCGAGAAGCCCGGCTAATATATATTTAACTTTGTTGGAGGGAGTAGTAAAAGGCATGGTGGCCCAAACCACAGTTGTTCTAAGGTATCTAAAGCTAGGATTCCTTACACGCGGTAAGCTAGGATTCCTTACACGTGGTATGCGGTATGCGAATGTGAATGCGAATGCGCCAAAAAATCGAAAAGCATCTAAATCAATGGGGGTGATTCCTTACACGGGGTATGCGGTATGCGGCATGCGGCATGCGAATACTGAATCGGTCCATGTGGCAATCGGTGCGGCATGCGAATGCGAATGCTGCTGCGTTTGCCATAGAGAACAGTGGTGAGGAAACCTGACACTGTGTGTGGGTGTGGGTGTTGGTGTGGGTGAAAGGACCCATCCTGTAAGCACGCCGCATGCCGCATACCGCGTGTAAGGAATGCGCGCTGTATGCGGCATGCGGCATGCGGCGTGCTTATGTAGCAGTCACACGACGACGACAATGGGAGGACGACAGCCCGGCGGCTGGAATTTTGAGAAATCACGACGACATATGCAAATTCGGGCTAAGTTGGACGACAATCGGACGACATCCGGACGACATCCGGACGACAAACGGGACGACAGCGGGACGACAGTGTATGTGTCTGTGTCTCTGTGTGTGTGTCTGTGTCTGTGTGTCTGTGTCTGTGTGTGTGTCTGTGTGTGTCTGTGTGTGTGTCTGTGTCTGTGTGTGTGTGTCTGTGTGTGTGTCTCTGTGTGTGTCTGTGTCTCTGTGGGTGTCTGTGACTCTGTGTCTCTGTGTGTCTCTATGTGTGTGTGTGTCTCTGTGTCTGTCTATGTGTGTATCTGTGTCTGTGTGTGTGTCTCTGTGTCTGTGTGTGTATGTGTGTGTATCTGTGTCTGTGTGTGTGTCTCTTTGTGTCTGTGTGTGTGTGTCTCTGTATGTGTCTCTGTGTCTGTGTGTGTGTCTCTGTGTTGTGTCTCTCTGTCTCTGTGTGTGTCTGTGTCTTTGTGTGTGTCTGTGTGTGTCTGTGTGTGTCTCTGTGTGTGTCTCTGTTGTGTCTCTGTGTGTGCGATAAACCACACACACTCACACTCACTCACACTCACATTCACACTCACATTCACACTCACACTCACTATCACACTCACTATCACACTCACTATCACACTCACTCTCACACTCACTATCACACTCACACTCACTATCACACTCACACTCACTATCACACTCACACTCACTATCACACTCACACTCACTATCACACTCACACTCACTATCACACTCACTATCACACTCACACTTCACGATCACACTCACTATCACACTCACTATCACACTCACACTTCACGATCACACTCACTATCACACTCACTCACTATTACACTCACTATCACACTCACTATCACACTCACTATCACACTCACACTCACTATCACACTCACTATCACACTCACACTTCACGATCACACTCACACTCACTATCACACTCACACTCACTATCACACTCACACTTCACGATCACACTCACTATCACACTCACTATCACACTCACACTCACTATTACATTCACACTCACACTCTCACTCACAGCCACATCCACACCCACACTCAGACTCACACCCACACCCACACTCACACTCACTATGTGTGTGTGTCTCTGTGTCTTGGTGTCTCTGTTGCAGAGACACACACACAGAGACACATACACAGACACAGAGACACAGACACACACATAGAGACACACACAGACACACACAGAGACACACACAGAGACACAGACACACACAGAGACACACACACAGACACACACAGAGACACAGACACACACAGACACACACAGACACAGACACACACACAGACACACACAGACACACACACAGACACAGACACACACACAGACACACACACAGAAACACACAGACACACACACAGAGACAGAGATACACACACACATACACAGACACACACACAGACACACACATAGACACACATAGACACAGACACACACATAGACACAGACAAAGAGACACACAGAGATACATACATGGAGAGAGAAGCAACTACAGCTTAACGACAAGACGACAGTGCCGCGACAGTGCCGCCACAGTGCCGCCACAGTGCGACAGTGCCGCGACAGTGCCGCGACAGTGCCGCGACAGTGCCGCGACAGTGCCGCGACAGTGCCGCAAAATCGGCTGTCGTCGAAGTTTTTCAACATGTCCAAAACAACTACGACAACCCGGCGACAGTCGAGAAAGTGCGGAGAAACTGGAGGTGTCGCGGAGGTGCCACGGCGACACCTCCGCGACACCTGCGCGACACCTGCGCGACAATCCGCGACAATCGACGACAGACCGGAAGTGGGTGTCGCAGGGCTGTCGCCGCTGCTTGTCGTCATAGTGTGACTGCTACATTACGGGATGGGTCCTTTCACCCACACCAACACCCACACCCTCACCCACACCCACACCCACACAGTGTCAGGTTTCCTCATAACTGTTCTCTATGGCAAACGCAGCAGCATTCGCATTCGCATGCCGCACCGATCGCTACATGGACCGATTCAGTATTCGCATGCTGCATGCCGCATACCGCATACCGCGTGTAAGGAATCACCCCCCATTGATTTAGATGCTTTTCGATTTTTTGCTGCATTCACATTCGCACACCGCATACCGCGTGTAAGGAATGCATGCTTTAGTTGGATATGTAGGATCAAATCTAGGTAAATATCTTGGTTTTGACAAGATTATGCTTTCAGCAAATTATGCAGCTTTAATTTGCTTTAAAAAATATTGTAAGTCCACAGTTTCAATGTATAGATTCTGTAGGCTTGGGCCACCATGCCTTCACTACAACACCGCTCCCTCCCACTCCCTGCACCGTCACCAACACCAACACCACAGATGATCGTCGGCCAGCCCTATTCAGATAAGACGTGATCACTGAAGCGTGACTAATGTACCTTACAGCCAATCTATAGTCACCTTCTGCGCAACGAAGCCGTTAGTAGTAGCACATTCCCCGCTACCCTTATGTGTGCATATAAATATATAAATATATATATATATAAGTGTGTGTATATTTAAATAAAAACTTACAAATATGTGTGTTTATACACAGCATACATTTATATAATTGTATATATATATATATATACACACACAGATATATATATATATAAATAAATATATATATATATATATATATATAGTTTGCCCCGGGGGAAAAGTAAGATTGAAAGGTCTCTCAAAATGCGATTGAATTGGTTTCGGCTTCTTTGTGAGTGGAAAGTTGTCGATTCTTTCACCATTTGCCTAAATGGGGTTCGGCTGAGGGGGGCACACGCTTTCGAAGTGACAGGCTGTGCTGGTTGGTGTCGCGGGCATCTCTTGTCTATTCACGAAGAGTCGCTACAATTTCACAGCAGACTACAATTTAGGTGCCCAAAATAACTGACAATGCAGAGCGTCACACTACGCGTGCTTCTTGATCTGGAAAGTCGGGTAATCGCGATGTAAAGTTTGTTTTATAAACAGCAGTATCTGCCTTCAGTGATCCCCTTGATCGGTGAGACCCAGTCAGAATCCGCAGGTGAAAGTAGATATTCAATGTGTAAACTGCTTTGGTATCATCAGACTTCTCCTGCCTGCACTAAGCCGATATTTTGTAGCAAAGAAGCAGATTATGATTGCTGAGGGTTCTGGCAAACTGGGGAAAAATATAGTAAACGAAAAAAACTCATAGGGACTTGGTTGGTTGTTGGAGTTTTACGTCCTGGCAACATCTAAGGCAGTGCACACTCATGGTGACTCCCCCACTAGGAGACCAGGCCGCCAGCACCATGACCTGATATCCCACTCAGTCACATTATTCTTACACTGAGCAAACCAGTCCTTGCCCTATCCTAATAATACCTAGCACCTGGCTAGGAAGCGACAAGTATATATTTTTACGTCATTGGTTTGACTCGACCAGGGTTTGAACCCGTGGATTAGAATCCCACGATCTACCAAAACGGGAGACGGAAGGTCAACTCATTCGGCCATCCCGTCTGGTTCATAGGGGGATGGTTTCGATGTATTGGCCCAGGGAGGGACTCTATGCTCTAAAGCGACGATCTTTCCGATGACATGGCACCTGTTATGTTGGGACAACACTAGTCTGGTTGCAGAGTTGTCACGTGAAGACAGATACAAGGATAGCTAATGACGCCAACTCCACAACAGACAAGTTAGATCACATATTCTGGGTGTTTTTTTGTGGTTTGGGTTTTACTATCCTAGTACGGATACCGAGTTGTACAGTGTTAATTCAAGATGACTTATAGTGCTGTCCCACTGGAATACCAATCTGGCACCATGACCCGATAGGCCATTCAATCATATTATCCTGATACTGAATAAACCAGTCCTTGCTTTGCCAGTGGAGGTAGCGACAAGCATAAAGTAAGTTATTGGTTTGATTCGACTGGAGAGAAGAATCCACACGGGAAGCCAGCAATCGCTCTGACCGATTCAGCCACCCACCAAGTCCCAAGCCACCCACCCAGATTTAGCAAAATACAAACTGTGCTGGGAAGGTGTAAGGCCCAGTCAGACCTTACCGGACTGAGTACCGGACATTACCTGGCAAAGAATTGTCTAGTCCGGTGGTGTTCAGTGTTGAACTGTTGCAACGGCCACCAGACGAAATGGAAGCTAAACGGATGCTAAACGGACATTAACGAATAGTCAACGGACGAGAACCGGATGGCAACCAAATGTCAAATGGACAGACCGGACACCAAACGGACACCAACCAGACACCAACCGGACACCAACCGGACACCTACCGGACTGTTCGCGGATGCACCAAAAACCAACGGACCAAATTCCCGCAGCACCATCAATGGACTCTTCAGGATACAAAACGGACACCTAACGGATGAGTAATGGACATGAAATGGACCAAATGGATGAAATGCACTTAAAACGGACACCAACCATACACTTCAGTCCGGTGGTGTCCGGTACAAGTTTTATGCATGTTCAAAACTTGTACCGGACACCGCCGGACACCACCGGACAGATAACGGACACGCCAGATGCCAACCATATATAAACCGTACATTGCCGTATTTCACCGGACAGTGTCCGTTTTCTATCTGGTTTCTCAATCCGGTGAGGTCTGACTGGGGCTTTACTCTCTGCCGGCCTCCACCTCGTTTCCACCGCTGTGGTATTCGTCCGGGTGGATCTATGAAGACAGACATGCGCAGACATGTCCGAAATCAGCATTTCTATTGGTCAAGGACGTGGCTAGGAGAAGTGGCTAGGAGACCAGTGAATAACCTACAACCCAGTACAGTCAGCAGAAACTGTCCTAACACCAGCGGGATGTTGGGTGAGTGCCGGTGTCGCAGTTTCCACTGTCCGCCAGTTTCCGTGGCACGCATACACTCAAATGCATTGTCAATGGCCATGAGCAATCTTCATAAAGAAAAAGTGAAATATCTCTAAAACCACACCACCTAGAAACAAATCGCTTGGTACACATATAGAGAACATCTTTACCAAAAACATTATATTAAATTTATAAGGTTACTGACGATGCTGTTCAATTTTGATGCATGCGCAGAAGCGATGCATACCGCAGAAACTGGCGGACGGCGGAAACTGCGACACCGGCGTGTAAGTTTGGGTGTGGGTATGGATGTGTGACAGGGTTTGGGTGTGGGTGTCGGTATGGGTGGGGTGCTCGGGTAGGCAGTGATGTGGGTCGGGTGTGGGTGAATGTTGGTATGAGTCTGTATGTGGGTGTGAGTGTGTGTGTGCGCATTGGTGTGGTATGGGTGTGAGTGTGGGTGTGTGTGCGGGGGGGGGGTGAATGTGCCTGTGGCTGTGGCTGTAGATATTGCTGTGGGTGGGTGTGGCTGTGGATGTTGCTGTGGGTGTGTCTGACTATGACTGTGCATGGCTGTGACTGTGGGTGGGTGCCACAGCCACACCCACAGCCACAGGCCTGTAGATGTAGGTGTGGCTGTGGCTGTGGGTGTGGCTGTGGATGTGGCTGTGCCTGTGGCAGTGCCTGTGGCAGTGCCTGTGGCTCTGGTTGGGTTGTGGTTGTGGCTGTGGTTGTGGCAGTGGTTGTGCCTGTGGTTGTGGCAGTGGCTGTGGGTGCAGTTGTGGCAGTGGTTGTGGCTGTGGCTGTGGCTGTGGGCGTTGGTGTTGGTGAGGGTGGAGGCTGGTGGGGGTTTGAGGGTGCGAGTGAATAGGGAGGTGCTCCCATAGCCTGAGGGGTCGTCAAAGGGCATTGTGCGCATGTTCAGGATAATTGAGGCCATGTGTATGAGAACGAACAAAGGTGAAGGCGGCGGGGCGGGTTGAGGTTAGGAAGGGGAGGGGGGGGGGGGGCCACATCAATGCGTGTAGTGAACGTGAGATTAACTGGGGAGCAATGGCGGCAAGCCGACGAACTAAATCACACACCGTTTTAACTTCTTATAAGCAGGGGAGGATTGATACGGAATTAGTGCTGAGTCATGGTATCGGTATTTAATTAGAATTGATAATTTACTGGTGGATAATTAGTGGATAAAGGAAAGGGCTGCTCGACTTCTCCCGTCGGCATCTAACAGTCTAGCTAGACTTTGCTGTGCACGACTGTAGACACCAATTATACATGTTCTTAATGCCCCTAAAGATGTTCCATAGATGGACCCTTTCATCTTGTGAAAATGCTGTTGCATAATGGTTTACAGGAGTGTAAAAATGACTTCAGTTCTTTGGTTGAGAGGTCACTGGGATTACCTTAGCCAGCCAGCGAATCTGAAAGCTAACTGTTATATTGTGTTACAAACTTGAAGCTCTTCCTGGTGACTCATGCTAACTGTTAGTACCGTGCCATGATAAAGGGATACTATTCACTTCACTGTGATAGTAAATCACATAAACTAAAACCATCAAATTCGAATAATAATCACGTCACATGCATCAGAATCAGGGTCCATGTATATATATATATATATATATATATATATATATAATGTATATATAATGCATATATAATGCATATATAATGTATATAATGTATATAATGTATATATAATGTATATATAAGGTATATAATGTACATAATGTATATATACTGTATATAATAATGTATATATAATGAATATATGTGATATATAACGTATTATATGAATATAAAGGGGCGGAGCACTCCTCGCTTTGTGTCTTTTCTCCTCCTACTACTACGGCGTAGCCATCTCTTATATTGTGTGTATACTGTATATAATGTATATATAATGTATATATAATGTATATATAATGTATATATAAGGTATAATGTGTTATAATGTATGTGTAATGTGTGTATAATGTATGTATAGTGTATGTATAATGTATCATAATGCATGCATAATGTAAGCATAATGTATGTACAATGTATATATACTGCATATATAATGTGTATGTAATGTAAATGTAATGTATATATAATGTATCTGGGTTAAATGACCACGGAGGTGGTCATTTTCTGTCATTACTGGGGGCAGGGAGGCAGCAGCCATGCCCACCTGTCAATCACACACCTCCTCTCAGGAGGCTCACTCCCTAACAGCCAATCACTGGCCCTTCTGCCACTGTCTTCCTCAAGTCTCTGCTTCCCCCTACCTCTCCACTCTTCCCCTGACACTCGTCAGCAGAACATTTATTCTAAAAACCCACCCACCCACTACCTGTACTTGTCTTGATTAAAATAAGCAATAACAAGACAAAAATAAAACCAAAAAACATTTAACATTAAAAAGACTTGTAACTAAAAAATATGATTAGATGTGTATATCTTCACTTATGATTTATGACTATGTTAGATAATATAACTACTCCATCACTACTCATACCTTGATTGATGAAACTACTCACCCTAATTGATTGACAATTAATCATCACAAACCACTGTTTGATTTATGTCACTACTGTATTAACTTGCCCGTTCATAAAAAAAACACAGTAGATATGTTGATGATCAATTTATCATGATTGCATAACTTCACGTTCATGTCAGACTTCGCCTGCGGGCAACCTCAACTGTGTACAACCTAAACCAAATGCGCCAACGACAACGATTGTCTTGAGAATAAAGTTATGTTACCACTCCTGATTCCGCATTCCTCCCTGCCCATGCCAGTAATGATAATGTATATAATGTATAAAAGGTGGGCTCCGCCCTAGTAAGGAACAACAGAATGAGGAGTGGTGGGAAGCCTAGTTTATTTAACTGAGGACCTTGGCCAAGCAATAGATAGCGCTACCTGTAAAAGTTTTGAAATTGAGATCATGTGACGCCCGCGCCAACCGACTGGCATGTGACCCAGTGTGGATGGCGCCAAACTATTATGGACCCGAACAGGCCCACAGTAAATGGCAGATTGGTCCAGAATTGCACAAATAAATAGAATGGTGAATAATAATATAATAAATAGCATAAGCCTACTCCGCCCATTTTATACTCATATAATTAATTATATATCACATATATAATGTATATAATGTATATAATGTGTACACAATGTGTATATAATGTATATACATATATACATATATATATACATACATATGTCCACATGTATAGCTGGGTATCATTAGCAGTGATCAGTGCATGGAAGGCGTGCACAATGAGAACTACACAGGTTAGAACATGGTAGATGGCGCGCTGAGTCCAACGTGCCATAAATCAAGCAAAACCTTCCCACTACGGTCTGTACAACCGTATAACACTGGCTGACAGCCTGTGTTACTGCCGCATTGTGGTGGTAGTTAGACACTGAGTGGAAGCCTGCGGTGGATCAAAGTATTGTATGAAGAGATCAAATTCATATACCTCACCGGTCTGATTACATCACAAACCCATACATTATGTCGTCTGCTGCAAATAAAGGTAGTTCCGCTTTCAATGATTTGTACCACGGAGATATATTTTGACAGGTTGACATTCGATCTTAAGTGACTTCATTTTATATCACAAGTCTCCGCGCTGTCAAATTAGGGGACTGTTTGTTGTGGTTTTACGTCCTAGCAACATGTAAGATCACAACATGACGACAGATGATGGGAGGAAGGGTTGTTGTATTTTTGTGTGATTATAGGTGGGGTCTTTGGAGTCTTTTTTGTTGTTGTCTTTGTTTAATCCTACACTAAGCAAAAGTTATCATAAATGATAGTCAGCCGATCTGGTATGCATATAGGTCACGGTCCAAGACGCGCCGGAACCAGTGGTTGTAATCCAGGAACCAGCGGTGACAGGTCAAACCGGAAGTGACATATTACATAGCGCACCCGGCGAGTCTGGTGCCATGCATGGAACTCTTTGCTGTGTTGTTGTATGTGTCTTGCAGATACCACTATTGAGAAAGAAAAGGGGCTCAAGTATCAGATGCTCGCCGTACGAACAATGTCTATTTCTTTGGTGCATTAAGGCGACAGCTTTTTTTTCTTTTTGTTGTTAAAGTCAATCATTACATTTTTCTAGAATTCAATGAATGATTCACTCTTAGCATACCTAGTGGAGCTCATATATTGTCTATTGGATAGGTGTCCGTCAGACCAGTGCACACACTGTCAATTCAGAAGAGCAGACACAATAAAACTAAATAAATCGACTGATTATGTGATGCATAACGCATTACACGAGTAAAAATACAAACGGAACATATACTTTATGTATTCCTTGAGCCAGTGATTAAACTACACACCCAACTTATTCTCTCTCCTTATGTTATTTGTGTACCGTAACTTTAAATATATATATATAGATTAATTATGTGAGACTTACCTGTGGTATAGTTAACACATAATAGCTGTTTAACGAGTCCTATAGCCTCGGCTTAGTTTAGTACAGGGAGATGTAGCATTTCCGGTCAAACAATGTTTACCCTATTTACCAAAATTATGTCTATCTTTCCTAATCCCTTTGGTGGCCCGAAGCCCCGTCTACCCCCAATGGGATGCGCCAGTGGGAACTGCCTTTCCCTTCTCCAGTTTACCAAATTTGTAAGGAACTGGCAGTCAGTCTTGTTTTGGTAAAACGTCAAATGGAATTTTAATCTCTTCTACCAAGCTAAGAATTTCTGCCAAATGGGTAAGCTCAGACCAATATTTCCCAGAGTTGGCTACATTGTCCGAAATGAACTTATAATTTACGAGTTCTTGTAGTAAGGGAGAAGCAGCAGCTGGCTCTATTTGGCTCCGCTCTTGTTGAAACCCTGGCCTCGGCATTGAGGAGTAGCTGGTCTGCCGAAGTTGGGCCTGTTGAACTCGTTCCAGCCAAATGAGTTCCTTTGTGATCTGCCACGGAAGGGATGTCCGCCTGGACCGAAGCCAGTTCTGCCTCCTCTGAACGCTCCTCTCTTGGCGCGATCAATCCTCTGTTTTTTGGCCTGGTAAGCATCCTCAACCTTACACTTGGTTCCCATCTGTTTGCCACACTTTGAGCCTGACTCCACCCTCTTAATCAGGCTTGGAGTTGGCCCCCAAACATCAAGGTCTTGTCCCAGGTTTTGCCCTTAATGTGTTTCGCTGGCATGAGAAGAGTAAACTCTTTTCCCTTTTTGTCTTTGACTCGCCTTGACCTGGTAACCTCCTTACCAGCATCTGTCATCACACCTTGATATACGTTCTCAAACCTACAGAACGTCACAAACGTGCTGGCTGCTGCTAACAGCTCCAGCCCATCACTCATGCTTTCTGCCAACGTGGTGAATTTATGGGACAATCGCTGCCATTGCTGACAGAATGGCTGTCTGCAGAATGTGCAGCATGTGTTCATACCTCTTCATTTGATCGGTCATGATCACATCTGAATCCATTTCAGGAATGAATGATTCCTTCACACCTTTGATACCAGTGTACTTCTCAGCACCCTCACCAATCACTTCAGTAGGTTTGAAAGTATCAAAGTGGCCCTCCAAGGCTGTCCTCAGCAAGGACCGCATATGCATAGAACTTTTAGGATCCAGGATTTTCTTTTTGGAATGCTTCGCTAGTCTCTTCTCCATGACACCATCAGCCTTGGCATCTGAGTCTGAGGAAGGGAAAGAAGACTGTATGATGCGCGAAAAGGAAGAAAGCAAAGCGGGGGTGGAAAGAAAGGCGTTTATTTACGCCTCAAACAAACAGAGTATACAGAGGAAGGAAAGGACTGAGGGAGGCCGGCGGGCGACCTTATAAGGGTGGGGACGGGCGACAGCAGGTGAGGTGTGAATGCTGCCGGCCCGGGGGAGGGCAAGAGGTGGCGAGCAGCGGGCGTCGGGTGAGGCGCGAATGCTGCGCGACAGGGGGGCGGGGGGAGGAAGCGGCGCGCGGCGGCGTCGGGCGAGGTGAGAAGGCAGCGCGACAGCGCGGGGCGGGGGAGGGTCTCTTCCTCTCCTCGCATCAAACGTAATGCTACGCATTACGACCAATCTGAGTCGTGTTTCACTTTCTCTTTCTTTTTCTTGGATTTCACTGGTACACAACGCGTGGTTGACTGCTGTGACACCACTGACCCTGCCCCTTCCGAATCACTATCGGAAACATCATGGGTCCATGTAGGTTTACGAGTGTTCAATTGTTGTATTTTCCAAGCCAGTAGTTCATCCAGGCATGCCTCTATTGACGGGTCAAATCCCACCTGCAGTGCTCTGCTTGCACCCGGTATCGGGTCATGCTTGCGCCCGGTATGCGGTCAACTAAGGCCATTACGTCAGGTCTATCTGATCTAGTTGCTACTGTATGCGTGCCTGGCTGACTCACACTGTCATCAGGCTCGTCGTCTGATTGCCAGTCTGCTGGTGGTACCACCGCACTGCGCTGTTTGGCCGCCATCTGCACAAACACGACTATTATTAGCAAAAGTTCCCCGAACATAAAAACAACTTCTAACAGTCCGAAAAACCCCTCCTAGACCCCCAGAAGTTAAAGTTGCATAGTCCGATGGTTTTGAATTTCTGTATTTTTTCTGAGATAAATATATTATTTCGATCACTAGTATCTACTTTACATTAGTTCAAAGTTACTTTCATTTTAAATGGTAAACTTCTGAGATATTTAGAATGCAAACATGGAAAATTAGTTTTGGCAAGCTTGCCAAAACTCTGACACCATAGACTTCTGCAGTAACAGGTTCTGTTAAATTGACTCAGTATTGCCTTATACGCAGAAACAAATGCTTAATAAGTGCATCAGTATCTAAGTTAGATATGTAAAGTAAAATCTAGATAATTGGTTTGGTTTTGAAAATTTGATATTTCATCGGACCATGCAGCTTTAAGAAAAAACTCCTACTAAAGATTAAGGCCTACTACAAAAAATGTGGGCAGTGATTCCCCTTATTTTTGTGTATAATATACATATATAGACATATATGTATGCACTGGTGTACGCAGCGTTTCCACATAACTGTGCTGAGGAGCCGATCCCTTGTATCGGCAGCCAAGTAGCAGAGCTACCCCAAAAATCAATCCCACACAAAAAAAAACAGTGGCTCAAAAAACGCCCACCCCACGGGGGACTGATGTTGGCAATTCATCTGGTCGGTTGTCTCAGGTTCGCCCCTGAGGGCTGGTGCGGGCGCGGGCGCGGCCACGCCATGAACCGACAACTTAGCGGCGTTCCTTGCCATGAACCGACAACTTAGCGCCGGTCAACACAAAAAAATAGGTGGCTACCCAACTAGTAATTAACAAATTACCCCAAAAAAGGCCCGACAGGTCCCTAAAGTAGCCACCTATATAAACTAAAAGGAGAAACTGTCATGTAAAACTGGGTAATAAAGCAAAGTTCTCTGCTCACCTTTCCTATGTCCGCTCTCGGCGAGTTGGAAACGCAAATTGTTTGACCAGAAATGCTACATCTCCCTGTGCTATAATTAAGCGGAGGCTAGGGGACGAGGTGAAATATAACATTATATTGTAAGTTTTTGTTGGTACTGTAGATGAAGGAGCCGGACGTAGCTCAGGCAGTAGAGTGTCCACCTGTGATGGTGTGGGTCATCCGACCGATCCTGCTCAGTGGACACATTTGCAGGTTGGGTTATTTTCCATCCCAACCAGTGCTCCACAACCAGTTCATCAAAGGCTGTCGGAAGGTGCATATAAAAGACCCCTTGCTGTTTATCGGAAAGAGTAGCCTCTGTGACAGCAGCAGGTTTCCTCCAAAGAAATATGTCAGAATGACCATATGTTTGACATCCAATAACCGATGATAAAACTCAAAGTGCTCCAGAAGCGTCATTAAATAAAACAAACTTTTTTACTATACATGAAATAGATAATAGCAGAAGTGATATTGAAATAAGATCTATTTGACCTTTGCTATTAGTTCAAGACAAACCATTATTCACCGAACTGGAAAACAAACCCTGTGAGAGTAGATGGCTGGCCACTGAGAAGGGCCTATTAAGGATGTTGTACCCTACCTGAACTGCCGAGGGAATCCGCCACGTCGTGGGACCGAGACAGACGATACCTGTGGGCGATGATAGGGGCACATTGCAGTTCTATTGAAGTAAACCACTTCCTCCCAGTGGGTGGGGTTGACCGCACGTCGACGTCAGTGGGGAGAATGGGGATTTAGTTTCCAACCCCAGGCAGTTCTGGGGCCAGCAGTGCAAGAATAGAACAACACACACATTATGTATAATATATGACCAGAGATGTTGCTAGGACGTTAAACCTCAACAACAAACAAACAATATAATATATATATAAATATATATATATATATAATATGAATGGTTGACGCAGCGCGGGAGAAAGAAACGTTGGAAGAAGAAGAAGAAGAGAAAACAAGGAGGAGGAAGAGGACAAGCAAAAGTAGACGGAGAAGGGGGGAAGAAGACGAATAATAACATAGAAAGAAAGAAAGAAAGAAAGAAAGAAAGAAAGAAAGGAAAGAAAGAAATAAAGAAAGGAAAGAAAGAAAGAAAGAAAGAAAGAAAGAAAGAAAGAAAGAAAGGGAAAGTATTGAAGAATGTGTCACTTCAAATTAGTGTGACGTATATCCCATACAATTCTACTGGATAAGTAGTGAACTTTCATCGACATGGCGCCCACATGCTCACTCGGGTGTGAAGTTTTTCATTTCCTAACTTGTGTCATCCTCTTCTTACACACTGACGTTCATCATCCAGAACTCCCCCATCACCAAAGCTCTCCTTCACACAAAACTCCCCAATCATCAGACGTCCCACATTCGCCCAGAACTCCCCAATCACCAGAACTCCCCCATCACCAAAAATCGCCAACACCAGAACTCCCCAATCACCAGAACTCACCCTTTGCTCAAAACTGCCCAATCACTATAATTCACCTATTATCAGAACTCTCCAACACCAGAACTCCCCCATTGCCCAGAACTCCCCGCATCACCAGAACCTCCCCATCACCAGAACTCTCCAGTCACCAGAACTTCCCCGTCACCAAAACTTCCCCTATTCTCAGAACTCCGTCAACCAGACCTCTTCATCACAGAGCTCTCATCACCAAAACCCCTTCATCGCTCAGGGGCCGTATGCACCAATCGGAGTTAGGGCCTTAACCGCGGCTAGGCTAGCTCCACACGGCTAAATGTGAAAAATTTGTATGCGCCAATCAGTGCCAGCGCTAACCGCCGACCGTAGCCTCGGCTAAGCTACCCCAGTTTCAAATCAGGTTTAACTGCTAGCCGGGGCGGTTAGTGTGTGTGTGTGGGTCTCAATCTATTGAATGCGATCATATTTAACAGAATTGCATACGCAATAAGTGAAATTTATTCAAATTAACCCTAAATTCGAACCCTCCTTAAGGCTACCGCCGCATTGGCGGCGATATTAATAGTTATATTTTCGAATCGACGAAGGTAAAGTAAACAAATCGCCGCCGCCGCCGCATCGACCTCCGTATCCATACTGGCGGCGACGGCGGTTTGTTTACTTTACGTTCGTCGATTCGAAAATATAACTAGTAATATCGCCGCCAATGCGGCGGTAGCCTTAAGGAGGGTTCGAATTTAGGGTTAATTTGAATAAATTTCACTTATTGCGTATGTAATTCTGTTAAATATGATCGCATTCAATAGATTTTAGCCAAATATATGGGCACAAACGCAGAGGGCATTCCCAAATCTATAAATAAACTCACGGTTAGCTATCCGCAGCGGCTAAAACATTGGTGCATACCGATTCACACATTTCTCCAACCCGCCGCTACCCTGGGGTAGCTATCCGCGGCTAGAGCCTTAACTCCGGCTAAGCCTATCCCCGATTGGTGCATACGGCCCCAGATCTCTTCATGCTTTTGCGGGGATACAACATATAATACTTGTTATGGGACTGGGACAGTAGCACTAGTAGTAGTAGGCCGGACTTTGAGCTAACTTACTGGGGGTGGGGGGAGGGGGGGGGGGGGGGGGACGCGCCGCAGCCGGCCCCCCAAAGGGCCTGTCACATTATGACGCATAGCCTTAGCGTATGCTAACGGTGGTGATTTTCAACCAATAAACTAGATCACGGTTCCGACTGCGCATGCGCTGAAAATGGCGTTGGGAGCAAAGCAAAGGCCTACGGCCATTGAGTTTGCCTATACGCGCAGTGAAAAACGTCAGTTTTATTCAAAATTAATAGAAATCCAAAACCCTAACCATATCAATTTAATATAATCTTTTTGATAAACATGTTTTCTATATGTGTTCCAAGCGGGTTGTCTCTAGGTGGTGTGGTTTGATCAATATTTTACTTTTTCTGTATGGAGATTGCTCACTGCCATTGACAATGCATTGAGTACACTGGCTATGGCTCTAACACTAGTCTGAGTGCCTAGATCTTTCTAAATCTAAATGCACATGGCATAAGATGTGCTGATTATATTGATGTCAATGCAATGCTGGATAAAAGATTAATATCTTAATTTATTAGATATATTTTTTTAGTTGGTATTCTATGTTTCAAACAAGAGCTGAGATGATCTGAAACTAGCACATTTCATAGCTGCACCCAGTGTATTAGCATGTGCCATGTGCTTTTGGGGGTTATGTTTTGCTCTGATGTATCCCACAATGCACCGCGCCGCTGGAACCGTGATGTAGTCTATACATCGGCGTACGTCATCATATGTTATGTATACATTGGGCATACGCCAGGTATGTTCCGGATATGTCGTCATTCATCGTCTTACGTCGCCATGCATCAAGGCTCCGAAAAAATTGTGTGCATGCTAAAAATGTCCAACGTGTGTCGACGTGTGCCTCGTACATTCCACATATGCTACGTGTACGCTAGGGGTACGTTGGCGTACGTTAGGAGGATGTTAGGGATACATTGTGGTACGTTGGTACACCATACGTACAACCGGCGCCCTGCGCGTGTCGCTGATGTATATAACGTACTCACAACATTCTGTTAATGTATGCGAGCGTACCCCTAGTATATGGGAGCATGCCCCTAGCCTATCGCGAGCGTGTTGTTACTGTTACGAGATGTTTATATGAAGAGTTCAGGCGCAAAAGCACGAAAACGGCAATCCAAAAATTTAGTTTAAATAACAGATTTTTACATGAAAATAATTTTAAAGCTCACTAATTCCACTTATCATATGATCACATGGTTATGGAGCAATAAACAAATCAGTTGGAAGATAAAAATATAAACTCTTTGAAGGTTTGATTCCAATGTTTCTCTCCATTTTTGGATTGGTGTTTACATGGCTTTGCGCCTGAACTCTTCATATACAACTGTCTATTTGTATAAATAAACTATATCCATTTCAGATATCAAAACACAATTACATGTCTGTAATATTTGTTATATACCTCCAGGTATATTAGGTGTTGATTTTAATTTGTCATAACATTATTAAACTCAGACAGGTTTATTAGTTTTGAATGTAATTTGTTATAACCTAGTTAAACTCAGACACAAATCTAGTTTAAAATACTACGGCATGGTTTGCACAGCCATACCATGTGGCTGAAGTTGAGGCTGACCATCCGGCTGAGGTGCAGGCACCACAGAAGGATGTGGCACCAGCTGAGGAAGAGGCGGCACTGGCTGATGGTGCATCGGGAGAGGTTGGACAGGCAGAGGTTGAGGTTGAGGCTGCGGCTGCACAGGCAGATGCTGTGGATGCTGCACCACAGACTGCAGTGGCTGCAGCATATACTGCTGGACATAGTCCTGGGTTTGTTATGCCCATGGTGATGCTGGTGGTGGCTGGTGGGTGCACTGCTAGGGCTGGGGCTAGTACAGCTCACTTTGAGAATGCCCCGCAGGAGGCACACAAACTACAGTAGCCGTTGCAGCCACAGGCAGCATTGCAGCCACAGGCGCTGCTGCAGCGGAGCTGCTGGAGCTGCAGGAGCCACAGAAACCACTCCAACCCCTGTGACAGAATGCGGTTGATCGCTTCCCGCGTATTCCTGAAGCGTGCCCAGGGCATCGTCATCAGAGAGTCCTGAACGTAGTTGGAGAACGTTGCGTGCTCAGTAAGGGCCGTTGTTGGAGGCGGCTGCAGGCCTTTGAGCAGCTCCCCAGACTCGTCGAACTGCTTCTGGATGGCTGCCAGCAGGTTAACGTCATTTGCGGCTGTCCGCTTCCCCTTTCCCCCTTCTCGGACTGCAGCGGGAGGTGTGGCCAGAACCTCTTCCTCCAGCCCAATCTGGAGATCAGCGCAGACATTCTCAGCAGGGTCGAGATCCCCCTGCGCAGCATCTATGCAGCCATTGCCTGCAAGACAAAATCATAAAATAACATAAGTAACATGAATGCAAATCGATGTTTCCATAAATGAGGTCAACAACAACAAAAATCAACAATAAAGAACACCAACAAATATATATCATGTAAAATGATTAAATTGATTTCTCACTTTGTCGACTTGTCTAGCATAATATGGGTTTTAGCAGAATGCTAATGCCGAGACTGTCCAGAAGGATAACAGATTTTGTACTTACAGTTCTGCAGTGCTCAGGCCGGTGCCTGACGGCTGACCGCAGGAAACCAAACTTCTGTATTATCCACAGCTCCTTCTCAGTCAGTTTGGGGGCTCTGTCGATGCTCTTCTTTTTGTGAAGACTCGTGTTCATGTCCTTCACCTACTTGAACTACCCCTGCAGATGCACGGATGTCCTCCCCATTCGGTTTGCCTGGTCCTCCCACATCTTGCCCTTCTTGTCAGATGGTGATGCTGGCAGAATCTGCTGCTTCCTGCCTCTCCCACACCCTAGTCCTGTAGTGATAGCAGCCTTGCAGGCAGCTGAACCTGTGAGGTTCTTCTTGGCAGGCATGGTGGCAGTCTGTGGAGAGAGCCAAAACTCTAGGGTATTTATACCCATCGGCGACCGATCACATGACAAGTCTGTGGCCGGGCATGGCCTAAATGTGATTGCATACATCACGGATATGCTTTGCACATGGTACTCATAAGTTTTGAATACGTTACGCACATCTTACGCACACATCAACACACTAGGCGTACGTTGACCATGCATCATTGTGCGTTACTCATACGCTGAAACTGTCACCTCCAACCATCACTACACGTCCCAGCACACCGAGTATACATCGCTATACGTTTCGTATACATCGCTATACGCCACGCATACTCTAGCTATACGCTCTGTATACGCTTCATACGTTGTGCGGACTGCCCGCAGAGCGAAAAGTTTGGCGAATGCCAACCTATTTAAATTTGATTTTTATTTCAAAACGTTCTGCACACGCTAACGCCATAAGTCGTAGTGTAACAGGACCTTAAGGGGTCTGAATGTCGGCTTTAGGCTCGGTAGGCTTAACGGCTGGCGCCAGGCTTGTAATCCCACACCCTGTACCTTTCAGGTGTCGGCCTTTCCCGCCAGACGTGTCAGTCGGGGGTCGGTGAGGTGGTGTGCGGGTGAGTGGGTGGGGGGCTGAATGGGGGGTGAGTGGGGAGGGTTGACGGGGGCTTAACGGGCGTTCCCAGCGTGGTGGTTTATTAAAGGCCTGGCCACGTTCATCCTTCATAATTGGCCGCCTTAACCCATTCACCACATGTGGACAGGCGGCGTCTTTACTTAGTGGTCACTAAATGTCGTCTGCCTTCAATAAATTGCAAAATAACAGAGTTATCACCAGTGGACTACTTGTACACTAGTTTCAATGACTTGTATCGAACCCAGCGACCTATAGTCAAAGCAAACGACATAATGGAAGAAATGTCATAGATGAATGGGCCAATATACATATATATATATATATATATATATAATATATAATATATTATATATATGTTATATATATGTAGATTATAGACCGACTGTTGACAGTGTGGGCGTGATATATGTATCATATATGTGGTCGTTAATAGCAATGAGCTATGAGTGACGATATGTATTATACCTCCATGAGTGCTTTACACTGTAAACCTATAATTATCATTGGCCTATTTTAGTGGGTTTTTTCTTCATAAAAAATTATAACAAAAATTGATGGATTGTCAAGCTGACTGCGTCTGTATGCAGTGTGATATTATTATTAATATATAGTGGACGTGGATGACACTGACAGATGTAAAACTTCCAGTTGGCTGTCACAGTGTTCACTAGACCATGTGACACCCAACTCCGATTACTGCCAAGTCACATTAGATGTGGCTAATATTTATATGATGATTTGCATTCGTATACAGTAAAACGTATCTAAATCGACCGACCATGGGACCAACTTTAAATAGTCCATTTAGGAAGGTGGTCGGATTAGGGTGCGTTTTCTTATCATTACAATATGGGCGTTTGGGACCTAAATAAAGCGATCGATATAGGGAAGTGCTCGATCTGTGGAGGTGGCCGGTTAGAGAGGTTTTACTGTATATATATTATATATATATATATAATTTATACATATATATATATATATATATACACATATATATATACATATATATGTATATATATATAAATATATATATATATATATAGCATCGAGAGGTGCCCTTCTGGGGCCATATGCACCAAGTTTTTACTAGGCTTAACCGGAGCTAGGCGCTAGCTCCGGTCAGCTAGCTCCGGGTACTGGGGGTTCTGTGAAAAAGTGGTATGCACCAATGTTTTAGCCGGGGTGGGTAGCTGACCGTGAGTTTATTTATAGATTTGGGAATTCCCTCCAGTCGACAATATAAATAACGCCGCCAATGCGGCTGGAGTGTTAATAACGGTTCCATTTTAGGGTTAATTTGATTAAATTTCACTTATTGAGTATGTAAATGTGTTAAATATGATCGCATTGAATAGATTTGGGCTTAATATATAGCCGCCGATTCGACGGCGGCGGTGGCGGCGGCGGCGGCGATGTGTGTTTTGTTGATAGGCAAGCCACTGAGGCTCCGAATGAAACCTCATTTGGAGGCCTTGGGCGTGGATTTGGACATGTTGGAGGATGCCAAAGTCCCAGAACATCCCCCGTGGTCGTTGAGAAAGCCATCGGTTATCCTCCGACTCACGGAACTGAGGAAGTCTGGGACACATCCACTCGAGTACCAAGGACTGCATGCAGAGATTCAAGGCCAGTTTGCAGACCACCTCTCCAAATACACTGATGGTTCAAAAGACCAAAGACGGGTAGCTGCTGCGGCAGTCTGCTGACGGGACAAATTTGGTGTACGTTTGCCCGATCAGAGCTCGATTTTCACTGCAGAAGCCCGAGCACTCCTTCTTGCGTTGGAGTGTATCGAGGTATCCAACCACACTAACTATGTTATATACAGTGATTTGTTCTCTTGCCTCCTGGCTGTTGCTGGACTGAAAATGAATCACCCTATTCTAGCAACGGTCATTTATAAAATGAACCAACTGGCAACGGATGGGTATGACATCCACCTGTGCTGGATGCCTGGCCATGCCGGCATACAAGGAAACGAACGAGCTGATCGGGCTGCGAAGAAGGCCCTGAATTGTGATCTTGAACCTTGTTTGATCCCTCACTCTGATCTGAAACCACTAATAGCCACCCACATAAAATCCAAATGGCAACATGAGTGGGAACAAAACATTAATAAACTTAAAGAAATTGAACCATCTGCGGGAAAGCCACCACAGACTCATGCGGGAGGTCGGCGGGACCAAGTGGTCCTTAGCCGCTGCCGTATTGGCCACTCGTGGCTTACACATGCTTTTCTGCTCAAGGGGGAACCTCCCCCTGAATGTATTGGGTGTCAGTCCCCGCTGACACTCAAACACATTTTATTAAGTTGCGTTGATTTTTTGGCCCTGCGCCAACAGTTCTACACTGCAGACAGTATGCATGACCTTTTTACTAAGGTAAAGCAGGAAAACATTTTAGCCTTTTTGAGGGCAGCTGGACTGTACCACCTCATATAGTTTACTAAATAGATTCTATCAATTATTAATCAAACATTTCTTTTTCTATGGGAATTTGTTTCCCTTGACAACAAATATATGATTGTGATCTTTCTAATTTAATGAGTGTCTATTGGCACATAATTGATTGTCTGCTTTTACATGTAAAAGCGATGGTTTGAACAAAAAACAAACATTTCTCGCCGTGAATATGGCCTATGCTGCCGACACGGCGTAAAACAACCACCAATCAATCAATCAATCATGATAGGCAACAGTATGGATATCGACGTCGCTGCGGCGGCGGCAATTTGTTTACTTTACATTCGTCGATTCGAAAATATTAATATCTCCGCCGAAGTAGCGGCGGCGTGAATTTCACTTCGGATTTACGGTTAAATTGATCAAATTTCACTTATTGCATCTTTAATTCTGTCAAATATGATCGCATTGAATAGATTGAGACTCACACATGCACACTAACTGCCCCGGCTAGCAGTTAAACCCGATTTGATAATGGTTTAGCTTAGCCTAGGCTATGGTCCACGGTTAGCACTGGCACCGATTGATGCATGCAGATTTTCCACCGTTAGCCGTGTGGAGCTAGCCAAACCGCGGTTAAGGCCCTAACTCCGATTGGTGCATATGGCCCCTAGTCTAGGTAAAGACAGTTTGATTGGAATACCTTCTGGTTAAGCCACAGGAGAGAATTTTGAAAATTGTGTGAAAAGAAAATTATTTCAAGTCATAATTGTTTTAAGAAAGAAAGAGCCACACCCTTAGGGATCTCATGTGAGCTTATTTAATAGGAAATGTGGAGAACCGATATAGTTTACGCATTGACTGAAGGCGGTTAGTGAGGTGGAGGGCCGAGTGGTGGCGCCACCCGTCATATCCGCATAGAAAACGTGTGTGTGGGGGAGGGGGGGGCGGGGGTGCTAAAGCTGAATAATCCGATAAAGGCATCAAATTTTCGAAACAGAACCACTTATTTAGATTTGATTCTACATATATAACTTAGATACTGTTGCACATATTATTAAGCATTTGTGACTGCATACAAGGGAATATCAAGTCAATTTAATGGAATACATTACTGCTGAAGCCTACAGTGTCAGGGTTTTGACATGCATGCTGAAATTAATTTTGTTTGTTAAGTTAGATATTTCAAATAAAGGTTACTTCAAACCAAAGTAAGGTAGACTATAAAGATAAACCTAATATATTTTTCTAAAAATATGACAGAAGCTCAAAACTATCGGATTATACAACTTTAATACGTTAATTCAACATCAGTGGAGGCGGGTAATAATAATAAGAATAATATAATTATAGGTTATTCAAGGCCAGTTTGCAGACTGGCCTTGAATAACCTATAATTATTGGTGTACGTCCCCAATAATTATAGGTTATTGGGGATGTTATATATATATATATATGTATATATGCATGTGTGTATATATATGCATGGATATATATATATATATATATATATATGTTTATATACAAGCCCGTATACAGACAGCCGTCCCTGAGAATGAGCTGCAGCCTGCAGATACGGGCCCACAGAGAGTAGACAGTGGGACCTATTAATCATCAAGATCACAAAGCAGCCTCTCCATGGCAACATAGAAATAGCGCGAAATCTCCTTGCACATGATAGGTGCTTTGTGGGTGATCTCCGCCAGGTGAGGACTCTTTGTGTTCCTTCCTTCATTCTTACAGGCAGCATGTCGAGTCCCACGCCAGCCTCGTTTTGGTTCAGGCTTAAAGCTGCATAGTCCGATGGAAGCATCAAATTTTCAAAACCAAACCACTGACGTAGATTTGATTCTACATATCTAAATTAGATACTGAGGCACTTATTAAGCATTTGTTGCCACATAAAAGGGAGTACTGTGTCAATTTAATAGAACTTGTTACTGTTGAAGCATACATGGTGTCGGAGTTTGGCGTGCTTGCCAAAATTAATTTGGTTGTTTGGTTATAACGCATATCACTTCACCTTCTCATCTATAAATAGTTCAAATGCACCCTAACTCTTAAGGCCATACGACCAATGCATTTCTTGGTGTTAAAAAATCAAATGTTATTTAACTGGAAAAAAAATTTTGAATAAAAGTAATGACCTAAAATTGACCTTTTACATTTTTTTTTATATATTCTATTTTGTTATAAAAAATGGCCACAGTGAAGCAACAACAAAGGGTTATGCTGGATTATCCGTCTAATAAATGTTTTATTGGACTGGGAAAAGTGTGGAGCATTGCGGTGGATAGATCGATAGACATGAGGATGACACATTCATATATTATTATAACCATGTGGACATCGAATAGCAATAACCAATGTTATTAAACAAAATATGAATATATAGGGGAAAGGCACTGATGTTGGACCATCCCATATATTGGACCACCCGAAGATTTCCGGTTGTGTTGCATTCACTAGTTGCTATCTCGTCACCCCGTTCCTACTCTGGGTACGGATGAATTTGCTAAATAGGATTTTCTAATAACATGTCTGCGAGAAATCTATTTTCAAAAGCTAATAATTTCTGGACATTATCCTGAAATCTATCTGTAAATTAGAATCTTCCTGTCTATTCGACGCTGTTCTTTCACGGGAGCTTACTGATGATATATGCTGTTAGTGTTAGCGAAAATTATTCTGACATAAAATCATTAAAATAACATTTGCCCAATTTGGTGTCGAATTAATGGCTTCCTTGAGTGCTTTTGTTTGTTTGTTGTTGTTTTACGTCCTAGCAACATCTAAGGTCATATCAAGACGGGCACCAACTTGTGACAGTGCGCACTCATGGTGACTTTATAGTGCTGCCCCACTGGGATACCAGTCTGCCAGCACCATGATCTGATATCCCACTCACTCACTGACACTGAGCCAACCACTCCTTGCCCTATCCTAATAATGCCGAGCACCTGGCTAGGAAGCAACAAGTATCAATGTTTACGTCATTGGTTTGACTCAACCAGGGTTCGAACCCACGATCCCATGGTCTACCAAAACGGGAGACGGACGCTCTAACTCATTCGGCTATCCCGTCTGGTTCCCTTGAGTGCTAATGGTAGTTCGACGAGAATCCCCCTCAAATTGACAATTAGAGGGAAACTTTATTGGACCCACTAACAGTCAAAACAACTATAGTGGCGACCTTAATTTACTCGTTGTATCAGACCATTCATCTCTTTCGTTTTAATGACTAATTGTAGTTTAATCATCGTAGTCTACTGATCGTATCTTCGATGTACGCCGGCTTGTGTATTTAAAAGTTAAAAAATCGTATAACTGCCCCTAATTCAGGGTATATTTATCGAGGCAAGTATCTGAAGACTGTGACCCTGTGTGAAATGGCACTTTTAAAATGCTCGGCTTTAACTGGTCTGACAGCCCAACAAAATTGCGAGGAGACTGTTCTGTCATGTTCTCTCTGGCAGAGTGGTTAGAGTGACTGACTTTTTTCTAGGTCGGACTCCTAATCTGAAGGTTGGTGGTTCGATTCCCCATGCCCCCCCCCCACCTCTGCCACTTTGGATTTCCACCGCTGTGTATAACTTACAGCATCATCAAAGGCTGGTTGCTCTCATACCATGTCTATGTGTTGTGGGAGGTTAAAAATCCCTTGGGTCGGTAAAAGTGTAGGCTCGGGCTTTCTATCGACAAACTGCCTAATGATGAAAACAAGTCTATTCAGACTTATCCATGATAGGCAGTATAAATCTTCAATAAAAAATCTTCAATCACAACAGACAGAAATCTGGCGATAGCAGTTGTTCCCATTCAAGCAGAGCATTGCAGCAAGCATAGCAGTTACACTATGCCCACACGCAGGTGGCGCCATCCGGGGTTGAGTAGTGAACTAGATGCTACCAGTGTAACTACAAGCATAATAATATCGCGGTAAGACAAAAGTAGAATGTCCGCTTGTTCATATTCACATAATGCTTTACCTAGTTCAAACCGTCCTGATATGACCTTAGATATTACTAGGACGTAAAACAACAAACACAATCTAGTTCATATACTTTAGCTGCAATTCTTCCAGTCTAGACTGAAAAAACTAGATAATTTGTTACCTATGTGTGCACTCAGTTCACTCAGCTAATATAGGCCCATTAGCTGATGGCGACAGCAAGATTCTGATCGTGGCTTGTTTAATCGGCCCAGTTAAAGCAGGGCATATTGGTATTTGACCTATGACTCTATAGCCGTGTTTACACGAAAAATTGTGAAGCGAATAATCAAATCGATTTATATGAAGCGATGTAGTGGCGCGTTTACACGGACCGAGTTTGAAAGTGTTTCGGCGCCGGGAACCAGCAGCCTTAGTGTTCCGCCTGTAGCCAGCGAGCACTGCTATTTGTTTAGTTTACACTCGGTGATTCGACGCCGATGTAGCTGCTACGTTAATATCGCTTGGAATTTAAGGTTAATTTAATTAAATTTCATTATTTGAGTATGTAATTCTGTTAAATATGATCGCATTCAATAGATTTCGGCCTAATCGGTCCCTAACACTGCCGGGCACCAGCGATAGTTACAGCTGAGCCTGTAACCGGCGAGCACTGCTATTTTACACTATCGCCGCCCGGGAACAAGCTCAATCGATTCATATAAACTACCTCGCGACATGGTTTATTTGAAGCGAACTATATGAGGCGAATCAGCCCTAATCCGCCTCAGCGGAGCGTTTACACGGCGAATGTGAGGCGAACTAGGCAAGGTGCATTATATGAGCCGTTTTAACTCGCCCGTGTAAACACGGCTTATGAGTAAGGATCTGGTTTTGTTTGTTTGTTGCAGTTTTACATCCTGGCAATATCTAAAGCCCCAGTCACACCTACCCGGACGAGCCCCAGATTTTTAGCCGGACCACCCCGGACCACCCCGGACCAGTCACCCGGACTGTCCTGGACAGCACCGGATAAAATCGCTATTTTGGTTGTTTTTGGCCTCGTGGTTACACATACCCGGACAAGCCACAGACTACAAGCCCAGATCACCCCAGATGAGCCCCAGAAACCCCCGGACTACCAGGATTAGCCCCGGACAACCCCTGGGCGAGCCCGGACAACCCCCGGATGATAGCCTGAAATGCGGGACTCATCCTGGGGTAGTCTGTGAGTAATACGTGGTCATTTGTGGCGATCCGTGGTTAATCCGTGGTCATCCGGCATGTCTGGGTCTTATCCGGGCAGTCTGGGAGTGGTCCGTGGCTACGTCGGGGCTAGTCCGGGCAAGTCTGGGGCTGGTCCGGGTTAAACCATGGCTAAAACGTGTCTCATCCGGGGCAAAACAGCCCCGGACAGGCCCAGACGCGGCACGGACTACTCCAGGTCCATCCCCCGGACTACCCGGACCACCCCCGGATCATCCCGGATGATGCCGGATCGAGCCCGGATTAAAAAATGCCCCAGACCGCGCCGGATGTTTTAAACATTTTAAAACATCCGGGGCAGACCCCGGACAATGCCGGATCAGCCAGGGCTCAGACCAGATCACCAAGGACCAGCCACGGATGAGCCACGGATCACCCCAGATCGCCATGGACCACGCCGGTTCACGGTCCGGGGCTCGTCCGGCCCCTGATCCGGGTAGGTGTGACTGGGGCTTTAGGGCATATCAGGATCTGCACCGACTTGTGGCAGTGCACACTCATTGTGATTTTATAGTGCTGCCCCATTGGGGGAACAGGTCGCCGGCAGTCGTATTATCCTGATGCTAAGGAGACCAGTCCTTGCCATATCATAATAATACCGACTACCAGGCTAGGTAGCGACGGGCCTCAATTTTGTAAGTTTTTAGTTTGACTCGGCCAGGGTTCAAACCCATGAACTCCCACACACGAAACCAATCAGGTCATCACAGGTGGATGGTGTGGTTTCAAATAAGCTGAAGTAGAAGGACAATGTCCATTTGAAATTATTCCACTTCCACCCCGCATTAAGACATATATATATATATACTTCAAAATGTAGGTAATTTCAATTAAATTTTTTTTATTGCGCATGTCCTGATGCATTTCTTTATTTGCTGCATCACTATACGCTAGTGACTTCATACAACACTAGTGCCATTCGGTACAGCACAGAGCAACCTGACATAAATTTGACACGCGTACAATAACATTAACATAACGTCTGCACAGCTACTCTACATGATAGCCTCTGGGAACTGTGTCTCCATGGCTACAGCAGACGACATTTAAAGTACCACGCACTACCACTATAATTTAATATAATAATATGTATGTTGGTGTTCTTGGTTAGTTTTCAGTGGCAGGGACTCTCATTGACAGCGAGTGACATTTACTCAGGGTATGCAGCGTTTTTGTTGTTGTAAACCTTACAATTTGTTTGGTAATCTGGCTTTATAATTCCTTATCAATTGTGAGCCGGTGTAGTCCTATTGAACGGGCTCCTTTTTATGCACGTAGGTGGCGAGTTGGAAGTTTGAGCGAGAATACACAATATTCACAATGCATGCGACATCTGATGGTGACGACGAACACTACGGTTGTGGGACCGTTGCCACAGCGCATACAAAAGCTATGGAAATTGCTAACTTTCAAATGCATGTATGTCAGTCAAATTTTGGGATATTTTGAAAATTCCAAAAGTATTTTGCGTCAATTTTCATGTTTGGACCCTTTTGAAAATTTTAGGAGGGTACCAAACTATTAATACACAATATTCACAATGCATGCGACATCTGATGGCGACGACAAACACTACGGTTTTGGGACCATTGCCACAGCACATGCGTGTGAATATCTTGTATTTTAAGTGAATCGGGCTTATAATCGTGCCCTATGGGGAATGGATGTCCTCCCATGCCGCCCTGTGGTATTGTTAATGGCATGTAAGTGTGAATGGTGGAGGGAGATGGGCGGGAGGAGGTGAGGGGAGGGGGGGGGGGGGCTGAGGCGGGGGAGGGGTAAGGGATATGAAGATGGTGGGGTGCAGTGGCCAAATCGGTTGAGTACAGGTTTCCTATGTGGAACGTCGGGAATTCGAAACCCGGCCGAGTCAAACCAATGTCTTACAAAATTGATACTTGTTGCTACCTAGCCTGACACCCGACATGACTACGATAAGGCAAGGACTAGTTCACTCAGTATCAGAATAATATGACTGCGCTGGAAAGTGGGTCATGGTGTTGGTGGCCTGGTTTTCCAGTGGGGCAGCATTATAAAGTTGCCATGAGTGTGCACTATCACAAGTCGATGTATATCTTGTAATGAACTTAGATGTTGCCAGGACGTAAAACTCCAACAACCAACCATCCTGATATGACATGAGATGTTGTTAGAACAACAACAACCAACCAATGTAAATTGAATCAATGTGAGTAGTGGGTGTCGGTGTGTGTGGTGGGGGGGGGGGGGGGGGGGGGGGGGAGAGGGTTGACTGTATTGACCCCACAAGCATTCCCAACTAATTCACACACTCACCCATGAGGCATTCAAGGAAAAGGCAAGATTAATAACAATTAAATTTATATTTATTTAAATTAATAAAGTAATCAGGGCCGACAAATCAGCGTAACATCGCATAGAGGACTGGGTACATGGACCCGAATGTCCTGAGCATTTGAGGTCAGTTCAGATCAAGGCATGTATGTCATGTACAAGGTAACTTAGAGCAGTTCTTGGTCGGCTGACAGCCGTGACAGCGCTCACACCCCTGTTCCGTGGGTGGAAGGGTGGGTGATCGAAGTGCATTCGAGAGCAGCCAGTGGAGTAGTGACGCAGTAGGCGGACTGGGATTCAGCAGGAAGACTAAAATAGAACAGTGGGGTCGTGTGCAAATTACCCATGTTAGCCTGCAGCCAACATGTTTAATTTGAACAAAATCGGGTCTGGCATTGATAGGCGGTTTGCGCATGTGCTTAAAGCTGCATGGTGTGATGAAAGTATCAAATTCTCTAAACTAAAACAAAGATCTAGATTTGATCGTACATATCCTACTTAGATACGAGTACACCTTATTAACCATGTGTTGCTGCATAGAACAAAATAAATACTAAGTCAATTTAACAGAATATGTTATTGCTGAAGCCTATAGAGGGGGTGTAATGACGTCACGAGGCAACCTTCTGTCGCCATATTGGATTACATACAGAAAGCTTGCAACTGCCTACACTGTGCATATTTACTGATTTGTTGGTTTATTTGTCACTGTTTTGAGCAGTTTGGCTTCAGAAGTCGTTGCTAAAGTGCTGTAAGTAAACACATTGGATGTAAACTGCCCAGAACCTCCCAGAACACAAGAAAAATGATGTCACTGCATCAGCATACATTCACAACAGGGCTAGGCAAGGGTGCTCATAATCAAAGATGGCTGATTACTGACCTCTGACCACTGAGCAATGACGTCATGCGCACTCCCTCTATGGTGTCACAGTTTTGATGTGATTGTCAAAATTAATTTAGTATGTTTGTTGCACTTCAAATATCTCCCAAAGTTAGTCAATTACAATAAAAGCAACTTCAAACTAAAGTAAGGCATATTATAGCAATCAGTTTAATATATTTATCTAGACAAATGACAGAATCTCGAAACCATCGGACTATGCAATCGAAACATGCGGGCGCACACGTGGCTGGTTGGTTGTTGGGGTTTTAGGTCCTGGCAACATCTAATGTCATATCAGGATGGGTACCGACTTGTGATAGTGTGCACTTATGGCGAATTTACAGTGCTGCCCCACTGGGAGACCAGACTGGCAGGACCAGGACCTAATATCCTACTCAGTCACATTGTCCTGACACTGAGCCAACCAGTCCTTAACCTGTCCTATTAATGCCGAGCGGCTGGCTAGGAAGCATGTGTGGGTGAGTGTGTGTGTGTGTGCGCGCATGTGTGGGACTGTGGGGGTGTGCCTGTGTGGGGGGGTATGCCTGTGTGTGTGGGGGGGGTATGTCTGTGTGTGTGTGTGCGGGGTGCCAACTGGTGGATTTAGACAAGCTCTGCGTATGACTGACTATTGGGTGGTTCGTAACCTTGACAGTTAACTTCAGGTGGGGTGGTTGTAGAAGCAGGGGGGAATTTACAACAATAACGACGAGTCGTTGGAGAGGTACTGGATCACCAGTCCGATTGTAGCTGTACACTCATGTCCAGTAGCCAATGGTTTAGGAGGAAGGGACGGGAAAAGGTGGGATCTGCACTCAAGAACAAAGTGAAATAGTGAAACAGGAACATGGCCCCCACCCAAGCAAACAAATCCCTTGATCATGGGGAGAAGTAAGCCCGGGAGAAAAAAAAGAAGAAAGGGTAGTAACTACTAGTATAGATGAAAGAAAAATGAGGAGAGTTGAGTCAAAGGGCTGTGCCTCCTTGCCGTGTGGTGACCAGTCGGCGAGCCGGAGACATGGACAGAATAAGAGGTAGAAAGTGAAATGCTGGCTGGCTCCCCCTCCTGCAACTCTTTTCAGACATAATCAAGGAGGAGTGCGGCGCAGCGGAGAGGTGATAGAAGAGGTGTGGACGAGGCTGGGTCCAGACAACAAGTGGTCTGTGTGTGTTGGTGTTGTCGCGGCTCTGTGTTTGCATGCAGGATAATAATGTGTGTGTGATATATACACACACAACCCATAGAGCATCCAGACAGAAAGGTCTACTTTTATCTAATTGTCGTCTGCTCCAGCAAATTCCTGCCTTCTGTTCACTGTGGCTTGTTTTGTTTGTTTGTGTACTGGGGTTTTAAATCCTAGCTACACCCAATGTAATATCAGGACAGCCACTGACTTGTGACAGTGCATAGTCATGGCGACTTTATGGTGATGCCTCACTGAGAGACCAGGCCACCAGCACCTGATATCCCACTCAGTCACATTATCCTGACACTGAGCCAGCCAGTCCTTGCCCTCTCCTAATATAATGCTAAGTGCCTGGCTAGGATTCGAACCCGTGGTTTCGAATCCCACGATCTACCAAAACGGGAGACGGATGCTCAACCCATTCGGCCACCTCGTCTGGTCAGGTGTGGGGTTGTTGTGTGTGAGGTGTTGCTGTTGGGTTTTTTTTCAATTAAAAAGATACAAATCCCTGTGTATGGAAACTCCTCAGGCCTCCTCAAGTGAACTGCTGATGCTTAAAGAAGATTGCACAGCTGGTTGTTGATATTATCAGTGCAAACTTCTGCTCAAATTGCATCTCATTAACCTGATATGTCTAAACGAAGGGTGACAGATCACATGTGTTAGAAAATAGCATCGGCATTGGTAAGGGGATGAAAGTGGGCTCTGACAAAAGAAAAATATGAACTCTATAGTGAGCGATAATAGGGTCACAACACTTACAATGGAATGTTCTCAAAGCAGAGTGTGCACTAACTGGTAGTGAGGGGTGGTGCTTGAACTTAGTTACTTCCGCAGCCTGCCACTCCACGACAGTTCCGTAGACAAGGTTGCAAAACAATCTCTCTCACACACACACATATATATATATATATATTAGGGTTATTTATAAATATGAACTGTTACTTTGTCAGACTGCTGGGTTATGGATAAATTCACATCAATCTCCAATTTAAGAAGCTAAATATAATGCTTACACACCTTTCGTTCATAGCGCGCTACCCTTTGGGGTGTAGAACTAATTAAATCATTTAAATTAATAAACTTTCAAAGCTGAATGGAGAGAATTCAATGGCCGCGATTTTGGTATGGTGGCATTCTCTCCCAGTACAGCAACTATACAGCGCTATAGATCAAAACAATACTCTCTGGAACCAGGGCATCCACATGTTGTTAATAAGCATCTCGCACCCTTACTGAAGTTGATTTTTCTTGGATTTAAATAGGGTCATCGCTTAGACATACTGGACGTAACAGTTTTATTTAATTAAAACTGTGCTTGGAGTATTGCATGACACCTGACTTCTGGTAATTTTCGGCAATTCCCTGATAAGCCTATGGAGGTAATTCGCGGTTTCCTTCATACTGGAGGAAACCCATGTTTTCAAACAGCGACACCAGTGGCAGTTCAGGAAATTACAATAGCTGTCGAACCATCAGCGTCAACCACTCACTGGAGTCTTAGTTTCCTGCTAAATGTTTAAAATATTACTCGTAATACGAGTCGTATTATTGTGTTACGCTATTTAATTTAAGATATAAATAAAATAAATACATAAACTTCAAGAAAATACTAAATACAGAACTGTCCAAATATTTATCGGACTATATGAAATTGTCCAAATGTCTTAGATATATTACAATCGCGGAAATCAACGAAATCGGCGGAAATCTATTATAACTGTAGATAAGTTATTAAACAACAAAGGAGAATTTGAGACAAACATAACATAACATAATGGCCCGGCCGAGTGGAAGGAAGTGCTCTATTATTTGGCATGTAGCCAGCGATTTCTGATGGATTCCTTGAATTATTAAATTACTTCATTGCTCGGTCAAATTGTTGCGTACATGACTAGTGTTGATTAATCATGTGACCGGACTTTTAAAATTCATGGACAGAGCTGTGCCTTCTGATTTATATGCCTGGTGAGAGCTTACTGAATTCGCCGATTTAATGTATGGGTTCCCGCCTGTATAACTGTATAAAATACCCCCTCTGATTCCTGCCCCCCCCCCCTCCTCCAACTCCGCGCAATTATGTGCAGAATAGAGGAGAGGGGGAGATATACTGGAATAGATCTTCCCCCGCCGACAAAAGAAAATCAGGGAAAATACAAAAAGAAAAAAACCTGAAGAATAAACAAAAGAATAAAAGCAGAAGAAAACCCGAAGAAAAAACAAACAAAACTACAACAACAAAAAACTAAAATGTTCACGAACGCTAATTTGACTATTTTTTCAGTTTATATAACGATATGTATGCATGGAGAGTGTTGGGGTTGTAAATGGAGAAGCTCCATCACAAATTACAAAACCAACATCACAAATTACAAATCAAACATGTTAGTTCAGTTTATATAACGATATGTGTGCATGGAGAGTGTTGGGGTTGTAAATGGAGAAGCTCCATCACAAATTACAAAACCAACATCACAAATTACAAATCAAACATGTTACATCAGTCAGCTGGGTCTGTGGGTTACGCAATGAAGCCATGAATACTATCGGCGTGCTACGCTATGTTAACTAAAGCGGACATTCCTTACACGCGTTATGCGTAATGCGACATGCGGTATGCGGTATGCGAATGCCATCATTCCTTACACACGTTATGCGGTATGCGGTATGCGGCACACGACTGGCTATATTTAAACAATAAAAATAAACAATTATTCTCCATACTGCTCTGTATATGACCAAATATTGCATTTATATCTATGTAACTTTTTGTACGTCACATGGGGGTTCCTACCTTTATTATAACCAAATTATAGATAAGTATTCATATTTTTGTGGCTCTGGTAGCATTTTTACCAACCCGAACCCATCCCGAACCCCCACCACCACCACTCCCATATGTTTCCACTCAGAAGCCTTGCGCGTGACCGTTCCGTAATGCTCAGTCGCCTCTCCTAGTGTTAAACTAATGGACACATCAGACTCAGGTTTCTATTCACACCCAGCTTGACGCATAACGCATGCCGCACCGATCGCTACATGGACCGATCGGAAAAATGCATTCGCATTCGCATTCGCATTCGCATTTGCATTATGCGTGTAAGGAATGTAGCTCATAGGTTTCAAGGCGTTTCGATTTTTTGTCGCATTCACATTCGCATTCGCATTCGCATTCGCATTACACATTACGCGTGTAAGGAATGCACCCTTTAATAAGTCAAGTTGGTGTCAGGGAAAACTGACAGGTCTTCATATTCCTTTGGGATAAAACCGAAGATTCTATTATACATAAACCCCAAAGAAAATAGTAATTAGTGAATCGATAACTAAATTATATACACAGGTTCAAATCTGGTTGAGTGTTTTGAAAATATTATGCTTCCATAATTGGATTATGTAACCTTAAACCTAAGGACAACAGTGTGTAGTGAATGCTAAGCATACATTCAGGGATAGTCACACATACAAGCAGGACAACCAGGGAGACGGCGACCATTTGCCTATTACACATGTAGTCATTGATAATTAATTGCCTTTGACGCTTTTCTTGTTTATTGAAGTTTTACATCCTAGCAGCATCATAGGTCACATCAGCACGGGTACTGAACTGTGATAGCGCGCACTGGTGGCAGATTTAAAGTGCTGTCCCGCTGTGATACAACCTGACTGGCACCATGACCCAATATCCCACTCAGGCGTGTTATCCTGGCACTGAGTCAACCAGTGGACACTGCTGATACTTGCAGGCTTCGCAGTAGCGCCATCTGATGGATTAATTCAACTAATTTGACATGTATCTTCAATAAATACTATTTTAACGACCGTCATAGCAAATGTGCAAGCAATCGACACTTGCAATCTTGGCCAAAAGAAAAATGTCACTCACTGCCGATAATGTGGATTTTTGTTGTTTTTGCCAGCTTTAATGTTTGGGTACAAGGGGTTTTATTCCCCATTGCCTGCAGGTGGACCTTAAATTGTCACTTGGTAGCAGTTCCCAAGTGGGCAATGGGCAGATTCATCCAAAGCCACAGAGGTGGCCGAATCGGGAAGAGTCTTGGCTGGCTTCCCACATGGGAAGTTATGGGTTCAAACCCTGACCGAGTCAAACCAAAGAACTATAACATTGATATTTGTCGCTACCTAGCCGGGTGTTCGGCATTACCAGCATAGGAAAGTAGGATAGAGGAAGGACTGGATTGCCCAAGATAATGTGACTCAGTGAGATATCGAATCATAGTTTCCGACGGCCCGTTCTCTCAGTGGAGCAGCGCTATAAAGTCGCCATGAGTGGGCACTGTCAGAAGGTGGTGCCCATCCTGATGTGACCTTAGATGTTACTAGGATGCAAAACCCCAACAGAGAAGCAAACTGGGAGAGTAGTGTGGGGACAGTATGTGTGTAGGGTGAGACTGAGAGGCATTTGACCAGAGGGGGAGAGACGGAGGCGTAAAGGTGACACAGTGCACTAATCACATCTGTGTAGGACTGCTCCTCTGAGCCAGTGCTATCGGTACAATGACATGGAATCACACTTATATTCTGACACCGAACCAACCAGTCTTTTCCCTAAGGGCAAACACGAGACAAGGTAGTGAGGGGTATTAAGCCATTGGTTTGATTATGCCAGGGATTGAACCCACGACCTCCCGCATGGAAAAACAACTTTGTTTTATTTAACGACGCCTCTAGAGCACATTGATTGTTATCATCGATTATTGGACGTCAGACCAGGCAGGGTGGCCGATTGAGTTGAGGGTCCGTCTCCTGTTTTGGGAGATCGGGGGATCCAAACCCATAGGTTTGTGGGTTCGAACCCTGGTCGAGTCAAACCAATGACTTAAAAAGCATGTTTGTCGCTTCCTAGCCAGGCACTCGGCATTAATAGGACAGGGCAAGGACTGGTTGGCTCAGTGTCAGAATAATGTGACTGAATGGGGTATCAGGTCATGGTGCTGGTGGCCTGGTCTCCCAGTGGGGCAGCACTATAAATTCGCCATGAGAACGCACTGTCACAAGTCGGTACCCATCCTGATATGACCTTAGATGTTGCTAGGACGTAAAACAACAACAAACAAACAATTGGACGTCAAGTTGGCTCTCTACCTACTCGGGCATCCCATCCGGTAATAATATAGGCAATGCGCCTCGTTCTTAAATGGTTCGAATAGCCCATTGTTTCAAAGTCCGCCAATGCCTTGATGATCGGAGCGGAGGGAGTACATTATTCAATCGGAATAATATCCTTAGCAAAAAAAGAATAGGGAAGTTCCATAAATACCTCCACCAAGCCCCCGCCACAGATGTTCCATACTTGTCATATAACATCGTAGTTATCACTAAGCCATACCGGCTGACATTGTGTAGTATGCTCAAAGCACTGTTCTTTTATTGAAACAAAAATATTTTAACTGGAAATAAAATGGCACTCTAGTGAATCTCGCTCACTTACATCTGACAAGCCTTACTGACAACACATCATAATCTACCAGTACGTACCACAAGCCAACAGCTACTAACAACATATCATTATTGACCAATAAAGTGTTATTTTCTTGCAATATACTTCTATAGCTGCAATTTGTTGAACTCCACCGGGCTCTGCCGGCTTTGTATGGTTGGTTGCGCTTTGTCGACCAGCCTTGACCCTTTGTCCACTTAATGCTGCCCCCGCTAGGCCTTGTGGGTATTTAATTAGGTCCACCTGAGCGGAAAGGTCATGAAGCCTTGCCCCGGTGTGTCTGTGTCTGTGTATGTGTGTCTGTGTGCGTATGTGTATGTTTGTGTGTTTGTATGTGTCTGTGTGTATGTGTCTATGTGCGTCTGTGTGTATGTGTGTCTTTGTGTGTGTGTCTGTGTGTATGTGTGTCTATGTGTATGTGTGTTTATGTGTATGTGTGTATGTCTTCATGTGTGCATTATGTGTATGTGGATGTGTGTATGTCTGTATGTGTCTGTGTGTATGTGTCTGTGTGTATGTGTATGTGTCTGTGTGTATGTGGCTATGTGTATGTGTGTGTCTGTGTGTCTAGATATGTGTGGCTTTGTTTGTTTATATGTTTGTTTATCTGTGTGTCTGTATGCGTGTCCGTATGTATATGTATGTGTATGTATGTATCTGTGTGTGTATGTGTGTCTATATGTGTGTCTCTCTGTTTGTCTGTATGTGTGTCTGGATACGTGTCCGTGTGTGTCCGTGTGTGTCCGTATGTGTCCATGTGTATATGTGTTTGTGTATCTGTGTGTCCGTGTATGTTATCGCATGTGTGTTCTTGGGTGGATATGATGATGTGTGGGAGGTGGGGGGGGGGGGGGGGGGGAGCAATGTGTGTGTGTGGGGAGGATAGGTGTGGTGAGAGAAATAAGGTGAGGGGGGTGGGGTGTGGGAGGTGGGGTCAAGGATGTGGGGGAGGTGGATGGTGGGGGGTGAGTGCTTGAGTATGAGTGTGTGTGGATGTCGGGGACTGGGGGGCAAGTCGTGGGATTGTTATGGTGAATCATGGTGGGTGGGGGTTCTAGGAGGTTAATGGGAGAGGGGGGTTCTCATGAGGACGACGGAAGGGTTCTAAGGGGGGAGGGGGAGGGGGGAGGGGAGGTCAACAGAGAAGGGGAGGCGGAGGGATGTACATCATTAGATGAATGTATGTAAACTACCAGATGACAAGGGAGATTCCGAGAGGCAATTCTAGAGGAGGTACTTAATAAGGTCAGGTGGAGAAAGGAGTGACTTAAGGACCTACGGCCATCAGGTGTGGCAGTATGTGAAGTTTATTCTCGTATACACCCCCCATTCCTGACTCCCCAATCAAATGGCCTGGCAATGTGCTCTAGTAAGGTTGCGAGGAGTAGAGAAGATGATGGTGTCACTGCTGGCTTGTTCTGAATCTCTCAACACATGCATTACGTGGTCCCTCTCTATTAGTCTGAGTTTCTTCTGTACAGAAAAAGAAGAAAGGACTATAATATGTTAAAGAACCTATACTGTTCCGAGTCCCACGCCCCCTTGCCTGAGATGTATTTGAGTGTGCGTTTCTGGGGGTTTTGATAGTTTTGTTATCACTTTAAAAAAGGTTATTACAGTAAAACCTTTCTAAATCGACCGACTATGGAACCAACTTTAAATGGTCCATTCAGGGAGGTTGTCGGTTTAGGGAGTTTTTTTAATATCGTTACAATGGTATTGTATGGGCAATCGTTTGGGACCCAAATAAAGTGGTTGATATAGGGCAGTGGTCGATATGTGGAGGTGGTCGGTTAGAGAGGTTTTACTGTATTATTAATAATATTATTATAATCATTATTTACCTATGTTAAGATCCTGCATTGTTCAAAATATAATGCCATTTACATTACTTAGTCCACGTCCCCATATAACATGTGACAACATTATTATTTGTAAAGTCATCTCACTGTGTTAGGGGTCTTAGTTTGGTTAGTAAACCAAAGAGAAAATCTTAAAAATAAACAGGCGTTAATAAATTGGTATACGCCTAGCTAGAAATAGTTGGAAGTCGCTGGAAACTACCCTTTGTTGTAGAGCGCATGCTTCCACGAATGTGGTTTTGTTTAAGAACATGTGCACACCAGAGGCATTGCCCCTGGAGAGGAAAGGGACTCTGTTTGTAGCGAGCTATCCCGGGGGGGCCCACGTGACCCTGATCCCGGGAGAAAGGTGTGTGGGGTGTAAGGGGGGAGTTCCGGGTGGGGGGGGGGTAGGAGGAGGAGGGGAAAGGTTGGATAATTCCCGAGGATTCTGACAATGGGAGCACCATCAGGTAAGTCAAACATGACCTAGTTCATGCAATAAGCCAATGCAAACAGATTGTGCACTCAGAACTGTTGTTTTGTTTTGTTGTTGTTTTACGTCCTAGCAACATCTAAGGTCATATCAGGACGGGCAATCAGAACTAGATCAGCCCATTCCATCAAACATTGGAACCTTCCTTGGGAGGTTCTTATTGTGTACAGGTCCTATCACTCAGTCAACTTAGGCTCATGATGTTGCCCTTGTTGTCCTAAAGCTATATGTGTAATATTTGTACGCAGGTATGCAGGTATTGCAATACCTCAGGGAGTTTGACGCCCCTGCCCTGCAGAGTTGTAAACCACTGCCTTGTGGTACAGGTTCTTGACAGAACCGAAGGCTAAGGGAGGAAACCCTGAACAGAAAACCATGTCACTGTGGCAGCATCAAGGGCAGTTGATGTATGGAACTCCCAACATCTCCTGACCAGCCACTGCAGGGACAAATAGTTTTGCGCCTGTCTGGACATGTTCTTGCCGGTGTGAAACCTCTACTTGCTCCCCGAGAGAGTGCCGCTGGTAACTTGCAAAAGCCAGCAGCACTTCAACACTTTTGCAGGCAGCTTTCATGAAATGTACTTAGCTAAATGGAGAGCGGCAGTCAAGTAATGAAAGCAGTCTTTGTCGCATCGCGACCGACAGCATGATGATGATGATGATATGTGTAATATTTGTATGTACACTGCATGTATGTTAGATTAGGCATGAGCTATCTGCCAGTATCGTGTCAAGGGAACTGGATAATTGACATCAATAGCAAATGCAGTATTATTACTATTATTAATTAGCTATTTCCCGATCTGGGGGTTTGAGACTGGAGGAGGGAGTATTGATCAGCACTTCTGATACCATGTGGCCACGTTATACCACGATCGTTGGGGTCCATAAAATGTCATGCAGGAAAAAAAGCAGGGGCTGTGCTAAATCAGGGTCCTGTTTATTGAATCGCTTTGAATTAAAGAATTCCGGGTCCAATGACTCATCGTGTCATATTTTATAATTATATTCGAATTGGGGCGTGTGAAATCGGGTTTCACTGTATTTCATCAACAGTTCGGGATATGGCGAGAATAAACTTCAAATTTGTATTTATTATATTATACTATGTAGTTTATTTATGTATGCCATTCCATACCATGCTGTGATAATTATGATCAGAGACATGACTACTTGGACCCGTCCTGATATAACCTTAGATGTTGTCAGGATGTAAAATTCCAACAACCAACCAACCAACTAGGGTGACTGTTTCACTCACACTAGAACTACTTCCACTGAGGCACAACACCTCAATTTCTTCCCACACTGGGCAAGTCAATAGACGAAATCACTGTTATGACTGTGCATGCGCTGAAAATGGCATTGGCAGCAAAGCAAAGGCGTCCGTCAATTGAGTTTGCCGCTATGCGTAGGGCAAAACTTTGATTAATCGAAATACATAACAATTTGCACAAACATGGATGGATGGATGGATGCAATATAATGTTTAAGACACAACTCTCCATAATTAAGCATTTTGAGCTAAGAAACATACAATTTCAGTCACTTTACAAGCTGATGTTTACATCACCATTTATTAGATTTTGTAATTCCTGTTCTAAATATTAAAATGTCAACAAAAACTTGTTTCAAAGAAATATATAACCAATGTCTGATTAACCCTACCCATTTACTAGCCCAATAAATGTTATTAACCATAGGATATTTGTTTAAACATGAATAAAATGAGTAAAACTGACTCTGGCTATGGCTCTAACACTAGTCTGAGTGCCTAGATTTTTCTCAATCTAAATGCAGATGGTATAAGATATGCTGATTAGATTGATCTAAAAGCAATTCTTAATTCATTATATATATTTTTTTAGTTGGTATTCTATGTTTCAAACAAGAGTTGAGATGAGCTGAAACTAGCACATTTCATAGCTGCACCCAGTGTATTAGCATGTGGCTTGTGCTTCGCGAGGTTTTTTTTTCTTCCACGCATCCCACAATGCACCGCACGGCTGGAATGGCGATGTAGTCTATTGTAGCCAACCCAAACCTAACCAGGACCAACCGGCTATGTGCATTGCGCGTGCGCCGCGCGCCGTCCCGCCAACCCGGATGGTGGCACTGCAGGTGGCTCCCGTCCGAGGAGCAGCGGCAGTGGCGGGCTCTACCGGTCGCTCGCGCAACGCGCGGTGGGGAGCGGTCGAGTGGCGGCGCAGTGCTGCGGCGAGGGGTGCAGGCACCGGCTCACTTCACACGTAGGAGTCAGGCGGCCACCGCGCACACGCCGCTCCGCTGCCGCCAGGTGTCGTATCCCACGTGACCCTCTCACGGGAGACTGCCGCACTCGCACACCAGGATTTACCCACGCAGCGGGAACAACGCTGTTACGCTGACTAAATCTGCAGACACAGGACGGAGAACTGGATTCACACACTCACCCACCCGCGCGCCTACTAACACACCACGGCCAGCTGCCCATAGCCAGCATCCCAGAGCGGAGGAGGAGGGAGGGAGGGGAGCCAGCATCACTCAGGTGGTTGATTGATGAGGGTGCACCTTTACAGTGTCGGAGCCTATCACTTGTTATTGGACGCCTTCCAACACTAGGTACGTGCTGCTACACCACTATATCAACACACATTGCAGTCAACACTGAATCACTCCCCGAAAAAAATGGTCCGCCCTGCAGAGAGTTCATACGCGGCGCGGCAATGTTGCTACGCCATGAGTGTTCAACAGTGATATTATATACATATATTATATATATATTACATATATATATATATATATACACTTCAAATATCTCCCAAGTTACTCATTTTAAATTAAAATTGCCTCATCGCCAAAGTAATGACTACTCAGTCTACTGTAGCTTATAAGTTATAGCCATCAACCCTAATAATATATGTATCTCAGAAAATGACAGAAACACAAAACCATCGGACTATGCAATGTTAAGCTACACTGGTAATAGTTTGTGTGTGGGCGTAGATTCACACAACGGCTTAGATTCACGGGATGTCGGCCGATTTACGAATCGACCGACATCGCGTGAATCTAAGCCGTTGTGTTCAGCGGTCATGCAACATTTTAAAAGGTGATTAGACAATGCACCATCTGATACAGTGATAGAGTGATGATGTGATGCACCCCCACCCCCATACTGAGGGTACGCCATCGTTCTCGTTCTCTCTCGCTCTCTTCATTTGCTGCACCGCTCTCTCCCTTCCTCCCTCCCCCCCCACCCCCCCCTCCCCCCACCCCCCCCCCCACCCCCTCTCTCTCTCACTCTCTCTGTCTGCCTCCCTCTCTCTCTCCCTTCTCTTGTTCTCGGTTCATCTTATATCCCTCTCTCCCCCTCTCCCTCTCTCCCTCTCTCACACCGCATTCGTCGATTTCTTGTTGGTTTTATGCTACACTCTCACATACACATCTCTCCGAGGCAGCAAGCCTCTAATGTCTAAGCACACACATATCTCTCCGAGGCAGCGAGTCTATAATGTCTAAGCACACACACATCTCTCCGAGGCAGCGAGTTTATAATGTCTAAGCACACACACATCTCTCTGAGGTAGCGAGCGTCTAATGTCTAAGCACACACACGCATCTCTCCGAGGCAGCGAGCGTCTACTGTCTAAGCACACACATCACTCCAACTTCCAAGGCAGCAAGCCTCTAATGCCTAAGCACCCACACATCTCTCCGAGGCAGCGAGCCTATAATGTCTACGCACACACACATACACACATACACACACGGCGTCCGTCCACAGGTGGGGGTTTCTGTGGGGAATGCTTGCCGTGACTAATTAGTTAATTATTGATTGTTAATCAACGCCGTTTAGCCCAGGGCGGGTCGTGTTCTTTACTGGGAGTATAAAGGTCCAGTCACGTCACACACGCCATCTCTTGGAACAGGTGGGGCTGTGTGGTTGGGACAGGTGAGAGGTACTAACCTATATATATATATTAGTAAAACCTCTCTAAATCGACCCACCTTGAGACCAACTTTAAGTGGTCTATTTAGGGAGGTGGTCGGCTTAGGGAGTTAGAATGAAACCGTTAGAATATGGTTACAATGGTATTGTTGGGACCCAAATAAAGCGATCGATATAGGGAGTAGTTGATCTGTGAAGGTGGTCGGTTAGAGAGGTTTTACTGTATACAGATTTATATATATATATATTTTTTTATATATATATATATATATATATATTTAATAGAGAGAGATGGGGTTAGTACTTCACATGTTTGTATTACGTGAGCTATATTTAATAACATATACAAAGTGGATATTTTGCTGTGAACCAGTTTTAGTTTTTACATTTCTACGGCTATTTGAAAAATGTTAAGTGATGTATGCCACAGTCACATGACACTATGTAGAAAGCTCCGCTGGCATTTTTGTCTCTCGTATTAAGTACCGCCTATATATTTGGCAACTCTCCTCCACTAGGTCGAAGGAATTTTGTTGGGTATGTATAGCTCCTAAATCCTTCTGTTCTGCTTTCTCTGAATTTGGAAGGATGCATGTAGTGATGTACACACCTCCAAACCCAAACGCAGACACAAACACAAACCCACTCACATTACATCTCATACTCATACTCATACTCACACTCACACTCACACCCACACCCACACCCACACCCACACCCACACCCACACCCACACCCACACCCACACCCCGATCGCATCCAAGACCCTGATCGCATCCCAGACCCCCACCACCTTCCTTCAGTGAAAGTCACATCTCCCCAAAAATGGAAGAAGATGGCGCTGAAGTCAACTTGGAGGAAGCAGATGACACTGTATCAGAAGTGTCGCGATGGTGGAACTTGGAAGTGCAAGCTACATGTGCAGATAGGAGAAAGGTTAGCCAGTAAATTTAACCGAGTAACAGCCCAACAAAAATGTTACCAAGCCAAACTAAATAACCACAACTATGATCTCCAAGAAACATCTTGTGATGAAATCCTAGACAGAACAAATCAAATATCATCCTATAAATCGTCTGATATAAAAGACATCAGTGCTGCCTGATAAAGATGGCAATAAGAACATTAATTAGGGAATTCACACATATGTACAACTTAATAATTAAAACAGGCATCTTCCCCAATGCATGGAAAGTAGCTACAGTCACCCCAATACCCAAGACCAATAACCCAAGACACTGCAGAAAACTGTGACCAATTTCACTCCTCCCTCTCCCAGGAAAAATTATTGAACAGATTATACATGACCAAGTTAATGTATTCCTTGAATCATCCAACTATCTGACCTACCTGCAAAATGGATTTAGGAAAAACAAATCCACAACAAATCCACAACAATCTCTACTGGACGTACCTTTGGGCAACATGGATAGAAGTGAACTAACAATCACTGTCTTCCTTGATTTCAAGAAGGCATTTGATACAATTGACCATGAGATCCTGATGCAGAAAGTAGCAAGAGCTGGATTAGGCAAGAAAGCATATAATTTCTTCACAATTTATCTCAAGAACAGGATGCAGTGCACAAAACTAAACAACAATGAGTCCACCACCCATAGAGTCAAGACCGGGGTGCCACAGGGTTCCACCCTAGGACCCCTGCGATTCCTAATCTTTATTAATGACCAACCACAAGTATCTGAAAGAGCAACATTTACATTATTTGCTGATGACGCAGCACTCACAGTACACGATAAAGATCTTGTGGCAGCTGCAGCCCAGACAGACATGGTGTTAGATAAGGTGAATACATGGTGCCATGAAAATAAACTAACAGTAAATAGTGCCAAGACAGAGTATGTGATCTTTAGGATGAAAATGAGAAAGACAAGAGCCCCTCAAATCGAATTACAAATGGGTGGAACCTTACTTCGTGAAGTGGACTCCTACAAATACCTGGGCACCACTCTTGACTCCACACTAAATGGGAACCGACAATTGGCAAGACTGAATCAAACACTGGCACTAAAACTGACAACTTTTAGGAAATTAAGGAAATTCATAAGTGAAAACACTGCACTGCTCCTGTTCAAGACTACAATATTGCCTGTTATAGATTACAATGACATCATATATGAGCTCTTAACAAAACAACAAAAGATCAAACTGCAAAGAATTCAGAACCGAGCACTGAGAACAGTTTACCAAGGCAAGGCACTCAATGTGGCTGAACTGCACAAGAAAGCCAAATTGGATACTCTCTCAGACTGAAGGGACCTACACCTGATGGCACTAATGCACAAAAGACGATAAATTCATTGACCGCACAACTAGAATAACAATAAGAGGGGCCTACACTCTGCTCAATGCACCACACCCTTCAACAAATAAATATATCGGAGCACCAATCTACAAAGGTAGTGTCATGTGGAATGACCTCTGTATCAGAGTCAGAGAACCACAAACAATACTTGCCTTCAAAAATGCATATAGAACCCACCTGGTTATTCAGGCCCTTGAATGACTACCGCAGTAATTACTCGCAAAGCCCTGACCTCCTGCCTCCCTGCCCCCGCATCCTCGCTTGCTCTCCTATGGGTTTCCCCCCCCAACAACCCACCCCAATGGGCCCCCTCCCCTGCCACCACCCTTAATCATCCTACACATCCTACACAACTACCAACCTGTTTAAACACATTGAACATTATATAAGACAGACAAAATGTCTTGTCACCTATAAACTTACCTTGTTTTATAAGAGAAAAAATTTAACCCTCAACGATTGTTTGAGTTGCCCCGAGTATACACTTTCCACTCAGTGCTGCCCCCCATTTTTGCATGAACTACAGTGACTGGTGCTGTACATTACACAGCAGGAGGCACTCCCTTAATTCTACACGATGAGGGCTGTAACTAATACAGCACTGATCAAACTTAGATTATTTAGACTGTCAATTCCAATAGTAAGATGGCTGGAAGACCAGTGCTCCGGTGCTGACAAATGTCATATTCAGATGAATAAATACTTTACCAAAAAAAAACACTCCAAAAAACTACCAGCAGAGGCAGTGTCTTACATTTGTGGCCGGGTCCGGGTGAGAGATGGCTAAATACCGTGCTAGACTGCCGTGGTAACCACTCAGGTATTCACGCGGTTTCTGCTTCAAGACTAATTACAGACAGCTGCATTGGTTGTGTATGCGTCATCCAGGACAGATTATGTCCATTAAAAATATATTTTTTAAACATATATAGCAGCGCATACATTCATCATAAAGCAGCGACCAGACGGGATGACCGAATGAGTTGAGCGTCCATCTCCTGTTTTGGTAGACCATGGGATTTGAACCCTGGTCGAGTCAAACCAATTACTTAAAAATTTATACTTGTCGCTTCCTTGCCAGGCGCTCAGCATTGACTGGACAGGGCATGGACTGGTTGGCTCAGTGTCAGGATATCAGGTCATCGATTAAAGATCCACCCCCGTTCTTGCAGTACAGGAGTGAAAACCAACCTATTATAAAAACAGGGAAAGAATTTCGACATGCTGGGGAAATTAACTGAGCAAATAAATTCTTAATTTAAGAAGCAAAATATATTCTTTATAATATGTCTTCATATTTACCCGCTACTTTTGAGTTGGAAGATATAATAAAACATAGTTTAATAGACTTTAAAAGTGAAATTGGCGAGGTTCTATCACAGCCATCTTTTCACATTCCCTCTCATGTCACCAACTCTGTGCCGATATGGGTAGCCATTTGATACTGGAGCCAGAGTTTCTACTTCCTGTTCCATACTAAAGCAGTTTTCGCCAGCTTTTATATAGGGTTTGAGTCCACCCCTGTACTGCAAGTACGGGGGTGAATCTTTTATCTAGGTGCTGGCGGCCTGGTCTTCGAGAGGGGCAGCACAATAAAGTCGCCTGGGTGCGCATTGTCACAAGTCGGTACCTGTCCGGATATGACCTTAGATGTTGCCAGGACATGAAGCTCTAACAATCAACCAAATCATAAACTTTATGATTTGGTTGGTTGGTGCAGTTCCAGCTTTATGATAAAGCAGCCGAATTTGTTATGTTCATTCAATCCACCCTCGTGCAGTCCCTCCACAAAAACCCGCCAACAGTTTGTTTGTTTGTTGTAGTTTTACATCCTGGCAACATCTAGGGTCATATCAGGACGGGTACCGACTTGTGATAGTGCGCACTCATGGCGACTTTATAGTGCTGCCCCACTGGGATACCAGGCCACCAGCACCATGACCTGATATCCCACTCAGTCACATTGTCCTGACACTGAGCCAAACAGTCCTTTCCCTATCCTAATAATGCCGAGCCCCAGGCTATAGGAAGCGACACGTATCAATTTTTAAGTCAGTGGTTTCACTCGACCAGGGTTCGAATCCACGAACCCCCGATCTCCCAAAACAGGAGACGGACGCTCAACTCATTCGGCCATCCAGTCTGGTGCCGCCACTAAGATTAGTAACAAGCACACACACACAAAACAACTTAACATGTTTGTGGAAGTTGGTCAACTGAACACAACTCAAATGGTATTGAACACTCACAACGCAGAGGATTAGCAATCAATTCGATCGATGCCGGTTTGTGATAGGAGCAATCTGATGGTGGAAACATGCGAGCATGCTATTGATATTGCACTGGGTCGCCCCGACACGAATCCATTAAAATGAGGGAGACGCGGCCCAGAGTTTAGAAGAAAGAACATGCATGGTCGGATGACTCCGATTATGTTCACTCAGGTATGGCCGGAATAGCCTCTTTAATTGTTTTGTTTTTTAACCATGAAACCCTCTATATCCAATGCAATGTTATATGGGGCGTATTTGAACAAATGTTTTTTCTAGGAAACTGTTTCGTTTTGCAGATTTTCTTAATTTTGTTGTTCATCGCCTATATACAATATATATCTGTCGCCAATGGACAATTCTGCACCCAGACTGTCATCGGAAGGACTTGATTGGGTTTTATGCTCTAGCAACATCTCAGGTCATATAAGAATGGGATTCGAACTAACCAATTATTGTCATATATATTAGCATGTTGGTACCTTGTTCTGGTTTGCTGTTGTTTAATCGGTGCATATCAAATCAACTGAATTACAAACTGAAAAGTTGTCTGCACTAGTCACCAGGTCTATATATACATATATCTATATATATATCTAGATACATATATATGGGACTGTCTCAAAAGGTGCTAAGCAATATGGGACAACACCTTGTCCATTGTAACGATCAACATACTATCTGCTTATGCATTTGATCAGGATAAACTGATTAGTTTGTTTACATGGTGTTTCATAATTCCAATAGAATACATATTGATTTGAAACAAACGTCCTTGTGTTTTCAGTGTAACCGTTTCTGTGCTGTTTTGTGTCAATCGTTACAATGGACACCAAACAAAAGAGTTATCACCTTTTGAGACAGGCTCATATATATATATATATATATATATATATATATATATATATATATATATATAATCACAAACATGATACGGTTGCCTGCTTCTCGGCATTGTGGCATAAGACACATGATGGCTGACTCAGTGTCTGAGTGGGGTACCGGTGTCGCGGTTTCAGACCTCCGCCAGTTTCAGATCTCTGCTGTCGCTTTTGCGCATGCATGGATTTTCTGTGCATGCACCCAAATCGACCAACTCCTTCAAACTTCAGAGTTTCGCGGTTTCAGATCTCTGTCAGTTTCAGCCCTCCGTGCTTTTATATTATTTTAATTATTGTTTCAGATATCTAGAAACAAATCGCTTGGTACACATATAGAAAACATGTTTACCAAAAAGATTATATTAAATTGATATGGTTAGTGTTCTGGATTTCTATTAATTTTGAATAAAACTAATGTTTTGCACTCGGCGACGGTTTGAATCTGGCTCGATGTTTTGCACTGCGCATACCGGCAAACTCAAGGCATTGTCAATGGTCGTGAGCAATCTTCATACAGAAAAAGTGAAATATCTCTAAAACCACACTACCTAGAAACAAATCACTTGGTACACATATAGAAAACATGTTTACCAAAATGATTATATTAAATTTATATGTTTAGTGACACTGACACTATAGTGACAGTATGAGTGCAGCGATTTGCGGCAATTGGCGACGGTTTGAATCTGGCTCAATGTTGACACATGCGCAGACGATGCTGTTCGATTTTTACGCATGCGCTGAAGCGATGCGGAGATCTGAAACTGGTGGAGGTCTGAAACCGCGACACCGGGTTATGTATGACACCGAGGCATTGTATCCTAGAGGAGCTGTACTATGAAGTCACCTTGAGGTGTGAGCTTTTACAAATCTGTGCCCTTCCTGGTATGACATCAGATGTTGCTAGATCCGTACAGCCATAATATTTCACTCGTTCCATAACTCTGATCACATCTGCATACAGGCCCGATGGATTAAACCAAAAATACCTGGACTCACGCCCTAGCCAGTGTGTAGAACAACAAACACTCTGTATTAATTCTCCACCCGCTCGGCCTTGGGTGCATATGACTTCACATGCCAGGCCTGCAACAGATTGTGCAAATCGAGGATTGGTCTCTACAGTCATACAAGAGGATGTTCCTCAACCAACTATACAGGTCCTACTCTTCCATAGTCTGCAAGACTGAAGGATGCAAACACCCGCCCACCCTCAGCACCACTCCCAGCCACTACACACCAGAGCACACACACAGACACGCACAGACACCTTGCAGGACAGTGTATATAATATAAACACCTGTCAAGGCTCCACACTGGTGTCGCGGTTCAAATTCTCAGTGGGTTTGGAGTCTACGCTTGGGTTCTGCGCATGCATAAAAATCTAACGGCATTTCAGCGTATTCGATTAATCAACTCAGGTGACCCGAGTGACTTTTTGACGCACAAATGTGGTCAAGGCATTAATTCTTCAATTCGCTAAATATATATTATTTAGCTAACATAGTTTTAGCACATGTCACATGTTTTTGTCAACTCCGCTCTCTGTGTTCTATTTGAATTTCTAGCAACTCGGCTGACCCGAGTCGCCTGGGTGCGCATGCTCAGAACCCCGAGTGTAGACTCTAAACCCACTGAGAATTTAAACCGTGCCACCGGAACAACGACTGGAGTTGTCAGTGCACGATGGGTGCAGGGTGCAAGGTGTGTGTGGGTATAGTGGGAAGTGCATGTTCAACACTGTTCGTGCCATCCCCCTATAAGTACTCCCACCCCTCGACATTTCATTGTCCCTGCCCTAATCACCCCCCCCCCCCCCCGCCACACACACACACACACACACACACACATTCCTACCCGGCATACCCACGAGGACAGCGCCAATTAAAGTCAGGGCCACTTTGCTCACGAGACATTCCCCGCGTAAAGTAGCCACCACGCCGACTGGTCCAGTCTAATACTAATAAGGGGTGTGTCTGTGGGGAAGAGGGGGGGGGGTGCATCTTCACTTGGTCACGTGACATCAAAGGCGGGCTTTTGTTGTCATGGTGACTGTGTCGGGCTGTTCGTGTCACTTCAACAGACTGATAAGACTTGCGTGTCTCCACACCCAGCCGCGCACTGATAGTCTCTACTTCGGGTTTAAATTAGCGACCTTTGCGCAGCCATTTGCGCAGCCATTTACGCACTTCCGGCGGATACTTTTTCCCCAACATAGTTATTGCACGCTAGAAACATGTTCGACAAAACTCGCGATATTTATTCCGAAGTTCACGAAAATCTACAGTCAAATGTATTTATAATCGGTTTGTAAATTATTCCTTTATTTTTATTATTATAGTACACATAAGATTAAGCGTGGAGAATCAAAGTTTCAGCTCACAGGGTACACTAGGGCCATAATCGATTATGACGACCCGGGCGACTCGAGTCACCCGAGTCGTCAGAATTTCAAATCGAACACCACGAGTGGAGTCGACAAATACAGGTGCCTTGTGCAAAATGATAAGCACCAAGGAGTCTTTTATATGCACTTTCCCACAGACAGGACAACATATACCAAGGCCTTTGATGAACCAGTTGTGGACCACTGGTTGGGACAGAAAATAACCCAAACTGCAAATGGGTCCACTGAGCAGGATCGTTAGGATGACTGACACCTTCACAGGTGGACACTCTACCACCTGGGCTACGCCTCGCTCCGGGACGAGCCTTCCCATCCCCGGGCACAAGGATGGACGCACACTGGTCCGTGGGAATTAAGATCTGTGAAGTTTGGGAGTGTGAGGAATTAATCTCAATGCGGGGTTTTGACAAGTTTGTGGGAGGCTGATTGTCTAGGCTCAGTTCGCAGCTCTAGTCCCCTCTACCCCTGAGTGAGCAGTGTGATTTGTGCAGAGCACACAAAGAATCTCCGCCTACGTTATCTGCTGACAGAGCGGAAAGCAGACAGAGCGGACATTATTATTTGCACCAGCAGGGCTAAAGTCATATATACAGCATTACTTAGATAAGTCCTATTTGCTCAGGCGCAGGTTGTGTCAGATTGATTGAAGCTACAGGCATTACAGGTGTGGCGTGCTCAGCCATGTCCCGTGCTCAGCCGTGTACATCTACTCAAACTCAAGGCATTGTTAATGGTCGTAAGTCACTAACCTTATAAATTTAATATAATGTTTTTGGTAAAGATGTTTTCTATATGTGTACCAAGCGATTTGTTTCTAGGTGGTGTGGTTTTAGAGATATTTCACTTTTCCTGGATTTTCTGTATGAAGATTGCTCACGGCCATTGACAATGCCTTGAGTTTGATGCTACGCGCAGTGCAAAACATTAGTTTTAATCAAAATTAATAGAAATCAAGAACCCTAACGTTATAAATTTAATATTATCTTTTTGGTGAAGATGTTTTCTATATGTGTACCAAGCGATTTGTTAATAGGTGGTGTGGTTTTAGAGATATTTCACTTGTTCTGTATTTTCTGTATGAAAATTACTCACGACCATTGACAATGCCTTGAGTTTGAGTATAGGTACACGGCTGAGCACGGGACACGGCTGAGCATGCCACACCGGGCCATAATGTGGGAGCATTTCATGGTTGATGGCAGTAGGAGCTGTGCAGATTAGCGGCAGTGGTTTTTTTATGTTATTTTTGTTTGCACAGATTTGATCTATCCCGACAACGACAATCACCTTGTTGTATACAAACAGCAATCGCATTTATATAGATGTCTGGAAAGAGATACACATCAGGATAACCTGTGTTTTTTTGGTGTTTTTGGGCCGGATACACTAAGAATTCGACGGATAAGTAAGTGGGTAAAATGTAATGTGATTCAGGTAATGGGAAATGCGTGGGTTCATCAACCGGCAGGTGTCTTCTATAGTATCAGGCAGCAAGCTACCAATAGCAACCACCTTCAGACTCGTGATGTGTAGGATATATTAGTAACTAGGGAACTGGGCGGCATGGCCGAGTGGGATATATTAGTAACTAGGGAACTGGGTGAGTATGGCTGAGTGAGGTATATTAGTAACTAGGGAACTGGGTGAGTATGGCTGAATGGGATATATTAGTGACTAGGGAACTGGGTGGATATGGCTGAGTGCGATATATTAGTAACTAGGGAACTGGGTGAGTATGGCTGAGTGGGATATATTAGTAACTATAGAACTGGGTGGATATGGCTGAGTGGGATATATTAGTAACTAGGGAACTAGGTGGATATGGCTGAGTGGGATTTATTAGTAACTAGGGAACTAGGTGGATATGGCTGAGTGGGATATATTAATAACTAGGGAACTGGGTGGATATGGCTGAGTGGGATATATTAGTAACTAGGGAACTGGGTGAGTATGGCTGAGTGGGATATATTAGTAACTAGGGAACTGGGTGGCATGGCTGAGTGGGATATAGTAATAACTAGGGAACTGGGTGAGTATGGCTGAGTGGGATATATTAGTAACTAGGGAACTGGGTGGATATGGCTGAGTGGGATATATTATAACTAGGAAACTGGGTGAGTATGGCTGAGTGGGATACATTAGTAACTAGGGAACTGGGTGAGAATGGCTGAGTGGGATATATTAGTAACTAGGGAACTGGGTGGATATGGCTGAGTGGGATATATTAGTAACTAGGGAACTGGGTGAGTATGGCTGAGTTGGATATATTAGTAACTAGGGAACTGGGTGGCATGGCTGAGTGAGGTATATTAGTAACTAGGGAACTGGGTGAGTATGGCTGAGTGGGATATATTAGTAACTAGGGAACTGTGCGGCATGGCTGAGTGGAATATATTAGTAACTAGGGTACTAGGCGGCATGGCTGAGCAGAATATACTAGTAACTAGGGAACTGGGTGGCATGGCTGAGTGGGATATATTAGTAACTAGGGAACTAGGCGGCATGGCTGAGCGGAATATATTAGTAACTAGGGAACTGGGTGGCATGGCTGAGTGGGATATATTAGTAACTAGGGAACCGGGTGGCATGGCTGAGTGGGATATATTAGTGACTAGGGAACCGGGCGGCATGGCTGAGTGGGATATATTAGTAACTAGGGAACTGGGTGGCATGGCTGAGTGCAATATATTAGTAACTAGGGAACTAGCCGGCATGGCTGAGTGGGATATATTAGTAACTAGGGAACTAGCCGGCATGGCTGAGTGGGATATATTAGTAACTAGGGAACCGGGTGGCATGCCTGAGTGGAATATATTAGTAACTAGGGAACTGAGCTGCATGGCTGAGTGGGATATATTAGTAACTAGGAAACATAAAGAGTGGAAAGGTACCTCAGTCCTAATAGTCCTAGATATATATATCAATCTTGTCCATATCGGTGGCAACCAATGCCTTCCAAAATGGAGGTAGCCATCGGACCTGCTGTGGGCGGCATGGAACCGAGAGGCAGACAAGTGATTTAGTACTAGTACTAGTTTGGATTGGTGTGTTGTGGTGTAGAGGAGCAGTGGGTGAGTGGTGGTAACTTGGTGGCTGGTTGTTGGCTCGGTGCTGACGCTGAGGCGTGAAGGAGTTTCGATTAAAGCTGAGAGTTGGCACTAGTCGATAGATGCACCTGAACTCTGTGAGGTGTTTGATACATGTTGTGCATGTGTTAAGGTAGATCTAAGACAGTATGAGACAGTTCACTTAAAGATGCATAGTCCTAAGATTTTGAGTTTGTCCTTTGACAAATATTTGATTGTGTGCTTTTACACTCTGTGCAAAAGTGATGGTTATAAACACTTCTCATCGCGAAAATGGCATTTGTTGCCGACATGGCGTAAAACAAGCACCAATCAAGCAAGCAATCATTTTAGTTTTGGCCAAATTTCTTTGAAAAAAATTCGATATGTTATGTTGATCCTCATAATCTACCTTACTTTAGTTTGACGTAACATTAATCTTAAATTGCTAACTTTGTAGATAATTGAAGTGAAAATATGCCAAATTATCTTTGGTGCACACGATAAAATTCTGATGTCACACAGAGGCTTCAGCAGTGATAGTTTAAGCAGAAACTTAATTGACTCAATATTTCCTTCTATGCAATAATAAATGTTTAAATAAATGCAGCAGTATCTAAGTTGGATATGTCGAATCAAATCTAGATAAGTGTTTTGGTTTTGAAAATCTGAGGCTTTCATCGGACTATGCAGCTTTAACTTTTAAGATGCTTGTCAGATGGTGTCTGGGGTAGGGCTTGTTAATGTTAATTGTTATGTGTGTCCTCTGGGTGGGGGGGGGGGGGGGTATGGGGCAGTTGGTTGGTTGTTGGAGTTTAACGTCCTGTCAACATCTAAGGTTATATCAGGACGGGTGCCGACTTGTGACAGTGTGCACTCATGGCGACTTTCTAGTGCTGCCCCACTGGGAAATCAGACCACCAGTGCCATGACCCAATATGCCAGTGAGTCACATTATCCTGACACTGAGCTAACCAGTCCTTGCAATATCCTACTAATGCCAAAACACCATGCTGGGAAACGACAAGTACCAATTTTGTACATCATAGGTTTGACTCGAACTGGAATTGAGGGGAGGGTGGAGGAGGAGGGGGTGGAGGGGGAGGGGGTGGGGTGGAGGGGGGGGGGGGCTTAAAGGAGTCGGGTAGGGTTCGTTGTGTGCTGCGGCAGTAGGCGTGTGAAGTGGGTGCCGGGCACACAGACTACAAGTGGCCATTAAACATTTGCAGATAACTCACATAGATCCCCACCTTCTCCAAGCTGGAGCCGGTTTCTAATGGTCCTTGGCCGCCATTCACCGACTCTTGCAGTATCGGAATGCGCAGATTTAATATAGAATGAATGGATGGAGGCTGCTGTTTCGTGCAGTAAACCGGCTACACAGAGCAATAATGTGGAATTATGCTTAGCGTGCATTAATCGTGGTGTCTGTCAGCACCCGATTATTATAGGTCTACCTTATTTCGTTTGGATTGGTGTGTGGGGAGGGGTTGTGACCTAGCAACATCTAAGGTCATATAAAGATGTGCACCGAGTTGTGACAGTGCACACGGATGCCAACCGCATTCATAGTGCTTCCCCCACAGGGATACCATGCCACTGGTACCGAGACCTGACACTGACAGTCCCCCGTCCTGATATGACTTTAGATGTTGCCAGGATGCAAAGCTCCAACAACCAACCTGATATTCCACTCATTCACATTAATTACCCTAACATTGAGCTAACCAGTCTTTGTCCGATCCTAGTAAAGCCAAGAACCAAGCAAAGTGGTGACATATTATTAGTTTTGAAAGTCATTATTTTGACCTGACTGGTGATTGAATTTATGACTACTCCTACCAGAACCAGGTGCCATACCTACTTACTTGACTCAGCCATCCCGTCCGGTAATTCGGCATGTTGGGTCTGAGCGCGGCGACCGAATCGGTAGAGCACGGGCCTCGCTTGCGGGAGATCTCGAGTTTGGTCGAGTCAAACCAAAGACTTATAAAATTGATACTTGTTGCTTCCTAACCTGGGGCCGTATGCAGGAAACGGTGTTACGCGAGTTTTAGGTTAGCCGCTAAACGCGTATAGCTAACACCGACCGGGCGAAATATGTCAAGTGGTATGCAGGAGCGCCTAAACGGCCAGTGTTAGCTAAACGTGAAATTATTTATAGATTTGGGAATTCCCTCTGGGTCTCTACCCATATATTAGGCTTAGATATATTAAATGCTATCATATTTAACAGAATTAGATACGCAATAAGTGAAATTTAATGAAATTAACCGTAAATTCGAAGCAATATTAACGCTGCGGCCGTAACGGCGGTGATATTAACGGTTATATTTTCGAATCGACGAGCGTAAACTAAACAAATCGCTAATACATTGCCGCCAATGCGTAGACGTCGGCCAGTATGGATGTCGACGTCGACGCGGCGGTCGCGACGGCAGCGATTTGTTTACTTTATGTTCGTCGATTCGAAAATATAAGTATTAATATCTCCGCCGTTACGGCGGCAGCGTTAATATTGCTTCGAATTTAGGGTTAATTTAATCATATTTCACTTATTGCGTAGGTAATTCTGTTAAATATGACAGCATTGAATAGATTTGGGTAGGACCGTACGCTAACACCGACCGTAAACCTGCTATGAAACGGGTTTAGGGTAAACGCGCGGTGTTAGCGTAACACCACTTCCTGCATACGGAATTTTGCTCGCTAAACTGGAAATCCCGCCGCTAACCGGGAAATCCTGCGCTAAACGCGTTTTGGAGCCGTAACACCGACACCTGCATACGGCCCCTGGCGCTCGGCATTAATAGGATAGGGCAAGGACTGGTTAGCTCAGTGTCAGGATAATGTGACTGAGTGGGATATCGGGTAATGGTGCCAGCAGCTTGATTTCCTAGTGAGGCAGCACTATAAAGTAGCGATGAATGCACACTGTCACAAATCGGTACCTGTCCTGATATGACCTTAGATGTTGCCAGGATATAACACTCCAACAACCAACCAACCAAGCCAGTTGGAAACAGCAATGTTAACCCCCAGATGACGCTTTCCGGCCGATTTGAAGCAGCTTGTGGATTGATTGATTTACTGTAACTATTGTAGGTACATAATGGCAAATCATCAGGCCGAATATGGAGATAATCGGCGACAGATTTGGCATTCGGCGGAGACTACTTGGTTAGAGCCCTGCATGAAATCCTTATAACCCGGTGTTCTGTTGGTTAGAGATTGTTGAACTGTTAGCCAACTGTGCCCATGTGAATGTATGTTCAGCGGAGATGTGTGAGGGGGGACCGGGGGGGGGGGGGGGTGGGGGGGGGGGGGGGGGGGAGTGGGGTGTGTGGGGGGGGGGGGGGGGGGGTCCGCAGGCAGATCACCCGATAGTCCCATCCCATCAGCCGGGATGGCCGAACGAGTTAGAGCGTCAGTCTCCCGTGCTGGTAGATCGTGGGGTCGTGGGTTCGAGTCCCGGTCGAGTCAAACCAATGACTTTAAAATTGATACTTGTTGCTTCCTAGTCAGGCGCTCGGCATTATTAGGATAGGGAAAGGACTGGTGTGCTCAGTGCCAGCATAATGTGACTGAGTGGGATACCAGGTCATGGTGCTGGCGGCCTGGTTTCCCAGTGGGACAGCACTATAAAGTCACCATGAGTGCGCACTGTCACAAGTCGGTACCCGTCCTGATATGACCTTAGATGTTTCTAGGACGTAAAACAACAACAAACCCATCCCTATAACTGCGACCGAGTTCGCACCTTTCACACCACGCACGGAGACTTCACACCTTACTGCACACACTGCCACCGCCGGGAGCCGCCTGCTTTACCTGCGGGGACCAGCCAGTGTGTGTAGTACTAGTAAGGGATGGCGGTTCGCAGAAAGGTAACCTTTCACCCCCTCCCCCCACTCCTCCCACCCCCTCGCCCCCCTCCCCGCAAACAACGCGTGGTGTGGACCACAGTCGCCCTAAGCACCTTGTAATTGAGTGGTGTATAGAGTTTCAGCCCTTCCTAAGCTGGTTTTACGTTTTGGTCCTATACATATCTTTTTTTATTATATCTACAGTAAAACCTGTCTAAGTCGACGACCATGGAACCGATTTTAAATAGTCCATTTATGGGTGTGGTCGGTTTAGGGAGTTTAAAAAAAATCGTTACAATGGGCCATCGTTTGGGACCCAAATAAAGCGATCAATATAGGGGAGTGGTCGATCTGTGGAGGTGGTCAGTTAGAGAGGTTTTACTGTGTGTGTATAAATGTATATACACTTTTTCCTAAACAACCACAAACCACATGAGTGGCTATAGCTATTACCTCCAGGAATGCTAAGGGTGACGCTACAGGTGCCGCGCAGATACTGGAGTCCAACATCAGATTCCCTCACTAGATGGCGCGCACAAATTGCCTGTGGTGCATGAATGGTACTGCCAGTGCCAACAAATAGCGAGCTTTTGCTTATTTATGTGCATATACTTTTTTTTTATCTGTTTGGCAATCTCGTCGCGGCTAATCTCTGATTTATCGCCCGAACCCTGGTAGCGGCGCTTTTTTTCTCGCTCCCTCTCTCTCCCTCTCTCTCTTTCTCTCCCTCTCTCTCTCCCCCTCTCTCTCCCCTCTTTCTCTCCTCCCCCTCTCTCTCACCCTCTCTCTCTCTCTCTTCTCTCTCCCCCCCTCTCTCCCCCTCCTTCATGACCAACATAAACAATGCGGCCCTTCTGAATTGCCGGATGGCATGCGCGTAATTTGATTAGATTCCCTCAGAAGGCGTGGCGCGGGGGGAATGCAACAACCGCCCCGCAATAACCAACCGGCCACTCCCACCCGGGAAGGGTGCGCGCTACCAACAGTTCACCGACAGACATTGTTACCTGGACCGGGTGTGGGCTACCAACTGTTAACTGACAGAAAGTCATACCCGGACCGGGTGGGCGCTACCAACAGTTTACCGACAGAAACTTTTACCTGAGCTGGGCATGTACTACTAACATTTCACTGCCAGAATCTCCAACCTAAGCAGGGCATGCACTACCAACTGTTAACTGACAGAAACTCCTACCTGAGCTGGGCATGCACTACCAACATTTCACAGACAGAAATTACTCCCTGAGCAGGGTATGAACTATTAACTGTTCACTGACAGAACTCCTACCTGAGCAGGGTGTGCGCTACCAACTGTTCACTGACAGAAACTCCTACCTGAGCAGGGTATGCACTATCAACAGTTCACTGACAGAAACTCCTACCTCAGCAGGGCATGCACTACCAACAGTTAACTGACAGAAAGTCCTAACTGAGCAGGGCTTGCACTATCAACAGTTCACTGACAGAAACTCCTAACTGAGCAGGGATTGCACTATCAACAGTTCACTGAGAGAAACTCCTACCTGAGAAGGGCATGCACTATCAGTAGTTCACTGACAGAAATTCCTACTTGAAATGAGTGTAAGCTACAAACTGTTCACTGACAAAAACTCTTAGGCGAGCCAGGACTACCAACTTTTCATTGACAGAAACTCATAGCCGAGCAGGGCGCACACTGTTCACTGGAATAAACTTCCTGCCGAAGTGAATACACAAACTCATAGCTGAGCGGGGAGGGGGTGCTACCAACTATTCATTAACAAAAAACGCTTACCTGAATCGGGTAGGCTCATAAACCTTTAGTCAGGTGGGATACGCATTGCGAACTACTTATTGGCAGAAACTCCTCACCGAGCAGGGTGCATATATGAGTAGTATGCATTACTACCAACTGCTCACTAACAAACAGCTGACCAGGGTGTGTGCTACCAACTGTTCACTAACTAGTATTAGTGTTACTATATGTTAATTCACGAGGAACTAACATAAAATAATATTTAATATTATTATATATGTTATGTATGAACTATTTTATATTTAAATATAATATATCTCCCTATAATATATCAAATAATTTATAGAGAAATATATGTTATATAGGAAATGAGGATTGGATCTGATTACACAAAAAGTAACTTTCTTCTTTCAATCCTTTTCCCGAACTAGATTCATTATACATCGATTAGAGTTAACCGATTATGTCACTAACCATATTGGGGAGATGTTGGTTATTATATGGTGCGAAAATCTTCATTAACCAATTATTCCAATCTTAAATGTAATCGGTAACATATTGTACTCGACCAGCAGTCTCTGCCACCCGTTCCTTTGTTCTAATATTTCTCAGGATGTTCATATAGCGCCAGAGGTTAGTCGAACATGCAAGTGCTGCTTTGACAATTAATAATCATGAACCAGACAGTATGGCCGAATGAGTCAGACTTAGAGCGTCCGTATCCCGTGTTGGTAGACCATGGGATCGTCGATTCGAACCCTGGTCGGTTCAAACCAATGACTTCAAATTTGATACTTTTCATTTCCTAGCCAGGCACTCAGCATTATTAGGATAGGGCAAGGACTGGTTGGCTCAGTGTCAGGATAATGTGACTGAGTGGGATATCAGGTCATGGTGCTGGTGGCCTGGTCCCCCAGTGGGGCAGCACTATAAAGTCGCCATGAGTGCGCACTGTCACAAGTCGGTACCCGTCCTGATATGACCTTAGATGTTGATAGGACATAAACAAACAACAAAGAAAATAATCATGAATGACCAGCTGTTTACATTATAGTTTTCCTTCGTGCCTTTTATATATGCATCAGAATTGTTGTTAAGGAAGAATTGCATTTACACATAAACTACGCCGTTTCATATATTGCGTCATATACGCCACACAGCATCAAAAGGGTAGTTAGTGGGATTCGAACCCACGAATGGTATATCACTTATCAGGTCATGGTGTTGGTGGCCTGGTCTCCCAGTGGGCAGCACTGTAAAAGTCTCCATGAGTGTACAGTCACAAGTCGGTACCCATTCTGATATGACTTTAGATGTTGCCAGGACGTAAAACTCCCAACAACCAACAACCAACCAACCATCTTCAAATGTCGCTTGTGTGAGAGTTTGTCATTTGATGCTGTACGGTGTGTGGGAGAGGGAGAGGGAGAGGGAGGGCTGAGCGGTTTGACATTGGGGCGGGGTGGCTGCTGAGGGTTGCATGACATAATGGAGAATAATAGTTCCAATATGTGGGCTAATTTACCTGACATCGTCAGCGGCTCGATCACAAGCACAGGCAAGCCGCTAGAGGTCGCCCCACCGGGGAGAGGTCACCAGCCTCCGGGCACCGAACACTGCGCTTCACTATCGATTCGCCGAGCAGACCTACCGAAATATCCGTCACACGAAGGTACATGTTCCTAGTCATAGATCTTCACACGGAATAGTTTACCATCTTCCCAATTAACCACGCCCACACTCCACCAACCGGACAGGATGGGATGGGTGAATTGGTAAGAGCGCGGGCTGGCTTCCCTGGCGGGAGGATGTGCGTTGGGACTTCGGCCGAGTCAAACCAATGACTTACTAAATTTATACTTATTTATACCTAGACTGGTGCTGGGCATTACCAGGATATGGCAAGGACTGGTTTGCTCGGCATCATACCCTAATGTGACTGAGTGGGATATTGGGTCATTGTGCCAGCAATCCAGTTTCCCAGTGGGGCAGCACTATAAAGTCAACACGAGTGCGCACTGTCAGAAGTCGGCACCCATTCTGCTAACACCTTAGATACTGGTAGGATATAAACCCAAACAAACAGCACACATTTTCTAATATTTCACTTAAAGCTGCAGAGTCCGATGAAAGCATCAACTTTTCTAAACCAAAAACACTCCAAAGCATTTGGAGATGCCCGCAAAATTAATTTATGTCTTCACTTCAAATACATCCAAAAGTAATGCTTTGAAAAATCAAAGCTATATCAAATGCAAGTAAGTATAAAATAATCAACCTAATATATTTATCTTCTTTTTTTTTTAAGACAAAAAAAGAAACTCAAAACCATGTGACTGTGCAACTTTACCAAGTAAACAAACAAACAAACAGAAGGAAACTGGGTGCGGTGGCCGAATCGGTAGAGCGCAGACGTCCTGTGCGGTATATCGGAAGTTCGATTCCCAGTCGAGTCAAAGCAATGACTTACAAAATTGATACTTGTCGCTTCCTAGCCTGGCAATCAGCATTAATAGGATAGGGCAAGGACTGGTTAGTTAAATGTCAGGATAATGTGACTGATTGGGATATCGGGTCATGGTGCCAGCGGCCTGATTTCCCAGTGGGGCGGCACTATAAAAGTCGCCATGAGTGTGCACTGTCACAAGTCAATACCCATCCTGATATGACCTTAGATGTTGCCAGGATGTAAAATTCCAACAACCAACCATACAGCGAAGTGTGCTCTTAGTAAACCGTGCCCAGCGGGTAGGATCACGTTTGCTTTGACCCGGGTGACCTTTCTGCGCGTCTATTGAACATGTACTACACAGGTCCTTCGTACACAGATGCTCACCTTTCCGAGTAGCACTCGTTTCAGATCGAGGCTTGTGTGCTGGGAACTTGACTGGCACATTGTTGTGCGTCGTCTAGGTATGGCTCTCATGTGGCCCTTTGTGTGGAGGTGGCGGCGGGAAGGGTGTGTGGGGCGGGGGTGGGGAAGTTACACATTACATATTTCCTGCACTGGACGCGATGGCCGAATCGCCACAGCGCAGGCTCCCCGTTCAGAAGGTCGGGAGTTTGAATCTAGATTGACTCAAAACAACGACTTACAAAAGTGATACTTTTTCCTACCTAACCTGGTGGTGGGTATTACTAGGATAGGGCAAGGACTGGTTAGCTCAGTGTCAGGATAATGTGAGTGAGTGAAATATTTACCCATGGTGCCAGCAGCCTTGGCATCCCAGTGGGACAACAGAATAAAGTCACCGTGAGTGCGTACTGTCACAAGTTGGTACCCGTCCTGATATGACCCTTGATGTTACCAGGACATAAAACAACCCAACAATATATATATATATATATATATATATTTACAACAACAATATATATATATATATATATATATATATATATATAGCACCGAAAAACATTAGGGACTATTCTTCTATTCACTTATATTCACATAATAAATTATATAGCGCATATACATGACTTGTGTGTAAATAACATACATAGTGCTTTCCGAATTTTACATTTCACGCATAGATATAAAGTTGACCCCAACCATTGCACACCTTGTAACACTGCCCCACGCATCCGGATCCACCCGGTCACGGTTCGCGCGTCGCCTCCCTGACTTTGCAACTGACCACCCGGGTGCCCCGGAATGTGCCTGGGGCACCCCTGGTGGCAAAAAGCGCCGCGTGAGTGCTACGACCGGGGCGTCGGCGCCTCTGGTGGCAGGCGCCCGGGGCGTCGGCGCAGAGCATGGTGGGATGCCGCGTGAAGCGCGGTCTGGCCTATCCCAGCATATATCAGTTGGCGCTTTGACTGGTACCTTGTTTTGGTTTGTTGTTGTTTTACGTCCTAGCAACATCTAAGGTCATATCAGGATGGGTACCGACGTGTGACAGTGCACACTCATGATACTGCCCCACTGAGAGACCAGGCCACTGGCACCATGACCCAATATCCCGCACAGTCACATTATCCTGGTACTGTGTGAACCAGTCCGTATTCCATCCTATTAATGCACAGTGCCAGGCTAGGTAGTGACAAGTATCAATTTTGTAAGTCATTGTTTTGATTTGACCGGGATTCGACCTCGACTTTCCGCATGGGAAGTTTGCACTCAACCGATTCGACCAACGCGCCTGGTTGACTGGTACCTGGCGGGAGCCTTCATATTGTTAACCACATTTGCAGTTGGAGATATTTTCCATTCCAACCAGTGGTCTTTCCACAACTGGTTCATCAAAGGCTGTGGTTTTTGCTGTCCTGTCTGTGGGAAAGTGCATATAAAAGACCCCTTGCTGCTTATCGGAAAGAGTAGCCGATGTGGTGGCAGCTGGTTTCCTCCAAAGAAATATGTCAGAATGACTATATTTGAAATCCAATAGCCAATGATAAAAACGAATGTGCTCTGGAGGCGTCGTTAAATAAAACAAACTTTCATATTGTTAATCGCTACCCGCCTGTACTAAACTCGAGAGACTCCGAATTTACACACGTGGGCCTACATAATCGCCCTGTTTAGTGGCATCCAAAGTTGTCAACATTTTCACGGTCGTAAAGAGGACTACTCCCCCCCCCCCCTCCCGTAACAGTAATCCACATCAACATTCTACCAATCTGCTGATCTTTTTGAAGCTGGTATTAACATTTTATTAAATGATAAAAGTTGTACCTGACTGACAGTGACACCCCCCGCCCATCTGTCGTACAAATCAATGTTGACAACCTTGGATGGTTCCTGAGACTTGTTGTTCACACACCCCAACACTTCCATTTCCTCTAACAATGTGCTGCATTCACCTTTGTGTTAGTTAGAATAATTCAAGTGAGTGGTTGGAGTGATTTCAACTGGATCAGACACCGAAGGTTGAAACCCATTTGAAAACTCTTAACCCCCCAACGGTGTCTTTAATCATGTCTAGAAATATAAGTACAAACGTGTCCTTTGGGATGTTTTTAAGTATTATTATTGCGTAGGCAATGAACTATTTTACTCTTCAGTGTCCCTGTCACTCCATATGGCACTAGTGTCATTCAGTGGAGCAGGAAGCGCCCCTTGTATCAAAATAACATGTGTGTAATAATAGTCCAGATATACTTCCAGAACCAACATCCACTCGCCTTTATGGCCAGGGCCGCATTCAGGGTCCGTCTCCGAGTCGTCTCCGAGATGTCTCCACGATGCTTTTTGGCTTATTTCCATTCAGGGTGCGTCTCCGAGGTGTCTCGAAAATGGCCACCGTATTCAGTGGTTTCAGCCAATCAGAGCGCTTCCTTTTTATTGCAAATGGCTGCCACCTATGCAGGCCGCCATTTTCAAGGCAGCCAACAGCTAAATGCCGTTCAGAATAGCGTGATGTCAGGCTTTCTCCGAGGCGCCTCCGAGACGGATCCTGAACGCGGCCGTGGTTGATCATGACCCCCCCCCCCCCCCCCCCAACCGATTTCCGCATTGAAGCTTAAAAGGACATTTTCTTGTGGGTCTTTGTTGTTATTGTTGGATGTGGGGAGAGTGAATCGCAACATTTGATCTATTATTATCTATCGCGTCCGATTTGCCCCAGTATTCTGATACTACGATAAATATAGGGCTGTTCAAGAGGGGGTGGGGAGGTGTGGGGGAGGGGAGGTGTGTCTCTGGGGGGGTGGGGGGGGGGGGGGTGTAAGGGGCATTTAGCGCGGTGGGACTCTCAGCTCAAGGCCCGATGCTGGGCTGATAGTGCTTTATCAGCGACACTTAGCCATTAACTATAAAGGGTTTACACAAGGTCTCTTTAGTGATAAGAGGGTGGCGAGGGGATCATCACTTAGGTGTAAGGGGGAGGTTAATGCAGAGTGTTAAACTTATGGTAAACGGTATGCAATGATTGCAACTGTAATGCAACTGTAATGTCACATATAGGTGCTAGCATTTTTTAAGTACTCTGAACAGTGATGTACGATAATTTGAATAAAAATAAAGTGGAAAGCAAATAGGGGGTGACTAGTTAGGAACCGAATTTACACATATTTAATCAATTGCATAGACTAAACACACATATACATATACATCTATGCCAACACACATGAGTCTATATACACACACATATATATATATATATATATATATATATATATATATATATATATATATATACAGTGAGTATATCCACCCTCGTGCCAAAATCCTGTATATATATATACGTATATATATAACATCATATATATATACAGTAAAACTTCTCTAAATCGACCGACCATGGGACCGACTTTAAGTGGTCCATTTATGGAGGTGGTCGGTTTATAGAGTTAGGATATCCTTACAATGGTATTGTAATGGCCCACGGTCTTCCCCCACACTGCCACGCACTCAGGGAAGAATGCCAAGATTCAGTATCAGTACGCTTCAACTTGGTTTATTACAAAACCTCTCCGCTCTCCATAGCGTCAACAGTCAACTGACGCGCCCGCTAACTCGCCAGGTCCCACGTCACCTCTATAGGTGGGTGGGTGAGCTAGCCAGACACAGTAGAGGGCAGCGACGTTGGGGGTCTGCCCGGTGGCTAGTCTGCCGCCACCTAGCACAGTTCAGTGTAACTGCGTACGTGTGCAGCGTAGTCTCCACTGCCACCGCGTGGTAGTGGGGCTCATGTACAGACTATTACACTATTTATGGGACCCAAATAAAGCGGTTTTACTGTACCTATATAGTACATGTGTGCAGGAACCAGGGAGGGCAACAAGGTAGAGGTACATATCATATATAAGTTTAGTGGTCTGCACTGACCTCAGGCAAGGACACAGGTAGACAGGTAGGCGTGGATTGGTGGTGACATCAGGGATCCTAGGTGGTGTAATGGAATGCCCGGAATGCAAGAGATGTGGGTTCGATTTCTGCTCTAGGCGCAATATTTCCCTTTTTCATAACCCCCATGACATACAGTAAAACCGCCCAAACCGACCACCTCCACAGATCGACCACTCCCCTATACCGATCGCTTCATTTGGGTCCCAATAATGCCATTGTAAGGATATTCTAACTCCCTAAACCGACCACCTCCCTAAATGGACCACTTAAAGTCGGTCCCAATGTCGGTCGATTTAGAGGTTTGACTGTATATGATATTACACTATTTCTCACGAACACGTATTGTGAGGCATGGACGAATTTACGATTATTACTTTTTTTTTAAAGAAGAAAGTTATAGGACTTTTGCATGAAATATGCGCCATTACGATAAATGTCATCATTAACCCCCACCCACACCCACACCCCTCGGCCAAGAAGATATTGAAGTGGAACCTGAACTAAAATGCACTGCATAGAAAATGATCCAAACTGAAACGGTGAAGCCATTAATTTCGGCTGCCATGAAATAGTTATTACTCAGCAGTGTTCCTCCAATAATATCCAAACACACCACTTCAGATACCCAAAGCCCTCTCCCTGATTGCAGTATGCCATGCCAACTGGACGTAATGAGGAACATGGTCCCCGTCACCCTCTCCCCTCTCTCATTTTGCCAAGTCCATGTTGCTTAAAGACTAGTTTATCATGGAGTCCTTTGACGATGAATTACCATAAATATCATTAAAAAGAGCGTCTGAACACCAAAGTAGCCATGATTACCCTTTTGAAGCGGGCACAGCGACTTGGAACGCGCCCAAGCGGGGACTCGGACTGACAGGAGCCGTGGGTGCTCTGGTGGCCTGACTCGTGGGCCGCATATATCAACACCAACAGCCACTGGTGATTTCCTCCACAGGTTTGTAGTAATGTGTGTGCGCGCGTGTGTGTGTGGTTTTTTTTTCTGGGGTGTTTTGGGGGGCGGGTGTTTTTGTTGTTGTTGTTGTTGCTTCTTTGCTTAGTAAATGGTTTATTCCACGGAACCATTTCTTATTTAAGCACCAAGTATGTATCAGTCCCGTCTTTTTAACAAAACCACCAAAAAACCACCAAACAACAAAAATCATCACCAACAAAAAAACACATAACTAAATCCAACAACAAAAACCTGCAAAAAATACCCATGATAAGAAGGTAAGTCTAATTATCTGAGAAAATTAGGGCAAGTATTGGTTTGCGTTAGTTATGGCTTCCTATTACAGTATTAGTGGTTTAGCTGGAGCCATCGGTTGGTTGGTTGGTTCTTGGAGTTTTACATCCTGGCAACATCTAACTTTCTAAGGTCATATCAGGACGGGTACCGACTTGTGACAATGTGCACTCATGGTGACTTTATAGTGCTGCCCCACTTGGAAATCAGGCCGCCGGCACCATGACCCGATATCCCACTCGGTCACATTATCCTGACACTGAACCAACCAGTCCTATCTTTGTCCTATTATTAATGCCGAGCGCCAGGCTAGGAAGCGACAAGTATAATTTGCTTTGACTCGAACGAGAACCGAACTCCTGATCTCCCGCACGCGGGGTCCGCGCTCTACCGATTCGGCCAGCGCGCCCGGTGTAGCCATGGGTGTCGAAGGACATATAGCAACAGCATGTACCGGACGTGGTGGCCGAATCGGTAGAGTGCGGGCCTCGCATGCAACAACTTATAAGTAACTTCACTTATTTTTATTGAATAATTATGGTCCTAGCAACACTTACTGCCATAGCTGTGATAACAGGACGTGTACAGCTTGTGGCAGTGTACATTTACGGCAGCTTTATAATGCTGCCCCATCGAAAATACAGTGCTGTCAGCTCTGATGCTGTGTAATGCCAAGTACACACCTACCGTATACGATTCGCGCACTAAAACTCGCAACTCGACCCGACCCGCTTAAAATTGAAAACGGGCCGATTCATTTTTCGAATCGTGAATCACAATCGTAATCGGCCCCTTTTAGCCCTAAAACTGAGTTTTTAGTCGCGAATCGCAATCGCTAGGTCTGCACGGGGAGCGCACACCTAGCGATTTTTGTGCGCGAAACGGGCAGTTTTAGATCGTAAATGGTAGGTGGGTGCGGATAAACGGTAGGTGTGTACCTGACCTACTAGTGCTGAACCTCAGGTAAGTTATTGGACTCACCATATTCCTCAGAGGAAGTGAATAACTGACTAAAGCTTAATCTGTCTCTACTTCCACATAAATCGAATGTGATTTATCACCACAATCATGGAGACTATTGAATATATCATCATAGGCACATCAAATCAAAAACAGCGAGAGATCATAGTCAAATTTAGGATTCCACCCCCCCCCCCTCGCTCAGAAAGTGCATATTGATTATAACCATCCCGACCCTCGACCCCCACTACACACACGCCCATATTTGTCTGTTGCTGGGGTGTGTCTGTTGTCGACCTATGAACCCTGTGATGATTATCTGTGTCCATGACCCGTGCTGACGTCAACAAAGTATCATTCACCCAACACCTGGTGTTACTAAGTATTAGTCGTCAATGAAGCACCCCTCCCCCCTCCCCCCCCCCCCACGCCCACTTCCAAAACACAGCGTGGATGGTCCTTTGGACCTTTTATTTAATTTCTTTTTTGTCCGGGGGTGGGAGGAATCAAATCGATTTAGGCCTACAACGTTGAAACACCTCATCCCCAGGCAATAACTACCCATGTATATCTCGTGGGAGGTTTTGAACACGTACAGGACACCATGCCTAAAGCGAGACTGGAACTTGCATTCCTGCCATTCGGTGTGTGTGTGTGGGGGGGGGGGGGGGGGGGGTCGTCTTAACCATGAGGCAGTCAGACTATGTGGTGCAACGAGTCCAACCATTTGCCGAATTTTGCCCTCACCACACACATCTATATTAAAATATAGAATATTGTTTATTTTATATCATATATCGTATATCACATAATATATTTGTAATTTATATATCAGATAGAATTAAAAAAATGAATATATACTATATATAAGATATAGTATATATATTATGCATATAAATTGTTATAATAAATACAATATATACAATATATAGACCGCATAGGTATCGAGTGTAGAGAGAAGAGAGGGTAGATAGTATAATAGATGACATATAGAGATCATATATAGAGTAGCATATATAGAGTATATAGAGGATATCGAGTATATAGAGAAGATATAGAGTATAATAGACAGGATATAGAGTATATAGAGAGCATACAGAAGCATACGCAGCATGTACAGCATGCACAACACATATATCATTAAAAAACCACGCATAACACATACAGCATACACAGAATACAGTCTACACCTTATACACATCACATACAGCATAACAGAATACACAGTCTACACATTATGCACAGCACACACAGCATACAGTCTACACACTATAGACAACACATACAACATACACAGAATACACAGTCTACACATTATACACAGCACATACAGCATACACAGAATACACAATTTACACATTATGCACAGCACACACAGCATACACAGTCTACACACTATAACAACACATACAACATACACAGAATACACAGTCTACACATTATACACAGCACATACAGCATACAGTCTACACACTATAGACAACACATACAACATACACAGAATACACAGTCTACACATTATACACAGCACATACAGCATACACAGAATACACAATTTACACATTATGCACAGCACACACAGCATACACAGTCTACACACTATAACAACACATACAACATACACAGAATACACAGTCTACACATTATACACAGCACATACAGCATACAGTCTACACATTATAGACAACACATACATCATACACAGAATACACAGTCTACACATTATACACAGCACATACAGCATAACAGAATACACAATCTACACATTATGCACAGCACACACAGCATACACAGTCTACACACTATAGACAACACATACATCATACACAGAATACACAGTCTACACATTATACACAGCACACACAGCATACAGTCTACACACTATAGACAATGCATACATCATACACAGAATACACAGTCTACACATTATACACAGCACATACAGCATAACAGAATACACAATCTACACATTATGCACAGCACACACAGCATACACAGTCTACACACTATAGACAACACTTACATCATACACAGAATACGCAGTCTACACATTATACACAGCACACACAGCATACAGTCTACACACTATAGACAACACACACATCATACACAGAATACACAGTCTACACATTATACACAGCACATACAGCATACACAGAATACACAGTCTATACATTATTTACACACAGCACATACAGCATACACAAAATACACAGTCTACACCATTATAGTATAGCATAGCATAGCATAGCATAGTATAGTATAATTTATACACAGCATACAAAGCATGCACAGCATTACAGTATGTGCCGTAGTAATAGTATACGTGTGCGCGTGTATAAGTCGAGTTCATAGCGTCATCGTGATCTAGTAGTAGCGTGCATGTCGTCCCCGGGCACTATGTGCCGGTCCCGGCGGGCATCCTGTTTGTTGAGCGACCAGCTAAAGGCTGACGAAGTAACAGGCGGCCACCGACCGGCTCCCGGACCCTGTGGCAAATGGACCCGACCGACACCGGCTCCATGGAGAGAGGGTGCCGTTGGTGGATTAACTTGTTTGTTGTTGTTTTATGTCCTAGCAACATCTAAGGTCATATCAGGACGGGTACCAACTTATGACAGTGCGCATTCACGGTGACTTTATACTGCTGCCCCACTGGGAGACAAGGCCGCTGGCACCATGACCCAATGTCCCACACAGTCACATTATCCTGATACTGTGCTAACCAGTCCTTGTTCTATTATATTAATGATGGGCGCCAGGCTAGGTAGGAACAAGTATTAATTCATTGGTCATTGGTTTGACTCGGCTGAAATTCGAACTCCCAACCTTCCGCACGGGAATCCTGCACTCTGCCGATTCAGTCCCTGCATCTGGGCGCAGCGCATGGACGAAGCTGTCTATACAAGTTAGTGTAAATAAGCCTTGGTTGGGAGCTCATGTGAAAACGGACTCTGAAGCGAAGGTCATTTCGCCATAGGACGCCGAGTATATCAGGTATATACACTATATCGTGTATATATATATTTTTATTTATATATGAACTCATGTCAGCTATTATTTATATCATATTTATATCATATATAATATATCGACTGACGTAAGCTATTATATGTGATATATATATATATATATATATAATGTTATTATGAACTTAGGGCAGCTCACACTAGCTCGTGCAGACAGCCGTGCCCGCGTGCAGGTGTTTGTCTCACACATAGCCTAGTGAGGATTTGCATGTGACGTAGGCATCACATAACTCCTGCATCTTGGTTGGATAGAAGCAGTTCGTTCTACTATCAAGTGTATATAAATAAAACAAAAAGCACAAATCTATTCACTGCTATGATCTAATTATGTTATTTAGAATCATGAATATTCACTCGGGGTTTGAAATCATGTTTATCTAACAGAATAACATACTCAATAAGTGAAATTCGGTCAAATTAAACCCAAAATCCAAGCAATATTAATGCCGCCACGGCATCGGTAGCGATATTGTCAAATCTAAACAAAACAAAAAGCAGAAATCTATTCACTGCTACGATCTAATTGTGCTATTTAGAATCACGAATAGTCAATCGAGGGTTGAAATAATGTTATTTATGAGAATACCCTACTCAAAAAGTGAAATTTGGTCAAATTAAACCCAAAATCCTGGCGATATTAACGCCTCTGCCAAATCGGCAGTGTTATGCTGTACTTTCTATCCAACCATGATGGCTGACGAGGCACTGATCACGTGGTGCTAATCATTTGACGCAAATCCTCAATAGCCCACACCGAGTCCTTCTGACAGTTGCTGTGCACTGGCAGAAGTGAATTTGAATGTGCACACAAATCATGAAGATAAATCACCCCACCATACCCCCCCCCCCCCACCATACTTCCACCTCACCGACCTCACCCCACTTCACCCCCCCCCACCTCACCCCACCCTCACCCCACCTCACCTCCACATCACACTCACCTGACCCCCACATCACCTCCATCTGACCCCCACTTCACCCCACATCACCCCCACATCATCCCTCACCGCATACCCACCTCACCCCCACCTCACCCCACCTCACCCCCACACCACCCCACCTCACCCCCACACCACCCACACCTCACCATCACCTCACCCCGCTCACCGACACCAGTCGCCCCCCACCCCCACCCCCGCCCCACACTGGATGTGCGTGACAGACACACTGACAAGTGACACATGTAATCAATGCGCACACACCCCGTGTGCGGCGGGAAGGTGTCATAAAGCATGACGTGGTACATGAGTGACTTCACGAAGCGCTGTGCCGGTCACCTGTCTGCATTTGTTTGTGGTTTCGTGTGTGATTCAGGAGGGAAGAAAATGGCCCTCAGCATCATGAAGTGCCTTCCACCGGAGATGCGCCTTAGTGGAGACGTTATACGTTCAGGTAACCGGGTGTGGCAACCCTACACTCGGCACAGATGTTGCATACATATATACATACATACATACATGCCTACATAAATAGGTACATAATTATATACATACATACACACATACCTAAATACACTGTGCATCTCAACACTGAAATCGGTGCAAATACAGACACACATACATACTGCATACATACACACAGTGGGTATGCAGGTATTGCAATACCTCAGGGAGTTTGACGCCCCTGCCTTGCAGAGTTGTAAACCACTGCCTTGTGGTACAGGTTCTTGACAGAACTGAAGGCTAAGGGAGCAAACCCTGAACAGAAAACCATGCCACTGTGGCAGCATCAAGGGCGGTTGATATATGGAACTCCCAAATCTCCCGACCAGCCACTGCAGGGACAAATAGTTTTTCACCTGTCTGGACATGTTCTTGCCGGTGTGAGACCTCTATTTGCTCCCCGAGAGAGTGCCGCTGTTAACTTGCAAAAGCCAGCAGCACTTCAACACTTTTGCAAGCAGCTTTCATGAAATGTAAATGGAGAGCGGCAGTCAAGTAATGAAAGCAGTCTTTGTCACATCGCGACCAACAGCATGATGATGATGATGATGATGACATACACACATACGTACACACATGCATACATACACACATACACACATACCCGTGTATCTCAACACTGCAATCGCTGCAGACAGGTGCACACAGACACACACATACAGTCACAAATAATGCAGGCATACATGCACCTAAGGATATATAGAGCCATAGGGTGGCCGAATTGGTACAGCGCGGCCTCACGTGCGGAAGGTCTGGAGTTCGGTTCCCCGTCGAGTCAAACCAATGACTTTAAAATTGATACTTGTCGCTTCCTAGCCAGGTGCTCGGCATTAATAGGATAGGGCAAGGACTGGTTAGCTCAGTGCCAGGATAATGTGACTGAGTGGGATATCGGGCCATGGTGCTGGCGGCCTAATTTCCCAGTGGGACAGCACTATAAAGTCACCATGAGTGTGCACTGTCACAAGATGGTACCCGTCCTGATATGACCTTAGATGTTGCTAGGACGTAAAACAACAAACAAACCCATACATTTACACATATGTCCATACATTTATATTCACGCATACACAAAGATACATACACGAACCTGTGAGTCGCGTTATTAAATTTGTTAAATATTGTTCTATCCAAAGATGGCGCTGACAGTGACACTGACAGAAAGCGTGGCCCCTTCTGCTGTCAGAGCATTACGCATGGCGATGTGGCATGTCCGTAGACACACCCGCGGCCAAGTGTGCCTTCAAATTACAGAGCACACAGAGCCAGTTACACTACAGGGGATGATCCATGGGAAAGCAACGCAGACAGACAGCTGCCCGTTGAGCGGGCCTCGTGGCCGGCGCCCCGCAGCGTGCTGCCGGTAACGGTGAGAGTGACGCTAAATTAGGCCCCGGAATGTGGCAGCCTCAAAGTGAGTAATGGCGCAAGTCGCTTACCGCCATCGATGCAATGTGGGAGCTGTGTCCTGCCTGCGTGCTTTTTTTGGGGGGGGGGGAATATTTTATTCATTTGAACACATATTTTGTCAGTGCCGAGGCACTAGTCTTCTAGTCGTTGAAGTGATCACGTTTGGTTTGTACATGGTGATGGGGAAGTGGAACGTGCTGCGTTGTGTGCAGCGCACCCCATTCTGAACATTACAAGTGGGGGAGCAGGCTGTGCTGTATAATGTACAACATAGGTACTCAACATAGTGAAGGAATGAGGTTTCTGTACCAATGTATTTGCAGTAAGACACAGTGTACATTAAACTTAAAGTATACTCGTGGTTCAACCATACAAATAAGCTACAGTGAATGTCGGGGGAGGGGGAGTAAGGGGGGGGGGGGTTGCAGTGGCCGCGTGTAAGAGACTTAGAACTCAGTCGCACCAGGCTTTCGACCTCTTGCGACCAAAATAAAACACATCAATCGACAGTCTGCTTGCGACCAAAGCAAAAAAAGATGTGAGGGGGAAAAGGGAGTAAGTGACTGATCGTGGAAAACAAGGAAAGACTGGTTGGCGATCGGTTGGTGATCAGTCAGTGAGTGGCCAGGGGTGGGTTGGGGACTGCTTTGCGTCTGGTTTGTGACTGATCAGTGTTTGATTGCAGATCAGTTGCAAATCAGTCTCTGACAACTTGCCAACCACTCACCAACCAGTCATATGACTGATTGACAACTGATCGCAGAGTGGTCACAGGCGCTTGGCAGCAGTCCCATGGTTATCGATCAATTGGCGACCAATCGCTGATCAGTCAGGCATGGTACCCTATTGATCGAAAACCTATGAAAGTGATTGGCGGTCTCCTGGCGACCAATTTGGTGACAAGGTATTTAGTGCAACACCTGCAACCTCCTTCAGGTCCTTGTGACCAAAATGGTCGGAAACTGCTCAGAGACCAGTGAGGCTCCAATAGAGACCTTTTTGCAATCTCTTGCGACCACCCCTTTTTGTTGTCACAAGTGGTCACACTAGGTCGCAAGCCTGGTATGACTGGGGTATTACTTGTCGCTGCCTGTCAAAAGCTGGTACCCTCCCTGATATGACATTACATGTTTCTAGGACGTAAAACCCCATTCACTTAGTCACGGCTCCAACTGGAAGAATGAAAGGTGAAGAAATGCTGGAATGGAATACAGGTGGCGCCGCAGGTCACCAGGGCGACGAGAATAGAAGTAGAAGGAATCCAATCAAATGCCATTGAAACAATCCATACTTGCATAATCGGAGTATATAGCCTATAATTACATTATGTAATTTAGAATCTAAATTGGTCGGGAGTGTGCTGCAAGTAATACTTCCTGACGAGCCTAGACCGCTCAGAAAGGAAGAGGAGTCTTCACTTGTCTCCCGGGCCTTTATCTGATCAGTGCTGTCAGGACGCCATGACGGTGTGCCCTTTTACTAATAACTAACACGTCAGTTAGAACTTAGAGCCTACTTGTTTAGTTACGTTTTCAATGAGCAATGTATATTAACTTATCCACATCATAAACACAACAGTTTACCTCGGTTCCACATGATGTTGGTTGGTTGGTTGTGGGAGTCTTATTTCATGCCAACATTTAAGGTCATATCGCGACGGGTACCGACTTGTGACATTGCACATTCATGGTGACTTTATGGTGCTGCCCCACTGGGAGACCAAGCCACCAGCACCATGACCTGATATCCCACTGAATCACATTATTCTGGCACTGGGCCAACCAGTCCTTGCCCTATCCTAATAATGTTGAATGCCTGGCTAGGAAGCAACAGGTATACATTTTTAAGTCATTGATTTGACTTGACTCGAATCCCACGATCTACCAATACACGAGACGGACACTCAACTCATCCGGTCATTCCGTCTGGTCAAACATATGATATCGGGCAAACATTGAATATTCGAATATTTGAATATATATCTATATGTATATATATATAATGGAGCTAGGCTCTGCTGTGCGGGAAGGTTGCGGTTTGGTAAAACTAACTGCCAGTATCTACCTGTCCACCGCGTTGACGTAATCTGACGTCATCTCCGTCTAGGTCCTATTGAAAGGAGCCTGGAGGGCGGAGGGTGAACTACACCCCTCCCTGTTGTACCCTGTCAGCCTCAATCCACCAGGCCCCATCACCCACTACCAGGGCAGAGAAGGGGAGCGGGGGAAGGGGGAGGGGAGGGCAGAGGAGGGGAGGGGAGGGAGGGGAGGGGAGGGGAGGGGAGGGGAGGGGAGCCGGGAGCCGGGAGCTACCATCAACATCCACACACAAGGCCATACTGTTTACCCATACCCTTACTGCCGCGCCTCAGGCACGACCACTGTGATGATCAATGCACACACTTGTCTCATTTTCCTTACTTGTTTCTTTACCAAATATTCTTTCAATCTAAGGTTGCATGTCCTAGACCCTCCTCCGTCGTTTTTCTAACTTGTTTCTTTACAAAATATTCGTATAATCTAAGCATGCGGACACACACACTACACCCTTACGAGCCTGACATTACAGGTGTCGACGCCAAGTTAATGTGTGCATATATATATGTATGTGTATATGTGTGAATGTGCGGATATGTGTATGTGCATGTGTGTATGTGCATGTATGTGTGTATGTACATGTGTGTGTATGTGCATATATGTGTATGTGTGTATATGTGTATGTGCATGTGTATGTGCACATGTGTATGTGTGTATATGTGTATCTGCATGTGTGTATGTGCATATATGTGTATGTGTGTATATGCATGCGTGTATGTGCACATATGTCTATGTGTGTGTATGTGTATGTGGGTATGTGCATATGTGTGTATATGTGCATGTGTGTATGTGCATATGTGTATATGTGTATATGTGTATGTGCATGTGTGTATGTGCATATATGTGTATGTGTGTATATGCATGTGTGTATGTGCATATATGTCTATGTGTGTGTATGTGCATGTGGGTATGTGCATATGTGTGTATGTGTGTATATGTGTAAAAAGTAGACATCGGCTATTGGGGGTCATACTAATCTGTCTCAACAATACAATAGCAGTAACGAACCCATCTCTATTATCTTCCTGCTTACTTTCTATTTCCATTGTCGCTCACAGCAAGAAACTCGCCGGGGGGTGCGTGATGTGTTAAGGGGCTGTCACATTAGGGTTTTTTGCGGGAGCGTATGGCGGCGTAGGCGCGTTACGTCATATACGTCGGCATACGCCATATACGCTACTCATACGCTACGCATACGCTACTCATACGCTACTCATACGCCGCCAGGTGACGGCTTATGTGAAGCGTATGAGGCATACGCCGCCATACGCTTTCATAAATCCGTCCGTCCAAATTTTTTTGTGCATGCTAAAAAAATCTCGACCTATGAGGGCGTATGGCCCATACCGTCAAAAAATGTCACAGCACGCTCCCATACGCTCCTCGTACGCTCCTCGTAGGTTCCACATACGCTCAAAACCACCCGAAAGGTTACCAAATGTCATCATAGGCCGGCATGCGCAGGACCTACGTAGGTTTTCAATACGCTCCCGCCATACGCCGTAATGTGACAGGGCCTTTAGTTTCATATTACGCATGCCCCAACGTTGCCAAGCCCGGCTATACAATGTGCATACTCGTGCCTATGCTAATACCATTTTTCTGATTAAATGCTGCGCTTGTGAAGTATCAGGTGTCAGTAATCTATATCGGATTTCAAATATACGTGGCTACACAATTACTTATTTAGCAGGTCTAAGCGGCATTATCGGCTGTATCAGCCTCACGGTGACTGCGCGCCCGATCTGTCCCACTGCGCATGTCACAGGTGAGTATTTATCACGTGACGCCCTCTGTGCAAACGGAGCCCAGCCGCTTTTTGTTGTTCCTACCAGCCACATTTCACTTTCAAGCCACACACATAAAACCTCTCTAACCGATCACCTCCACAGATCGATCACTCCCATATATCGATCGCTTTATTTGGGTCCCACAATAATACCATTGTAAGGATATTCTAACTCTCTAAACCGACCACCTCCCTAAATGGACCACTTAAAGTCGGTCCCATGGTCGGTCGATTTAGAAAGGTTTTACTGTATAGAGAGACAGAGAGAGACAGAGAGATTGATTGATTGATAGTTGCTCTACGCCGAGTCGGCAGCATAGGCCATATTCACGGCGAGAGAGAGAGAGAGACAGAGACAGAGACAGAGACAGAGACAGAGAGAGAGGTGCAAAGTCTCTCGATTTGGCGGGAGAAGGCTCTCGATCTCCCCAACATTATAGCAAAATTACTCCGGTCTCCTTAATGTGTAATCTCCCGCCAAAGAATCGTTTTAGCTTGTTTTTGTTTTGGTTTATTTCAATGCATATTTTGCATGTTTTGAATCTAAGTTCAAACCAACTACGTATGTTCAAAACATTTTTTTTTCTTTTTCTTGAAGATTTGTACTGCCTATCATGGATAAGTCTGAATAGACTTGTTTTCAGCATTAGACAGTTTGTCGATAGAAAGCCCGAGCCCACACTTTTACCTACCCAAGGGATTTTTAACCTCCCACACCACATAGACATGGTATGAGAGCAACCAGCCTTTGATGATGCTGTAAGTTATACACAGAGGTGGAAATCCAAATTGGCAGAGGTGGGGGGGGGGCTACAGGGAATCGAACCACCGACCTTCACATTAGGAGTCTGACCTAGAAAAACGTAAGACACTCTAACCACTCCGCCACAGAGAACACCACAAGTTCAAAACACTATCATGACAAGCTGACCCTGATGCGGCGTTTGAAGCACATATTAGTATACGCTGATAGCACTGCGGCGTGTGCACCACGTATTAGTAGTATACGCTGATAGCACTGAGGCGTGTGCGCCACGTATTAGTATACACTGATGGTGCTGCGGCGTTTGAAGCACGTGTTAGTAGTATACACTGATAGCGCTGCGGCGTGTGTACCACATATTAGTATACGCTGATTGTGCTGCGGCGTGTGTACCACATATTAGTATACACTGATTGTGCTGCGGCGTGTGTACCACATATTAGTATACGCTGATTGTGCTGCAGCGTTTAAAGCACGTATTAGTAGTATACACTGATATCACTGTGGGTGTGCACCACATATTAGTATACGCTGCGGCGTCTGAAGCACGTATTAGTAGTATATGTTGATAGTGCTGTGGCATGTGTAGCACACCATGTATTACTATTAGTATACCTTGATGGTGCTGCAGCATTTGAAGCATGTATTAGTAGTATACGCTGATAACACTGTGGTGTGTGCACCACATATTAGTATACGCTGATTGTGCTGCGGCGTTTGAAGCAAGTGTTAGTAGTATACGCTGATAGTGCTGCAGTGTGTGCACCACCTATTAGTATACGCTGATGGTGCTGTGGCGTTTTAAGCATGTGTTAGTAGAATACACTGATAGCGCTGCGCTGTGTGCACCATGTATTAGTATACACTGATGGTGCTGCGGCGTTTGAAGCATGGGCCCACTGGGTGCAGTGGCCTAATCGGTAGAGCGTGGGCCTCGCATGCGGAAGGTCGGGAGTTCGGTTCCCAGTCGAGTCAAACCAATGACTTTAAAATTGATACTTATCACTTTCTAGCCAGGCACTTGGCATTAATAATAGGATAGGGCAAGAACTGGTTGGCTCAGTGTCAGGATAATGTGAGTGGGATATCGGGTCATGGTGCTGGTGGCCTGGTTTCCCAGTAGGCCAGCACTATAAAGCCACGATGAGTGTGCAGTCACAAGTCGGTATCCATCCTGAGATGTTGCTAGGGCATGAAACAGCAACCATCAACAACAACCCTTACTGCCCCACCTTACTACATACTGCCCCACCCTACTGCATACATCCCCACCCATTGCAAGCTGCCCCACCTTACAGCATGCTGCCCCACCCTACTGCATACTGCGTCACCCGACTGTACACTGCCCCATCCTACTGCATTCTGCCTCACACTACTGCATACTGCCCCACCCTACTGCATACTGCCTCACCCTACTACAAATGAAAATGAATATGCATCAATTATACAAAACATTTAGAGTAGTGTTTTGAACTTAAAGGTAGTGTTTTGAACTTAAGGATAGTGTTTTCAGTGTGGCCAGAATAGTGTTTTGAACCTACCTTAAACTAGGTTGAACACACTATGGTAGTGTTTTGAACCTAGGTTGAAAACACTACCGTAGTGTTTTGGTAGGGTAGTGTTTTGAACTTAGTACACTGGCACACACCTCGAGGGTGGAGGAACATGCTCTTTAGGTCGCCCCAAAAGCCTGCATCCGAGCTGGTTGTGTCTGCTCCTTTCTTCGCTGTGTACCCTTCTCCAAATTCCACAGTTATTTAACTGTCTAGTCATTTTGCTACTCATTATAGACTTCACATGGTGCTAGTGTTAATTGGGGGTGCACAAGACGCCTATGTAGCAAAGCTGGGCAAAGGCTTTGTTTGTTGGTGGTTTTACGTCCCAGCAACATCCTAGGTCATATCAGGACGAGTACCAACTTGTGACAGTGCGCACTCATGGTGACTTTATAGTGCTGCCACTCTGGGAGATGAGGATGCCGGCACCATGACATGATATCCCACTCAGTCAAATTATCCTAATACTGAGCTAATCAGTCCTTATTCTATCCTAGAAATGCCGAGCAGCAGGCTAGGGAGCGACAAGTATCAATTTTGTAAGTCATTGGTTTGACTTGGCTGGGATTCGACCACCCGACTTTCCGAACAGGAAGCCTGCGCTCTACCGATTCGTGTGGTGCTGGGCAAAGGCCATATTCATATTTGAAAATGACATAACAACTAGACAATTATTACATTGTACTGTTAAATGGCCAGACGTATGTCTTTGTTGATAACTGCCCATTGTTGTAACTACTACAATAGGCATTATGCCCCAGAACAGATATCATTACTGTTTGATGGCGTCACTTTGTCTCATATGGCATCATACACTCATACACCATTATTTAAACTGCAATTACACATCAGGCGCTGGACTTTGCCATGCTGTCTTTACCAAGAAGAGAGGACAGATATCTTGTCGATATGACCGGGCACGATCGCCTCATCGGTAGAGAGCGGGCCTCGCGTGCGGGAGATCGGGAGTTGGGTCATTTTATGACTTATAAAATTGATACTTGTAGCTTCCTAGCCTGGCGCTCAGCATTAATAGCATAGGACAAGGACTGGTTACCTCAGTTTCAGGATCGTGTGGTCATATCGGGTCATGGTGCCAGTGGCCTGATTTCCCAGTGGGGCAGCACTATGAAATCCCCATGAATGTGCAGTCGCAAGTCGGTAACTCTCCTGATATGACCTTAGATGTTTCCAGGATGTAAAACTCCCAAAATCAACCAATCTTATCAGTGTTTGGCAATAGGTGTGTTCCGAGTTCTACTGATTCCTCAGGAAGGACTGAATCTGTGATCCAGCATGCCCGGCTGCAGCTTCAACACAGGAAGTTGGCGTTGGTGCCCCTCGCACCCCTCCCTATTCTTCACTATAGGTGCAACACTTTAAACTCAGTTTGCACATGTAGTCCAAATGCTTCCTGAAAACCAAACTTGGTAGGATTCTTGCCATAGGCCTACATTTGCAGGGCGGGTGAAATCGATGACTTAAATGTTTACACTTATCGTTGGCTAGCCTGGCATTTGGCATTACTGGGATAGGGCAAGGAGCAGGAATAGGGCAAGGAGCAGGAATAGGGCAAGGAGTGGAATGAGGGAAACCGTTCTCTGTGGCGGCGTGGTTAGAGTGTCTGACTTTTTTCTAGGTCAGACTCCTAATCTGAGGGTCGGCGGTTCGATTCCCCATGCCCCCAGCTCTGCCAATTTGGAGTTCCACCACTGTGTATAACTTACAGCGTCATCAAAGGCCGGTTCCTCTCACACCATGTCCATGTGGTGTGGGAGGTTAAAAATCCCTTTGGTCGGTAAAAGTGTAGGCTCAGGCTTTCTATCGACCAGCAGTGGAATGAGGAAGACCAGTCGTCTATGACTGAAATTTCCCCTGCTTAAACAACTAATGGACCAAAAAAAAGGAAAAATTGTCTGCGATTGAAATTTCACCTGCTTAATCAACTATTGTTCCACCCCCCCCCCCCACCCCCCAATAATAATTGTGTAGAATCGTGATTTAAAATCATTCGGTGAAAGACTTTCCGAACACATGGCTATGTGGATGTACTGAAGGTAAAAAGAATCCACCTGAAGATGAAAAACCAACTACAGTAAAACCTCTCTAAATCGACCGACCTTGGAACTGACTATAAATGGTCCATTTAGGGAGGTGGTCGGTTTAGGGAGTTAGAATATGGTAACAATGGTATTGTTGGGACCCAAATAAAGCGATCGATATAGGGGAGTGGTCGATCTGTGGAGGTGGTCGGTTGGAGAGCTTTTACTGTAGTTCTATGGTAAATTTCCAAGTAAACTGTGACACGTGGTAGACAGGGCCGCGCTCAAGGTACGCCTCAGAGTCGACTCGGAGACGGCTCCGTGACGTCTTTTGGCTTATTTCCGTTCAAGGTACGCCTTGGTGTCGACTCGGAGACGTCTGCCTTTCAGACTGGAGACAAAAGGCGCCTCGAAAATGGCCACCGAATTCAGTGGTTTCAGCCAATCAGAGCTCTTCTTCTCCATTGCAAATGACTGCCTCCTGAATCACCCCACCGACAAGTATGCACGATAGGAAGCTAGTACTGTAGTCGAGTTTACAGTTACCCGCAGCTAGGACGTGACTTATGTCACGTGACCCACACGCAGGCTAAGTGATTAATTAAGTGAAGGTAGGTGGTTGAATTATGTTAGTCATGTAATGACTTCAGAATCACTCAGGTAGGCACCTTGCTCACGGTTTCCTAGCAATTCGCCTCTGACTGTAAGTCCAACTTAGTAAGTGTAACCCGCCCTCTCTCCTATGATAAGCATTTCCTCGTAAACCCCCACGTTCTGCTGACCGCCTCCCACGGCTCCCTCCTCTCCCCCCCCCCCCCTCCCTCACACATGCCGACGTGGTGTACATCCAGTGACGTCATATTCTTGATTGCCGTAGATCTACCTACAACTAAAAACCACTTTATTGGGGACTTAAATGATGCTAATCCAGACGGCCAGTCATAGGGGATTGTGAAGATTTACACACAAACATAACTATAAAATACAAAAAAAATATATACAATTGTTTTAGATGCTTGATGGACCTATATCTTGGCAATGTACACCCCCAGGTACAATTATATATATATTAATTAGCCTTGTCTGGATGTATTACTCAAACCTATGTCTATCTATTAACACAATAATATCTGGGCATGTGTTATATTATGTGTCCATGAATATGTGTTATTCAATGGTTTCGGACAAAAGTGATGTGGTAGAAGGTAGACAGGTGGCGCCAGTGGTTAAATTGTGCAACTGGGTGATAGGACTGTAGTAATGCAATAAGCTAGTATGGGCAAGGCTCCATTATTCATACTCATATAGTAAAGCATATACCACGCATATTTAATATATAAAAAGCATCAGGTGATGAACAAGCATGAAATACATATTGTATATATTACATACTTGTTTCCGAAATACATCCATAACTGTGCACGCCAGTTACTAAAAGTGCAACGCTACAGTGCATGCAGATTGCCTTTCCACTCAGGTGTTCTGCAACACCTATAATGGCGACTGTCGCTTTTGAAATCCACACCCGGGTGTAGCGTAGATACCTTAATTGTGTGCATTCCTGTGGGACTATTGCATTACCTCCTTACCCCTCCCCTCTGCACACACGTTACACACACTCATACACCCTCACACATAGGTTTTCACTCACTCACACTATTATCATCACACTCACACATTCATTCACGATATTCACCACATTCACTCACACACACAACCGAACATTAACATTCAGCCACACTCACTCACACACTCACACATACACTTTCACAAACTCCCACTATAACGATCACACTCACATACTCACACAACCTTGCATTAACATTCACACTCACTCACACAAACACTAACACCTACATTTTCACTCACTCACACTATAACCATCACACTCACACTATAACCACCACACACTCACACATTCACTCATACAACCTAACTACTAGTATTGGTACTTACACGCATTCACTCACACAAACAAACACATACACTTTCACTCACACTATAACCATCACACTCTCACACACTCACTCATACAACCTAACTACTAGTATTGGTACTTACACACATTCACTCACACAAACTAACACATACACTTTCACTCACACTACAACCATCACACACTCACACACTCACTCATACAACCTAACTACTAGTATTGGCACTTAGACACATTCACTCACACAAACTAACACATACACTTTCACTCACACTATAACCATCACACACTCACACACTCACTCATACAACCTAACTACTAGTATTGGCACTTAAACACATTCACTCACACAAACTAACACATACACTTTCACTCACACTATAACCATCACACACTCACACACTCACTCATACAACCTAACTACTAGTATTGGTACTTACATGCATTCACTCACACAAACAAACACATACACTTTCACTCACACTATAACCACCACACACTCACACACTCACTCATACAACCTAACTACTAGTATTGGTACTTACACGCATTCACTCACACAAACAAACACATACACTTTCACTCACACTATAACCATCACACACTCACACACTCACTCATACAACCTAACTACTAGTATTAGCACTTAAACACATTCACTCACACAAACTAATACATACACTTTTACTCACACTATAACCATCACACTCACAAACTAACATTCACACATTCACACACTCACACATACTAACACACACTCACACACCCGAGAATACTCACCTGTAGGCTCCTCGTGTCAACTTTGAGGTGTTCAAGTGATTACTATGTACGGCACTGCTTGGTTTTCTGGTGTTGTGGCGGCTGCACAGACGGTGTGTGTGTGTGTGTGTGTGGAGGCTAAAGTCAGGGATGGGGAGGAGTGAGGGTGGACCACACACTGACAACATGCCACATTCCTACGCGACACGTCGCTGACGTCCCGGATCCCCACACGGCACACCGGGATCAATTGGGGAAACCAGACTCCAGGCAGTGGCAGCTGTGGGTAGACAACTTAACGGATTTTTGCCTTCCAACCCACCCCACATAAAGTAGATTACAATTATGTGATTGGAGGGTCTGATCTACATCTGAACGCATGGTGTGCTATGCTTCATAGAAGCTCTTGATTGGCGGCTCACTGGAATGAGACGTCCCTTAAAGGTGACTATATGTATAATATTATATTTATATAATATTACATATATATATATGTATATATGGAGAGAGACCCCTTTATATATATATTTATTTAGGCATTTTACGTCCTAGCAATCTCTAAGATCATATCACGATATCTAAATTATACAATTTATTATATACACTACATTATATACTACAGAAGCTATATATTATGTAGATTGTATATACTATATTATATACATTCTATATATTCTATACGGTATATACATTATGATATATATAATTAATTATATGAGTATAAAATGGGCAGAGTAGGCTTGTGCTATCATATTGTATTCATTTCGGCATGCTATTTATTTGTGCGACTATGGACACAATTTATTGCGGGCCGGATCTGGCCAGGATAGTTGTAGTATATATATATATATATATGTATATAATATATATATATATATATATATATATATATATATATGTGGATGGTCGGGAGCATGTGGTAAACCGGGTCGCAGCAGTGACGACCTTTCTTCCAGCCTTGCAACCTTTTCACGGCTGACTTAAATGTGTCGTTCACTGTGCGCCGAACATAATTAATTAGCAATAAACTATGTACTCTTTGGGTATTAAATTCCATCAGTTCTCTTTGTTCATTCAAAAAAACTAACAAAAAGAGAAGAAGATAATTCTAGCAGCACTCGGCATTCATTGGTACCTTCAGGGTGAAATGGCAGAAGTACTGGCCTATATTGGTTTAGTAAGTTTAAGTTAGTTTGAGGCTTTTTAATTTTATTTTGAAAGCTGTTTCCATGACGTGATAATGATGGTGAGGAGACGTCACAACCACGTCACAACACAACCATGAACCGACCAAGTGCACAGTTAGATGACCCACAATGTGACAGTCATCTATCTGTCTGTTCGAACCCTGGTCGAGCCAAACCAATGACTTAAAAATTGATACTTGTCACTTCCTAGCCAGGCACTCGGCATTATTAGGATAGGGCAAGAACTGGTTGGCTCAGTGTCAGGATAATGTGACTGGGTGGGATATCAGGTCATGGTGCTGGCGGCCTGGTTTCCCAGTGGGGCAGCACTATAAAGCCACCATGAGTGTGCACTGTCACAAGTCAGTACCCATCCTGATATGACCTTAGATGTTGCTAGGACGTAAAACAACAAACAAACAAACAACTCTATCTGTCTGCCTAATATTTCGGCCTAATATTTCGGCATGCTGGTGACCAATAATCCCATCTGTCATCTTATCAAGACCATAAATAAACTAAGGTGTTATGTCCTAGCCATATCCGCAGTCATATCCGGACGGGTGTCGACTTATGACAATGTGAACCTATTTAACTTTATAGTGTTGCTCCATTGGGATACCATTCTACCAGGATCATAACTGGCTATTCCACACAGCCGCATTATCCCCACATTTAGCCAACCAACCATTGGCCTCTCCAAGCATCATACAAGGGAGTGAGTGACAAGTGCATCCATTTTGTAAGTTTGACTGGGCCGCAGATTGAACCCACGACCTCCCGCATTATCCCCACATTTAGCCAACCAACCATTGGCCTCTCCAAGCATCAGACAAGAGAGTGAGTGACAAGTGCATCCATTGTGTAAGTTTGACTGGGCCGCAGATTGAACCCACGGCCTCCCGCGTGGTGAGCGAGCGCCATACTAGCTCGACCATCCCGTAAGGTTCACACCAAATTATCGTTGTCTGTAGGGCGGGTACAACTACGCACTAATTACGAAGCCAATTACACATCTGTTAAATACCACATGTTTATGATACCTGTGGGTTGACATGTGTACCACGTGATCTCTGGGGGATCTTGGACAGTGCAGGGGAGTGGAGGGTGGTGGTAGATGGTTGATAATTAAAGTAGTAATTCACCAGGGGCTCCCATTCATTACTTACTTTTGCAGTTCTTTAACAATTATTTACAATATGAACACCCACACAAGAACGCATTCGCACTCCCAGATGGGTGTGTTGTGAGATGCACTGTGAAATGCCACTTATACGGGTAGGTGTGTTGCAATAGAGAGCCTAGGTGGTTAGGATGCTATCCCCAGAATGGCAGAAGTGTGCACACACATACCGATGACAGGTTGTTTGTTGTTGCTTTACATCCTTGCAACATCTATGGTCATATCAGGACAGGCACCGACTTGTGACATGGCGCACTCATGGCGACTGCTCTACTGGGAGACCAGGTCACCGGCAACATGGCCCGATATCCCACAGTCACATTATCCTGATATTCTGTGAACCAGTCATTGTCCGATCCTACTTATTAAATTGGCTGCATAGTCCGAAGAAATATCAAATTTTCAAAACCAAACCAATTATCTAGATTTGATTTTACATATCTAACTTAGATACTGATGCACTTATTAAGCATTTGTTTCTGCGTAGAAGGCAATACTGAGTCAATTTAACTGAACTTGTTACTGCAGAAGTCTATGGTGTTTGAATTTTGGCAAGCTTGCCAAAACTAATTTTCCATGTTTGCACTCAAAATATCTCAAAAGTTTACAATTTTAAATAAAAGTAAATTTGAATTAATGTAAAGTAGATACTAATGATCGATCTAATATAGTTATCTCAGAAAAAATACAGAAATTCAAAACCATCAGAGTATGCAACTTTAATGCCAAGTGCCGGGCTCGGTAGCGACAAGTGTCAATTTTATAAGTCATCGGTTTGACTCGGCTGGGATTCTAACTCCCGACCTGCTGCAGGGTAAGCCTGCGCTCTACCGATTCGGCCACCGGGTCCGATATGTATTCCGGTAGATTTCGAGATAACAATTCGATCTAGCATTTTGTTTTTAAATCAGGTAGTGTTATAAATAGTCAATTTAATTATCACAGGTCTTCAAAATGTTATTTAATAAATATTGAAATCAAGTGGTACATACAGTATTGGGTTCGGAATATTCCCGGCATGCATGTATAATAATATTAGATACCCCCATTTTAAATTCCAACATAAACAGGTATAAATAAATCATTAAATGAATTCCATTTATAAATATTTTATTTTATCATTAATTCTTTGTTAAGGCAGTCAATTGTTCTGAATTTCATTTAATATGTAAAATTGGCTCCAAAGTATTCACATCTTATCTCTGTAGTTCCTATAGGTGGGGTAGGATTAACATGACAAAGCGGATGGAGTTACGGAATGCTGTGGGTGGTGGGTCTATGCTCCCTGCGTGTGATGCGGTGGGTACAACTCCCCCACCCCCACCCACACACACACACACCTCTCGCTCCAACCTGGTAGTTTGCGGGTTCTGATTATGACAGATCAGGTGCACACAATTCACACCGAGGTGTGGGAGCCTCTAATCGCACATAATTCGACCGGAGAAAATTCCTTAACATCCACTTCTATTAAAATCTCACTTTAAAGCCCGCTGTACACCCACCGACAATGCATCGCGGATCTCGATAAGTTGGCTATTTTCAGTGTTGGCAGCTTATCAGCAACTATGTGTTGTTTCCAGTGGTTGTCCTCCTATTGTAACTAACTACACGATCACGATAATCGAGAATGGTCGTCAGATATTATTACTAACCCATTTTAGTGAACATTATCACATTTAAAGTCCCTAGATACCTTATACCTACGTTTGGGTTTTACATCTATATGGGAGCTCCGAATATAATGTCCTAGAAGCACAACTCATTCTTGCCTGGTCATAGAACTAGCGAGAGCACGTCACAACCTTTTTAAATTGTTGCTGGTTTCCACAGTTGTTTGTTGCTTGATGGAGTTTTACCTCCTGGTAACATCCAATGCCATATCATGACAGGTACCTTGTGACAAATACTGACTTTACATCCCAGCATCATATCTCAATGGGTACCGACTTGTGTCAGTGCGTCATCACGGCGACTTTATTATAGTATATCCCACTCGACAGGGTCGGCTTTAACTTTTAAGCCAATTGGATCAATTGCTCTCAATTGGCATCCACGCCCAAGGAGCCCACACTACAGTAATCTACTCCAGTCTTGTAAATCATTTCACTAAAACAGACTATGGTTGTGAACCTAGAAGCCTCACCAAAAATGTTCCCAATGGGGCCTCGCCACTCCCAAGGCCGGCCTTGCCGCTAGGATACCATTATGTCAGCATCATGAAAACCCGATATCCCACTCGGTTGCATTATCCTGACACTGTTCTGGTCAGTCATTGAGTTATCCTAGTAACTCTGAGCACCAAGCAGGGTAGCGACAGGTATCGATTTGTTACGTCTTTGGTTTGTTTCACTCGGCCGGGGATTGATCCCACGACCTCGCGCACAGGAGGCGAGTGCTCTACCCAGTTGACCATCCCATCTGTCAATACACATGTATGTATAAAATTTCCGATTATTTAGTAATATAGTCACGGTACGCGTGGGCTACTCTGAGACAGGTTAAACTGATGGTGGGCAATGATAAATAACGAATAACCCCACCACTAACCGATTATTTGCTGTGGAAAGCACGGGATGCGGTGGCCAAATCGGTACAGCGCAGACTCCCCGTGCGGAAGGTCAGAAGTTCGAATCCCGGTCGAGTCAAATCTTGGACTTACAAAATTGACACCTGTCGCTACCTAGCCTGGCGCTCGGCATAACTAGGGGAGGGCAAGGATTGGTTAGCTCAGTATCAGGATAAAGTGACTGAGTGGGATATCAGGCCATGGTGCCGGCGGCCTAGTATCCCAGTGGGGCAGCCCAATAAAGTCATCATAGGTGCATACTGACTCAACTCGGTGCCCATCCTGGTATGACCTTAGATGTTGCCAGGACGTAAAACTCAAACAAGCAACAAGCAACAAACAACCATAGAAAGCAGCAGCAAATTGAAAAAGTTGTGATGTTCTCTCGCTAGTTCTACGACCAGGCAAGAATGAGTTGCGCTTTTATTCGGAGCTCCCATATGGCTGTGAATAAGGACGTGGGTTCTGGCCAAGTATGCGTGTGGTGGGTAATGTTCTTTTTAAGCCTAAACGCTTAAATCTCAATGTCACTCTACAAAAAACAGAGCAGTAAATTCAGACCCTAAGTAGTATAATATAGTGAGACAAGCCAACACAAGTCAATTACATGCTATATATATCAACGGGCGTAATCTGATTCAGTAGTAGGGATGGCGGTGGTCGATTATTTTGTATTTATTAACGTAAAACAGTGTACATGACGCCAACATTGACTACATTGACTATAAAGTCTCAGCAAGTGCGCACTACCACAAGTCGGTAGATATTCTGATATGACCTCAGATGTTGTTAGGGTATAATATTATAACCACTATCAGCATGTATGTATGACTGACCGGACGTGGTGGTCGAACCGGTAATACTCCCATCACACCAAAGTAGTTCTCAAAACGTCTGTCCCCATTCGGGGGTAGGGGTAGAACATGGCTGCTGAAAATTTTGAACATGCTCAAAGTTCTAGAGCACCCTTCCGTCCTTGCCTGTCCATGCAGTACATAAAAAGTTTGTAAAACATTGTTATTACGTTCACTATGTTCGCACACAGTTTGAGCCCGTCCGTTCGGCAATATTTTCAAGAACGTAGTAAGAAATACTTTGGTGTGATGGGGGTATAAACATGTGTTTACAGAGCGACAATATAGCTAAAATGTTGATGCATACCCAGAAGAGACACCTTGACGTTGACACGTGACTCATCAAAAGAATAAATATTTATTTTTAAATGTTTTCAAATTTAAACCATCTGTAACAAAACCGAGGTGGTCGGCCGGCCTGGTGCATGGCGAATAAGTGGACTTGTCGTGAGTAGTTTATGGAGTTATTGACGGGGTTGGTGGGCGACCAGGGAGGTAATTTTGGACCTGTAATTAGTCCACTTATAATCCATTATCCCCATACATAGCCAAGTCATGTCCGAACTGTCATCACTGGACCATGTTCCTACCTACCATCACAAACAGGCCTCACAGCTACTGCAGGCTCACTCGTTAATTACTAGCCTGGACTACGTACAATGAAGCATGTGGTCACGCAAGCCACATTACTGGATGTATATACAGTAAAACCTCTGTAACTGACTAGCCCCACCGATGGACCACTCTCCTACATCGTTAGCGTTATTTGGGTCCAAACAATACCATTGTAAGGATATTATAATTGTACAACGCGAACACGGATAAATGGTATATATTTGGACTTTTTAATGAACAAAAATGGCAATCGTACATGCTTGAGTATAATGAGAGCAGGCCCCAAGATGCTTTAACCCTATAGTTCTAGTCTCTTATTGTGGGGTGGGCGCTGTGGCAGAGTAAAAGGTCCATCGCCGTCCGCCGCCAAGTCGTAGTGGCAGAGTTCCGGGTTTTGCGTGCTTTATATAGCAGCTTGGCCGGCCCGAAATGTCACAACTACGTCAAGTTTTCATAACTTTGTAATAGATTTCGGCTGCTGACATCATATTTAATTTACATATGCACTTCCGCCAGCTCTGCGCGGTTACTTGGCATAGTTTATAAAAGACCCACTAGGAGTAGTAGTCGAACAAACTAAATATTTAATGTTAAGGTGTTCTTGTGGCGTTCTCTGTGGTGGAGTGGTTAGAGTGTCTGACTTTTTTCTAGGTCAGACTCCTAATCTGAGGGTCGGCGGGTCGATTCCCCGTGCCCCCAGCTCTGCCAATTTGGATTTCCACCGCTGTATATAACTTACAGCGTCATCAAAGGCCGGTTGCTCTCATACCATGTCTATGTGGTGTCGGAGGATAAAAATCCCTTGGGTCGGTAAAAGTGTAGGCTCAGGCTAGTGGAATGAGGAAGACCAGTCATCTATGACTAAAATTACCCCTGCTTAAAGAACTAATGGACCCCCCAAAGAAAAAAAGAAAGAAAAAAAAGGTTCAAGTACAATTTGTGCCAGTGGCCGTGAATAGGTATCCGACTCCGCCTTGTTTGATTACCCATGTTGTGACCAACATCGACAATTCCCTAAGCCGCCCACCTCCCTAAATTGACCACTTAAAATATATATGACATGTCTATATAATATGATATGTGTATGTATATATATACACACATTATACACACACATTATATATATATACATTATACACACACATTATATATATATTTATATGACATGTGTATTATGTGTGTGTACATGTGTATCTATACACATGCACATATCATATTATACAAACATGTCATATATATATATATATATGGCATGTGTCTATATAGTTTATTTCTTGGGGTATTACATCTAAGGTAATATCGGGACAGGTACCAACTTTGGACAGTGTACGCTTGTGACTGCCTTTAGTGCTACCTCACAGGGAGTGGGATACCGGACTGCTAGCACCATGACCCAATGGCCCACTCAGTCAAGCTATCCTCATACTGAGCAAACCACTCTACTCCTTGCCTTATCCTATTAATGCCGAGCGCCAAGTATCCATTTTGTAAGTCATTGGTTTGACTCAGTGAGGGCTTAAACTTACGACTACCCAAACGGGAAGCCAAATAGCGCTCTTACCGATTCGGCCATCCTACCCGATCAATATATATACATATATATATATATATATATATACATATATATAAGGTAGGGCTATGTGACAAATAGAGAGAGACAGACGAGTGGTGGGTCGGTCACTTTTATTGTGCGACATGGCTAGCATAATAACAGGCTTACCGGTAAAGTTTGAAATCGAGTGGACAAGTGACTTGGCCCTGCCCGAGCGCAGACGGCATTACCCATTGGCGGCGGTGCTGTAGGCAGTAGGCGCAAATCGAGGCAAATCAGCGATTGGTCATAATACATTAGAGAATAAACAATAGGATAATAATAATAAGGACAATACTCCGCCTACTTATATACGCATAATTTATTATACATCCCATAAGGTAGGGCTATGTAACAAATAGAGAGAGACAGACGAGTGGTGGGTCGGTCACTTTTATTGTGCAACATGGCTAGCATAATAACAGGCCAAAGGAGGGATGCCTATGCGTCAACCCCCCCAGCCCACCAGTCATAAGATCAGCACACAGTGCAGCGGCAACCCTTATGTCGTTCACTATCCGTTCACCTAATGGAGTCTTAAGATAGCTGTAAACGGTCTCTGAAGCCCAGTCCCCCCTGGCCTTATGTTCTTCTATCGTAGCACCGCACATGGCCAGAAAGGTGCAACCCCCCTCCTTAGTGAATGGGACGACAGGGTGGTCGCATCAAGCCCAGCCCTTGAAGCGAACAATTTCAGGGTCTCCTGGTAAAAGTTTGAAATCGAGTGGACAAGTGACTTGGTCCTGCTAATACACTGGGTGCAGCTATGAAATGTGCTAGTTTCAGCTCATCTCAGCTCTTGTTTGAAACATAGAATACCAACTAAAAAAATATATATAATAAACTAAGATATTAATCTTTTATCCAGCATTGCACTTACATCAATATAATCAGCACATCTTATGCCATGTGCATTTAGATTTAGACAAATCTGGGCACTCAGACTAGTGTTAGAGCCATAGACAGAGTCAGGTTTACTTATTTTATTAATGTTTTTATTTATATCCTATGGTTAATGACATGTAGAACTAGAAAATGAGTAGCGTTAATCAGATATTGGTTATATATTTCTCTGAAACAAGTGTGTGTTGACACATTTGTCATGTTAATATTTAGAACAAGAATTAATAATGGTGATGTGGATGTCACTGATTGATTTGTGTGGAATTGTATGTTTCTTAGCTAAAAATGTTTAACTATGGCTAGTTTTGTCTTAGCTATATTCATCAGATCATTATATTGCATATGTGTGAAAACATGTTTATGCCAAATTGCTATGTATTTCTATTCATTTTGAATAAAATCGAAGTTTTGCCCTACACATATCGGCAAACTCAATGGCCAGACGCATTTGCTTTGCTGCCAACCCAGTTTTCAGCGCATGCGCAGTTGGAAGAGTGATCTCATCTAATATCTAGATTTGATTCTACATTTGTAACTTAGATGTTAGGGCACTTGATAAACATTTGGGAATATTGGGACAATTTAATAGAACCTGTCACTGCCGAAGCCTATGGTGACAAAGTTTTGGCAAGCATGCCAAAATAAATTTTGCATGGTTGTACTTCAAATATTTCAAAAGTTAGACATTTAAAATGAAAGTTGCTTCAAACTAAAGCAAGGTAGATTATAACCATCAAGCTAATATATTTATCTCAGGATATGACAGAAACTCAAAACCATCGGACTATGCAACTTGCATAGGTTCCAGTGAAATAAGTGAGTCGCTAACTTCTGAAAGCAAATTAGTTAACCAGAAGCAGGAATCCAGAATTTAATATTCACTATTGGTTATACCCCTGCACATTATATTGTAAACTCATTCCTTACAACTGCATAATTATAATATCATATTATTATATCACAATATTTAGATAAATATATCAGGTTGATCATCCTAATCTATTTTTCTCTAGTTTCAAGTAACCTTTGCTTAAGAAAGTTAACTTTAGGGATATTGAAATGAGATTGGGCTATGGTAAAATTTGGTATGCATGCTAACATAAAGGACATGTTCTGTGGTTACTAGTGAAGTGGGCGAGACTGCCAGCTGGTGGCATTCACGGGCGTGCGCCGATTAACCTGTATTTGGAGATACGGGCTACTCGCCATGGCAGACCGCGAATGCCAAACATTCACGGGCGACGGGGTTTTCGGCCGTAAAGCGTTGCTAGGAGACGCGAATAGCGTCTCGCCTGGCAACGAAAAAGGAGGTCGGGCGTTCGGGGCCAGACCGATCAGACGTACTTTATGACGCTCTGATGTTTTAGCCGAGATTTAGGCCTATTTCATCTAAATTCCAAAGTGTTTCACATTAAACTGTAGGGGAAGGGTTGACAACATGTTTCTACACTATGTACGTTACTCGAATGTTAGTTTGGCTAAGAATAAACAAAGCCGTGAGCTCTTGGAAAAGTTGATTGGAACGTTCCTTGCATTCTTTACTATCCTCCAGTTTTCTATGGAGTAAACCGCTATGGTCGAATCTAACATTGGAATCCTTTATATATATAATTAAGGGCCTTAAGCCTGACTAGGCCTTATGCTGCTACTTAGCCCATCTGCGGGGAGATTAAAATGGACATTAATAGCATTAACGTACCGATCTTTCAGGCTGAAATAAGACAGTAACGTAGGCTGATTATCAGTGACAGTAGCAGAGACACTAGCGCCTCTGCTTAGTTCTGGATCCATTTAAACATATTAAATACACCGTTCGGCAAGGAGACTAGCCAGTTAGTTGAAACAATACAATACATGCTTTGTACTAAACATATTACGGGCGGAGGCAAACCTCCGTATTTAGGCGATACTCTGGCTAGCCGACTGTAGCCCGAGAAGTACACCGACAGACACGGACTACCTGCAGACGGGACGAGGGGCAGCAGCGGCCCGCGGCCGGCCCGAGAAATTCACATGGAAATAATTATATAAATTAACACGAAGGCTTGCCTTTGGCGGGGGCGGATTAGCCCGACGGTTAAACTGGTGCCGTGACCAGGATAGTAAGGAGTGTAATACCTTCTAATTTGCTTTTAATACGCGAATTATTGAAAGAAAAACGGTGTTTTGTCTTTGTTGACATCTCACTCGTTTCTGACAGTGACAGCGGCTCCTGCCTTGACGTTTCACGCCGTAACATGGCGGTTTAGGGAATACCCGAGGTTGCATTAATAATGGAGAAATAATAGTGTTCAACTAAATTGGTATTCCTGGTTTTCTTTAGCGGCTAGTCGTATTAATTTTACTGTGAGGCTACAAGCCTTAGGGCCACAGTCGGGTGTTAAGGCGTCAGGCGCCCACCCAACATAACTACGTTACCCTTGTGTTGCTCTGAACGGATAGAGTCGAATAGGCGAGGATTAGCTACCCCAGCATAAGGCAATAACGGACGTTATATTTGGTTACATTTATTAAATAAAACAGAACAAATTAGCTACTGCGGCTCGCCGACATTAGGGTCGGTTCTAATCAAATATTTAGTTGGCCGGAGGCAGATAGCTTTGAACTAGCCGCTTTTTCCATTTGTTACAGTATCTCCTAGCGACGGGGCGCGTCGCGGAGAGAGGTGACGTCAGGACGTATGTTTGGAACCTCAGCGCAGACGTTTATGGGACTGCAGACTAGTTGGTCGACCCGTAACGCTGCTCCACTGTTTTTGGTTTATAGTCTATTATTATAAAGGTTAGGCTAACATAAAAACAAGTAAGGGGTATTTCTTCACCTTTCGGTAGTAGGTATCTAAAAAACATAACTGTAAACTGAAGTAGTCGGAAATTTACGCGTGTTTATAATAACGGGAAAATAGCAAGAAAAGACTAAGGTAAAGGAATACTAATATCAGGGAATATTACTGTTAATTTCCTTTAGTCGCTCATTTCTTTGTATATCCTTTCGGTAATTTACAATTTTTTTTGGGGAATTAAAAGTTTTATATAAATTTTAGAAGTAGCCTAATTCGGTGGTAGGACATAGCCGAATATATATAAATCGCGTTTCCGGGCGACGGCGAAAGCACGGCGAGGAAGCACCCGGACTTAACTGTCCCCGTGTCTGCTCGCCGCAGCTGCCTGCGGTCGGCAGGAAATGTGGATAGGGACACGGAGGAGCAAGAGGTGCTGTCGTCAGATAGTGCCTCTATAATTACGGACAATGTCCAATCGGGTGGAGCATCTCCCCGTAACTTACATGCGGGCCAAACCTGCTTTGGTGGTGCATTAACCACATCAATGAATGATAATTCACAAAGCTGGGGCTCGGGTCCCCGTATCCCAGATACGGCCCCCGTCCCCCGCGAAAATGAAAGTCTCCTGTCTCTCCAGGGACACGAGCCAGATCACGTATTTTCCTTCCGAGCCACGAAGGGAAATACGGATGGGCGGGTCCCTATCTTACCTCCCCCGGAGATAGATATCACCCCTAGGTTGCCAACCCCGCTGCACGGGGCAAAACGTGATAAAATACATGCCTTTGAGTTACGGGAGGCTCAGCTCCTCGCCCGTGAAGATGAACTAAATGCCAAATGGCAGGAATTTGCTAAGTGCCAGGGAAAGGGGCGGGGCCCGGTAGCCCAAGGCCCAGCCGTCCAAAACGCGGCCATCCCTGACCAAATGTTTAATGCCATCCAACAGCAAAATGGGCGTTGCCCGTATGTAACTGGAAATCAAAACGCCTCTAACGCATACAGTGGTAAGACTAACTCTTATCTACCGCCAGGCGGCCCAGCCGTATCTAATGCTAACCAAAGGGGGCCCGTAAATGTCGACTCCTATGATACGTATCGTTTTACGAACGAGGAGCAGGCCATCATCCGATCTAACCCGGCGATTCGCCGGGCGGTGATGGAAGCCTCCAGTCTTAATCCGGGGATAGGTGCCTCGGCCGTAAGCAGGTCCATGCAGTTACGGGACCGTAATATTAGCATCCAGGAACAGTACCAACCCGCCAGGGTTAGGGCTGTAGAGGTGCCTCCCTTTGATGGTATCCACCAGGAGTGGGATACCTGGTGGGAAAAGTTTAGCAAGGCGATGTCCGTAAACCGGTGGAATGAAACCACCGCGTTAACGCGTCTTTTGCATTTATTACAAGACGGTCCAGGGCAACTGGCCGTAGATAGGTGGGAGCAGGATGACTGCGACACCTTAGATGAACTAGTTGAGGCTTTGGCCTGGCAGTTCAAGGGGTTAGATCCTCTCTCCAAATGGGAAGTCTTTGAAAAGCGTTTCCAAAAGCCTTCCGACCCTGCGAATTCCATTTACTATGGCATGCTTCTAGAGTCGGAAGCAAAGAAAGCCGGACTAGGCTGTGGCATGTCACGGGACTTAATGAACACGGCCACAGTTTTACGGGCAATTAACGGGCTAAGAGACCGTGAAGAGCGCGAAATTGTCATTAAAAAATGGTCCCCTGGTAGACACACCATGGAGGATATATATCAAATGCTGCGAGACCACGCGGCCAAGGCGCGTCTCATTCCAGCTAGACGCGGAGTGGCAGGGATCACTATGACTCTGGCTGACTCCGATTATAGCCAGCACAATACGGGCATAAGCGCGTTTCACGGGCAAGGGGCGAAACCACATACGGATCGCCCACATAATCACCCCGATAAAGGGGACTGGCGTGGCAAACGCCAGCAATCATATACGGGGAATCAGGGACGGTCCACTGGATCAGCTCCCAAAAACCCCAATTTTAATAGGCCTCGGCTGATAACATCCGAGACGGAGTGCTATCGGTGTCGAGGTTTCGGGCATATGGCATCTAAATGCCCTCATAGTAACACACGGTCCATTGAACAGGCTATGTTGGAAGGCGCCCGCGAAGGGCGCGACAATTCTTACCATAACGCGGCCGTTCTAGCCCGTTTACGGGCGGCCGACAGCAAAAAGATCGCGGCCATGCCCGCCCCATTGCCTTCACAGGCCAAATTTGCTGAGGATGGCCCGTATTTAAATTAGTAACAGCTGCAACGCCGGGAGTGTTGACAGCTACCGTATCGTCGGGAAATCTTCCGAGTGCAACTGTCGAAAGTTGTGCTAACGCCCCTTTGCACCATCTCTCGACAGATTTGTGCTCTATCTTACCTTCCACTAACTCCGTACTAGATGTCCGCCAGGTTTTCTTGGCGGGTATGCGGTCGTTGTGCTCACTAAACGCGAGCGACAGCGAACCTGATAGGTGTATGGAATACATATTAAAGAAAACCGGTCTGGACTTACAAAACGTAGGGGAACGAGACCGGTTTGTGACTGATATTTTCCCACTCAACGGGAAAAGATGGTACATCCCCATCAACATTAGGGGCTCTGAGGGATTTTTCCTTATCGATACGGGCGCGGCCATGTCTGTGATAGGGAAACAATTCTTTGATGATCTCAATCTAAACACCCGTAATTTGGTATCGGATGTTAGACCATTGAGTGTTACGGGCCTGGTGATACCACACTTCGGTTGCACTAGCATACCCTTAGGTATTGCTAATCAGACCTTTCACTCATCGGTTTTAATAGTCGACATACCCGAGGACGGTATATTGGGGAGTGACTGGATGTCATTTTATGAAGCCAGCCTAACCCCACATAATGGACTCTTTGAGGTGTTACAACCCTATAATTTAGTCACACATTGTCAACTCAGGACCGACTGCGGTCTGGCATATCTGGCTGAGGACGTGACAATGGCCGCGTATCAAACGGTAGCGGCCTTAATTGCCACTAGGCGGATGGACGGGGAAGGGCAGTGTCTAATCGAGCCCGACCCGGAAATACTCGATCCCTTAGGGATCATTTCGGCACCGTCCTTGATCAGTAGATCCAAGGGTGCGGCCCTACCTATCTGTAATACTACGGATGATGTGGTCCATTTGTTGCGGGGCCAACTCATTGGTAACGCCACGGAGGCTAGATCACATGGAGCTATCGACAGCCCGACGGCTGCCCTAGTATTTGACCTCTTAAAAAGAGAACGCGGAGTGGAGGGGTTCGGCGGATCCCCGGAACCCGTAGTTACAGTAGATAGGAAGGGGTATGACGGGCTGCTACAGATCCCGGATTTCATACTATCCATGGCAGAGGCCACACATCTGGACTGCAAAGCAGATAAGATGAAAATTGCAGAATTCTTGTTTGAGTTCTACGATATATTTGCAAAACCGGACGCTAAATTGGGCTGGACCGATGTGGTGCAACATCACATAGACATCGGTGACAATGCCCCGTTTAGGATTCCGTACCGCCGCTTAATGGATTCCAAGAAACAAGCCTTGGAAGACGAGGTGGCCAAAATGCTTGTGGCCGTAATTATTACGGACAGCAAGAGTCCTTACAGTTCGCCCGTACACTTGGTTACCAAGAAGGATGGGACGTGGCGATTTTGCATTGACTACCGTAAATTAAATGCGATGACCCGTAAGAATGCGTACCCGTTACCACGCATAGACGAGAGCCTGGATAGCCTTGGAGGAAATAAGTGGTTCTGCACATTGGACCTTCAATCAGGATACCATCAAGTCGCCATGCAGGATGAGGATCGGGAGAAAACGGCCTTCGCCACTCATATAGGATTATACGAGTGGAAGGTAATGCCTTTCGGTCTTTGCAATGCACCTGCTACCTTTGAAAAAATGATGGCTGAGATGTTAAATGGGTTGTTATTTACACACTGTTTAGTATACTTAGATGACATCATTATATTTGGCGACACTATCCGTAAGTGTCGTGATAATTTACGGGCGGTTTTCCTTAGGCTGCGAAAATATAAACTGAAACTTAAACCGTCTAAATGTAATTTGTTTCGCCGAGAAACAGAGTATTTGGGCCGTATTGTCTCCGGGCAAGGCATTAAAGCCGACCCGCGAAAAGTGGAAGCCATTACTAATTGGCCGGCACCCAGGTCTCCAAAAGAGACTAAAAGTTTGATAGGATTTGCCTCGTATTATCGAGATTTTATCCCTAAGTTTGCTGAAGTGGTCGCCTCTATACAGGACATGGCGAACGTAAGCACACAAGAGTTCAACTGGGGGATGCCTCAGAAGGAGGCATTTCTGGAGTTAAAACGATTGTTCGTAGATACGCCCGTATTAGGCTACCCCAGGCCTATCGGGCAGTTTATTCTAGATACGGATGCGAGTGCATTTGCCATAGCCGGCGCGTTAAGCCAGATACAGGATGGAGTAGAAGTTCCCATCACCTTTGCCAGCAATAGGCTGAGTGCTTGTCAACGGCGATATTGCACGACAAAAAGGGAATTAATGGCTATTGTCATCTATACCAAAAAATGGCGACATTACTTTTGGGATGCTGAATTCCAGAACCGGACTGATCACCACTCTTTGAAGTGGCTATTAAATTTTAAAGAGGCGGAGGGGATGATAGGACGTTGGTTGGCTTGGCTATCCGAGTTTGGTTTAACCAACACCCAAATTACCTATCGTCCGGGTTCTCAACATATTAATGCCGACGCACTGAGTCGAATCCCAGTACGTCGGTGTGGAATACCCGAATGTGAAGACTGCGGGGCGCACACAGCAGTGGTAGCGTCCCTGGGTAAGGACCCAGATATTGAAAATAATTTAAACTTCTGGTCACCTGCAGAGATTCGTCAAGCGCAAGCAAATGACGATACCTGCTCGGCCGTAATTACATTGTTAAAGGTGCACAAAGAGAGACCTCCTAGAGATCTCACTAGTGCCGAGAATACCGAAACTATTAAATTAGTAAATCAATGGGATCAGTTGGTGATGGTGGAGGGGTTGTTATGTAGAAACGCGCTTGATAGTGCTACAATGACGACACACCAACAAATTATTATTCCTTTTCTACTAAGGGAAGATGTATTGGGGTTCTGCCATGGCCATAAGACGTCGGCGCATTTTGGTCGGGAAAGAACTCTCGACAAACTGCGGGCGAGGTATTATTGGCCTGGCATGAACGCACGAGTGAGGGATTGGGTTCATTCCTGCCCTAAATGCATAACCGTTAAACCCGGGCTGGGATTACCCAAGATGCCCTTACAACAACAAATGACTGGCCAACGCTGGGGTCGGTTATCGTGTGACTTTGTCTCTGGTTTCAAACTTACTAGTAGAGGCAATTTGGTAATGATGGTCGTCCAGGATCATTTTACGAAATACGTACAAGTTTACCCGTTAGGCAATAAAACTGCAGCAGTGGCCGCACAAGCCCTGGTGGACAACTGGGTACTTATATTCGGGGCGCCGATTTCCTTACACTCGGACCAAGGTAGGGAGTTTGAGGCGGAATTATTCCAGTCGATGATCTTACTCATCGGCTGCCATAAGACGCGAACCAACCCCTACTGTCCGAGATCAAATGGTTTGGTCGAACGTTTTAATAGAACCTTAATTTCCGCTTTGGCTTGTTTGGTCGACGAAGACCAAAGTGATTGGGATTTGCAAGCTAAATATGTAGCACATGCGTATAACTGCACCGTCCACGCAGCCACCGGGATTACTCCTAATACGTTAGTGTTTGGAGAGGAGTTACGCCTGCCTTGTGACTTACAATTTGGAGTGTTACATAAACCCTCCACAGACCCTTGTACATCGGCTTTCATCCGATGGCTGGAATGTTGTTTTCACAATGCATATGGAAGAGTACGTAAGTCTACGGGGAAAAGCATTCGAAGAAATAAAAATTTATATGGCAATGCTGATTTCCCGAGATTTAAACTAGGCGACTTGGTATTACGATATCATGAGCCAACGGCAAACATTAAATTGGCGCCAAACTGGGATGGGCCGTGGGAAATCTGCGAAATCCTATCTGATACCACGGTTGTAATCCGAACCGCCCAATTACCGGCTCGTAAATCTAACACGGGTCGCTTGAAACCTTACACCGCCCGCACACCGGTGACGGGCGGAAATGGGGTATTAATTACGGCCGCTGATAAGGCTCAGACTTCTGAGGCTCCCCAGCTGCCGACCTCTGCCCCCCTGGAGGAGCCGATAGCTGGCCCGAGTAACGGTTGAGATTAAAAACACAGGACGTGGGAAGCGTCCCCCGATTTGGAGCTGTCCCACCTGGTAAAGTTAGCTAAAGAGGTTGTACAAAATCCAAAATAATAATAAATGCTATATTGAACTTTACCGTGTATACAAAGGCCGCAGTCACCATATCGGTTGGCTGCGGGAGCTTAAACGGTCCGGGGGCAAACCACTGATCTCAATTTAAATGGATAAGTACCCCAAATAAGAATTGAACAAAGTAAGTCCTAATGTCACAAACAGGGTTATAACTTATGTTATGATAGTGCGGACAATACGGGCGCCCGTATACAATAACGTTCACGAGCAAAGTACAGATTGCTTCATAAAAAAAAAAAAATAATAGAAAAAAAACATGACACCAGGTGTAAGTTAAGACAGAACGGTCAAGTTAAAACTTTATATACACGTAAAAAAAAAAAAAGAACATAGGTACAGCGCCTACAACGAGACTTCGCGGATACAGGAAACTAGGCGCTGGGCCCACATTTTGCGGGTGGACGGGCTGGCGTGGCAGCCGTCATGCAGACGGTCATACCGGGTGACCGGATGAGTAGGGTCGCCCGTGTGGATCGCCTCGGCGAGCCAGGGCGTCGGCTCGCCGCTCATCCTGTTGCGCCCTCCGATATACTCGTTGTAGGCGGCTATTGTTTCGTCCAAAACGACCTGTAATAATAAAAATAAAAAATATATGAATAATCGGTTGGGTTATTCGGTATGGCCTCGTACTCAACACCCTCGACTGCACATGTTATTTACCTGATCAGGGTGGTCGGGCACCCCCTCCTCCTTCATGGCCCAGTATTGTGCGAGGGTCATCTTCCGGCGTTGCGGGTTATTACAGTCGCGGAGGTTGACCCCCGCGATGGTAGCAAAGGAATGGCGGCCCGTAAACACCCGATGCAGGAGGTTGACAGCCTCCTCCCGCGCCTCAGTTAAATCCGCGTATGCGGAGAACACGTCCCTGGTCCGTAATAACACCTTCCCTCTGTGCCGAATCGTCACGTCACAGACTCCTGCCATTACGACGCAGTAGTCCGGTTCGAACTGCCTGAAAATCGGAAGAATATTATAACAGTTATAGGCTCACTTAGTATTTACGGGCGGGAATGACAGCTACGTAACCTACTGGGTCTAAATTTACGGGTCAGTGAAACACAGTTACGGGCATTTTCAGGATTCACGGGCCACAATGGTAACGAAGTACCACATATGTCATAAATTTTACGGACCAACGTTAACAATTTACGAGCATTTTCAAGATTCGCGGGCCACAATGGTAACGAAGTACCACACATGTCATAAAATTTTACGGACCAACGTTAATAATTTACGGAATAATCTGGAAGATACACGGCTACACGACAGTTACGAGGGCAACGGGCCAGTACGTAATTAGAGAGGTAGATTAGGCTACTCACTGAATCGATGGCAGGGCTCGGCGCATGGCCTCAATGTAGCCCTTCCCAGGGCTAAAACAAACACAAAATTCGTGCTCCGGGGCTAGCCGGCGGAGAAGGGTCTCCATACCCCGGCCTCGGGAGTCAGCAACGACAACTACCTTCATGTTGAGCAGTGGAAAAATTGGAGTACGTTACTGGTGAACCGGTGGTGGAGAACAGGTAACGTTTGTGGTGAACCGCTAGTGACCTGCGGGGATCGATCACTCTGCGCCTTCCGCTCGCCCGTAACAAGCCAGCGAGCGCGCTGATTCCCGACGACTCGCCCTACCCCGCTGGGAACCGATTTGTTATTGTTCTGACTTCAAGTTTCACCAAACGACAATTGACGCTCAACCGACAATTGGCGCTCAAAAACATAACGACCTACTAATAACTGTAAATACGGGTGCCAGCTTACCGATACCCATATTCGTGATTTCATTAAAACGTTATAAAGCAATAAAATGCGACACGCTTTGGTGAAAACACGAACGGGTCGAGTTGGAAAAACCTTTCAGGAACACAAACATTCTATTAAATTTAATAACTTCCCGTAATGTGAATGGTGCCCCTATTCACTTATTTATTCTAGCAAAGGCGATGCATTGAGTAAAATATAATTAAAATAAAAACACACGGGTATTTATTTATAATTTGCTGTTTAACATAGTGAATGCACGCCTTTGCCATGGCACGCTTCCAATTCAGACAATTGGAAGGGTTACGTAATTAGTCGCCTTGGAGACCGGGCTCTCGGTGACCTATTTCGCCGCTGTGACACGGGCCGCGAGCGGTTTCCCGCCAAAAGCCGCCCTTGCCATTGGTTGACGGATAAATCGAACGTGCGACTCTCCACTTGGTGGGAGCTGGGCCAAATTTCAGTCAGTCGTCATCTAGTTTTCACTGGATGTCGACCCACCCAAATTTCTATCCGTGATTGTTGGTTCGAGCCCCTTGCTGTCGGCAAGCGGGTACGCGCTTCTGGCGGGTTAGTGGCTGCTTACTAAGAAGGGTTCCAACAACCTCGGCTTCCTTAACTAGCTGGTTAACTTTTTTTCGTTTAAATTTAGAAAGAGGAAGAGGTTGTCACTGGCCTGGTCGCGTTTACGTGACTAGGTCGAGGGATGGCCTCCTCCATTCCGAGCAGTCCGGGCTCTGAGCCGGACATAGATAAGTACGTCTCCGTCCTAAATGGCAGAACCGGAGAGGTACTTAAGTACGACGCACCGCTTGGGTTCTATTCTCAGCAGAGCGTCGTGCTAAATATAACTTATCCCTCTACGAGGGTGATGTGTCTTTGCACACTAATTTACAGCGTTCTGACGATCAAGTCAGTTCCGTGTCAGCCGCAAACGTCGTCCCAATGGAGACAGACGATACGTTCACTGTTGTCTCCGGACGCCGTCCTAAGGACTTGATTTCCAATGAGGAGGATTACCCCTCCTCTCAAGGTAAGTCTCCCATTCAGTCGGATCGGATTTACCATGTGTCATCAGCGGTCTCATCGGATTCTGCCTCGCAGGATTTACGAGCGGCCGCAGCCAGTGGTTCCGAGGAACCGCAAATTAGACGATCACCGCGTAGATCAGCGGTTGTCGACAGACTCTTCAAGGAGCCGTCCGCCACTAAAAAGGCAGCGACTCCGGAGAAGGCCTTACCGGATGAGGAGGTACAACCTCCTGTGGACGTCCATCATCCCGATTTCGGCACGATGGCCTTACGTCTGGCTCGCCTTGACAAAGGAGAGCTAAAATGGGATAGCGATATCCCAGCCGCTGTGATTCCCCCAAGGTATCCCAGTGAGGTTAATTGTATCTTCAATCAGAAGTCAATCGGCGTCCAACCTATCCGGAAGGCCGCTGAGTTAGGTTTGTTGCAGGAAGACGCGTTGGGAGCGAGATATTTCGATCCCCCGCGACCTAACCGCACCCTCATGATGTACATGTTGCCTGACACGCCTAAAAAGCGTAACAAGTTGCGCCTCCCTCCGCTGAACCGTGATCCAGGCGGTGAATCGGACGAGGAGGATTGGGTGGACGACGACCAAACCGGACTCGCCCCTTATGTTAAACAGCTAGCGGACCTAATCACCGCTCCCAAAGGTGCACGGAGGTCCGAATATCAAATGGACGATATCGCCCATCTCAAATTCGTCAGGCATACCTTCAGGCCTAAGGATCGTTGCCCATTTTGTGCATATTTTCTACAGCGAGGTAGCGCTATTCCCTCTAATTTAACGCATCCTAAACGCACCTACAAGCGTTGGGACGTATTAGCTCGTCATATATGTGAGGAGCATTTGTACACTATGCCTATGTGGTCGTGCGACGATCACAAAGCTACTGGATGTCCCTACAATAGGGCCAACGGACAGCCCTTCGACACTCCAAGGAGGGGCATAATGTTGCGACACTTAATGTCGTTTGGTACCTTTGCCAGAACTGGCCATCGACGCGATCAATCTGTGATTGCGATGCTGGCTCGTGTGGCTAAGGACCCATCAGTTGCCGACCGATGTCGTTTTACGTACGTACCGGAACTTTTACGTATGAGGACTCGTCAGGCCCCTGAGGAGACCTTACGTCTCACCCATCACGAGCACACGCTGGCTGTGTGTATCTATGGTGGGGAAACCTACAAAGAGAAGATGCTCTTCTCTAACCGACGTCGGAGGTTGCAGGTAGCGATGGACGAGGAAGCTGGAATTCCCGTTGCCCCGTCAACCGTCCGTCAACATCCTTCCGGTCGCCCGCGTTCTCGCAGAGGACGCACGGACGTACGTGTACCCCGCCACTTCGACGCGGATAAGGTTACAGAGGGTGTGTCGTATGCCGCAGCATTGACGGACTACGATGACCCACCTTTACAGAAAACGGCTGAGCAACTCGCCGAAGACGCCCGGTTCCAAGCGTCGGCCGATCGGTTACGTACGCGCCTCGCCGCGGCCACGGCCGCACCATCAGCCGCAGCTGCAGCAACACTCGCAGCTGTTTCTTCAGTGACCGCACCGGTTCAGCCAAGGCGCGCCCCTGAGCGCCCTGTGGACCCGACATTGGCTACTGTGGGAACCCTCACCCATGCGGTCCGTCGCGACTTGAAACGGCGGGCGGCAGAAATTAGTAGGCCTGCTACCGAGCAAGTGCCCGCTGACGCCGTGGGGAGCCCCTTCCCCCCGGAATTAACTGAAGCTGCCAAGAAACGGCTGCTGGACAAATATGCAGGCCTGCATCCCGCGGTGCAGGAAGCATTGCAAATGGACTCCAGCGAGGAGTCTACCGATGCCATGAATCTTCTTCATGCCATCGTCGGTGACCTCGGGACGTTCTGGCTTAACCGCCTGGACTGTGCCAAGGTTAATATAGGTGAGCGGCTCCATTCCCGCCTAGATAAGGAGTACGCACAAAAATTACAAATTGCCGAGGCAAAAACGGTATCGGCTTTAAATGAATACCGTTATATGCAAGCTCGCCACCAACAAGAGATGCAAAAATACGAGGAGCTCCTCATGCACTTCCACTTCGCGTTCGGCCAACCAGCGCTAGAGTGGGACGGACAATTGTCAAGCCTGAATCTTTCCCGTTTCGCCGATGCTCAACTCCACGCGAGCATATCGGAGAACTTTGTATGCCCGCAGGCATCCACTTCTGGACATTTACCTGCAGCATCAGGGGATGCGACGGCCTTAAAGTCCGCGCCGCCCAAATGGAATCCAGGAGGCCGTAAGACGGCTCCTCTAAAACCTTATGTTGCACCGTCAACCTCGATTAAGGGCAAGACGTCAACCCCTAAAGGTAAATCTCCGGTGGCTGCAGCCGCCGTGCCGCCTCCGACTACTCCCGTAGAGGAGTCGCTACTTTGCCGGACGACGGCCATCAACCTCCGGGAGGAGATGGATATCTCCGAGGACCCGCTAGACGTCCTTCAGGACCTACGGGCTTCATCCCCTAACGAGTCGACGGTCGCTCCATCACCGTCCTTACCAAGGTTTGTACCCTCGCCTATTAATGACGGGGTTATTTCTTTGCCTGCTGATATCCCACCTGCGGTGGGTGTTGCAGCTGTGGAGGTTTGTCTTGACGACACCCTCCCATATACGGCGAGGAGGTCACCTAAGGGGGCTAATTCGTCAAAAGATTCGGACGATTGGGAAGATCCACACTCCCAATTTTCGGACATTTCTAAAGTCACCTCCCTTCACGACGAATTGGAGGGTAACTTAGGGGTCTTGGTAGACATCGCTGCCTCCTACCCATTATCGTCCTCGGAGGGTGACCCTAGTCCCCCACTGGACGTAACCACGGTCGAGGAGCCTCCAGCTCCTCAGCCTCCTTCAGAGGACTAAAAATAAATAAATATAACCCCGAGTAATATTTATTATAAAGCATATTTAAACTCGTTTAAATTTGTTTAAATTAAACACGGCACTAAATATTTAGTGCTCTAAATAGTATACAAACTATATAACTGTTTGTAATTTAAGGTGAAAACCTACGGTGCTCCAAGCAACCAACTAAACATTTAAAATATAAAAAAAAAAATTTAATTAATTATAAATACTTAATTATAACCTAATATCTTATCATTTTTTTTGGGTTGGGCTAATTTTATTGGATGTAAACATAACGTTCCCCGTAAATAGTATAAAATTTATTATGTGCTCTTTTTAATAACTCAAACTAACTTGGTTCTCTGCTCAGATTTGCGTTCTAATAAATATATATCCACATTTGTTAACACTTCAATATATGTTACATCCCACACGCGTTCAAAATCTACACCGTGTCCGGGAGCCACGGCGACGTCTCGTCTTCGGGCGTCACCGGTTTCACGGGGAGCCGCAAGCTTCACCGACATCGGCAAAGCTAACAGATCGAGCAAGTCACGGGAGGGGACCGTACCCCCGTGAAACCGGCCACCACCATCTTCGCTCCAGGGCACCACACCGGGTATTGTTTCAGGGTACATATTAAAATATGGGTAATTATTTATATAAGAATCTGTTAATATCAATTAATTAATACATCAATACTAATTTTCACACACTTCTACAAATATAACACATATACTTGTATATTACTTTTGTATATATCTTATTGTGAATTACTTTCCCTTGTTTCCCCACAATAATGTAGAGCAGAGAACCGGTTAGGGCAAGCGTTTAAATCGACCCTTTAATAGTACGTTTTTTTATTGCATTTCTGGGTTGCCTGATTATAAGGGAGTATTAATTTGTAGTAATAAATTCTCTCTGAGGGTATCAGCTGGTTAGTAAGAAATTTCATTTAAATTAACACTTTATAAACAAGTTAAATTGGGATCCATAAATTAAATTAAATACAAACTAAGCCTTAAACTAGTTTAAGCAAATTAAAATTTGTAATCCCCATGCACATGGCAATATTTTAGGCGGCCAGGGGGTTACATTATATAAAAAAATTGGTCATGTGGAAGAGGTGAGCGTATTTTAGAAACCAAATTGGAAATAATATTCCAATTAAAACCGTATTCCAAATTTTAATTGGAAATAATATTCCAATTAAAACCGTATTCTAAATTTTAATTCAAAGGTCAAAGTGCTTCTTAAATTAAGAAGTCTTCCAAATTTCATCCTAAAGGAGTCAACATCATAGTACCAAAATCATTTACAAATATCAAACTGATAAACATAGGTAAACCCTCACGCACAACCACCAGACCAACAAATTCAGATAGTAGGACCGCAAACATTAGAGATAAAAGATATTGCGAAGACTCGTGAAATTAATTCAAATAAATGGCAAACCAGTTCCGGGTCAAGTAAAAGTAAATTCGAATAGTAGCATTTCACAGCACGTAAATTTTTGGTAAAAATAACCGACCCTTTGAATAATGTACATATACCATGTAAATACCAAGTATTAGTAGACTTATATTTATCCTAGACAAGGTTGGAACACGTTGGTTCCTATTATATTATCCTAGGAAATGGTTGGACACGTTAGTCCAATTAAAACACCATTGTGTAAATTCATTGCTAGCAGAGTAGTTAGAACTGTTAGAACTGGTGGTAATGGCACCATAAACACCATTGTGTAAACTCTTCAGAACTGGTAAATGGCCATAGGTCAGCCCGTGTTATGCGGCCGTGCATATAAAAAAAAATAATAATAAAAATTGTCATTGAACTAAAAATTAACTATCGCACAAACCTTTTCGAACTTCATAGGTGCGCGCAAACGCGTTAAGCGTAAAAATGTCACTATTCTGTTAAAATTGAAAAATGAGTGGTCCATTGTGTAGAATAGTAATTCCATATGGAAGCCATGTCAGGTTAAACATTAATTTCAGTTGTCAATTAGGCATGTCCACCTAATAATACAAATGTAAAAACACGGTTCCCCGTGAAAGTTGCAAACATAAATTACGGCCATTCGATAAATCAGCACGCAAGTAGGTTCGTACCAAACGGCTATGCCCGCGATTAGGGATATCGCGACGTCCAGCATTATTTTATTCGCGGTGCAGCGAATCACTAAGTAGTACCATCGTAGAACCCCGTATTATCGGGTAATAAAAGGTTGACAAAATTTTGATATTTCCACTTTAACCTGCCAGCATAGTTCAAAGATGGAACTCAGCAACGATTTTGGGTCGTGTCATCTATTATATTCCAAAGCGGATTTTATTATAAAAACTAGTACCCACATTATCCAATTAAAACGACATTCTTTCCGGTTTATTCATGGAATATTCCTGGTGCAGAGGGATGTGGGCAGCGGCCCACCGGATTATGCCTTTTGCCCGTCCTTTGACGTTAACGGCAGTCGCTCCACAGGTCCTGGCCTGTCTGGCCCCAAGCCGCCAGGCAGCTTAGCTGGCGAGAAACAGGGAGCACTGCACAAAAACCCAACAGCCCTGTGATGATCTCCTTCTGAGACGGCGGGTATCTCCTAAGAGCGTGGATCAGGTACCACTAGTCCCGCTAGGACATAATTTCAGGTACCCGCAATAGCCTATTATTTTTCTGGTAATGTAGATTTTTTACGGGTTCGTCCCGATCCATTACCAGGTGTCGGCCGCTCCGAAACCGGGACATCACTTGCAATTGATATGTGTGTTTCTCCATATTAGCGGGCTTTTCTTCAGTTGCGTGTTGATTACCGCATCTATTATTTGGCATTTGGCTCTCCCAAGGAAAAAAAAACGGCCCGCTCCTCCCTCGGTTTATCAACTGTTGTGTACGGTAAGTAAGACCACGGCCGGGCGCCCCCCGGTCCGTGTGTTGGCACCATATTGGGTCCATACCTACACTGCTAACCGGTGATAACCACCATACGAAAACGTGAATTTCCGCGAATGCTCCGGTGACCCGTTTTCATTTGCGCTTGTTGCCCACTACTAAATTGGGAAAATATTAGGCCGCAATAGGCGGCTCACCCACCGCGTTGGGATTAATAGATTGCAATGTAAAATCGTAAAACAAAAATTTAACTTAAATTAGGCCGGGTTTCGGCAAGCATTAACCCACTAAGTATCCAAAATAAAAAAAATAAAATAAAATAAAAATAAAAAAAAATAAAAACCATAACTAAATTTAACATCTCTTAGGCCGATCCTCGGCGGGTAGTAAACTATTAAAATTGGTGTTTTTGGGTGATTTTATTCGTACAGTAAACTTCTTTAGAATGCATTAAGCCGTTTTTAGGCAGGTAACAACCCGGTGACAAGCCATTAACCAAGATTTAAATTCCAGATCAACAAACTGTCATGGTCTGGTTTAGTTAACCATGGCAGGGCACCCCCCCAGACAACTGTGTAATCCAAATAGTTCTCTTGAATTCTTAGAGCAAAGACAACCCGCAGCTCGTAGCAACATTGCACGAGTTGCCGGAGGTCCGTATTTTCTTCTCCATCTTGATCTTTCTTAAATTTCCATAATATTTCGCCCTTTCCCATGTGCAACTCCCCCATATCGCCTTATGTTATTCGTCGTATTATCATGGTTATATGCTATGGTATGGTAGGTCTATGTATAAAACTTAATATAACAGTATTATGAGTCATTGACTGTGGTCGATCGCGGTCCGACTTGGTCGGTAGCCAGGGGTCGACTGGGTATGTAGGATCGTAAAATTACGGGGCACGGGAAATTTCTAAGTAGTTCTTCGAGGGCCACAGGGGGCACCAACTAGTCCGAGTACTATACGGGGGGGGCCGAGGAATAACGAGCTTCATCGCTGGAACTGGCTAGCGTTATTCCCTTCCCCTGGGGGAGATGAGAAATAAATGGTTTCAACCCTGGAAATGGCCACGTTATTTTCTCCTATTGGTCGCTAGTTGGCGTAGAAGATACTAAGTAATTTGCCCGTTAAACTAAGACTTCCCAGTTCGACAGGCGCCGACCGATTCGACCCGTGAGCTAGCAGGTTAGCATGGATATGCAGCATCAACAGGGACTGTATGTACCATGTAGGGAAATATCGTCCACCAAACCACGTCCATCTTGCGTGAGTACGCAGTGAGGAAATATTTATTAGACATTGAAATGGACAGGAAATGTAAACGCTGTTTGGTACGGCCTTCTCAGGCATAGGAGGTGCCCGTAAATTTAAGTGCTCTTGCGGGCGTACGCTGTTAACATGTTCACCACATGTCTTGGGCGCACCATGTAAATGCCCGTTTAGTCCGACTTTGGCCGGTATATGTGTGGCCCGTAAACTAATTGCACTTGCGTGCGTACGTTTGTAAAAAGAGTCACTACACCTTATGGATACGTAATATAAATGTCGTTTAGTACGACCTTGTCAGGTATAACGGACGACCGCATATAGTCACTTGGACACGGTCGATATATAAAGTAAATATCATTATTCATTTAGCGTAGTCCCACCGTGTCTAAGTAGAGCGCTCCTGCCAAATGTGCTACTTGTTGTATAGTTTAGACGGCACGGTGGGAAACAACTGTTATATAGTGGATGGCCCCTTTGCACCGAGTTGCAGGGGTTATTGTTAATATTAAGTCGTTACCCGAGCTCACGGCTCCCCGCTATATATATATCCTCGAATATTAAAAAAAAAAAAATAATAAAAAAAAAATATATATAGGTGTGAAAACAACAAAGTACTACACACCTATTAGTGCACCAAAATGGTATACTAAAAAATATATTGGTGTGAAAACAACAATGTACTACACACCTATTAGTGCACCAAAAACAAAATAAAAAGAAAATGGTGTGAAAATAAAATATAAAAAAAAAGTATATTACACCAAAATGTGCACTATATAATAAAAAAAAAAAAAAAAAATGGAATATTTAATGATGAGCTGTATACCCTCGTAGGGTCGAATACATGCTGAATTTATTCCATTATAAAAAATACCATCTCAGCTCTTAAAGCTATATCAGTAATTTCATCGCTTAACTAAACGGTACCAAATTTCACTATATTACTAGTCATAATAAAACATGACTTACGAGACACGGATAAAATTTCTTTTATTCGTGTAATAAATTATGTCAATACTATGTGGCCAGGTTCCTGGTCGTTTCTTTCCAGGTTAAATACACAACGAGAAGTCAAGGTTATTTACGGGCCCTGCCTCCGGCACTGCTTGCAGGACGCCGGGCGGATTCACGAGGGTAATTTTATTTCTTTTGCTACGACCGCAGACCGATGTAGTCGCGCCCACTTTGCCTTTGTTAGACGAACATCAATCCTTGCTGTTCGTCTGGGGGAGCAGTGAAGTGGGCGAGACTGCCAGCTGGTGGCATTCACGGGCGTGCGCCGATTAACCTGTATTTGGAGATACGGGCTACTCGCCATGGCAGACCGCGAATGCCAAACATTCACGGGCGACGGGGTTTTCGGCCGTAAAGCGTTGCTAGGAGACGCGAATAGCGTCTCGCCTGGCAACGAAAGGGGGTCGGGCGTTCGGGGCCAGACCGATCAGACGTACTTTATGACGCTCTGATGTTTTAGCCGAGATTTAGGCCTATTTCATCTAAATTCCAAAGTGTTTCACATTAAACTGTAGGGGAAGGGTTGATAACATGTTTCTACACTATGTACGTTACTCGAATGTTAGTTTGGCTAAGAATAAACAAAGCCGTGAGCTCTTGGAAAAGTTGATTGGAACGTTCCTTGCATTCTTTACTATCCTCCAGTTTTCTATGGAGTAAACCGCTATGGTCGAATCTAACATTGGAATACTTTATATATATAATTAAGGGCCTTAAGCCTGACTAGGCCTTATGCTGCTACTTAGCCCATCTGCGGGGAGATTGAAAATGGACATTAATAGCATTAACGTACCGATCTTTCAGGCTGAAATAAGACAGTAACGTAGGCTGATTATCAGTGACAGTAGCAGAGACACTAGCGCCTCTGCTTAGTTCTGGATCCATTTAAACATATTAAATACACCGTTCGGCAAGGAGACTAGCCAGTTAGTTGAAACAATACAATACATGCTTTGTACTAAACATATTACGGGCGGAGGCAAACCTCCGTATTTAGGCGATACTCTGGCTAGCCGACTGTAGCCCGAGAAGTACACCGACAGACACGGACTACCTGCAGACGGGACGAGGGGCAGCAGCGGCCGCGGCCGGCCCGAGAAATTCACATGGAAATAATTATATAAATTAACACGAAGGCTTGCCTTTAGCGGGGGCGGAATAGCCAGACGGTTAAATATATATCACTCCTTACTCTTCCTACTGTGTATGGGTAATGCAAACTAAGGACAACTAATCGTTTATTAAGCTACGTTCCTTGATGAATTTGCATTGCATCTGGACTGTTGGTATGTATAGATAGATGGAATAGTCATTGCACTTTGCTTGTTTAATTGTATTATCGCTCAGCACGAGTTCCTTGAGTCCAGGAGATTGAGACGATTTTGTACACTTTCGGGTAGAAAAGTGGCACAATATCGGCTCTGGTGACTAGTGCCACGTCCTGAATTTGCCGATTTTTACATGCGCACAAACGATCGAGAGGTTAGAAAAGCAACAGCATAACTAGTTTTCCGACGTCCCGGTGTTGCGGTTTGCCAGGGACACCAGTTTGCCAGGGACACATTGCTTCTGCGCATGCGTCAAAATCGAACAGCATCGTCACTAACCTTATAAATTTAATATAATGTTTTTGGTAAAGATGTTTTCTATATGTGGACCAAACGATTTGTTTCTAGGTGGTGTCGTTTTAGAGATATTTCACTTTTCCTGTATTTTCTGTATGAACATTGCTCACGGCCATTGACAATGCCTTGAGTTGACAATGCCTTGAGTTGGACGGTATGCGCAGTGAAAAACATTAGTTTTATTCAAAATTAATAGAATTCAAGAACCCTAACCATATAAATTTAATATAGTCTTTATGGTAAAGATGTTTTCTATATGTGTACCAAGCGATTTGTTTCTAGATGGTGTAATTTGGGACATATTTGACTTCTTCTGTATGAAGATTTGCTCACGGCCGTTAACAATGCATTTGAATGGAAGTGTCCCTGGCAAACTGGTGTCCCTCGGAATCCGCAACACCGGCTGCGCGCATCATGTGCAGAGTCATTGACAGTGTGTGTCACATGTGGACAATGTCACTGTGTCAGTGTCTCTGGCCGTTTTTTTCTTTCTTTCTTTCTTCGTCTGTCTGTGTGTGTAATTGCTTGATCACGCCGATATAAGTGATCAATTTAACTTTAGTCTCGTGGAGTTGAAAAATAGACTCCTACCTGACTTTCTGCTGGTGGCTATCTAAGCAGTTTTAAAAGCAGCACTGATGTCTACGGCCATATCACGTTGAAATCACCGGTTCTCGTCCGATCACCGAAGTTAAGCAACATTGAGCCTCGTCAGTACTTGGATGGGTGACCACCTGGGAATACGGGGTGTCGTAGGTTATTTTTAATTGATAGAATTACGACAGTGCAATTATGTTTGCTGCTTTCTTTTGTTCCTTTTGTTCTTCTTACTTTCGCCATTGCAAAATTCATCTCGCCGGCTACAACCGTCACTGCACAGTCACCGGCTGATGGTGATCCCGACTGCTGTCCCCTCACCCAGATGAGCTGGCTAGGTCCACCATGTCCGAGGGAACCAAGGCCGTCAGCAAAGTACACTAGACTACCTCCAAGTAAACCTGAAGGAAAAGAATGGCAAAAGCTGCACTCACATGTAAACTGCCACATATGCTTGATCACGCTGATATAAAAGTAATCAATTTATCTTTAGGCCTGTCGAGTTGGAAAATAGACTTCTAGGTGACTTTCTGCTGGTGGCTATCTTAGAAGCAGCTTAAACATCAGCACCCATGTCTACGGCCATATCCCGTTGAAATCACCGGTTCTCGTCCGATCACTGTAGTTAAGCAACGTTGAGCCTCGTCAGTACTTGAATGGGCGACCACCTGGGAATACGGGGTGTTGTAGGTTAGTTTTAATTTCTAAAATTGTGTCATTGTAGTTAGCTTTCCCATTTTTTCCCCCCTTTTCTTTTTCTTACTTTTGCCCTGTACCCTTACTTACCATCCAACCAACCCACCAACCCACTTGTAAACGTGCCGGCTGGTGGTGTGGGTGGTGTGAGACAGGTCAAGTGAAAACACTACAGGTAATGAAGGAAACAGAGTAGGAAATGAAAGGTAAGAGAATGACACTCCTCAGTTTATTGCTTATATAGTCTTACAAGATCCAAGATGGCCGTGGTCACATGAGGTGATCCCTCAATCAACATAATGCAGTGGTCACATGACTCAATCCTCCAATAGGAATACAATGCAGTGGTCAATGATCATAACAATGCCATGTGGGGGGGGAGGGGGCATGTGAGGTGACTCTTCCAAAGACTGTTCTTAGTCAAACTCGGAAGTGACACTCCCTCTCAAAGACTATTCAATATACAAGTTCTATACCTAATGAATAATAGTTTACCAATTCCACACATATCCCTCATATGCCTTTGGGTTTTTATAGTTTAACATTTATCATTATATAGACAGTTTGTAATTTATTATAGTAACTTCACCTCGGTTCACATGTATTATATCGGACAATTTTACAACGTACTCCGCCCCTCCACTTCTTACCATCTGCCCAGCATATAGCAAGAAGTGCACAGTACTACGTTGTCACCTTTATATCCTCCTTAATATCTTCTACATCTTTTATCAACCTAAACCATAAACTGAGTCTGAAATAGTCGCGCTAATAGATAAGGTACATCTGACTTCGAGAGCAAAAAGAAAAAAAAAAATTCCGAAAATTTTCATTTTCCTTTTTTTTTTATGGTTTTTAATAAAATAATTCTATATTTTATTTTTATAATTTAAATATTAACTATGTTTTAAGTCTTATTTTACCCCGCTGATAACATATATGATGTCTCAAGGAGCATACGATTCATTTGCCATCATTTTTAGCTTATTCCGAGCATTTTTTAGTTTTGTGACGGTTTAGAGGTCGTTCCGCAACGATTCTAAGGCACAGTCCAGTCACCTAGCATCGATCTTACATTAGTGCTTAATCGGATTTGGCATTTTGCTGTCACCCTTTCCATCGATACGCTTTGGTCAAGGCTTTTGTTTTACCGAATGCTAAACTCGTAGAAGACCTGGGACGTCGATGGTAGACGCGTGGTTGATCGACAGGTCCTCATAGGATTAACATTACGGAACTCAAGTCAATGAGAAAACAAGGCCTAAGCGGTTTGAATCGATGACCTAGTTTTAGGGACTATTTTCTCGCAAATTTAACCCAAAATCTTCGATTTCACCAATTTTAAGTCGTTTTATCTCGAAATAATGGCAAAAGATGAATCAATATGTGTTTTTGTAACTCCTGTACAAAGACAAAGCATCAATTATCAGTTTTAACAATCATAATCGCATCAACAGAAATTCCAATATACGATAGCGTAACTTAGCAGCATAATG